>JAFIDM010000002.1:37836390-37878699 GCA_023159025.1 Thereuonema tuberculata
CGATCTTGTCCCATAGTTGAACGATAATAATTCTTGAAATATTGTCTGTTCAATTTGCACAGGTTTCATTCGCTGGAGCACTGTCCATTGCTGGGGATTAGGTGAAAAATGGGACAATTAATTTCGATGAATTATCTTCATTTGCTTTTTAGCCCTCTTTACCTGCTCTATTATCAAAACATACTCCATAATGATGGTGAACTATTACTGTATGAGTTTAAATATTACAATTTTCTATAAAAGACGAAACATTGTATAGCCAGATTACAAAGCACTTAATTTTTGCTATTCACAAAATAATTGCGGTTTTGTAAAACATATTACATCATAATGCATTATAAACCATCTGATCTGTGCAAAGTTCTATGATGAATATCGTATTCTTTCAAACCTGTTAGTATATTTCTGTATCTAACTACAACCACATTAAGAATTCAAAAGTGTAAATTTGACACCCCCGGAAAACGTGATAACCAGGTCAAGTGGCCGTGCTGGCACTCCCTCTTAGAGGCGTTGACTAAGATATAAATTTTTTCGTTGTTTTAAAAATGTGGGAAACTAAGAAAAATTAACAGTCTAATTTTGTGGCAAAGCTTGTTCTTTTGAAATCTTCAGGACAAACTTTGGGCCGTATAATTAAACTATGAAAGTTTTAGTTAATGGTTTAACAGATTTCAGATATAATTTTCTGTAAACAGTTATTAATACATTGTTTTTATTAAAACTATATTCACAAATATTACTTAAAAAATAGGATGTCAAACATTAGATGTTTCCAATGCAATAGGTTACTCCGAATGCTATCGCTTCCTAACAAAATTCTTGATATGAACTCACATTATAAAGCGATTTTTAGGGCATGTCTATTATTTAACATTGTCAATGTTATCTTATTACATAATAGTTGTAGGACAGAATCTTAAATAAAACTTAATTCAATATAATGTAAAAAAAGGAATGTATTTATCAGAAAAAAGTTTGGATATAAAATGATACTGAACAGTAAAATAGAAAGGGGCGTTTTACTTCAGTTCTTATTTGCTATGCTTTACAATGGACGGATCTTTGCATTTCTAAGGGTATTTCTGTAAACCACGTAATGTTCACCTTCCATATCATCAAATAATCCCTATTTTCATTATCGATTTTTTGAAAACAACAATAAAGATAAAAGAATAAAATAAAATTTAACGTGCATAGTGCATATCGATACCCAAATGACAAACATTGTAACTCAATTTCAGCATTTTCAAGAGCATCAAAATAAGTTTAAATGTCGACCAAAAGTAAGGATTTAAAAATAACAAAACAAGATCCCCTAAGTTTGTTCACACAACTACCTCAAGGCTTATGATAACCATTGGCTATTCAAGGATATCAAGGATATTGTCAGAAAAACAACGAAACTCAAGTATGATGTTTCTTCAAATATGAGTTACAATGTTTTACATTGGGGGTATCGATATACAACAATAAAATTAAGCATAAAAAGGGTACACATTTAAAGATTCACAGAGCTATTTTTAGAAAATTCGTACTGGGAACCCAAGACGGATTGTTTCGATGTTGCTACATCTTCTCAGTCTGATTCGCCCAGTGCTCATATCTCAGTGGAATCAAAGAAACATAAA
This sequence comes from Thereuonema tuberculata, assembly GCA_023159025.1. NCBI lineage: Eukaryota > Metazoa > Arthropoda > Chilopoda > Scutigeromorpha > Scutigeridae > Thereuonema > Thereuonema tuberculata. The sequence goes on from JAFIDM010000002.1 coordinate 37,838,022, forward strand.
CAAAGGACACTTGGATTTCCAGTTCGAAATTTCCAAAAATAGCACAGTAGTCTTTAAACGTATGATTTTATTATTATATAGTTAGTTCAATTTTGCACATTAAATTTTGCAGTTTAATTTTGCAGTTAAATTTTGCGCGGTAAATTTTGATTTATTATATATACTGTACATATATCTGCTTTACAAATTAATCTTTTATAAGCTTAGCGTTCTGCTAGCGGGGATTAATTTATTGCCCTTTTTATCCTTAATTTGTTGTTTGATGTTTTTTTAACACAAGGGTGATTGTTTTGTTTAATTTTGTCCTTTGTTTATGTTTCTTTTGGATTCCACTGAGCTATGAATTCAACTGATGAGAGCTATGAACATCGAAACAGTCTGTATCGGGTTCCCATTACGAAATTTCCAAAAATAGCTCAGTGAATTTTTAAGTGTGTACGTTTTTATGCTTATTTTTATAACAATAAACGATGTCTTCTCCATCATTTTATGGTACATCTTTTATTGATTTGTCTTTGTAGAACTTTTCACTGACGTTTATCGGTACTTTTGCAAACTACCTTGTATAAACATTGTATATCACTTTAGTATATACAGTATATTAACCTAGTGATGTGTTGGCGCATCCTTTCGTGTTCATACAATCTGAATCCGTCTTTGCATAGATTCTACAAAATGCAGGAATGTTAAGCCATGTAGACATGATTATATCGGACAGTGGCTGTAAATTAGCAGATGCTCAGTCTTAAGACACAGATACAAAGTTTGAAATTTCCCTTGATTTCGTATCGTTGGATTACACGATTATCATCGTATTTCACTGAGCACACTTTCAACAAGCGGTTTTCATCCGCAGGAACGTTTTGTTTTTTTGTTTTACGCACCAATCTCGGTAACTCTTGAAACAAGTGCGTGAAAAGCTCAGGACGACAACCGTTTCAGAGATGGTTGATCCAGTATGCCTAGCAGCAAAATAACTGTGATCACTCTTTCCCCATGGCGATTTTTCTAACCTAATTGATTTCAGGAAGGCTGCATTTACTACGTGTACTAGAAATTGGATCTCAGTATATGCACAGATATAATCTTAATGTACATCTAATTTTGAGTGGTCCATCAAGTAACCTAATACCAGGGTTCCTCCATCTGGCTTGTATTATCAAACATACCAGAACTGCGATTGCATGTGTGTCGACCTGTCTTGCATAATAATTTGAAAAAGAAACTGATTTTTCTTCAGAGATTCCGATCGAATCAGAAGCTTTTTTGCGCCTGTTGGACATAAACTTTTATGAATAAAAACGATAATGTAATTATGTTATATATTTTCCAAACACATCTTTAACTTTGGAAATTTGACAACATATAACAATTCTGCGAATACATTTTGAATATGATGAGAATTCGCAGTTCAGATATGATTTTAAGCTTAATATTATATTTTTCGATTAATTCTGAAATACCTAGCTAACATTATTATATTTGGCTCACCAAATTCATTTTTATCATAAAATTTCAATAAATTTGAGATTATTTGTTATTTTTTTCTTGTGTTTTAATAGGCTGAGGAAGAGTTCAACATTGAAAAGGGTAGATTGGTCCAAGAACAACGTTTGAAGATCATGCAATATTACGAAAGGAAAGAGAGACAACTGGAGCTCCAGAAGAAAGTGTAAATCACTGTTTCACTATTGAATTATTTGGGATCATACAAATAGACAATCGTATTCATATACGTTTGATCGTATTCATATTCATCACTACATTTATTTATTTATTTATTTATTTATTTATTATAACGATTTTTTTGGTACAGTAAGATAAAAAAAGAAAATTCACAAATACAATTAATCGTCAATTTCGTTGCTTAAAAATACTTTGTAAGATATCTTTTTATGATATTTTAATTGGCGAATAGCCTGACACATCAATTAAACTAGAAATAAACCAAAAATTTAAGTGAAATCAAGAAATGGATTTTCATGTAATTTATACAGTTAATTTGTATTTTATAATAACTAAATCGTCTACACACAAGTTTAGGATTAAAAAAGTTTATAACACATTAAAAAGTTTACATTAAAACCGACCGGTTTCGAATCTGTAACGATTCATTGACGAGTGAGTACAAACTACAAATTACATGCGTTATATACATGTGCTTTCTCTTTAATTTTAATTTTATAATTCTCTTTAATTTTATGAGTTTTATCTCTTAATTTATTCAATTACATTCTAATATACTTAGCTCCTCCTGCGGAATTTTTAAGAAACATTTTGCGCTCTGTTTAAATTGGTTTAGAATATGTGGAATTGCCTACTTACCACAATGTATTGTTCATTTCTATTGAAACATGAATATTCTACAAAGGAATGAAAGTATATTTTCATGCAGGTATGAAAGACAGTTACCAATTTTTTTTAAAATTTAAATCCTGTCAAAATATCCATGACTTATCTTATTAAACTTTGTCTGGTAAAAATTACTCAGAAAATTATTGGCTTCCATATTACTTCTACTCAACTGTTTTTCTGTGAGTATTAATGCACTTCAATGGCAACTTCATAAAAAAAAATCACAATACCCAAAATTAAATTAGGTAACCAAATTACATTAAAACAGTTAATATACATACTGCTTTTGTTAACAGATTCAGCCAATAAAATGGGTCTTTAAGTTTCCATCGGTCGAGAACTGGAAAAGTCTATCTGTAAATTCAAGGGGGAGGATAGGAATGGCTTTTTTAAAAATAAACCAAAGAATTTTTTTTTTGGTTTTTCTTGTTTATTTTCAGGTAGATGTAAGTTTATCTTGCTTATTCTCAGGTTTTGGTCATATCCATCTAGGACGAACTTTATTTCCAGAATAGTGATCCTCTTTTTCTTAGACTAACAGGTAGACCAAACACGGTAGCTATTGCATTTGTTCTGTCCATCCGTCCATGTCTGTCAACACCTAATAACTCCCACACGGAAGTTCGGATCGACAAACGGATTTCATCATCGCATACAGAGGCCCAAAAAACATAGGAAATTGGTATTTTTAGGGGCCAACACCGCCCCATGTTCGAGATATTTCACATTGTTTTCATTGGATTTCTGCTATTAACTTAAGTGTCAGAAATACAGCCATCTCATTTCACTTGTCAGTTATAGCTTGATCAGTAAGGTGTCTACCTCTCATCTCCTTAATTACATCTGAACTTTGTAATAATAGATTCGTTAAAAAGATATTGCTTTTCACTTTTAATAAGAAAAAAAAAAAATCCGTCTACTCTTTATATAGAAACGTTCCTTCTCAATGAATAATATATATTTCAATCTTTACATTGTCCTTTCACAATAATTTATGAAATTTTCAAAGATTATAAATAGTTTTTGCTAATTTTTCGAAATTTCATATTAATATATTGAGAATTAAAAACAAAACAAAGTAAAAAAGAAAAGCAAAAAAACAAACAAAGTTTTTATATTACACTTAAGCAAAGTTGATTGTACATCAAAATTGCAGGCAATTTATTTTTCCGATTGAAATTAATACTATAATCGAAATATTATTTTATTTAATGATTTCAGGACGCACTTACTATATGCTAAATCATCCCAGATCTTCGGTATGGATCAGATCTTTATTGGAAATCTAACATTGCCATAAAATATCAGAAACTGGTGTTTATCTTATGATGAAGACCGTTAACTGTAATGCTAAATATTTAATACATCCTACTGTAATGGCTGCAGCTTGTTAGCGGTCCTAAATACTTAATCACTGTTTACCATCAATTATTTTATTAAACGGTATTTACCCTTCTAAGTGAAAATATATTTTCTATCTGCAACACGCTATCTAAAAAAAAATGTTCACTGAATTCAGATTAAGTGCTTGCTTTAATAATACTCTTTTCCTGCTATCTAATGATCGTTTATATTATTGATTCTAGACAAAATTCCGCATTGATGAATCAGGCCCGACTGCGAACACTGAGAATTAGAGAAGATCACGTTAGAGTAAGAGACAATTTTCTATTTTTTGCTTGTATTTAGTTAAGTTAATCTGTAGTTAATTTCTACATTTAACTGTGAAATTAATTTTATAGTTCACAGATATTTCTGTTTTCTGGAAATATTCAATTAACATCTGAAGAAAATAAAAGAAAAGTTGTTATTTTAACCCAATTCTCCTTGTTAAGCCAGTCAATGTTGTCATTTTTAATTCATGTTCTCATAACTTAACAAAAGCTAATCAAAGAGTTAAGTTCCAAATGTCTTTTTTTTTTGTTTGCAAGTCTCCTGTTTAAGAGGAGGGTGACTATGAAATATTTAAGTAGCTTTGTCTCTGTAATAGTTATATCCCTAAAACTGTTTCGAAATTTTTTTCTTTCAAAAATCAGGGACATTTTTTCAACTCAAAATCTATCTATAGGATGTTTTCTTATATTACAGAAGAATATGGTAGATAAAAGGTTTGAAAATAAAAAGGAAGTTCACATGACAGAAGTTCTTCAAAATATGGATAACAAATCAATCAATAAGTAAAATTGACAGTTAAATACAAACATTTATATTTAAATGTACAATAATAATACGGACAAGTCCACGGTAAAAGGAAGACTTAGGCATCATCACATTATTTTTGCATTCATTTACGAACTGCTGGAACAGTTCAGTTTTTTAATACTAGATATCACAGATATGATTAACCTATTAGTAATTACCATATCCCTTTTGTGATCTTTCGTTAACAGAAATATGTCTTCCATTGCTAAGTTTTTATCTCCCTCCCTTCTCCAATAGTAATGAAAACAGTCTGTAGTATTCTTCTTATTTCTTAACTGTATAGCATCATTATTGGCCACACTTGAACCTTTCTACATTTGGTTACAAGTTTTTATTCACAGAGCTTTTTGTGTAGATGGACGAGATTGGTTGTCCCAACTTAAATTTGCTTTATTAGAATCATTACAGAATTTTGAGTAATAAATTCCTCATACAGAACAAATTAATCTTAATTATAAATTAATTACAATTATATGTCGATCAATTTTCGTAGAATAATAATTAGTATAAAAGATACATCTGCCTACAGGGAGATCTGTGAAATAATACATAGTTATTAAGACTCCTCAATTATTTATTCTTAGGAATTAAACGGTCTGATATTTGATTTTTTTAGACTGTTTTGGATGAGGCCCGAAGACGTCTGGTTGATATGATCAAGGATCAGAATCGTTACAGTTCAATGTTGATGGCACTCATTATACAGGTTCGACTTTTGTATTACATTTTTTGATAGATTAGATTCGTTTATAACTTTATTTCTGAAATACTGAACTGTTTTTTTGGAAGAAAATGGAAAATAAGTAAAATCCATTAATATAATTGAGATTATTTAAAAAAAACTAGCATATACGCCCATAACAATGACGGGATAACAATGCGACCTGCGCTGCATTAGTAGGGGAGGCCGAAGTTAACTGGGTACGGAGGTTAACTGAAACATTTAATGAAAAAAAATACTTAAAAATTTAATTTCGGTGCCATATTGTGTTTACAATTTCTGCCACTTCTAGGGCAGCACTATTAACTCAAAAAACATGAAGCCACGATTACAGAACACGTTGCCACTGAACTGATGCAGCCCAGATCAGCCAAGGTCCTGAACAAGCACAGGGATGGCTACCCAGTTGAATGGTACACGAGAACATCAGATCTTTCAAGTTTTTCAATTCTGTCGAAGACACTGCTTTTGTCCCAGACGAAGATTATTTTGATCTTAAAACTGCCTGCACTGATGTTTCATGGAAAAAGTGGACGATTCACCAAACAATCTTAGGGCCGAGTGCACCAAGCAACAAACGAAGCAGTCATTAGTTGTGGAGCCGTTGGTGCATAACCGGCCGCCAATAGGAATTGCAGCATACCAACGAAGAATTGTCAGTCATTTACTGATGGTCGCTAAACATCTAACATGTTTATAAAAGTGACTGCGATTGGTTAATAACATTGAGCGACACTTCCGGATGTCTGTGCATAGGAGCAGTATGTTACAAAATGGCAGCCTCCACGGAATAGAAAAAATACACGTGGACAGAATTTGTTTATTGCCGATACGAAATGTCCCGATAAAAATCTTCACAGGAAGTAACCTTATTCAACATTATGTTCGGAATATTTAATAGGAATAAATACAGCTACTTCATCGTTAAAAAAACAGGAGTCGGTTTCAATCAAGGCCGACGCCAGCCATCTTTAAACGTGGAACGTTGGGGGGCTGATGGGAGTTTTCTATTGAATGCCATGATCGGAGTTTTCTATTGGATGCCGCGGTTTTAACTCGCCAGTTTCCGCGTTGTTAAAATTTGGCTGCTTATCAGCGATTTAGCGACTGTTAAACCCTTCACGAACGTTGGTGCACAGAAAATGTCACTTGATCGTTGCTTCAGCAGCGATCAAAGTTGACGGAGGTTTGGTCACTCGGCCCTTAAAGTTTTAAAGTTGACCTGTCTTTATATTCAATTGTTTAAAATCCAAATGTCATGTTCATTTCTTAAAATTCATGGCCTAATCATATCCATTAATCAAGATAATAAATCTATTTACGTTTTTTAAAAAATTGTTTCATTGTTTTTGCCAATATTCAGGATAGCATGCCATTTATCATGCTATCCAGTTATGGGTTCCAGTTAGTCCCCATAGTGAGGTTATCTGGCAAACATTCTACCATTTTATGAAATAATTTTTTATGATTATAAAATTTATAGGACAAAGATAAAAAAAAAATCTGGGATTGAACATTGACGATAATTCAGTTATTCTGACTATTTAAAACCACCTATAGTGCATACATAAACCCATAAAATATTCGTAATGATTTTTGTACCCAGTTAACCCCGGCCTTCCCACATGTGAGACTTCCAGGGCACCTCTCTTGTGTTACACACAGACCGATATTAATGTTGTGATCATTGAACAATTAAGGAAGAATCTTTTTTTGTAGTAACAAACAAAATAACAATTATTATTATTATTATTATTATTATTATTATTATTAAAAATTTCTTTCATCCATTAAAAAGAATTTTTATTTTTATTTACTTATTTTTTTATTATTTTTGTTTTTAGTTAGCTTTAGTAAGTTATGTAATAATTTATATTTTTAATTAAAAATCAGCAAAAAATATTTTTGGCAGCACAAAGTTGAAACAAATCAAAAATAAACTAGAATGAATGTGTTTTGAACTACAGAATGAATGATTAATGCAGAATACATGATTGACTGGTTAGTTTCTTAAATCGGGTTTGTACTTTAAGTAATTTTCATTAAAAAACAAAATATGTGAATATTTGCATGTCAATAATGAATTTAAAATGATTTATTAAAATTCAAAAAGAAAACCGTGATATACGAATTTGGTATCTATAATCACCAATTTTTGATACTTGTGCCACTGATGAGAAACTGCCAATTGAATTGGTCAAAATCGAAACACTCTTTGATTGCAATTTGATTGTTTTCAGGAAATATGCATGGTACTTTCTATCTTTAGTAATGTAAGTGATTATCAGTAATATATTTTAAAGGGCTTAATTTTTATTTTAAATTGTATTATTCTAGTGAAGTATAGATTATAAATTCAAATAGGAAATACGCATTGTCAGTTTGACAATTAAAAGTTAAAATATACCACTAAAGGTCTACGTGGTCCTTCGGGTCTCGGGAGGTAAGGCTGCTGACCAACGCAACGGGACTAAGTTGGAGTGGTTCACTTTAAAGCTTTTTTAATTTACATTTATTTGTTACTTTAACACAGTTATTTCCATTATATTGTTGGAATTACTCCAATTGTAATAAATAAATAAATGTGATAACCCACCAGGTTTTAGCTGTTTGTGAAGATAGGTAGCACATTTATTTTTAGATTATAATTAAAAATTTATCTAGATTTATGTTGAAATAGAAAAATTGAGATTGAAAAAAAGAAATATCGGTGTAAAATTAATTCCTTCTCAAGCAGAAATTAAATAAATACTCTTGCATATATAAAGAAAAAAAAAAGGAGATAGGTTTTATTGCCTTACTTAACACGAAACAAATCTATATATCTAAATAAAAGGAAACGTCTATAAGTCTATCTTGGGAACCATATGAGATACAGGGGTAAATATGGTATCAAATTAAAGGTCCTCATGTGGATGCGTGCTTGAGCATATTGAGTTTTGTTAAAAGTAATTTTAATAAACAAATTTCATAAAAAAATGAAATTGCCGCCTCGTGGAACCTTGTTATTGCTTCCCCCTACAACTATGTAGAAATTGGCTGAATCAGTTTGCATCGAAATCTGTTGGAAATCTGTTCATAAAAAATTGATGCTTCCAGGATTTCTCTTATTGCGTCCTCCTACAACTAGAAAGTAGTTAACTATGTTTCCATCGAAAATCTACGGTTGGAAATATAGGAGACGACCTGTCATGAGGCTGATCTGCCAGGATATGGGCTCGAATTCCGGCGCCGGCCTGAATGTGAATTTCTTCATCTGTGTTTCATATATTCTAGGATATAATATGAACTGCTTCCTATGGTGCACCCGCAACATCGATTCTTCGGATGAATGTCAATAGTTTCTACCTTTGCTGAGACCAATGGCTGAATTGCCAAGAACCCGGACGTTGGAGAAAAGAAAATGTGAAATTATTTTTCTACGGCTTTTATAAAGGTTTTTCTTTTTAATTGTTATATGACAAAAAAAAAACCATTCTTTTGGAATTTTTTTATTATTTTTTTCTCGAAACTATTTGTTTTGGATATGATTTCAATATCATTTTCTAATAAGGTAGGTTGCCCAAATAAGGCCCGATTTCAAATAAGGCCCATCCTTCGTTTTATTAATACAACGTTGACAATTTACCAAGATTAGTTATGTTTCAGGCAGGTTCTGGCTTCTAGCGGCTACACCAAAAATTAGGTCCGTTGAAGTGGATAATTTCACCATGATTGTGTCAGTTGAACAGTAATGTCGCCCGAAGCTTTTGTCGTTACTATTTCAACTTAATTTGATAAATCGTCTGTATTTTTTTGGCAACTTAATATACATAAACATGTTTTATGTCATTTTAAAGTGTGTAATGAATAGAATAAGATACTGTATTTGATATTTTCCAGTTGACGTGCATTTAAATACTTTTTAGTAAAACAATGCATGAAAGTGTGGGTTAACAGGGGGGCTGCAAATAAGGCCCTCCATTCTATAACATAAAGTAATTATATATAATGAGAAAAAATATAACAAAAATCATCTAAGCTAGTTTTAAATTCACAATTTTGTAAAACAATTACTAGTTAATTATTAATTTGTAGCTTAATATTTAGTCAGAACTAAATGTTGGAAATTGGCTGTTTTCACTGCCAAGTGGGCGAGTTTGCCTGTGACTAGTAGTGGGCCTTATTTGGAACAGGGGCTTCTAATAAGGTCCTTCAGTTATATTTTCAAAACTGTGTTATTACAGAAAGAATTTCAAATACCACTAATTCTAAATTCACTTTTTCATAACGGCACACCTTAAACTACCTTTCAAGACAGTTTTCAGAATTTTCACTCTTGCAGTAGAAATGTAATAAATCTTTAAACGTTAAGTGGGCCTTATTTGGGCAACCTACCTTAGTACATATCAATATAATGATATTAGTATGTAGACTACTATTACAAGCAAATAGTGAAAAAAAAATTATAAAAATGAGAAAGAAACAAGAAAATATTGAATTATTTTTTAATATTCTTAATTATTTTATTAATTTTTTTTCTTTTAGGCTTTGTACAAACTTAATGAGACCCATGTGACTTTACGTTGCAAATCTAATGATGTGTCTCTGATACAAGTAAGTTATTCTAAATATTTTATTCTATGAAAGAATTCTGTTTGAATCGGTAATAGCCAATTCACATGATCTTTCTGATCATTGACACTAACACTGAACCTCTTTGATTGTGTGATTTGCTCCTATTACCATTTCCATCACCATTCATCATTGAAATGGCTCTAAAATTAGCTCTAAAATTATGCGCTGAAATTTAGGGAATTTCATCAAAGTGATTACTGAGCACCAATTAGGATCGTGACGTACCACTAAACAAAAGAACGACCCCATATTCGGCAACAATGAGAGTCACGCCATTTTGTCCACGGTTTCGATTGAATCCAAGGCTATTATGAATGAAGTGTCACATTCAGGAAATAATATAAATCGAAAATAAACAATTTATATACTGTATCTAAAAGAAAAGTTGATTTTTTTCTGTCCCTATCTTCTCCGAAATCAAAAGACACAGAAATACTAATAAGGTGGCAAATATTAGGTACAGTATTGAGGATTCTCTTATTTTCATTTTTATCTGCGTGGGTCAACCGAAGTCACGTGACTTACGATCAAACGTGAGGTCTCTGAAACCGCTCTGCTTTGTGAGAAAGCAGTCGCGGTCACGGGTGGTAAGCAAATTATCTCAGAATACAAGATCACGTGATCATAGATTTGCTCATATTTTACTAAAGTAAATTCGTTCTATGCGTCAGAAAGTGCAGATGTCACATACTTGAAACTTTAACCAATATTTCGTCTTTTTATAATCCAGAGACTTTATCGAGGTATATTATATAAAGAATTAAAATAAGAGAAGAAAAGAAACTCTCTGAGTCATTTCTTAAGTGTAAGGAATAGGGGACTACATCGGAAATACAGGAAGGACACTTAAGGAACGGCTCCAAGAACATATCAGAGCATTTACACACAATTACCAGAATGTATCAGAATGGGCAGAACATTGTTCGAAAATGAGACATAATCCTGATCCATTAGTTTATTTCATATTTGAAGCTAAAGATAGACATATGAGAAAGATATTAGAATCTTGTGTAATCAACTGCTGTAAGTGTATTAATAAGGATAAATCTCTTAAGGTGAATGAAATATCCTTAGGTTTTTTTAGAAAATTTATAAAAAGTAATAAGAGATTAAACGGAATTTTAAAATTTAATTAGTACATTTGTTTCCTACGAGATTTTATTTTTATTGTTATTGGATTTGTTGATTTTGAATTGTTTTTTGTTTATTTTTATTAAGTTTTGTTATTTTTAAACAAAGGTTTGATGTAGGTTAGCACAAGATAAGTTTATTATTGTATTATGCTTGAAAATGTTTGTTTTATACAGAAGAGAGTTTCTTGTCTTCTCTTATTTTAATTCTTTGTGTAATATACCTCTAAAATAACAACTTGTTAAAAGTCATTTAATACTCAACAGAAATGCTGCTGCATAAAGGTAAATTTATCCCATAAAGAAAACTTGTTAACAGAAGATGGTTCTAAACCTTTTCTTCATTAAAAGTTCTAATGAACTTCATTAAATTATCATATTATTTTTTATTAATAACGCTTTCTTCAACCGCAATTTAAATTAAATTACTGTTTCAAATTTTGATATACAGTGCATATATCAAATTGCAAACAATATATTATTTTTCAAGGACTTTATGTATCAATGTTAATGTATTGGAATTAGTTTTACACAGAATGACTAAATTGAAAATAATTTGAACGCTGTGATCATGTACCAAAACACGTTACAAATATTAACCCCCGCGAACACCATGGAATTTTTCAGCAATTTCGTCGTCCGATTTTGACGTCATGAGCTGATATAAAGCTGGGCGAACACGTGGCAATTAGCGGCAATATTGTGGGACAATATTGCCCCTTTTTATTGCTGAAAACCGTTGTCAGTTCAGATCACGCGCGAATACGTAGTTTTTCCGAAACGAATATTGTCCTACAATGGATGGTTACGGCGCTTCTCACTAGGGAGAGCTAAAGAGAGAGAGAGTGTTTTCGTACAGAATTGCAATAGTATTAAACGCCGTCTCTCTTTAGAAATCAATTACGATTCTTTCATTATCAATTGACAAAATGTTGTTGTTGGAATTATCTGTTTTGGGCCGACCCATTTTGCTGATTTTAAGCCTTGTTTCTCAAAGAAAATGGCCGGCGTGAGTGACTGAATTTCCGATGTTCAAAGTCCCGCCTCCTTCAACGTCAGCATTGTCATGTGATTTCATCCGTTCATGTGATTCGCTATTGTTCCAGCAATACGTTGCGACAACTGAAATTGTTCCTTTTTTTCCGACAATCTCAATTGTCTTGAAATGGGCAATCTTGGACAATAATTTTCATTTTTATTGCTGCAAACGGTTGTCAGCAATGAAAAGGGGCAATATTGTCCCACAATATTGCCTGAAATTGCTACGTGTTCGCCCAGCATAATCAATAAACGGGCTCAAAACTGCTCGTGACATCAAAATCGGACAACTAAATTGCTGAAAAATTGCATGGTGTTCGCGGGGCTTTAAAAATCTTTATTATAATCAGTGCTGGAAAGCGTTACATGCAAGGTAATGAAATAACGACATGATTTGTCATAACGAAAAGCTTTCAGGAAATTTTTCAAATAGTAATAGCAGAAAATGTAAAGAAAGCGAAAAAGTAAATTTCGTTTTTCCGTTAAAAAATGATACACTGCTTTTTAATGGAACTCCGGCGACGCGACGTTTCAAAGAAAAGTAGCTAAAGCTGGACACGCATACGATAACGTCGGTGTCAAAGAGCGGACTCTGCGTTTGGCGGCGACATACGTTTGACGCGCATTCGAGTCCGTTGTACCGCACTCAAACCGGGAAAGAAAAGGAAACTTTCCCACAATTCATCAGTTTTAACGGCAATGGATCTTCTCAGCAGCGATGAGAGATTATTTGTAAACTCTCTATTATATTTATAATGATGGCTGGAGTAAAACGAAAGAGGATTGATGAGTGTGTGATATTCTTCAAACTGAAGGAGCATTGCCAGTGCCACGATTTGTATGTTCTAGCATACATATTTTGGGAATAGCGATACTGGTCAAACGAAATGTTAACAGCGAACCTATTTTATTTGTAATAGAACATTATAATCCAAAATAAACAGTTAATTACAAATTAAAACAAAGAATAAATGCAACGTAGAATTACACTTCTTATTTTAGAAATCGTAGATAGTGATTTTGTGATCATTTCGGCCTGAAAGGAGCATGCGGTCTCATCGATTCAGTTCAAACTTCTTTGTTTTCTTAATTTATTTTGATATAGAAAACTCTTAAAAGCCATCTTACTCATGTTTACTATATATCTACATTCTGATAATTAAACGCTTTTAATCTTCACTCAGAAATTCAAAAAAGAAAACATGAATCGAGCGAGGAAATGACTGCCAATTTCCTCGTTTGAGGAAAGCAAGTGCTGCGTGATTGATTGTCTGAGAAATGATTCTTTCCGCCACTCTGATTGGTTCCCATTTTAACAATGAAAACGATCTGATTGGCGTGCCGCTTTGTCCGCTTGAAGTCCGTTGAATCCGCGTCCGTGAAACTTTGAAAGCTGCTGTGTTTTGCCTCTGCGGGAAGTGACGTCACAAACTGACGGTGAAGACGCGAAAGTCCGTAGAAGTTCGCAGGGCTCCATTTGTCCGTTTATTATAGGCCTGATTATTTCGTTATAATGTTAAACGTCATGGAAATCGAAATTAAGATTTTAGCGTAACGAAAAAAATTACAAAAAACGAAATCACTTTTTTTGCATGAAACGAAAAAACGTAACGAATCATTTTTTATTTCATTTACCAGCTCTGATATCTATAAAAATCTATGATTTCGCAGTTAATTTATGGAAATTTTAATAACCAATTTTTAAAATTTTTTGAAGTTTATTTTGTTTTTTAAATGAAATGATCTATTTTCAGAATCTCTTGCCACGTTGCAAAGCAGAGTTTAAGAACAATTTAAAAAAAGATTTAGATATCAAGATTGACACCGAAAACTTCTTGTCTGCAGACACGTAAGTTAAAAAAGCTATTTTTTAATCAAGTTTAATCTAAAGACATTTAGAAACATAAGAAAAAAAAAAGGAAAATAATAGCCAAAACATACCATGCACTTATTTGTATTTCATTGTTTTTTTATGCATAGCTACATAGTTCTGGAATAGTAGTTATCAATATAGAAGTTTATATCATGGCAGGGTTTTTCTCATATATTCCTCACAATTCATAAAATCAATTAGAACTCTGTCGTTTCATTCCAAAAAAGAAATTATTTTGTAATGTATTACTTTTTTTATTATTTCAAATTAACTATTATCTATTAATAAATGTGTTTCTCGAAATATACATTGAAAGTTATTATGTTTGACGAAATTTAACTAAAAATAGCCACAATTATTGAAAGTACATTTCTGCTGTAATCCTTGAACAAATTCCAGCAAATTCCACTTTCCAGAATTTTCGAATAACTTCTACAGGATGTCCCAAATTGAAGTATACACACTTTGAAACTTTATAACTCAGCAACGAAATGAGATAGAAATATAAAGTGTGTTATGTATGATCCAGACGGCGCTGGAAAAGCATAGCAACACGCTCATTGTTGTTCGCTGTTTAGAAACCAAAATGGCGGTGAGTCTTTCATTCGATGAACGTAAGTGGATACTGAAGTCTTATTGGAAAGTGGAGAATGTTGTTGAGGTGCAGCGACGTTAGAGGGTTAGAGGCTTTGGTACACCACCGCTAACAAGGGTAACAATAGCAAAACTACGAAACAAGTTTGAAGCCGAAGGAACAGTGAAAGATGTGTTGAAAGGTCGGTGCGGGAGATAGAAGTTCCACTGATAACGAGAGTGTTGATGCAGTCATGGAGGTTTTTGTACGATCCCCAAAGAAGTCAGTGAGGCAATGCTCTCGTGAAATTGGTATAGCCAAATCCAGTGTATATCGAATTTTGCGAGGTCAAAAATGGAAACCTTACATTCCGCACTTGACAACGCACTTGACCCAGATTGGCGATTGCAATTTTCTGAGTGGTTCCTGCACAAGTGAGACGAAAGGGAGGATTTTCAAGACTTAATTGTTTGGTTAGATGAAGCAACCTTCAAACTTAATGGCACAATTAATCGTCATAATTGTGTGTACTGGGCTTACGAAAACCCAAACATCATTGAAGAAAATGACGTCAATCTTCCAGGGATAACAGTATGGTGTTGTCTGCCTCCAGAAGATTATTTGGGTCGTACATTTTCGAACGTACTGTCACGGGTCAGACTTACCTGCAGATGTTGGAACTCATGATTCTACGTGTTAATGATCTCTTCGAGAATGGAAATGAGGTCTACTTCCAACAAGACGGGGCTCCACCTCACTGTCATATCGATGTGAGAACTTTCCTCGATCACATATTCAATCACAGATGGATAGGACGAAGAGGAAGTGCGACGGAGTTCCCGCCTCGATCTCCCTATTTAACCCCTCTCGACTTCTACCTTTGGGAACTTTAAAGAACACGGTGTACGCCACAAACCCACAAACGCTGACGGAATTAAGAGATCAGATTGAACATTCCATCAATGACATTCCATTGGCTACAATTCAGACGGCATGTCGCTCTGTTCGACATCGGTGTTCGACATCGGTATCTCATTTCATTGCTGAGTTATAACGTTTCAAAGAGTGTATACTTGAATTTTGGACACCATGTACAATCAATATCCCGAATCTTCAAATAAATGTGTAGTGGCTTCTTTGGTCTCAGCCTCTTTACATTTCATTTCAGAATTTGAAAATATTATTGTGGAACAGAAGATAACCATAGTATAAGGTGCCAAATCGAATTATTTACGTTGCCAGCAAATTATCAGTGGATGCTGTTGTGAAAGTGAGAGGTGTTGCAGTTGAAAATCCTTTATTTAAATTCTCACAATTTTTCTCTGAAAAAAAGAATCCTAGAAAATTCAGAGAAAAAAAAACAGAATTGGATTCTGCATCAAATTTTTTTAGCTTAAACTTGTTTATTTTATGGGATTTCACTACAGCAATGCTTAGAGTATATTATCTCTCATCAGCTGGAATTATCCAATTACTTATTCCAAAATTGGTAAATCAGAAAAAAAAACCCGACTTCACAACACAAACTATAAAAGAAAATAATAAAAATAAATTTAACAATCACAGAATAAAGACCCTGCTCTCAATTAAAATCTTTCATAAGAAATGAATGAATGAAAACTTTAACATGTTTGTCAGGATGCTGTTCAGGCATTGTCTTAAGCAATGCTGGGACTTGCACTAGATGATAAATTTGGATGTGAGTTTGAATTCTGGAAACTAACATGTTTCTTCTGCTTTTCTTCTGTTTCGTGCTTTTATTCAGACGTTATATCGACTTCTTCCTACATGTATCTGCTATTATATCAATCACTATGTTCAATAGTCCATAGAAATATTAACTTGTTATTCTCTAAATTGCCAAAAGCTCGAAGATTGGGAAAAAATGTTTATCCGAGCTAATATTCAAATCCAAGAGAAATTATTTTTCTAGCATTTCTGAATTCCTTATTTTTTCATTTTTATTTGACCAATTATTTTTTCAAATAATTTTTATTTGACCAATGACAAATACATTGATGAGAAAATGACAGCACTGCTATGGAACTCTATTAAATAACATATGATATTTAATTAGTTAAAACTTTCATTTTTTTTAACCAATAAAGTTAATGGAGAAAATTGAAACATTTGAATTAACAACTATACAGACGCAGAAAAAAATAAATACAGAACAGGTTTTGTGTTGGATATGTGTGAATAAGGAGAGTGCGAACGCCTGACAGAAATAATAAGAGAAAAGACAACTATCACTATCAACAATATATCTGAAAGCGTTGAGAAGTTAACTGATAGTGTTAAATAACAATTACTACTATTATCCGACACATCGTTCTTGACGATCCCGAATTTTCGCGATTTCACGTGATTGACGCGAGAATAGCCTCTATCCATGTCTTCTCACAAAATGGTGAGAAAAAAGGCTTATCGACTCCGGGGAAGAAGCGGCCACAAGCAAGCCCCATTACTGATGTCGACGATTTTGACCGATGCGTTATTCACCGCTGCATCCATCGCCTCTACGCTGAAGGTAAAATTCCAACTTCAACATTTTTTTCTCTAGCATTTTCCTAGTGACAGACATTCAGAATACTACATTCCTTGAGACCTGCTGAAGAGGCTAATGGCCAAATCTCGTAATTTCCGTGATTCCCGCGCAAACGCGATCGTCAAGAACGATGTGTCAGACAATATGCATAACTATAACGTTATTCTTCAACATTTTGCTTGCTTGATATTTGTCTACGACTGACCCTGCTGACATCTCATCGGGATCTGGCAACTTTTGTTTCTTTTCTGTTGGATTTTCTTTTTTTGTTTTTAGTTATATTTTTCGACTTAAATGAGACGTGTGTAAAACGATATCAATTGGTATGCATAGTCTCATTTACAGATATAAATACAGATATGAAGTAGGATGCTTCACAAACGTACTTATTTTATTGATATAAATATACATATGTAAGAAATATTTTATGTATTCTTATTTCAATTGACAGTATGTTTCCAATTTAGATGAAATCTCTCATGAACGTGTTTGTTCGTGGAGAAGAGAGATATATAAACTAAAAAGAACCTCTGTGTACAGCAAGTAAACTGAACTTACTAATTAGGAATTAATTAAAATTTGATAAATTTCTGAACCAATTACTGGTAGCACAATAGGAAAGCGGGTGCTTCTTGATTGACAAAATTACTGAAGTCCTTTACCTTTATTGATCTTAGGTGTGGTGGTATTGAACTAACTGCTCAAAGAAATCGAATCAAGGTAGTGAATACATTGGAAAGCAGATTGGAATTGATGGCTCAACAGGTAATGTTTTTCTGTAAATGACAAAAATAATACGCACATTATCTGAAATTTTGAACTAACGTGTGGAATAAAGTCATTGTAAACAACAATGTTGGAATGAATGTGAATACCAATAAATATTGGTAACTATGTAGATTGGTATCTTTCATTTTAGAAAAAATGCAGACAATTAAGTATATTTAATGTTAAACTATATATATTATTATTTCTAAGCACAAAGATCTGACTTAAGTGTATAAATCTCTTGTTAAGAGGAGTTCAGTGAATAATTTAGTACAATGCTTATATTAATTTAATAAATATAATATCATTTTATTTATGAAATTATCCACTTCTTTAGTGGTTATCGCTTTGAGTGCTAATGTTTCTATAAGATGGCTGGTATACAACATCAAACAGCTATTCTTCTAATTTATGAAACCTGATGAAGCTTTATGTAATTAAAGCAATGTTACAAAGATGCAAGTTTTCAGGTTTTCTGTCTTATCGAGAATAAGCATTGGAGTTACTGTTCATTTAAACCAGGCATCCTCACAGGGTATACCGCGATATTGCTTGTGCCGCCAGAAAAAGACAACAAAAAGATTTTTATAGTGTTTTTAAAGTATTTTTATAGTGTATTTTAAAACCGGAAAATAAGAGGAAACATGAAACGGATATTAAATATTTTCAACAAAGTTATTAACAGAAGAGGAAGAAGTAAATTGTAAGTAATCAAACTGGAATGGTTAAAATTAATGATTCAATAATTATGCCATTTTAATAACTAAATGGGAAACATCGGCTGATGTTCCTGTGCAAATTTTGCTATTGTTTTTCCCACGATTCTGTTATTTCGTAGTAAAGCAACAAAAAGGTTTGGAGTGTCGTGCGATATTAGGAACAGCGTTTAGTTTGCCGCCGGATTTTTCCAAAATCGTGCCGTGAGACAAAAAAGTTTGAAAAACACTGATTTAAAGGAAATGTATGCATGATATAACAAAATGAACAAGAAAAAAATACTTTCACATACGTTTATTTATATTCTTAAGATATACTACAAAGCAAAACTATCCTTTTTTTACATCTATTTACTATAATTTACACTTGATACTTTACTGATAACCGCTTATGAAAGAGAATTGTCTGTGAATAATACAATCTTTAAAGAATTTGAAGAATCTATGTCATAAAAAAAAAATATTTGAACCAAATCCGATTAACCTCATATTAAGTATTTAATTCTTTGCGTTACTTATTTAATCCGTAGACGCTACATCCTTGTGGAGCTTTGGCCTTTACAAATCACGCCATTCTGTTTTACTCCTGGAATCTTTCCAGCTAATACTGTTGAGTTAATGCAAGGGATTTTCAAGGTTGGGTAGTAAAACCCATCCCAGACCCCCTACAATCCTCAAAGGGTTTGGTTTCACCATACCTAAAAGGTTCGTTCCGCCCTTGGTTTTCTGTCAGGATTCCATTCCAGAGACTTTGAGGATCCTTCTCTTAACCTACAAGGCAATACGAGTAGTGCTTATTAGATGGCGGTACTACCTCGCACTGACACTAGATCGTCATAAAGTGTTTGTAGCTTTTGCTCAGCTTAGGCCCTCCGCCAATTCTCTTGAATTCTCTTGATCCTAGCCTTCTCGGTTCAGGAAGGCTATAGTTTCCTTTCATTGTTACTAGCTAAGATGTCTGTAAGTCCACCCGCTATCCACACATAGAGACTCGTCCACTGTTGTATTATCTTGAGTATCGCATTGCTAATGAATTACTGAATTGGCCCGGTAAATACGAAATAAATTAAATCTAAGACAGATATACTACTGTATTACAATCCTGAAATGAAAATTTTTATATTTTAAATTAAAAGTGAAACATCACAAATAACCACTGAAATTTTATCAACACTACGCTTCAGTGCAAACCAGATGCCAGTGAAAAAAAAAAAAACATTCTTCTGTGAAGCAACAAAAATAATAAAAATGACAGCATTATTTCATTGATTGAAAACTTCTCACCAATTTCTAACAGGATTTAGAAGTACATTGAAAATTTAGGAAACTTCATTTTAAAATGTTGTGCCCTAAAACAGTGAGCTAAAAGGTTGGATGAAAACAACCCTCACACATAGCATCTCCAGATCTCATATGGGGTGTCGGACATGTAGGCTGCCAACAATTTTGGACCATCTGGATGAAATTGGGGTTCAATGGTCAGGTCGAAGCTCTCGCACCTTTAATACCATAAACATATCCTAATAATATAAGATTTGAAGCTTTCCTGGCATTGACAAATGAAAAACTCTTCTTGGGAAATCAAACATCGTCCTCACCTGGTTGATTTCCCGAGAACAGTTTTTCATATCTTAATAAATTGGATGAAGTCATCTAAAGAAGAATAGATAATATATCTTTGATTATATCTTTGGCTTATGAAGTGATACTTACTTGTTAGCATGTTTCTCAAAAAAAAAATGCAAAATGTTTCAGCAATTATTTTAATTATAAAACCAATCACATAGCAGTTTTGTAGTAAACACAAAACCAGAGACCCCTACAACCTGCAATCTATCAAACGCTTCCATTGACAAAAATGACACTCCTATTCCAAGCAGTTGAAATTGAAGGTTAAAGTACAATTTTAAGCGGTGCCCGTATTGAGTTCATTGAGTCTACACCACCCATTATTTACCATTCCGACGACTCTTGAGAAAAGTCAGTGACCACTTTGAGCCGGAAATAGCTACATTGGATCGTGAGTATCATTCGTTCTAAGTTTAAATAGACTCTTAGTTTTGACCAATTAACACTGATTTCCTGACTCGGTCAATGACACCCAAGCTGGAATTGGCCTTGATCAGAAGTCGGATTTTTCCCCAATCCTCTTGGCCATGGGATTAAAACGTGTATGACTCATGGGGCTCCAACTCCCGATTTGGACTGTGGAAGGAGTTAATCACACACGGACACGGGAATCCTAATAGTTCTTCTCTACTGGATCGCTAAAAAACAAAAGGAAATTAATCTACAAGAGTTCATTGAAATGATAAAGTTTGGAAAGTCTTATGTTGAAGAGCCATATCTTTTGTTTATTTCATGCAAACATATCTTATATAAAAATACCAAGAAATTACGGTCCTGCTAGGTTCTACTTCGAGATTCTGTGTGCAGGTTCTGAAGCTACATAATAATTGCATTACATTAATACAAAATCAAATTAAATTAAATGAACAATAAAATAGTTGAATAAGTCAAGATAAAAAAATAACGAAACAAATATAGAACGAAACAAAATTTTAAACATAAAATAATGTTTATTGTCTAATCTCTTTTATTGACTTTCTATTTACGTATTACATAATTAGAATTAAGTTTTCTTTATACCAACAGCATCATTTGTTAATTACAAATTTCCATCGTATCGTATTAATACTTGACTGTGCTTTACAGATTTTTGAGTGCTTTTAATGTTTATAAATAAATTTATATTTTTTTTGTTCTATTTTCAGATGATTCCAGAAATTCGATCTCTGTTATTTGGGGAAAATAAAAACCGTAAATTTAATGATTAAAAAACAATCAGCAACTTGTAATGAGCTTCATTTAAATAACATTAAAAATTTGTTTTTATTTTTGAGGCTCATAATTATCAAATTGTATATCTTATTCTATTCAGATTTTGTTTTTCAATTTAAATAAATAAATTATAGCTGTTAGAATCCAAATATATTACAGTACAATACATTGAACTTTCCTAAGTATATATTTATTCATTAGAATGTAATGTCTCTGTTTCAATTTATTTTCTAAGAAAAATGAATAATAAAACGTTTAAATTAATCAATTCAAGAGTATATTAAAAAAAATTGCAATTCTTTTGTTATTTGTATGTCAGATAGTTAATACTTCATTTAATTAAATTGCATGAAAATATAACTCATTAAAGAAATTATAAAACAGTTTTCCAATTAAAAAACAAATTAATTTACACTATAAAACTATATTGATTATCAAGCTGTTGTTTTTTTATTTTTATTAATTTTTTGAGAGGGAAAAAAAGCAGAAAATGAAAGGAAAAAAATGCCCTTTGAAAGAAATATATATTTCTTAAAAATTAATATACAGTCGGACCTCTATTTAACGGAGTCGCTAAATCCCGAAAAAAAGTTCGTTAAATGTAAAATTCGTTAAATAGAGATTCACCTTTTAAAATTACTTTAAACTACATAAAACAGCTTTAAAATACATAAACAATAAATATTATTAAAAAAGTAATAAATTTTAATGACATACTGCATACATTACCACATGCGTACTTAAATTTTACTAATAAAGTCTCTTAATTTTATTTGAGTTTTTTTTTGTTTTTGTTTTTTAATGTATTTTCGCTCTTAGTATGTCTCGCATCTTTGCAATGCACCAAAAACCCCTTCAGTATTTTCTTCAAACTGTAATCCGCGTCGGATTGTTTCAAATGATTTTAACATTTCATCATACGAAGGTTTTTTGATTTCTGCATCATGATCATTTCCATTATCATCATATTCATCTTCATCGCAATTCATAGCTGTATTGTTTTTATTTTTCACACTGTCCAAATTATCCGATTCAGTTAGTTTTTCCGAGGTCTCAACTTCAAAATCAAGTGAAAGATAATCATCAATCAGCACATCATCGTTAATTTCTTCTTTTTCCCTCAGCTGTATCCACATTTCTTTCATTTCCTCAATGGGAATATTGATAATAAAAACATTTCAAGGAGAAAAAAAAAATAGATACCACGAAAAAGTTCGTTAAATAGAAAATGCACTCGCTATTTGGAGGTTATTTTACGAAGAAATTAGCAAAATGTTCTTGGTTCCAAAGAAAAGTTCGCAAAATAGAGAAATTCGCAAAATAGAGGTTCGTTAAATAGAGGTCCGACTGTATATAGAATTAAAAAGGTGGTGTAGTATTAAATAAGAAATTACTACGCTCCAAATAATTATAAATTAAATAATTTATAATTAAAACTTTAACTTTAACTTTAAATTATAACGTTAAGTTTTATCATGTCTCTTACTTGCAATATATTAATAACATGTTTTCTAATAAAACTTTTACAGTTATCATTAGATACTTCTATTTTTCAAATTTTCATATAAATTAAAAAATTAAGAAATTCATATTATTCATCAAATTTTTACAATATTTAAAAGAATCAGGTGATGATAAAGTTTTTATTTTTTTATATAATACTTTCCTGTTATTTAATAATAGTTTAGATTAGATGTCAATTGTAGGAAATTGCAATTAAAATCTAATCATTTAACGAAGATTTTTTATATCCTGTTATTTCTGAAATATTGAAAATCTATTTTCATTTCTGAGGGAGGAGGGGGACGTGATACTGGATAGATCCTTGTTTGAGTATCTATCTAAGAATCTTTTGACAAAGAGAATAATTCTAGGAAGAAGGCCACTGATACAGCTTGTCCAAGACACGGACAAAGCGGAAATAGCAAATCTATATAATTCTCATCATCTCCTGAAGAAGACTCAAGGAACCGAGCCGAAATATTGAGTAAACCTCACCCGGGAGTGGGAAATCCCTCAAACATGGATCTATCCAGTAAATGATAATAATGTAGCTTTATTGAGTTAAATCTAAATTCTTAAATAAACTGTATCGAAAATAGATTCTACAATACAATAGCGATAAAATAAGATTTGAAACTTTCCTGGCGTCGACAAATGAAAAAAACTTCTCGGGAAATCAACCAGTTGAGGGCGGTGTAGTAATCCGAGCTTTCGTACGTGGACTGCACGTACACCTTCAAGCAAAAGAATGGAGAAGTCGGGACCACAACCTCTTTTAAAACGCTGTCAGATATCTCTGTGCAGTCCGTCATTGGACAACTGATGCTCCTTGTGTGGTCCGCTTTGGAGCTGAAGGGAGGCAGTCGACGTTTCCTGCCGAGAGCGGCAATGAACGCTCCCTGTCCGCGCTCGGCCTCCAGGCGTTAAAATAAAATTTCATTCTACTGATTGAATCTGTGGGATAATAAATAAGAAAAGAAACAAGAATATTTTACTTGAGAGTCGATCCAGTTTCTTGCTGTGTGTACTGCAAAACTCATCTATCAATGCTAAATTTATAAAATTCTAAAAAGATTTATGTATTTCACAAATTTATATTTAAAATAATTTTATAGATAATTCTACGAACTGCTAATGATTTGTTCAAGATTTAAATAAGCCATTTTTGTAGTTATGATCAGTTTAATTCATAATCCTCTTTCTCTTTTTTAGTTGCTTAACTAATTTTTCACTAATTTAGTGGATAATTTCGAAAGTTATATTCAGTAGTTGGAATATAATATAAATATAACAACATTTTTGTTTGTCTATTTAATTCCTTAATCCTGAAAGTTCGAAACTACGGTATGCGCCAAAATATACAGTACTGAAACTCGCGCATCTCGAACACGTGGTTGCGTTTGTCAACGGGGTATAGCTCAAGCTGCACGTGTTCACAGTAGTGAAAAGGAAGTTGTGTTGTGCAGTTGTTGGAAATGGGCCTTTCGACGTAGGAAAAAGTATTCATAGTTGAGCATTATTTCCGCTCACACGGAAGCGGTCGTGAAGGTGGACCGAGTTTGAAAAAGGTGGCAGAACAATTCCAAGAGGAGTTTAAAAAGACGGCACCCAGTAATACTGTTATGCTGTCTATTGTTACGAAATTTCGCCGTTCTGGTAGTGTAGTCTTTAGAACGCTACAGGGATTTAGTGATCGGGCCATTTCTTCAGGATTTGAGAAGGTTCTGTCGTGCAAGGAACATTCAGATGAATTGACAGTGGTATCAACAGGACGCGGCGACCAGTTATATCGCTCGAGCATCTCTAGCCATGCTGCAGGAAAACTTTCCAGGACGAATCATTTCATGTACTGATTTCCTACACCCGTCCCATTCCCCCGATTTTACATCACCTGATGCCTACTTGTGGGGAATATTAAAGGAGAGTGTGTTCAACTGTGAAGATCCACCAAGAACTGTGCCTGCATTACGTGAGCAAATCATCTCCTTTTGCAGGAGTCTGCAGCAACCTTTGTTTCAGGATATGTTTGAGAATCTGCGTGAACGATATGAACACTGTCTACAGCGAAGCGGTGCACACTTTGAACGCATACCGTGGTAAATCAACACGCTAATAGTGTGTGTATGTATATATGTAGTGTGTATGTTAATTTCTTTTGGGGAGAAATAAACTCACAGATGACAATAATGTAATTTTGTTCATCTTTTCATTTCAGCACTGTATATTTTGCCGCATCATCTAACAATATAAAAAAATACTTTTTAAGAATATTTAGCATTCAGTATTAATCTAATTATATACAGAAAATTTCCTTGATTGATCTACAGAGAGTTGAGTCACGTTTACTCGGTCGATTTTGTTCATGTCATAGACTTAGCAGAACTCTTTTCTCCATCACCGGTTGCGTTCAATGGGGTGCCCCTGCATTCTGGCAATGGCTGTGCATCGCAGTTTCCATTGAAGAAGGCTGCGTTGGAGGTAGACGAGGGGAACTTGTTCCACTACTCTCTGCAAGTTTTCCAAAACCCTTCTACTGTTTAAGGTCGTCGTGTTCCCACAGCCCGTTTAAGTAATTCGAATTCGCAGAAGTCCAATGGAGATGCATCGGGGGATTTTACAGGAATCATACTATATGAGATTGCTCGTATTCCGGTTTCAGTCGTCATATTGGCCAAGTACAGCTAGATCGCTTTAGCTGTATGGCTCGATGCCATGTATGGATGAATCGACATTTTACTTTTGTCGCTGCCGTACACTGCGGGAATATCGTCACGATACAAGGTTTCCAGGACATGCTCACGGTAAAAGGCAGCATTAATGTAGACCTGTGGAGGAATGTAGTTGTAACCTGCAACAATCATGAATCCTCTTGAAAAGTTTTCTTTGCATTCGCGGTACCACTCGAATCGTCCTTTGGAATCAAAATGGCAATAAAATATTGCCCTTGACTTCTTACTATCGCTAAGCTAGATTCATTTTTCTTCCCGATAAGTGGTGCTCGTAAAGCTTTCGGCTGTTGGTTTTCCTTTCAGCAACGTGTCGAGGAAGTTGGCGATGAACGCGAGCTTTATGATGCTTTTCTAATTGAAGATCACGCCTAAATATCCGTGCAACCGTTGGCTGAGAAACTCCTACAGTCTACGCAACCGCCCTTTGGGTGCTACGGTTCTCGCCGACAATCATAGTCTTCACTTTCTTAATAACGTTAGGAGTTGCTGCCGATCGCAGGGTTGTTTTCGGGCCTGTGACTTAACCCGCTTAACCCTCTTGGCTGATGGGCTTCATACGATTTTCTGCCATTACCCGGTTGATGGTGGACTTGCAAGCATAAAAATTTCGGCGTTTGCATATGTCCACAATTTTTGCAGCGGCATATTTAGAATGCAACACAATTCCAGCTACCAGATAATCAAGTACACGCTTATGATCTCTGATTCTAACCCGACAATGCTGCGTCACGTGCAGGTGCGTGATAGCGCGCACCCTTGAAATCGACGGAATAAACGCGAATCAACCATCCGTAATTAATGCAATATTTCCAAAACACACAATTTATCAGTAATAAAAAGAATCATTCCTATTGAATTGTTTTGAAAGCAATTTCAATTGTTTGATGTAATAGTGACAAGGATGAATGATTACTAACAACAGCTATAAAAATAATAAATAATAATTATATAAGAATTTCAGCTTTGAATATTTTATTTTAGTTACATTTTCATTATTCTGAAAGTCTTTCCGATTGCAGGTAAATACTTTAATTTAATATTTTATTATATATTTTTAATTTCAGTGTTACTGAAACGTAGTATTGTGAATTGAATTGCCACTGAATATATTTATGTTATGTTTGTGTAAAGTCAGTTTTGTTTTTTAACAGCTTAACATTTATTTAAATTAACACAAAGCCTAAAACTACGAGTAGTAACCGATTTTTCTAGTTTCAAGAGCATCAAAACTATTATATACTTTATTTTGGGTAAAATTATGAAATCGAAACAGTAAAAGTAAAGCTGTGCCTTTATATTAAACGAAAACATAATTTGAAAATATGATACAAATATAACGTGAAAATATAGTAAATTATAATGTGATAATATAAAGTGGATTCATGAAAAGTAGAAAACCAGCAAGAATTTTCTTATTTTCTTCCTAGGCAAATACTTCTAAGTCTATATTGGTCACTAATTCTTACTAACCTGTGTTATGGCTTATTCATTTTTGGGATGCCGCTTTTAAATTTCAAGATAAAATGATATTTAATGTATAAAAGCATTTCCTCGATAAAAAACCCCGCCTCTACTCAACCCAATTCTTTAAATTAATTAATTTAAATTAATTTCTTTCAACCAAATCTAATAAGCTACAGTTGGCCCTATAAAACAATCAACAAAAAAACTATGCCCTTCAATTACTTTAAAATAAATGAACCTCCTTCCCATCTTTATAAAACTAAACACAATCCTGTTGTTTTACTAATAATAACAAGATCCAGCTATCAAAAATTTACAATAAAATTCCAAAGGAAATTCGTGATTGCCCTTTTCTGGCCCAATTTAAAGAAAAGCAAACTTTCACAACATCTCTCTTTTTAACTCAATTCTGATAAATCCTTATAATTATACAATTCCATTTTTTTTTAGAGTATCCAATAATTTTTTTCCTTCTCTGTTTCCTCACAGTCTCATTTTATATTGTACAATTTCCTCGACATATAGTTTCCTGAAAATATAAAGAAATGGATGGTTTTTTTTTCCCTTCAATATGTAATTCGATGTAAAATATTTGTAGAAAAAATCCAGTTTCTTAATCTTGTTTATTTTGGTCATTTAATAGTGTTTGTTTTATTTTTATCTCTTATTAGATTGCAACCCTTTTCTTTTCTCGACGGGATCTCCCTTATGGCAACTGGGCTGGCAAAAATTGTTTTCAATACATACTGTAGTAAATAATTTTTGTAGGCAATGAATTATATTATTACGTTATTTTGACTAAATTGGATAAACAAAATAATTGAAAATAGGCATTTTTTGATGGAATATTGTCAGTTGCCAGATATTGATTACAATATCACCTGTAAGCCGATGAGAGTTGTAAACATAAAATTATGCTTCGTGAGCTGAAAGATCTACTAGCTTTGAAGTTATGAGCGAGCCTATATTTGACTATCCTGTGAATTGGGTTTATAGAAGATTATTTTTACTATTACGCGGTACAATAGTGGTAATAACTTTGCAAAAATCTCAGGAAATGTTTTCTTTTATATTATATTTTAAGAATGATTTAAACATTCTAATAATCAATAACAAATTCTATTCCTGCTCGCGGATTTTCTATTAGTTAAAAGTTCTCTATTTGGGATTCACCAAAAAGATTCACTGTTATTATTCAACTTCAGAATTCTCCTCTTTCCTAATAAGCCTCAAATTCTTCCTGCTTTTCTACACTAGCTTTGGCCTCACCTCTCTTAACTTAATCATGGGTGTTACAGGATTGTATTCCATACATTTAATTGTGCTACAAATATGATTTCTTCCTTTGTCAAAACTTATCTTCAATATCATTGTATATGTGCGTTGGCTTTTAATTAAATTTTTAAATCATTGTATACTTTTGACTCAATTTAATGCCATCTAGATAAAAGTACAGTAAAACCTCTCAAATCCTGCCTGGCGCCGAGTAGGCCGGATTAAAGAAAAGCCGGACCACCGAGAGTGTTCTTAAAATAACTTAATAGCTCAATTTTTGTGAAGACGTAATGCCGGGTTTAATTAATTTAACCCCATTTTCATAATTTTGCATTCAAATGTTTATAAAAAACAAATAAAGTGTATTTTATAATTACAGTAGTCTAATTTATCGTATACGATACAATGACCAAATGCGTTAAACTATATTTTAACAATACACGTACTGTAAAAAGTTATTAAATTTCCTTTAAATAGTTATTTAAAAGTCCGAATTTAGTTATTAAAGAAAATTACTCAGGATTAGGCCGGATTACCGTGAGGGCCGGATTACCGAGGGTCGGATTTGAAAGGTTTTACTGTAATCGTTTACGCTCCAAATCCTGAAACTCAAATGGTTCAAATTAAATCAACAGAAACACTGTCATCACAGCCAACCAATGTTTAATTTGTTTAATTCTTTAATACTTTTTATGTTTTAATTGATAATAATGCCACGCGTAAAACTTATAGTGGTTTTAGAGTTACGAAATAAAGAACTGAAACTAGAATAATACTTTGGATAATTTATTATTTATAAGTTGTGATCTTCCCTTTTTAAAATTGAAAATGTCTTCATAATCATAAATTCTGTAGTATCATTTATTCCATTGAACGCCTAACTAAGATTCATTTCAATAAAAATGGAACTGTTTAAATTTCAAATTAAATTTTGATTCTTCTGTAGCAGATGTTCGTTCTAAATTTATCACTTTTTATATTAAGAGAGTTGGAGAAATTGAATTCAAATTTTGCTTTAAGTAATGAGTGTTCAAACTGTAATAAAATTCATCATCCACCTTCTTGTAAAATATTTAATATTATTAATATAATACAATACATATCGAAGGCGAATTTTCGAGTGTGATACGTACTCTCTTTTTCAAGCCGGAAAGTAATAACAATTTGTAAATGGAAAACCTCGCGGTTTACATTTTTAATTATGAAACATTGTTGTTATTAACCTTGTACAACATTATTTCCTTATAATTAAATAAGATATCATTTTATTGTTTAATAAAAATTTATTATGGTACCTTTTATAGCTTAAAAAATTACAAAGGTATGGGCAAAGGAATTGGTAAATAAAGATATGTTAAGTAAGAAAACAGCTATATTTAAAGAATTATTATATTAAAATATTTATTTACGATTTTAATTTAGTATTAATTTATTATACCTTTGTAATTCCATACCTTTGTAATTTTTTAAGCTATAAAAGGTACCATAATAGCAAATTTAAGAAGGGGGATGATGAATTTTATTAAGTAATTAGTGTTTGTCTATAATAACAGGAACCTGAAACTACACAGTGTATTACAGTAAATCACAGTAAATCAATTTCTACAAGAAATACCGGAAATGTTAATGACAAAAATATAAATAGAAAGTATCCAAGTTATATCTACTGCTTTGTAAAAGTTGAATTAATTTTGGATTCTCATATTATTACTAGATATAAATTGCTAAGAAGATACGGAAATCGGATAATGAAATATATCTCAAATCATTTAAATATCTAGATTTCGAGATTTTTGATTTTTTAATTCAACTTTATTAGTATGTTATGTTATGTAATGAAGGTGGGTGACAGAGAAGCCAAGCACTGCGAACGGAGGTCTATTGTACTATCTCACGGAAATATGGACAGATGGAGAGAAAGACTGAGAAAGTATGGTGGGAGAAGTTCAGGGGAAACGGCAGAACCCCGAGAAAACCTGCCCAGCGCGGATCGTCCTCCATCACGAAACCCACTTGAGAACCGAACCCGGTACTCAGAGGTGAGAGGCTGATGTCGTAGCGACAACCGCGTGGCCAACTTTATTATAGTCCTCCAAATGAGAGTTGGCCGGCGGAAGTTTGAACTGCGCAGCCCTTCCGGTAGCTGATCAATTATGTTTTCCTGTCAAAATGGACGACGGCGTCTGTTCTCACTGAGAAAGTATAGCTAACTTATAATAGGCTAACGTTTAATTATCAGAGAAGTTCTAATTTTGAAAAATACTTGTTTATTTAGAGAATTTCATTTATAAATTATGTCTCTTAGATTTTTGGTTTTGAAAGTATCCCTTCACAGAGGCAAGTATTTCTCTTGCTTGACGACGAAGAGTGCTTCCAGGCTATTTTTCTCCGCTGACATGTTGATATCGCAAAATAAAACTTCTCTAACATTTAGCATTATTTCAATACTAATCACTAATACTAAATATTTTAATGATTTATAAATATAATTCCCTTTTGATAAGTAATCAGCGATTAGCAGAATGGCGGATTCCTGTCAGAAGATCAGACGGAAGTGCCTGACCAGATTAATCGATGCTACATGCGCAGATCTCACAAAAACAGGGCGGCCAACTCTCATTTGGAGGACTGTAGTAGCTTATCGCTATGTAATGCTGAAAGCAAAGAATGCTGTCTATGATCTGCAATTCAGAGCATATATCTAAGAATCGAAAAATATCAGAAAAAAAGAGGTTGTTGAAATAAACATTTTTCAGGTTCATTGAAAATTATACAAGACTGTCAAAAAAGATGTAATTTTGAGAAGATTTTCAAATTTTTAATAAAAAGACATTTTTTTGAAAGGATTAAAAACAAATACATATATAAGTAAACTACACAACTAAAAAACATACATTACGGGAAGCTTTTCGGATCCATGTAGCCTCCTTTGTCAACTTTTTGAGGTTGACAAAGGCGGCCACATGGATCCGAAAAGCTTCCCGTGATGTATCTTTTTTAGTTGCGAAGTTTACTTATGTGTGTTTGTTTTTAATCCTTTAAAAAATTTTTATGAAGAATAGATAAGGATTAATGGAAGAAATTAATGATCTACAAAGTAAAATGAGGAAGTAGAAAGAATGAAAGTGGACTTCCTTATATATGAAGAAGTCAAGGGAAATCCAGGAAACTGTTGGAAAAAAAATCAAAGTAGTGACTCTTCCATAGAGATATCATCAATAGAAATAAATACGTGAGATTCAAGATTCTAATTCCCTGAATATGTTTATTTTTTTATTCAAATTAAAAATTTCATTAACAATCCGAAAAACAACTAATTCCTTAAGCACAGTTTAGTTAATAGGATAATAGAATTAAAATTCCCCTTAATGTATATTTTTGCAGATATCTTATGTAAACATCCAATTGAAACTAATAATCTCTTAATCGTGATGACGATACACGAAACGCTTATGTAAAAAGAAAACGCTTATGTAACTTCAATATTTTTTTTTTTGTAAATATGCTTATCAATTATACAACTAATTAACCGAAGCACTAATTAACTTTCAATTCTCTTCCTGTCATTAAAGTCTTTTGTAGTTTTGTCGTAATATTGTAATATCAAATCCATATCTTGGATATGGATTTTGGTTGGATTCAAGTTAGCAATTAAATAAATAATTTAAAATAGGATGATGTTTTGAAATGCACTTTGTAATTTCTTCAAATGATCTAATCAATAGTGAAAGACGTAGATAAGTCAATTTGGGAGATTACGACATAATTTATTCTTTCAGGATTATTAATAATTATATCATCAGGAAGTGAACTTCATCAGTCAACAATTTCAGGAAGTTTTATAAAAACATCTTGTCTTTATGAAATTTATTGAGGTCATCATAGGTAGGTCTACTGACCATCACGTAACTTATTATCGATTACTGCAACTGATTTAGACGCACTCTTTATAACAACTAAATGATAAATATAATTTTAAATAATAAAATCTTAAATAAAAATTCTTATATAAAATGTTAAGTGATTGTTTCAATGAAAAAAGATTTTGCATAATTTTACAATTAGGAAAAAATAAAGAAATGATCCTTATTTCGTTTCTAGGTTTTTCTCATTCTATTTTTCAGAATGTCTATTCTGAAGAAATTGTGGATTTTAATCTTCATCTATATTAATTTGAAGGATGTTTGCTACTGTTGTGATGATAAATCCCTGAATCAAAGCGCTTTTCTTGATTCTAATAGGAAAGTGTTCATTCAATGGGTCACAAATTCAACTCATCTTACAATGAAAGTGACTGGTAAAACAAAAGGGTGGCTTGGAGTTGGATTTTCACCAACAGGAGGAATGAAAGGAGCTGATATGGTAATAGGATGGGTAAAGAATGGAACACCTTATTTACAGGTTTGCAATAAACATATTTTTATATTTGTTTCTTTCAAATGAAAATTAACAACCTTAAAATTGTATAACAAAGTAATAGGCTATTAGAGATTTCTACAATACTTTAATGCAGTGGTGCCCAACCTACCGCCCGCGAAGGTGTTACATGTGGCCCGCTGTTTTATTCCGTTTTTTTTTTTTTTTTTTGGTTGTTGAACATTTTTTTTTTTGGTCGTTGAACCTGGAGATTCCTTTTTTTTTTTTTTTTTTTTTTGGTTGTGGCCCGCGAGATTCACAGCAAAGTCAATTTTGGCCCCCAGATTACATCGATTCTTCAAAGCCAACACACATAAAGTTAAAAATGAAGTTATTTCCAATGAAAAAACTACCGGTTACTCGAGCTCATAAATTTGCCTGGATCATCAAATCAAGGTACCATAGATTTTAAAACAGTGTCATTTCAAACAAAAAATAGAAAAAGTAGATTTAGATCGTCTGAAGTCTATGCCAATTGTTTAGTATCAATTTGTGTTCATTAAAGCAATTTTCATATTTGAGCACATTTCAGATATTGTCCATATAGCCTACCTTCGAGAAGTAGTCAGTATATTCTGGCATTGTAAAGTCGCATCAAAATCACATAGAAATCGTGAGTTCCATTAATTTCTTAATATAAATTTTAAAGTAAAGTAAATTAAAGTAAATACACAAGGATTTGGGGAAATAATATCATTGTGTGTAAAGTCCCGCGAACACCATCCAACTTTGCACCAACTTTAGTCGGCCGACTTCGAGTTCGCCAAATTTTGTCAGCCTCGCACACCATCCAACTCGCAAATGAGTCGGCCGTGATCAGAAATCCCATAATGCAATGCGTTTCCCCCAGCAGCTGTGGAAAATCCGAAAAATCGAGGTTTTGAAACCTCTCTGATAAATTCTGCCGCATACAATTACTGCATTTCAGTATAAACTTTATTTATGCATGAAAGAAACTCGCAATACTCTGATATTCATTGTGTACGCGCTTGTCTTCCACTCGAATCGTTTTAGAAGCCATTTCTTCCATAGGCGTGACGTCACGACTGACGTGTTCCAACCTGCCCTGTGATTGGGCAATTCCGACCAACTTCCCGAGTTGGCCGGGCACAACCAACTCGAGTCAGCGGACTAAAGTTGGTGCCAAGTCGCTGAAAAACTGGCTCAAAACTGTCTCTACCAACTCGGGACGTCAAAATCGGCCGACTAAGTTGGTGCAAAGTTGGATGGTGTTCGCGGGGCTTAAGAACCAGCTCTGAAGATATCTAATATCAGATAATATTCGATGTTAAATTATTATAATCATTAGCATTAGAATACATGACAGCTAAACGATTGTTACATAGCCTATCAAATTGATGAAAATTACATTTTAAAAATAAAAATATCAACACACAGTTCGCGACAGATTATTCCAATGATTACATTCATCATGATTAGTGATAGCACTCTAAGACATCTTATGATGTTGCATTCTACGACATTAAGCAATTGAAAGAGTTTAGGTTTTGAAACGCTAACTAAAGAAAGCGCTCAGATTTAAATTTGAAAAATAAAAATGTCAAATATGATCAATGCGAATATTCTTATAGTGAATATATAATGTATTTATTTAGAAATGCATTTTTCTTTTGTGAAATAAAGAAATACCAAGCAATAAATAAGCTGAAGATCAAACCAGCGAAGTGGACATTCAATGCAGTTCATAACTACTGTATATTTTTTCAGTACAATGATTGTTGTGTAAAGTAAATAACAATTTAAAAGAAGATGAAATTCTGTGTGCTGGTAAAACTTACAGTAATATCGTCGAATTGATTCATAGCTTTTCCTATTAAAAGTCTTAAATTATAATTACTGGAAACTAAATCTATTATAAATATTTGTTGATAATGAAAAACTTCAGTTAAATGATTGATTTTTAACACAGGATCGACATGGAACATCAGAGGATAAAGCACCGTTGCTTGATAAACATCAGGATTACATTTTAAAGTTTGGTGAAGAAAATAAAACCCATACCATTTATTGCTTCGAAAGAAAACTGGATACATGTGATAAAGACGATTTCAGAATAAAAGTAAGTAATCTTGATTTTTTACTTAAGTTTTTTTACCATTCTGTAAAACAATTGACGGTAGAATTAGAAAATCAAAGCTAGCATTTTTAGATACAAAGTCATTATAATATATTAAAATTAGAAGACTAGAAAATATGTGAGTGATTTAGGATTGTCAATTTCCCCAGGAAAAATGAATGGCAAAAACTTTTATCATACGTAAATGCAGATATCATTCCTCAGCGTTCTTTTAGTTGCTAATATGATATATTTCTTTATCAGGAGGAAACTATAAGAGTAATATATGCATACAATGATGATGATCCTGAGAATGAGAACGACGATGGTCCTAAATATCACGAAAATAACAGAGGAGCAACGAGTCAGAATATTGTAGGTCGTAGATTCCGAAAACCCACTGGACCTGATGTGAAACATGCCGATTTCAGAATGCCAAATGTAAGGAAATTAAAGAAAACTAATTGCAAAATTTATGTTCTTTTTTTTAACTGTTTATAAAGAAATTTAAAAAAACATTTTGTTAAGTTTTACAAAATTGACTTAGAAACTTTATGTAATAACAGAAGACTTTTTTCTTTTCTTAAAACGAGTCTTTTTCTCTTTGGAAATTTATTAATTTCATCAATGAGTTTAATCTGTTTTTAAGAAGTTTTGATAATGGATAATGGATTTAAAGTTCTTATTTATCTTCTCAGATCACCATTCCTGATGGACGTGACACCTTTTACTGGTGCCAGTTTTTTGATTTGCCTTCCGACGTAAAAACAAAGCATCATATTATTGGGGTAATTGCAATTAGAGTTTTTGTTGAATTACAATTTCTTGCTTACCGTTTTTATAATTGCCAAGGTTTTTAATATAATAAACGATCCTTATGAAATAAATATTTTTTAAATTAACTGCAAAAGCTACTTAATTGATATACAGCAATACATTTATTTCTTTCATTATATTTTGCATACTTGACAATGGTATGTTTTCTAAGTAGTAGTGGAAAAACAATCAAATTTAACCAAAGATAATATACAAATATTCACCAGTTGTAATTTAAATTATAATAAAGTAAATAGTGACAGTAACGATTTTTCTTTTTTTTTATGTATTCATTTATTATTTTTTTTGATGACATCTGCTGAATATGAAATTAAATAATTAATTTTTAAGTTACAGAAAAATAACATTAAATAATTATTGAGCCCAATTCTGTTTTGTATATCTTTTTATATATAGATAATTTATTAGTTTTTTTATTGTATAAATAAAGACTCCGTCCAGAAAAATGCATGCACATTTTAATAGATGTTATACTGAATTTATACATTTTTTTGGTGGACTGTATATTATATTATAATAGTATACTTAGTATATTGAAATATTTATTATATATATATTTATTACATTATATTATACATTTTATAATGTATAATATTATTATTTTATTTTACATTATTGTAGATAAGTATATGTTTCTAAGTAAAAATTTTATTCATTTTTGGTGGGTCCCCGTATTCAAACTAAAAGGGGAAATCTCTTAAAAACCTATTCTTTCTGTCTGTCTGTTTATCGTCCTCTATCTTCTTTATGTGTCTTCTCCTTTTAGGAGGTTTACTATTCTCTCTATTGTATGCTTTTGTCTTACAATAGGCCTACTTGTAGGTCAGTCCAGTACATTCAACCAAATTATTGAGCCAGATTTTAATTTGTCTATCCCTTTTACTCTTTCCTTCTAAGTTTCCATCTAAAAGATGTACCTTTTATGGAATTTATGGTATCTTATCAGATGCACAAAGTACCATATTTTTTTTGTCTTCGGTATTGTTTATAAGAGATCTTTGGTTTTATTTCTAGTTTTATTTGTCATTTTGGTTGTGGTATTTTAAGCATTCTCCTGTTAAGCCACAATTCAAAAGCCTCCAATTTATTTATACTGTTCTTGAGGAGTGCCCATGTTTCAGGCAGGAGTCTGGTCCATATGTAACATTTTCTCAGAAGCTGCTATAAAACTTTCATGTGAAACTAGAGTATACGCAAAGAAACGAACTAAGACAAAAGTTTAAAACAAATGCATATATATTCTTAATCAAAGTTCATATACAATTATCACTTGAGTCTAATTCACTTGTATGATCAACTACTTGTAAAAGATAAACCTTTCGAAGTATCTTCTAAATAACATAGGTAAGCTCTTTCGCCGAACAGATAATAAAAGTCTCGTAAGTTAATCTTTAACTACAGTCAATTAAAAGTCTTGAACCTTTAAACTTATACTTGTGACTTGTATTAGCTAATCTTGTGTTCTTGGGAGAATCCACGATGGTAAATGTAATCTTGTCTTTTTACCCGTAGGTGTTAGGATAATTAAACATTTACTTACAGATCCTGATGTTGGATTATCCCCGGCCTATCCTTTCAATGTCCAGTCACTTATCGGAACAGTTGAATAAGGTCGAATTGATGAACTTCGGATTCTTCTACTTTCGAATGATCCGGAAGATTAGTTTACGATTCATATTATGCCTTAAATCGTCTTCGTCAAATCAAACTTCTGATCTCCACTTCAATGCATCACAGAAAATGATCATACGTATCTTATGATTGGAATTAGGAATTTCAACTTAACATAATTCCTAATATCTTCCAACGGAAAAAACATCTGAGAACCTCATCACTCATTGAGTTTCCCTTCTTCTTTTTTTTTTGCATTACAACTTATTGTTATCCACAATGCATCATGAGTTCACTGTTGAACATTCATCGCTGCGTTAGATCTGACAATTTCGATCTGTCTTTTGATATCATTTGGGCATATCTAGATCTTTTGATATCTTTTGATATCATTTTCCATCATCTGTTATTAATTGACCAAGATAGGTAAAGGAAGAAACCTGTTGAAGATTATGAGTACTGTTATCCTGAATAAGGTTTATTAATTTTGCTGATTTTTTCTTGTTTCTGGATATTGTCATTTCTTTTGTGTTCTTTATGTTTATCTGTAAATATATGTTTATGCTCTTTTAATTTACTGAATCAGTAAGTTTTGAAGTTGATCTTTCGACTTGCTGATCAATAAAGTATCATCTCCATATCTCAAATTGGTTAGAATTTACCCCCTAATTTTGATGCCGTTGAACTTATCCAGATTATTAAGATATGACCGCTGTAGATATTAAAACGTATAAGGAGATACAACACAGCCTTGTCTCACTCTAGCAATAGTGATCTCTTCGGTGTGTTGGTTATTCACTTTTATTGTTGCAGTTTGATTCTAAAATAGATTGGTAATGATTCTAAGATCTTTTCCATATTTTCCTGTGATTATATCAATCAATTTGCTGTGGTCCATGTTATCGAAAACTTTTGTATAATCTATGAAACAGAGATACGTGTTTTTCTGCACCTCTCTCTGTGATCATTCTAAGATCGAAAATGACCTCCCTGGTTCCTCTGTCTTTCTGGAAGCCTGACTGGAATTAACTAATTTGCATAATGAGGCAGATTTGATTTGTTTCTCTCTAATATTATCTTAGAAGTAATTTACTTATGTGCTTATGAGGCTGATTAGTCTGTATTCGGAACATTCAATTGCACAGGCTTTTTTTAAGGATGTTTAAAAATATTGATTTCTTAAGATCATTTTGTATATATCCACTTATGTAAATTTGATTTAATTTTTATATTAGTTTTTTGAGTATAGTATCATTTAGTGATCTTCGTTCTTCAACAGTAATTTCATCTGGAACTGATGCCTTTCCGGTGTTTAGTTGTTTTATTGTTTTTTTTTTTTTATTTCTTCAATGGTGATAGCTGGTTCTTCAAAGTTGACAGATTCTGGAGATTGTTTTCTGTGTGAGTTAAAAAGATCTTTTGTCTAATCAACCCATCTATCTTTTTATTTGTTGTGGATAGGGTAGAATTTTTCCCATTTTCAACTTTAATAAAGTTGTTATTGCAGCTACGTGTGTTATTCTCTTTCTTTCCAGTTAAGTAGTCATTTCTTGTTTGTGCATCTCTTTAATGTTATGGCAGATACTTATAACCCAAAATAATAACTCGGACAGACATGACACATATCTTATTTAAATCTTTTGATTTGTAGAGGTGGGGAAAATAAAGAGCCTTAAGTCTCACACGAAGTGACCAAAAATGAAACATCCCATGACATCTACACTCAAAACTACAAGACAGACAAACATAAGTAAAATTTTATTCGAGAAAAGTAGCAATTTCGGTCTTCGATAATTTCCTGTCTGATAGGAGATGGCCCGAGAAACGTACTGGGTTGCTATGGTTTTATGTAAACTATGAAATCTGTTTTTTGCATTGTTTTATGTATATGTGTTTTTACATAAAACAGATATATTTTTATTCTATGCAGATATGACCTTTTGCTAATAGTTCATTGAATCATAAACGAAATAATTTAAAAAATCTCCTCATTTTACTTTCCAAGCATTAAAATTTACTTATATTCCTCTACTTTTTTTTCTCTTTTTTAGTACGAACCTTTATATGATACGAAAGCAGAAGACTTTATGCATCATTTCGTTGTATTTCAGTGCATAGGAAACAACATTAAAAATGCATTAAAGAAGAAATCAGGATATGAATGCTATACTTCGGAATCACCTGTATCTTTTTCTCAATGTCAGAAAATTTCTATAGGATGGGCAGTAGGAGGAAGGGTAAAAGCAAAAACTCCATTTATAAAATACATAATTTAAATTAATTATTAAAACTGATTATTATTATTAACCATTCTTACTTTACTATTATCATTAGTAATTTAAATTTCTTAATTTTAAAAAAATAACCAACACACTAAAAAAGATGATTAAAATTCAATTAAAAAAAAGGAGGATTTTCCGCATAGGAACTCGAAAGGCTTCACAGGATGTAAGTGTAATTGAATTTTTAATAAAAGTTTAATCATCTTTTTTAGTGGGTTGAATATTTTTTTAAAATGAATTTTTTTACAATTATTAACTACACCGGTTTTAAAATTCTTATGTAGCAGAATTTTTCACTAAGCCTTCCTGTGTTTTCTAGGTAAAAAATTAAAAATAGGACCCTGAAATAATATGTAGTATATTTTCCTTAAACGTTGCATTTAAGGAATTTATGCATTTATACAATTAGGAATTTATGCATTTTTTTACAAAGGAAAAAAAAACCTTTTGTTATTTAAAGTCATGTGAATAACACAAATGAAAGGTCTATTTTTAAATTATAAATTTAATGTATAAATTTTAAATGTACAAATTTCCATTTCTGAAAAAAAATATTTTACTAATGCTCTGCAGGAATCTGTAATTATCTAAATCTTTAGTCTGACAGTGATGTAATATAGGGTTGCAAGGCATCAATAAAATACGATTCCAAAATTAACATTAAAATAAATAAATTAAAATTATATGTAAGTTAATATATGTATAATTTTAATTTTATAAAGAAATTTTATTAAATATGTGTTTAACGATTATTTATTTATTGATTGTAAATTACTTCTATTGATAAAGAAACTATTTAGGGTTATATATTTATCTATTTATCTTTAGGAAACATTTTATCCGGACCATGTTGGATTTCCATTCACTAATGAGATTGATGGTCAAGCAGTCTATTACCAGTTTAATGTTCACTTCGACAATCCAGAGAAAAAAAATGGTGATTAAGTGTTTATTCTATGAACTTAATCAAAATAAATCTTCTTCTTCCTTTTTCTCTAAACCTTTTCCCACTTCTATGAGGGGTCGGGTTCCTTTCTTTTATTCTTTTTCACCATTTCTCTCTGTTTAGGGCTTCGTCTCTCGTCTATCCTTTTTCCCTCA
>JAFIDM010000002.1:37918575-37939113 GCA_023159025.1 Thereuonema tuberculata
AAAAAAAAAAAAAAAAAAAAAAAAGACAAAAATAATGTCTCATTTTATTTGTAATTCGAACAGAAATTCAGAAATTTGTGCTACATGTTTTGAAAGTCTTTGTTAGCAAGTTTGTATAATGTACCTTTGAAAAATTTGAATTATTTATTTATTTAAAAAAATATTAATTTAAATAAATTGGCTTTAAAAAGATTTATGCAAAAAAAAATTAGAAAATAAAAGTCCTAAGAATTTCAAATAAGTTGAAAGAATCCTACAGATACAAGACATTAAATAAAAGGTGTTGGTTGGTTTTTGATATCGGTGATAATCCACTTAATAAGCAGCAAATTTCTCTACTAAATGATGATTGATATTTTCGTAATTTATATTTTTCGTTATCTTTATTTGTTGGCAAGATTTTTTTAGATCATTCGCTCAGCCGTTTTTCCACATTTGCTCTGGAAAAACCTTTATACCTCTGCTAACCTCCCTGTCTTATATCTTCCTTTGAATTATGTTACTGACATTCAATAAATTCTCAGTTTCATATAAACATTTATATAAGTTTTTATTGGCTTAATAATTGCGGTAATCAACTTATATAATTGGCTAAGTTCGTCTGTCTGTCTGTCTAAAACTCGATATAATTAAGCTATTAAGATAGATCCAAGGTTCTCAATGGTATCATTGAATCAAGGGTACTCAAATTTTGTCATTCCATGTTGTTTCCATGAAATTTTATCCTTGGAAACTGACTTAGACAACTGAAAACACGTTCAAAACCAAATAATTTTGTTACCACTGCATCCATTTTAATGAAATGTGGCATACTTACTCAGTTGCTTACGCCCAAACTCAAAACCATTTTTGCCGTAGAAGCTTCCTTCACAATTTACACAGTATTTAGGTTACATTTACTTTATATTTGATAGTTGATAATAAAATGATTTTTCAGATTTTTTTATGCCTGTCGTCCGACAGGCTTTGCGGCTAATATTTTTAATAATCTGCAATCCACTTTCTGACGATATGAAATGTTTTTTTTTTACCAATATTTCTACCATTTTTTTTTTATTTTAATTCTGTAACACATATACATTGGGGAAGGCCACGGGAAACCACCCCAGTATCTTTCCCTTGTAATTCTAGGGAGTCTGCTAGGGGTTCGCCGTGTTGGGAACACTAGCGCTCCCTGGAGCACGGATGCTTCGGCAACGAAGCTCGCACTTCGGTGCGAACCGA
Organism: Thereuonema tuberculata; assembly: GCA_023159025.1. Classification (NCBI taxonomy): domain Eukaryota; kingdom Metazoa; phylum Arthropoda; class Chilopoda; order Scutigeromorpha; family Scutigeridae; genus Thereuonema; species Thereuonema tuberculata. The sequence continues at coordinate 37,919,800 of JAFIDM010000002.1, forward strand.
CCACACACACAACACATATACATACATACATACATACATACATAGTTCTCTGCCAAGGGCAGGTCCTTCACTGCAAACCCAGCATTCTCCAATCTTTCCTATTTTCTGCCTTCCTCTTCGTCTCCACATAAGATCCATTTACCATAATGTTGTCGATCATCTGAAATCTTCTTCTGCCTCGAACTTTTTTACCGTTCACCATTCCTTCCAGTGCATCCTTCATTAGGGAGTTTCTTCTCAGCCAGTGACCCAACCAGTTTCTTTTTCTCTTCCTGATCTGTAACACACTTAACTGTCAATTCTTTACTACACTCCTCCTCCTCCTCCTCAGTAATGTAGGACTATTACGCTTTTTCCCTAAAACCTTTCACAATTCCAGACCCTCAGACCCTTTAAACATACCAAGACTGAACTGCTTCGACGTTTCACCTCATGATATGGTCCAACATCTATTATCAAAACAGAAAAGAGGTAGTTTCAGCGCTTTTAAGCTACTCACGTGAAGCGTCGAAACGTGAAATGTTGCTTAAAAGATAAAAATCTTAAAGCAAGAAGTCAACCATAAACTCCTAAATTATTGTGAAGGTCTACAGCAAAGAAAAGGCAGTTAACAGCCTTGGAGAATTATTTATTTTCATCGTGAGGTTAAAATTCATTTTTGCAATTAATTTCCGTGTAAGTTTGTTTTTTAATACTTTATTAACATTTTAAAATTACATTCGGTTTACTAAAAATGACTACGAAGGTTTGCTTCTATAAAATGATTAGAGAGAATTAAAATTCTTTAAGTTCTGAATGATCTTCACTGTCTTCTTAGATTTATTTTCCTTCACAGGAATCTTTTTCTTTATAAGGAGTTGCATTTGGATAACGAACGGTTTTTAAATCCTAAATAAAAGTAAGTAATAAAGTAAAAAACAGCAAATGAATAAATATAAAAATAAATAATAAAAAGTAATAATTAAAAAAAAATACATATTAGAGACATTGATAAATGTAATACATTCGTCATTTATTCATAAAATTAGAGCAAAGAATATTAAGAGTTCACTTTCTCAAATAGCATTTTTCAGGTAACTAATATTGTAATATTATCTATTCGTGTAGTACGGATCGTACTACTACAGAATTATAAAAACTATCCACTATAGATATAGTCTTTATAATTCAAGCCAAAGCCCATATTTCCCTAAATCTGGGCGGTGTATTATCATTTCACTTAAAATTTAAATTATTCATTTTAAAATTGATTTTAACCAAAAATGAATTTAATTCTTGAAAGTAATGTGTTAGAATTCTACAAAATCTCTACCTAAGTAAAACATCGTTAACATAGTAATTAACGAATTTTATAATAGCATAAGTTGTTAGTGATGCTACAACAAACTACTATTGAAAATAATTATGTCGAGAACCTTGGCATCCTACTGTATTATTCCATTAACTCTTCAATACATAGCAAAATATTTTCTAAATCTGAACATTTTTAATTATTTTCTGAAATAAGTAAAATGCGTATTTACTCATAATAAGCTATAAGATTTCATAAAAAAGTTAATGCAAGAATTTCAAGTGAAATTCATTTAAATGGAAAAAAAAAATAATTTAAAGAATGAAAACAGGTCAGCACCTGATTACAAATTGAGTTTCTGTTTCAATTATGGGGAGGAGTTGGGAACGGCCGTTTCGTCCTGCTACGAACTCCCCCCCCCCCCTAATTGAAACAGAAAGGCAATTTCTAATCAGCTTCCGACTTGTTTTCATTCTTTAATATTGTTCATAGCACGTTAAATTTACGATTTAAAAATTAATTTAGTTAACTGAATTTTTTATTTTAGGCTTCTATACAGATCGTAGCTCATAGCAGGGGAAGCCTTATATCCCCGCTTTATCTTTCCATCCGTCGCGAGAAATTTATAACTCATGAACAATAGATGATGGAGACATGATCTATACTTCGTTAAAACAGTCTTGCCAAGACTATCTCATAGTCGTTGAGAACTCATTTCGAGCTCGTGGAATTCTCAAGTTATAGGTCTTCTCTAAAATTTGATCTTAATTTATAAGTTTTATTAAAATGTGGTATATTACAAAAATTAATTTTTTTCATTTTTTATATTGACTTCAACTAAAATTATGTATGAATAGTTATACGCAGCAAATTTTCCTTTTCTCTTCTTGAAATAAGTCTTACAATAATTTGTCTATTTTTATTATAATGCGATCTCCTAAATTTATGGAGATTCTATGTTTTCTGTAGGTTTTTAAATTGTAAAGTTTCCGAGATTTTAACATTCGGTCTGTATAGAAGCAGTGGAATATTATGGGATCGCTACTGGGATTGCTGCTCCTACCTTTATTCTATCTGATCTCCTCATTGCAGTATTTTCATTGTATTTGCTTCAATTTCAAGTATTCGTTACAAGCCTATAGTAGCCAATTTAACTACGACCTACTTACTTGCAGTTAACAAACTGTAATTTCCAACACATTTATGCACTACAGAAAACTAGCTAGAATTTCCTTTTAGGCCTAGAATTTTCTTTTAACATAATATAATATTCAGAATTTCATGAAATCAATAATAGTTCCAATAAGATGAAATCTGAATGGGAGATATGAAAATTATTAGGGGAGCAATCTGAGATCATCCACCCAAAACAAATGCCATCAATTTAAAAAAATTGAATTTCACGTAAATATTTTAAAAATTCTTCACATCAAAGAATGCGAAATATCACGGATATAAAAGGTTTTTTAAAGACAATGTGTTGATGTGAAGAATTTTTAAAATATATGCCATCAATTCTTTCCTATATTTTTCTCTTAAAGCAAAGGATTTACGGTTTATAACCTCATCTATGTCGATGCGTCATTGAGTTTATTTTTAAACGATAAAGGAAATTAAATGTGTCATTTCTTTATACTTTTATATTAATTTCTGGCACGTTAAATGTTTTGTTTAAATTAAACCAGGTTGGGTTCAGCTTTGTTTTTGTTTTGCTTTTTTATATTCAAATTCCTCTGCGCCTGACGGATTCCGCAGGCTACGATTTGAAGTTTTGCCTGTTTTGATTTTTTTTAAAAGAGTTTTCTTTTGGAGGGGATCACAATCAGGTGCTAGAGTGGTTTTCCTTATCAATTTTGCACTATCTGAGCATTTCATCTGGTGAGTGGGTCTGGCTAACGAGTCCACAAAAAGGACGAAACGGCCGTCCCAGACTCTCACCGATGAAAACTCAGATATTTTCCATTTTTCTTTGTCATTTCTTTACGCTTTCAAATTGAATACTTGTTTGTAGTTTTTGAATTCAAAAACTTCGATTAAAGTTGATTTTAATTTACTGCTCATTTTGTCTCCCACACTGTAGCAGTCACCCCTTAATTTCGTTACTAATACAATTTAAATACTGGATTATTTTTACTTTACACACTTTAACAATTACACTTACTTTGATTTCAACTGCACCAATGTCATCAGTACATTCTGGAATATGATCGGATTTTATCAGTCTTTCCTGGAGTTTGGCAACTAAATCATCAGACCATTTAAATGTTTTCAGATACTCTGCAACAGGTGTATTATTCAGATGAGAGGGTTCTTTAATCCTAATAGGTTCCCTAGAATTAAAAATTAGATATTAATTTCTATAGCATTATTATCAAATAATAAGAATATCAATATTGATTATTCTTCAAAATTTATTGAAAACTTGTTAAAAAAAATAAGATAAAAAAAAGAAGCAACTACGTAAACATTTGGTGTCACCCATCAATGTTTAAAAAAAAAAAATTAGTAAAGTGGTGTAAAGTGGTCTTAAGTTTTCAAAACATTACAAAGAAAAAAAACTAAGGATATCTCAATACGTCGATGCCCCAGAATTTTCTGTAGGCCTATATCTATAACAAAAATAATGTAGCTGTTTATGAGAAAATGACCAAAAAAGAAAGTTTATTAGAAAAGCTTGCAAACTTACGGAAACTTTAATTCGTGTGTCGATGGTCAAGAGTGAAAATAAAATACTCTCAAGTGTGAATGTAGAATAATCATTTTTATTACACGACGATCGGGGAAAGAAGAAAACCATGGGTTATGGATTAATACTTCCATGTATTCTCAGTGATATCTATCTCAAAGCATCGTAAATAATTTTCTATTTTTCTGCAAAGTTCCGGTAGAACAGAACAACATTGTCATTTTATTTTTTTAGTCTCTGCATCTTTAATGTATCTATACTGTATATCGTTATTTTTCTATTATTCACGTTTTTTATAAATATCATCCATATCCAAAAGTGGCTTTGGACGAGTAAAAAAGGAAATGCCCCGTCGAAGAAAACAAACTGCAGCTCCCGTCCGTTTTCGCTCCTGACAACTCTTCACCGTCAAATGGGACAAATCTATAGCAACAGCAAATCTTTCTAGTAATTCAGAAATACATATTCCATCACCCCGACTATTAAAATAGTGGAAAATGTTCAAATTACACCTCTAGCCTGGCTGTGCTGGCCTTACAGGAACCTGTTCTTGTGACTCCGCTATGTTGTTTTCTTCAGCAATGAGTTTCAAGATCAACTAAGTGACCAGTTTGTTTTTCTTTTTTTTTTTTTCTTTTATGGTCATTCTTCTTTCTCTGTGCTTGCTATAGATTTGCTTGATAGAGTTGAAATCCGTTTTTCCTTTATTTTATAAAGCTTACCATCGTACGATATGGAGCAGAATGAATGATATTAGAAGTAATAAATAATGTAAGTGAACAACAATTAAAAGTCACAATTAATGAATACTTTTATATATAAAATAGGTATTGTAATGAGTAGATATTAAAAATGTTGGTTATATGTATGCATCCTGCAAGCATTAGTTTTGCGTTCGACCAGAATATTTTCACATTTAAGCGATTTCAAAATTTACACAGAATCAAAAATGATTTAACTAAATAAAGCAAACAAACAGACTGATTGTATCTAAATTAATTAAAAAAAACAACTTGTCACTAAAGTGTTACTTTTTATTAAAACGCTTTAAACTGATCGGTCAACACGGAATAGAGATTATAGCTGCTATTATTTGACAATTTTTGATAGTAAAAATGAAGCAGAAAAATAAAAATGGCAACAGTCTCATCAAGTGTCATCTTAGTTTGTCAATAGATATACCAGGAAAATTTCAATTAATTCCGCAACATCAATCTGCAAGGTCTTCTTGCAAAAAGAATCCTTAGAATAATAGATTGAACTATTACTTTCATCAAAAATAACTATAAAGGCTGGATTTTTTTTTTAGTCTTGTTAGTATTAAGGAACAATAAAGCCTAACCTGTGAGATAGCTGGTTATCGATAATATACTAATTTTTGCTAGCGTCTATCAATAAAAAAAAGGTAAAAACTACATTTAATATGAAAAAGCAAATTTTCGAAAAGACGTGTATTCTTTTCGAAAATTTGCTTTTTCATATTAAATGTAGTTTTTACATTTAAATTTGGTGTGATGTTAGAAATATTTAATAGTAGAGGCTTTAGGAGAAAAGATCTAAAAAAATATGGGAACTTTATAAATAAAAAAAAGGGACGAAGATTTCAGGTAAACATCCAACAAGACGACTTTGAGACTTCAGAAATTACATATCTTTCTCTCTTTCGGTGTAGAGGGTTTTGCCAAAGGTAAAGGCTCCGATACCACATTTGACCAATAGGAGGAAGTTTAGTATTCCACAGCTCTCCCGCCTACAAGCCTTGGAAAAGAATCCAGATTCCCATTTTACAGAATAAAAGTAGCGCCCTCCTCCTTAGAAGAAATAACCTGGGAAAGAAAAAAATCCTGACCTCCGCCAGTGTTTGTACCCAGCTCGTCCCGTAGTCCAGTACGTATACCATTGAACCATTCAAAACAGAAATAAAGCAGTAAATAAAGAACAAAAACTGAAATTAGGGATTACAAATTAATTATCTAATTAGGTCTTTATCGGCTCTTTGCAGTGTAAATTTGTCTTGCTATGGAAAAAATTTTTTATTAAAAGAATGATGAAACGGCAACTACGAACAATCACAAAACTTTCAATTTATAATATATTTAAAACTTAAAAATACTTACATTGGATGAGTTATTGGATAGGTTTCTTTAATTCCAATTAGATCGTTTACAGCAGGCTTATTAAGAGAACTCTCACATCTTGCTAATGTAAACGAGGAATAATACATTAGAACTCCCATACACATCTCCTCTCTAGTTGATTTACCACCCTAGAAAAGAAAAACAAAAATATATTATGTTAAAAGCCTTATCATTCTTAGTTTTGGAGGAGTTTTAGTAATAAATTGGTTCAAAAAGTTTTAGTAAAACAAAAAAAAAAAATAGGAAATTAATAAAGGCACGTGTCTTATCAAGAGTCTCCTTAGTTTGTCTACAGATAGATGAGAAAAATTTCAAATTATTCCGCAAGGCACCTACTAGTGAAGGGTCTCCTTGTAAAAAAAAAAAAAAAAAAAAAAAAAAAATCTCAAATTGTTGATGTATTAACTCAAAAACTGAAATATATTAAACTTCTGAACTAAATAAGGTTTATTATTCAGCAGAAAATTTTTAACTATACGTCATTTCCAATATTTAATTTTAATTTGGGTTATTTCAAAGTAAATCTTTAATTTAAACTAGTAATAATTAATTTACTTACTACTGTTGTTACATTTCTATCTTCAGTGTTGTAGATGCATTCAAGAGCGAGTGAATCTCCCTAAAAAAAGTAAATAAATTCAGTAAAATAAAATAAAGCAGTTCCGAATGAATTAGCCAAACTCGGTAAAATGTGTCAGCAATTACAGATGTTTGGCCTTTGAAGTAGGATGCTTAGGCTCTGGATACATCATTTCTTTAAAATACAGCAAATGTAAGGAATTAGTTTTAAAATAAGTTTTTATTACATTTCAGTTCGATTATTCTATTGACAGCACCAATGAAGTTATAATATGGCTTCACAACAGAATAGAACATAAAGTGAAGAGATACGCTAAACAATGCGCGTTTTCATGCAATTTTTGAGCGACAGGCAATTTTTTGGGATGAAAATTATTTATCTTGAAAATCGCTTAAGTCAGTTTCAGATCAGGAGTGATATCATTGAACCAAGTTACACAATATCCGTCAGCCCGAAACATAGTTCCACCTTCTGTAAATATCATTCTGCAAATAAAAGGTTTTGTATGATGTGAAATTACTGTAAGTTTGTACTGATAATGCAATGAAGTGTTTAAAATTGTTTTTTTGTGGAAATTTTCAAACTAGTAGAAATCAATCTATTGGTTATCAAGTTGTGTAACTACTTGACATCATGGTTGCCTCCACTATCTCGCACGTGTCCTTGAAATGTACTTGAAAGTTAATCGTAAATGTCTGCTAAAAACTCAAAAACTTCTCGTCTAAAGTTTGCAAGAATCATTATTATTAAAAACATCGATGCTTCGCTGGGAAACTTATTTCAGGAAATAGTATTTTTTTTATTTTTATTTGTTATAAAACTTTTGCCTATTCCATTATTCTATGTTACATTTTCACTATTTTACGTTAACTATGCTGGAGTCACTGATTTATGTTTAATCACAGTTATGTTCAACTGAATTAATCTTTTCTTAACAATGTATCTCTTAAAATCGCAACTCAATTAGTTAATGCATGCTACTATTAGTTTGATCTGACCTTTGTTAGATCCCGTTAACATTCTGAAATGCCTTAGAGGAATAAAGGCTTATAATAAAAAAAAGAAATGTTTTGTATATGCAATTTTAAGTCAAATACTATTTCAGTTCTCTCTCTGTGGTCACAATAACTCAAAATGTTGTAGAAAGCTCAAAATTTAAATAAATGTCGATATAACGTACAGGTTTTTATTGATTTGGGACAAATCATTCTTTGTCATGTAGGTTCATTCATTCGCAAATAGTATTTAATCTTTTCGAAACTTCGGCCTATTAATGCGCTCTTAACTTCATCGAAATAATATAACAAAATGGCATGTGCTGTCAGATTGGTTGAATAGAGGAAGAGTTCGATAACATCTTTTGGGTCTAGCATCGTCATCAATTAATTCACGACAGTCACGAGATCGTGAAAACTTAAGAAATACATTCTGACGTATTACATTCACATATTCCTAAACTTTCTTGTCGAAGATTCAGGGATATGTGAATCTTGAACAAATCTTCGATAGCTTTCCTCATACTTTTAGCCAGGTTAATTTGTGACTGACTGCATTTTTGAATGTTTGTCTCACTGTAATTTAAGAACCGCGCAACATCCAATCACAAAGTGCACACATTTTTAAGGGACTGTTTTTCAATAAGTTTGGGATTGGCAAAACTGTCTGGACTCAAATGTTAAAACTTTTTAATTACTTTTGTTAAATTCTATTTTTCTACAGATGTAGGTCTACAAAGTCATGAAGTACTTACTGGGAGAATAATTCTTTCTTCGTCCAAAAACTGAACTGCCTGTAATTATATGAAGAAAATCATTAAAAAAAACAGTTACAATTTCCAACAAGAAAAAAACCACCAAATGATAATAAAAAAACTGAACTAACTTACTTGAAAATTGAAATCATAATATTTATCATCAGCAATTGGTGAAAGTTCTGTTCCATTACGATAATGCCGAATCATAACTTCACGTCCTGTAAGCAAGGGAAAGTGCATTACTTCTTCAATATTTCGCTGAAGCCAAGATTTTTACAGAAGAAACCGATTTTATAAGCAATTATGATTATGATCTTCACGCAAAGTTTCACTATTCAATTTATTATTTTTCATGTCTGTTTGTAAAATGTTGGTTCGTTAGTAGATTTTAATGGCGCAAAAGCATTTTTGGATAAGCTGCGCCTAGAAAGGTAACATTAGAATAATAAAAAGAATAGGAAATGAAAACAAAACTGTCTAGATAAGAAAGGACAGAGAAAGGACAAAACCAAAAAAAGAACAGGTAGTGCCCAAGGAAGACGATAGTAAATCATCTATCGTGTATAGAAGAAAATTAAAAACCTGATAATTACAAGAGAGTGGCAAGGCCACATTGATGAATGAAGCGTAAAACTGATGAAATGGCTAAAAGATCATTATCATTTAAAAGCAAGGAAATATGAAAAGGAACATGAAATTTAAAAAGAGGATAAAAGCACTGGCAACGATGTTGAGTAAAAGCAGGACATTCAATTAAAATATGATGAATGGCTAAAACAACATTGTATTAAACACACAGGGGAGTTGGACGATTCAGCAGTAAATAGCTATGAGTAAGTCTCATAGGCCCGATCCCCAGACGCACCAGAAGAACATCTTTGTATCGAGTTCTAAACATTCGATTTGTAGGGGAGGGTAAGAAAGGACCGACAAGACGAAATTTATTGCCATGAAGATCATCCCAATCATGTTGCCAGGCAGCTCGTATGCGAGAACAAATAAGAGCGTAGATGTCAGAGTGCAGAGTGGTGGACTATCAGCAGACTTAGCAAGAGAATCAGCGAGATCATTGCCTACAATGCCGACGTGGCCTGGGAAGGTGAAAATGTTGTAAAAAATCTAAAATGGATAAAAAAAAAGGGAGAACCTTTAGGGTGACTGCACAGTACCAGCAGAGCAGTCTCATAATCGCTATAGATAAGAGTTTTGGAAAACTTCTCCTAAAATGCATACTGTAATGCTAGGAAAATGGCATAAAGCTCAGCAGAGATCTGTTTGTAAAAATTGATACAATACTTTATTAAGCAAATTAAAAGATGAACAACATTATTTGGTTCTCCCCCCCCCCCCCTAAAGTGACCTACCCTTCCTACCATAAAATAGCTGGACCGATTCTCTTTAAAACTTTGTACCATTTTTACTTAGGTGCCACTTAAAATATGAGTATAATTATTTTGTTTCCATTCCTTCAGTGTTCAAGAGGTCTTCAATAAGTTCGTGCAAAATAATAGAAAGAATATATTTACTCAAAAAAATTTATTCACAGCTTTTCGACATAATAACCATCGACATATAGGCCTATATATCGTTGCATTCGTTTGAAGCAATTACAGAAGCACCCGGCCCAATCCGCAGCAGACACCTCACCTATTTCATGTAGGTATGCCTCCAAAGCCTTTGGGAAGAGAAAGAAGTCCAGAGGGGCGAATCGAGAGAATAGGGTGGGAGAGTTTGTTTTTCGCCAGAAACTGCTTGGTTAACCTCGCACAGCGGGCAGGACAATTTTCATGATGCAGTAGCAGGCCTCTGCACCCGGTCCTCGGACGAACCTGGGCGATGGTTTCCAGCAGACGGGGTAGGCAAACATCCGTGTACCACTTCGCCGTGACAGATTTCTGTGTTACCAGTGGTACTGTGAACACGTGACAGATTCGACGGATGAACGTTGCAACATCATTTTTTTCACACTTCGTTCGCGCTTGAATTTCAATGGCGGAGGTGCCCCTTTTTGCTGCCATACGGACGACGTCTTCGTGAGTGGGTCGTAGTGATAGATCCAAGTCTCATCACCTGTTAGTATCTCACTCACCGCATTCGACCTTTGTATCTCATTCACCGCACTCACCTTTGTTGAAACGCCGCAACATTTTCCGTGACCACTCCACACGAGTGGATTTCTGTTCAGCAGTCAATTGATGGGATATGCGGCTGAATCCCAAATGCTGATGGAGGATAGCCAAAACACTTCCCGATGAAATGTTCAACAAATGGCACAAATGTGCAATGCTGACATGCGGGTCTGACGCAACAGTTTTCTGCATTGCGGTGATCGATTCTGGTGTTATCGCACTCATAGGGCGACCTTCTCTAGGTGCATCTTTAAAGGCTTGCACTCAGCAGCGGAAATGTCCATACCATTTACAAATTGAACGGATGGAAGGTGCATCATCCCAAACATATGCTCTAAAGATGAGCGACATTCGGCAACTGAAAGACCCTCTTTGAAGTCTTAGAAAATCATAGCACGAAAGGCTTCCTGAGACATCTTCATTGCGGCACAACGTCTACATTGCTTTCGTGTCACAATGGAACGGCGCGTGCTTAATTGCATTTGAAGCCGCATGCGGGAAGTGTTTTATTCTGTAATTAGACTTTGGCGCTTCTGATAGGCTAAACATTTTTCAATTTTTCACATTAATTTTTATACTTTGCACGGACTTATTAAACACCCCTCGTATATACACCTAGTTTTATTTCTAATTTAAGCTGTAGAAATCGGTATTATTTCTATAATCTAAAAAAAAAAAAAAAATTTAAAAAAAATAGGAATAATACTAAAAATACACTCAGCCCTCCAACTAAGAGAGACGACTTTTCCATGCAGCAATGGGGGAAGGAATTAATATAATAGTGCTATGTTTTAAGTCGAAAATAAAAAAGCCATGTACCAAATTTTAAGCAAATCCCTCAAGGTGTTTTAGCGTGAGGCGCTGGAGGGACAGAAAAAGAAAAATTCAAATGGAATAGTAAGACCTCGCACGTTCTGTCAATGATATTTCATCAATTTCTTTTTTCTTTAAAGACAATTACATTTGAAAAAGCATCAAATTAGTGTTTCTTAATATAACTGAAAAATAATTAAAAACATTTAATCTTAGCATCGAATAAATAATTGGCCTACCTGCTAAATGGGTATGCAGAAGATAAGCGAAAATTGGTATACCAGAATCTGGAAGTTTCTGAAATATAAAGGAATTATTTTTAACATGATCACTAAGAATTATCATATGACTTAAAGCCTAACCGTTCAAGAAAAGCTTTGCCTGATCATTAAACATCAATATGCTAAAGAAACACTAGTTGTCTTTTGATTTTTTATTAAGACAATTGCAGAAATTAGCACACACTCTAATGTTTCCTTCAACTCCCGTATCTTGCGGAGTTTAAGCCTTCATTTCAACTTTTTTCAAGATATCTTATTATAAATGTGCACTATTAAGCTCTAAGCTGCGACTGCAGCTCAGAGGATTTCTTAGAGAATTCAGTAGAGAAATCGTCAAGCTATTCCGATTGTGAGTAATATTCACCACTGCTGATCTTGCAGTCCAGTTCTTACTGTCGTGATCTCTACTTCGTCGTAAACAGTTTCGCAGTTGTTTCGAGTTTCAGCATCTTTAATAATTTCTCTCTTTAATATAAATTTCAGTAATTTTGGCAAGATCCTCGGGCATTTGTTAATCAATGTTTAAGAACTTATTATTTAACAATTGTACACTTTGTTTTTAAACTACCAGCTATTCAAGAAAAAAAATCTAGCAGTATCAAAGAACAACAAATTGAAAAAGAGTGATAAAACTTACTCAGTGATAAAACTTACTCAGCGGTTTAAGCCAGTGTTTCTCAACCTGTGGGGCGCGCCCCCCTAGGGGTGTGTGATAAAACTACAGGAGGGGCGCGAGTATATCGAGAAAAAATCTTATTAAAAATATTTTTCGGTTAAACAGATAGGTTTGGAGTTTTTTTTTTTTTGGTTGAACAGATAGGTTTGGGGGGTTTTTTTTTTTTTTGGGGGGGGGGGGGGGGGGGGGGGCGCGATGAGAATTGATTGAAAATTGGGTCGCAAGTACTAAAAGGTTGAGAAACACTGGTTTAAGCATTAGGTTAGCTAAGTCTGACTTAGGAGCTGAAATTAGAAATTTTTAATTATCATATTCCTAATCGGTAATCTCGAAAATCACCAAAACAACTTATGAAAAATTTCGATTTTTTTTTTTCAGATCCAAATCTACTGCTACAATTTAAATCATTCAAATGTTGGCATCTCAAAATTTCTACAGATACAAATGTCTACAACAGCTTCTTACTTAATTACACCTTAACAATTTACACGAGTTATAAGCCAATCAAGAAAAAAAATTAAATCAAAATACAACGATGGAAATCAATTACTATTTTAATACTAATGCTAAAACTTATTATTTTAGAAATTATTAAGTTTCCTCACTCGAAATTCCTTAATTAGATCAATGGTAATTTTGATCTGATTTCCTCTCAATACTTCACTATTCAGAAATAGTACCGAATCTTAACGACGAAATTGAGATGTATGTGGACACACCGGATAAAAGCACCAAATGTTTTCCACGTGCTACTTATGGCTTTCAATTTTGGATAGGAACCACCTCCTCCCGCGACTATCTTGAAATGTAAGTATATTACCAAACTCGGCTTCTAAAGCCCTTAAGATAACAATCTTCGTGTGTAAATCTACATTTTCGGGGTTAGGGAATACAACTAGTCCATTTTTAAATGCATAATACGATTTAGTCATTCACAATTGTGTCGACATTTTCATGCTAAGCTGCCTTATTCAAAAGCGAAACGAGGAAAAAAATAAAAACAATAGTTTTTATAATAATTGTTATTCAGAGTCTTTTTCAGTACCATATATAAAGAATAATAATAACAATGCTTTTTCTTTTTTCTTTTTTTTCCTCTTTTGCTTTTTAATTACTTTTCACTCAGATATGTCAGTTGTTTTGTGCTTTTCCTGAAGTTCCTAATGAAAATAATTTGCACTGTTGACTCTTTCATAATTTTACGGCTCTTTACAATTTTACTAGTTATTCTTCATATACTTATTAATTTCTAATTCCTTCATATTGCTACCGGCGCGGCGTTTGGGGCAATGGGTTTACTGTCCACAGTACTCCGGTGGCAAAGGGGGGGTAGGGATAGATCTTTGATACAATAGGAGCTAGATCCTTCACCTAAGTGTATCTTTATTAAATCAGAACTAAATCGTCGTTCCCCCTGGAGTGCGAACGTCCCTGTCATCTGCGGCGATTGGAGTGTCTGCAACGGTCTAAGATTGACTTCTCCCGGCGTTGTGCCTTCCAATGTGATCGCCTCTGCCTTATTCGGTAAACGAGATGCTTTCTCCCGGACTAGGGAAGTCTTCGTGGCCGTAAGCCACTCACTATCTTCGGCTAGACCTTCTCCGAGCTCCGGCCCCAAACTGAGCTCCGCTGTCCTCTCTGGCTGAAGGTACCCTTGCTGCCGACTAGACTCAGGTTCTCTCGGGCTTGGGAGTATCTCTCGTGGCTCCTTGCCGCTAAAACGGATTCGGCTGTCTCCGGGTGGAGATCTCTCTTCTCGCGGCTGCACGCAGCCCAAACGACTTCGGCTGTCTCCGGGTGGAGGCCCTATTCACGGCTGGCCGCCGCCCAAACGACTTGCTTGAACACGGCTCTGCAGCTCTATAAATAGCAAAAGGCTGCCTCGCTCTCAGTTCCGGAACTATCAATTTCTTCCAGGGATGATAGGTTGGGCGAGTCGATTCACTAGATGGGAGGGTGGCCAAATCGACTGGTAACAATATTACTTAGCATTTGATCTAAAACGCATCCAAAAACGAGATCTTTTCAAATTTATTTCAAATTAAATGCTTTTTTTCACTGAATGAAGGGGTTTATTTTAAGTACTTACCGCGAAATTGTTATAAATTAAAATCGATCTTTATCATTTTATATCTTTTTTTTTTTTATTTCATAAATTTCATTATATCATACGTGGCTTCAGAGGGCTCCGCATTTGGCGACGAAAAGCCCCGAACTATCTTAGAATCACCCATTGTATATTTATTTCACGCTCTGATGAAAAAAAAATATATTTATAAATTGTTACAATAAATACAAAGAAAACTTTAAAAGTACTTACTGCTGCTAAAAATTCTTTTGCGCAGTAACTTGGAATAATAAATTTCTTTTGTCTTGGAGGAATGACTAAGTAAGGATCCATTACTGTGTATCCAATGAGTAATATACCAGCTTCATTTGGACGTAGCTTAGAGGTGTAGTAGACTCGTATTCCTGAATTAATCCGTATACCTAAAAATTATATGAAATTTAGTAGAAAAAAAATTATTTCGAATATTTGTTAGTAATTATATTACTTCGAATTAGCGACTAATAAAATTTTCAAAATTATGTTTTGAAGGAAGAAAAAAGTATTTTATTAACAAAATTTCATGGCGAAAGATACTACAGAAATATTGCATTAAAAATTTGAAAAAAAAACCTTGCGGGAAAAAAAAAACAAAACAAAAACCGTAATCTCAAATATTTGTTACAGAAACTATTGAATTCGAAAATGATGACGTAACAGGTACCAAAGATAACTGAAAAACATTACAGTATGAGAAAAAGCTGAAAATCCGAATTTGCGATTGAAAACTGAACCCACCTTCGACAGGAGAATTCAAAATCTCGACAACGACATAAATAAAGATACGTGATAAATTAGATTACAGATTTTAAAAATTAGTAATAAAAGTTCTACAATTACAAATTAACGCTAAAACAAACTTCAAAGTAAAGAAAAAAAATATCTTTTCAACCCAAAAGGGGATCGAAAGCCTATAAACTAAGCTTGGAAAACCTAAAAATAAACTACCAGCATAGTTTATGAAGTAAGTATCTACTGGTTTTAATAGATTTCTTTAAAATATGATGAAGTCAATGATTTCTGCTAAACTTAAATAAATAAAAAAGGTGCATTTAAAGTTAAACAATTCAGTAAATGATATTAAATTGTATAAACATTTATAGCATTGTATAAACAGTATAAACAGTAGATGTTCATTCACGTCACGTTACTGTTATTTTTAACACATTTAGCTTAATCAAAAAACTTGTTTAAATTAGAATTCAAGAAGTCAATGAAAGACCTTGAAATGTCCAAGAATTGAAAACACTACAGATGAAATTAAATTTATTTCACATTACTTATATCGGAAATTAGATTTACCCAACTTACCATGTTTCTTTTGTGGATTATCGTAATGCACATCAAACATGTAGAAAACAGCTTCACCATCGATATTGTTTATGAATGGTACTCCAATATTTTCGGGGAAAAAAGTTCCCTAAAAGAAAATAAAAAGTTTCAAATAAGGAAATAATTTAACATTATTTAGAAATAACTAAGTTATTTCTTTTTGCTTCAATTTACCTTCGATCCTTTGGTCCATGTGAAGGAAACTTTCTGACATTGACGATATGGAATTGGTGCAGATGGAGTGTAACATTCAAAACCAGTGCCATTCTTTAAAATATCTGTAATATTGTTTCCAACACATTGAAGTACTGATAAATGATGCATAAAATCCTCTTGCTCTTCACTAAATATTGGTTCATGCTGTAAAGAAAAAAAAACCCAACTTATCGAATCATTACCATTCATTTTGTAATTCAATATTTCAGAAAGATTGTTTCAATTCTTCCCTAGTTAAAGGTCATTTGAAATCATTTCATCCTTTTTACTCATGCAGATAAAAAAATTAAAATTTTAACTATGAAAGCATAAAATACCAAGAACTTATAATATTTATTATTATTTGACTACGAAAATCAAATTTTTCAAGATATTTACATTGTTTTAAATGAGCCGAACAACAAGTTCAAATTGTTAAATGAAGAAATGAAAGAAAATCTAACTTTCTATTAATACAACATTTATCGGATTGCACGTTATTCATGTTATGTTCAGTAATTTACAGTTTTAATTTTAAAAGTAAATAATAATAAAATTCTCAAATATTTCAATTAAATTCCTTTATCATTGGAAGGCAAGTGTCCAGATTTTTAGTTTCAGCAACATTATAAAAATGAGTCCATCTTGAAATATTGACTGTTCTGAGATTACATAAAATGAATTTCAATAATTATGAAAACATAATAAGGAATTATAAATGTTACTTATTTGATATTTAAAATTTAACATTTCAATTTGTAACAGGAAAAAAGATATAAGGATTTGAATGACCCTCAACTGGTGCCGATTTGAAATGGCCTCGATTCCAGCCTTTATTTGCTGTGAATTATAAATGATAAATGGGAATTTAAAAAAAAAATTAATGGTTGTTTTTCTTAATATTTCGCATAACAAAATTCATTCATATTTCGCATAATAAAAATTCCTACATCCTTTCAAAACTTTAGCATTAAGATCGGTATGTAGGTGATAATATTTAAAAATAAGAAAACGAATATTCAACAGCCAAAATGTCAAATTTAATGGTAACAATAAGCAAATCAATAATTCATCGTTTTAATTTTTATTTTTTGTACTTTTTTTTGCAAGTGTTCTTGATCGTTTATTTTACATTAGAATGCGCAAATGCATTTCAATTCTAGTTGTTCACAACAATACAGTGAACAAAAACAGCATACAAATGTAAATTCTGGGGAGATTTTAAACATCTCAGTTTTACAACACGTAGATTGCGATTTGTGGGCTAAATCGCATTGTCTTTCAAAAATATTGCAGATAATTTTCTCAAGTAGTGGTGTGTAATGTCCGATATAATATCGAATTCGCCCAAACTTCTGCAAAGCATACTCGGCAAGAAACAGAATACACCACTTATAATAAATAAACTATTGCAGATATTGAAAATATACGAAAACTGGTGTTGCGTTCAGGATAGAGAATCATTTGTTTTTCTCTGTGTTATCTCAGTTAAATATTTAGTAAATTTTAATAAAGTCGTTATTTACTGATTTATTTTATACCGTTAAAAGAAAACCAAATAGTACAATTTAATTTATAAGAATATTAATAAGTCTTATTTACTTTGAATTTCAGTAAAAATTCACGAATGAAGTGCTTTAAATATTCCATATTAATGATTTTGTAAATAAGTAAAAGTTTTAAATATAATTACCCCAATAATATGATGTTTCGTTGCAATTTCAGCAGGCAAATCAAAAAACTGACACCAATAGTAAGTATCAAGGCCATCAGGAATGCTGATCTATGGAAGAGAAATTTCTTATTTAGCTTTTTCATTAATTGCTGTAATAAATAAAAGAACAATAACGATTTTTAATTTTACAATTCGATAAGTATCATTTTACCTTTTAAGTTAACTTACAGAAAGAACCCCATTTTTGGAAGGATGTCTCTTAATCCAAGAAAGATAAGATGAATCTTTTATTTACATTGAATTAAAAACAAATTTTGATTTTTAAGTAAATCTAAGTTTCTAGACACGGAATCCGAAAATGCAAAAGCCTCAAGTAGAGACGAAAGTAGTTCAACATTATTGCTCATAATTCTGAAAATGAAATCGCACCTCCTTATTTGTTCTGAAGATAGTTTTCGTGAAGAGAGGAAAAAAAAATGAAGGTTTAAATTAACAGATTTATTTATTTTCAGAGATCTATATAAAAAAAAACAAAAAAAAAAAAACTCAATTTTCCTTACAGTTAAGTGATAATTGGAGGTTGAAATCAAACTAGATACTCTACTTGAAAACTTTTATATTTCATTAAAAAACGTAAACACATAAATCTACAAATTCTTCTTTATTCAACGATATTTCGTCTTCCTTTACAGAAGACTTCATCAGGTTATAAATTCGAGGACAAGAAAATTCCTTTCCCATTTCCTCTACATAATTCGTTAATCTTTAAGTAATAATTTTTCAATGTGATAATACATTGAAAACTAATGCATAACATTAGTGTGAAATAATTCAATCTATTTAATTATAATAATATTCAAATAACCAACACCAAATGTTTAATAATCAACAACTGAAAATACTCAGTTTTCCAACAAAATCTATTTACATTCATTACAAATAATTTCCTATAAACATCTTTTTCTTTATGCTTGATATAACTTTATAAATATTCATATCCTATTTCACTAATCTTTAAAAAATTTGTCCTTATTCATGCATGTGTTTATGTTCTTTAATGAAGCTAGACACTTTAAAATCTCAACGGTCGTGATATTTTCCTTAATGGTGGAATGGGTTTATACAATGTCACAAGAAATAACAGATTCCTGTCATCAACTAACATTTTATTTAAAATATGAAATATTATAAAAATATATTGATGTTAATATCCTTCACAATCAAGCTATGAAATTTTTTAGTGGTAAGGGTATTTACACTGCCCAAAAACCATAGAAAGGTATAGGAGAACAATGTTAGTTCAAAAACTATTACATTAAATCAATCGAAGGTATTTAAAATACTAAAAACTTATGTTCAGGTATTTTGAAACATACATGTTTACCTGATCATAAACAGACAACCAATTTAGTAACATCGTATTCTATTAACTACAATACATACATTTAATTTGTAATACATTTTTAATTAAAGCTGTTTAATCACACAAACTGTACTTGTAATAGAAATGATGACTACGAAGTTGCTTTACAATTACTTCAACGTTACCCTAATATTTTTAAGGATAAAAACAAAACCTTAATTCTTCAATGTAGTTCTTCAAATTTAATAAATAAATTCCATTTTTTAATTAATGCTTTAAATTTCAATGTACGATT
>JAFIDM010000002.1:37962538-37973343 GCA_023159025.1 Thereuonema tuberculata
ATATACCAATATTAATGTAAATATTATAACATAAATATTTTTATAAGATTAATTACAATTTTAACTGTTTTTTTTAATGTTATTAATTATACTATTCTAATTTTTTTAACATCTATATTTACAGTATTCAATATTAAATAATTAATTAAGAAATATCATTTTTCGTTGTACTCAATAATATTTCTACATTTCAACAATAACATTGCAATTCAACTAAATAGAATACTTCTTTTCTTGTTTCAAAAAGAAAAAAAAATTCTAAAATCCAAAAAAATTCATTCGAGTTTTATTAATGTTATATTAAAAACATACCATCCAGAAAACAGAATTTACTCTTTTTTTTTAAACATAATTTCTTGTTTATAATTAAATTAATTACATAATTAATTGCTTTTCTCCTTTTTTTAAAACATTTTTATAATGTTCATGTGAAGTATCAAACAAATATCGCACGCGATCACGCGATATTCCGTAATTCTGTACAACCAGATCGCCTGTCTTCGCGTTCAAGGTCAGCGGGCAGCGAACGCCCGCCTTCTGTGTGAAAGAGATAATGCAACACTGTGAATACAACGCGATCGCCTTCCCGACGCGATCCGAGATCGCTGCCCGACGCGATATATCGCGTTCTGTGTGTAGAAGCCTTTCATTTTAGAGTATAGACATAAGTAAAGGTCTTATTCTGTAGTGCAATATAAGAGCTCATTTTAATGTTTCATTTGTATGTAAAGTACTGTACTTTAAAAAAAAGTGCTTTTTTTGCTTAAATACAGGTACTTATTATTTACGTTTGTTCTCTTAAAAATACTTTTTGTGTTTAAATATTTGTAACTTTGGTTCTTTTAAAACTGGGATCCAAAGCTTTAAACCAAATTCCCAAATCGAGACACCAAAAGGACGTGCTAATCCACGAGCCCAGTTGATTGCTGGCATACAACAATTATATTGTACTCCAATGCTGTAAAAATCCTGGGGCGATTTACCAAGAGATTATCTTGGGGATTTATTCCCCCTAATAACCCTTAATTGGGAATATTTGTCAGAATTAAAATTCCAGATGACCCAAGTAGACAATGGGAATCAGTTTTGTAAATAGCCTTCATTTCTACCCAAATCTACGCAGGAATACTTCTCTTCACAAACAGTTATTTTAAATTTATCTGAAATAAATTCTCTCTCTCTCTCTTTTTCCCAATTGATTAGAGCGATTTTTTAATTATTATTATCATTATTACTTATTTTTTTAATAGTTCAAACACTCATCAAATTTTTTTAACTGTTTTCATAGTGATTTTTGTGCTCTTAATAAATTATTTTATTTGTTGCCTCGTGGCAATTCCTTTATGTAAAGAATTGAAATGAAATACAAATATGTATCCAACATTTAATATTATGCAACATTAATTACTGTTATCACTATAATATTAAAAAAATGGAGTTTTTAATAAATACAAGAAACAATATTATTTGTTTAATTTTATAATTATATAATTTTTTTATATTTATTTTGTAATTTTAAAATTGTTTTATAAGAATAAATCAAGAGAAACCAGATCCTCAACTTTCAATAAAATGCTTTTTTCAGAAATTGTTGAAATTAGAATTCTGAAATTCAGATTTGTTGAAAGCTATAGGAATCAATCTACACAATTCAAGATAATAAACGATCCAAGATTAATTAAATTTGGCAATCAAAAATATAAGAAGTTAAAAAAGAAAAAAAAGCAATTTAAAATATTTTTTTTATAAAAATTTTTCTTGTGAAATAGACCTATTTCATCCAATATTGAACGATTCTGTATGTTTCTGAAATCTGCTCTCAATAGGTCTTTACGAATACTACTACTAAATTTATGTTAACTGTTTTTTAACCTAACCTAACCTAAGAACGACTGACATTTAGTAATTTTGCCACTACCAATACATTAAGTTATAATTCTTTAGCGTGTACAGAATGTATTACAGTTCCATTTATATGATTCCAAAAATTATAAAAAAATAATATTAATTTATTATTAATTTTTTTTTATAATATTCCGATATTGCATTTTAAAAAATGGTAGAAATAACTCGTTTTTAAAGAACAGCAAATATCGAAAGTAAAGTATTTAACATTTTTCATCTTTGCAAGAAGCCCAATCTTCAATATCTCAGCAGAATCCAAAGTATTTGGAAAGAATTAAAATAATTCGATAATCAGAATGATTACTTTATGAGATAAAGTAGATAATGGGAATAAGTTTGTGGGAACCTATACAGTATTGCAGTTTCACAATAATACGTTGCTAGAGTGATTTTCACTGATGATCCAATCATGGGATTTCGGCATATCAGGATCATGACAATCCCCAATTAATCCAGATAATTGGAGTTCTACTGTATTGTTTCTGAAAGGAAAGGTAGCCCACGGCCCTATGAAATACAGTTCAGAGGGCTGTGGGTAGCCTCCGATTGACGCAGAGATTAGATTCAATCACATGAATTCGTATTTCAAAACTGCGTAATAGAGGTACAACTATAAGGTAAACTAATGAGATACGTTCCATGACTAAACAGAATTGTCATAAGCCGGCAAATATGATAAGTTTTCAGAATAAACACACAAAAAAGGAAGAACATTCATTGCCACAAAATGCAGTTAAATATCATGTTCAAGAATCTAAAAACCATAAGACGTGATAGATTACTGAAAATAATCGTAATGATCATTTCCATGACACGAACTCGGTTTTAGGTCAAATCATTAATTGGTAGTTACAAAATTTTCTCCATCTTTTCCAAACTTGCACTCCTTGTACAGCATACATTAAATGCCGAAACAGAGGACACACCTTAATTTTTTTCAACCATTGTTATTTTTGCTGTAATTGTCGAAGCTGCAAGATCTAAAACTGTAAACATCCGCCCGACACTCTCCAACTCCATCCTAGGAATCACTTTCATGTTTTCATCGATTAGCGGTTTCGATTTGTCAAGAAAAAAAAAGTTAGTACCAAACAACACGATAGGCAAGCGCCTAATGTGAAAAAAAGAATACATAACTGCCAATGGAAACAGTAAAATAACAACACACCAAATACCAATGAAAAACGTTTATTATACCTACTTACAAACTTGGCTCAAGGTGACCACCAGCCTGATGTTCCACTAATTGCGTGCGGTACTCGGGTTTTCGACGGTGGCTCGCAGCATATTGGCATTTATTCGTCTGACATGTAACGTTATTTGATCTTTTAACGTAGGAATGTCAGGAACATGAACTTGATAAGCAATGCTTTTCAGATAGCCCCACAACCAGAAATCAAAGGATTCAGATAAAGGATCAAAGGGGACCTCGGAGGCCAATTCATGGGAACTGCGCGACTAATTACTGTAGCGTCTGTGAAATGTTGAAAAATTAAAGTTTTTATGTAAGAGTTTTAAATGTAAAACTTCACTAACTTATTTTTTTTTCTTTATTTTAAAAAGACCAAAACAAAATTAGTATTCTCGTTAAATTTTGGTTACTTAATTAACTTTTTTTTTTTTTTTGTAATGTGAGTACGAGCATATTAAAAAAAAAGTTTAGTTACCGGTAATAAAAAAAAATAATTATGTTTTACTTTATTTTTCTGAATTAAAGTACTTCTAATTAAAAACCAAAATTAATGAGAGTACTAATTTTGTTTCTTTTTTTTGTAATAAAGAAAAAAAAAATAAATTAAAAAAAAAAGAGTTTACATTTAAAACTCTTTCAAAAAAACTTAATTTTTCCTAAAACAAAAGCACAATTGAAATAATTTTAAATACAAACAGTAAAAGATTTTCACCACAACATAAGAAAAAAATTAATTAATTAAGCAACTAATTAATTAAAAACCAAAGTTAACGAGAATATTATTTATTTACTTCTAATCGTAAATTTGTTTTCTAATATTCATAACATAAACGGAAATAAAATTATCATAAAGAAAAAAGACAAAAAAAAAATTAAGAAAAAAAAAAACAGAAAAAAGAAACAAAAAAGAAAGTAAAAACTTTAAAAATTTAAAGAAATGAATTTATAAAAAAAAAAAAAATTTACCCCGCAGAGGGTTTTGAACGCGCTTACCTAGGATACAGAGGCAGTTACGCTTCCACTGGACCACCATTACACTTCCTTCTTTGTGATAGCAGGGAGCTTATAACCCAACACTTGAAAATCGACGAAAATAATGCCGAATATCTCGAAAACTAAAGAGGGTTGGCCCCAACATGTATATATATTTTTGAAGTATTTCATGTGTACTTTCATCTCACAAAAGGGCACTTTGAATTAAAAGATACAGGCCGTGTCGTCTCCTTGTTAGTTCTACACTATATTCTCTTCTTGTTGTTGCTATGGATTACAATACTTTTTCTCTTATAGGACGCGCAGTTGTGGTGCGCCATTACCGTAATGGAACTGAACTAAAACCAATAGCTAATAATCAATATTACAATTTCAATTATCAAGTAAGGGATATTTCTTTTTCAATACTTCTTATCTGTATATGGCAACACATTCAATATTTTCATGAATTATTAATATTTTAATATATTTACAGCAAGAACAAATAATGGATGAAGAAAGAGTTGTTCTTCCAGTGAGTATTTGAATATATTTTTAACAAAACCTTAATTTTTCGATTCTTTACTGAAATGTGGGTCATACATAAATATTTTGAACTTCAGTCACTTCAGTAATAGAGAAGTGAATTGTTTGAATTTAAATTCACTGTCTTCGATAATTTTATTCTTCACTATATTATTCGGGTTATAAATTGATCTTGATTTTATATTATTTTTTCATAATTGAAATTTGTCAAATGATTATAAAACCAAACCATTTAAATCCCAACTTATAAATCATACTTACTATATTTTGAATTTTTTTCATTACGAACATAAAAATAGAGAAGAAACATATTTCTGTAACTTAACAAGAACTTCTGATCTTGATGTTTAACAAAGATAAAAAAATGGATAATGAATTGGCGTTTCAAAAAATCTAATAATTTCAAAATCTTTAAATTACAATTAAAAGAAACAGAAAAACAGATTCTACATTTCACAGCAACACACTTTATTGAAATACATAGGATGTCCCAGGAGGAAAGGTTAATATTTTGAGAGGTCACAGCATCGATCATTTTTTTCTTTAAGATTCTTTTTTTCTTTAAGAAAAAGACTAAATAAACAGGTTCCTTCTCCATCAGAGTCTATATAGCTATTTGAAAATGTATACTATTTTAAATTTAGCACGCATTATTGTACTTCCCACCCGCCATAATGCATATCTTCTAATGCATATCTGAAGAAAAGTGCATTAATGTTGACAGAGGAATTTCAGAAAATTTATTATAAACTATAATACACTTGTCACTACAAAAATAGTAGAAATATCTCATTCTTATCAATAATTTTGCAAATATACATTCATACAGCTGTAACTCGTAAGTTATTTGAGAAAGGACTTACGTTCATATAATTTGTTTTCTTAGGATAACTATCCAGAATATCTTGGACATCCTTTTATATTTTTATAAATATTAATTTTAAATCAGGTCCAATCCTTTCGCCTAATTAAACTAATTTTAATATAATTAAACTAATCGAAGAACAGTATTACAATTACAAGTATGAAATAAAAAACTTTTATCAGGTTTTAGATGATATCTCTTTAGTTATATCTCTTTATTTGTATTTAGGGAGATGCCCTTACACTTGAGTGTACATTCAACACAGAAGACCGAAACACAACTACAATAGTAAGAAATGATTGAAATTTTACATGAATTTATAAAACATCTTCAAACAATTACTAAATCGTTAACAATATACTAATGTAACAATAAATCTTATATATGACTATTCTTATTTTCTGGTGAGATTATACGAAAGAAATTTAAGTATTTATATTGTTAGTCATCTACTATTTGTCTAAAGATATTTTCAATCATTTGCAATTCGTTTAAATTATTTTGAGAATATGCTGAGATCGCTAACAATGCTCGCTAAATTTGAACTTTTTATTTCTAACTTAAGACACTGCAGGAGTTTTTATGTACAGCTATTCAATATTTTCGTTACATAATAGAAGAAAACTATCAGTTACATTTTAAAAATACTGTCTTAACAATATATAGCTGTTTAGTTTTCTTTTCCAACTTGCGTTGATTACAGCAGTTCACATTAGTCTCTCTGAAGCGATTCCAGAGTCTGCTAATCACGCTTTGGGAGGTTCCAACCGCTGCTGCCTCTGTCATCTGTGTTTGGCCAGCTTGAAGACGCCCTATGACTCTGAAAGCTTCAGATTCGGGTAAATTACGTTGCAGGGGTATTTTCAGGTGTCACTTAACGATTCTAAAACTTGTTGTTGTGTTGTTGAACCAGGAAAGTGGAGACAACCCAGCAGCACGAGCCTCTTTATACAAGGTTGTGAGCAAACATGCAAATTAACGTTTTGCATCAGATTTGCATATTCAACCAGCTTCCATTTTCGTGTCATTTGCTTCTCTGGTGATGTTCTATAATAAATAAACTCAAATGCCTCTGTTTTTTGGATGTATTATATTCATTTAGCAATATCCCCTAAAATTTGTGAGCAGTGTAAAAGGATTATCAAAAATGAACATCTTGAACATTTACTTGAAAAGAACTGATTTGCAAATGGGAGCTCTGATTTTTGTACTACATCAGTTATTATAAATCTTTAAAACAGATTTTTTTTTTTATCTTTTGAGTGATTTTTGTTATACTTTTCTTATAATCAGTGCCCTTTGGTATGAATCTACAATATCATGTAAATTTGAAACAGCTTCTTCGTTTTCCGTTTAAATAAGTTGATTAAGATAAACTTTATTACTTTTAGGAAGGTTTAACTTACAGCTGAAACATGAAAAAAAAAGTAATAGAGATAGAATCCACAGTTTTTTCTTTAACACCTTCCGCTATCCTCAAGGGGAATCTTGGACAGCTGTTACATCTTGTTAGGAGTCATCAGCAGGTTTAAATATTGATGATCAGTTCAGAAAGTATGAAAAGCTATGGATCCTCTCCAAAAACAACAATAATAAGAAACTCGCTGTAACTAGTATAGCATTAAAATCTTGATGAGTCATAACATGGAAGAAACAGCCGTCCCAGATTCTTCTAGTTGATAGCTTAAGGCTTGAAAAGAAAAAAAAAACTGTGCATTCCTGTATTAACTTTTTTTCATGATTTATTATTTTTTTTACCATCTATATTCCTTTTCTTTATTGAGAACTAAAAATGGTTAAAAACTCTTTGTTTTTAGGCTACTGAAAGATGCCTTATATCCCCGGTGTGTCTGTGAACACACAATCCACAATGCTTCGCAACGGCTTCTGTTAGCTCAGTTGCAGGTGACCAGAATGTTGAATGTTGTAGTTGGCCTGTTGGCTCAGTTGGTTAGAGCGTCGTGATAATAATGTGAAGGTCGTGGGTTCGATCTCCTCATGGGCAATTTTTTAAATTTTTTTTTTTAAATCATTATTAGCAATTCAGTGTATTAACAAGGTTTGAGTTAAGAATGACGATTATTCCGGATAAATAGAGGTGGGTAAGATAGCAAGGGGTCGCAAACAGACTGGCGCGCGCATTTTCTAGACCACCCCGGCGCAGTCTATTATAAAGTAAAGGGGACTCAGAAGCCGTTGCGAAGCATTGTGGTTGGTTTACTAATCACTATCCCTACCTTGTTTTTCTTCTTGAACACCACATTTTCAGTTTTACACGCTGAATGATATAAATACATTCGAAAAATTTTCAGTAGAATTTTAAATGAATGACAGATTAAACCTATTGCATAATTTTTTTAATATTCTTGTCATAACTTTCCTATCTATTATTAGGAAAAAGATGGATTAATTATAACGTTTTAAAATTTTTAGGGCGGTCAATCAACCAGAGATGAAATGTGTGGGGCATCGCTGTTATATTATTCTCTCATAAAATTATCAACTTGCGGAGGTTCTGTTAATCATCCAGCTATAAATGATTTGATTGGGATTAAAGAACTCTATCCAGTGACGTCTCCTTTGTGAGTAAAGTACAACTTTGATCTGATTCACTCTTCCTCTTCTAAAAGTTAACGACAATAGCTAAATGTTTATTTTTATTTCTTGTTGTTTTATTTAGCTATAACTAAAAAAATATCGAATTGAGCAAAAAAAAAAAAAATATCGAATCAGGCTGTTTTTAGCATTTATTTCTTAAGACTTTAAATACTCGTAGATTTTGAAATACACAGAAGGGCCATTACATTATGACCACCCGCAGCCTTGATAAATGAGCGCGCTTGTAGAACGAACAGTCACATTTGTGAATTGGCACAGAGCACTATATATACAATCGCATAACCGACTTTATGTTAGTACTTTGTTCGGTGCCAGAATAGGAATAGCAGTCGATCTGTCCGAGTTTAATAAATGATGATGACACGGCGCCTAGGAACCAGTATCTCTGAAACGCCGGCTTGTGGGCTGCTCACGTGCCGCTGTCGTGAGTACGTATCAACAGTGGTGCAAGGATGGACAAACGACGAACCTCGTCTAGCTCTGTTCACCGCAGCTCATTGATACCAAAAGCCGACGCAGACTGTTGCGAATTGTTCACAGCGACTGCTGGGCTACAGTCCGACAAATCACCCGCAGCTACAACAGTGGTGAACAGGGCAATGTTTCACAGCACAGAGTTCATCGAACCTTTCTGCGTCTGGGGCTGCGTAGCTGTAGACCCCGTCGGATCCCTATGCTAACTGCACTCCATCGACGCATTAAATGGGCAAAAGATCGTCGATATTGGACCGTTGATGATTGGAATAAAGTCGCCTTGTCCAGATTTCCAGTATATCACGTAGGCGGCCGAGCGCCGATACGCCGATTACCGTCGGAGGCTATGGCATCTGGACGCACAGTTAGGCGGAAACTGACCAGAGAAAAGTTGATGCTGTGGGCGATGTTTTCATGGGAAACTTTAGGATCCGTTATCCCAGTACAACAATTCCAGACAGCTGCTAGTATCTGAACATCGTTGCGAACCAATTTCACCCATTCATGTCAACTGTGTTTCCTGCTGTGATGGTCATTATCAGCAGGCAATGCGTCATGCCATACTGCCAGGATCGTCAAGGAGTGGTTCGGCGAAGTTTATCGGTTTCGTGACAGAACACCCTGTCTAATTAATTATCTTCCTAGATTAATCACTTGCACTAATGATTCCTTTATGGTCAATATAAGCTCTTGCTAATTTTGTTCTTACGGTTTTCTTGATCTATCTAACTTAATTTCCTTAATTTCGTTTATTTGAATTATACAGGATCTATCAAAATTCTTTGTACAAATTTCAACGGACTAATCTTTTTTCGTCTATGAACGGATGTCGGCTATTGCTATTGTTGGCTACGAAGATAGGTTGACTGAACATGTAGCGATTTCTTCGTCTGGTGACAGAAGAAGAACCTCGTATACGAGATTCCCATTGACTCACATGAAGACCTGTTCGCAAGAATCGCTGTCGCCGCTGCAACTGTTCGCGAAATGCCGGGAGTCTTTCAATGCTTCGATGCTGTCCAGTATACATTGTTGTTGCCAACTGCAACGTTGAGCACCGTCTCTGAATAAACACTTTGTTCACACTTTTTCAATTTATTTGTTTGTGTTGCTGGTCCATACCTCCTCTCTAACCGATTGAAGCACCGTTAATAGCGCCATCAGCACTGAAATATTAGCGAGAGCAGACATATATTCGTAGACGAAAAAGAATTGTCGCAATGCTGGCTAACCCCCATTAAAATTCATACAGAGTTTTGATATATCCTATATTTTATACATAACTCGTTTCTATACTTTTTGAGATTAATGGATGACTTTCACGCAATTCTTTTCTAATAAATAATCTTTGTATCGTTTTATTTCGAAATTAATTTTTATATTTAAAAGCTTTTTAAGTTATTTTTTATTGTTTCTTTCTTCAATAAAATTTTTTCACAGCGTTATAAGCAATCTCAAAGTGATTATAATAAGTACCGCATTCAACCGGTATTTCATTTTTCTTTTTTCTTCTGATTCTTCCTCGAATTGCTTTCAAAACTTGAAAGTAACCAATTTTGAGAAGTTCTTCTCGTTAACTTTCTTACGGTCGGTTTCTCCAAATAGTATTAGTATTATCTCATGTCGCAACTCTGTTGATTTCAATTGGGCGTAATCCAGGATTAGCTTAAGATTATTTGGAGAAACCGACCTGATGTTGTTTTAATCGCCACTTTTATAAATTGTAATAAAAAATATAAAAACAAAAAAAAATGTTTTTTAACAATGCTTTTTAATGAAATAAATAATTATACATACATTATAATTATATATGTTTTCAGCAAAAAGTAATAGAAACTTAGCTTCCAAACTAGATAATAATTATTTAAAATAATAATAATAATAAAAAAGCTCATTAAAAACGAAAATAAGATCAGAAAATAAAAATTATTGGTTGGCTTTATTTATTTCTCTTTAATTTTTCAATAACTCCAATGAAAATACGAACCACGTACGCTGAATCAAATCTCAAGACCTACTGTAGGTCTTTGCACGGGAAACGATGTTTGCTGAAACCAATCCGGAATTTACCCACTTTCGCTTTTGCAAACGTAGATAACAGAACTAGAGCTCAATCTCGATATATTCTAGTTGGTGCAATCAAGAAAGATCGCGAGTTTTGAGTGAACTTGGTTTTCGTAAACGGAAGATTACAGCCAGATTAGTGCATAACCACATTTAAGAAAAAAAAAA
>JAFIDM010000002.1:37993486-38041520 GCA_023159025.1 Thereuonema tuberculata
GGGTTCTTCAGTTTGTGCAGGAAATAAGTTACGTGGCGAAGTATTTATTGGTCGTTGTATTTTTTTCTGTCCAAGGCTTTCAACTAGAGATATGGCTGCGTTTTGCATGTTTGTTTTGCTTTTTCCTGCTTTCGATTGGTTCTTGGTGCTTTTACCAGAAAGGCCTGTTGTTGTTTTTGCTGCTGTTTTTGCAGTTTTTCTTTCTCTTTGTTTGCTTTTGTTTCTTTCTTTCTCTTTCGTTCCTGCTTGTCTTCTTCAAGTTGTTTTTTTTTTCCTGTTCTTTGCTTAACAACATATGCTGATATTTTTCTGATGTTATTGCAAATGGCAATCTTCTCGGTTGTTCGTTTTCCTTTTCTCTTTGGAGTTTGAGGCCAAACTAGAAATTCCCCTAAACATGGATGTTGTAAAGACTTTAGCACAGTTCCTGAGCCTGGTCTTAAGTCTGAAGATCACCAGTGGATTGGTTTGAAGGCATTGTTGACTCTGCAACACTTTCATTGGTTGGTTGCTGCCTCTCCACGACTTCACTAGCAACTAGTGGTTCTGTATTAGGAACGTTATGTTGGTCGTTTACTCCAACTGATGTCGTGACCCTTCTGTCTTCTTCATTGATTTCTTGCAGTTGTTCTGTGATATTTTCCTCACTGTTGTCATCCATGCGTAACGTCACATCATCATCATTAAGTTCATCCATTTGTCCATTGCCATTCTCTCCATTGACATTGTCATCTGCGTCAGTGCTGGTATTTGTTGGCTTGAAAAATTCATAAAGACGGGATTGAATGAAAAATTCTTCATTTCCCATTTTGGTGGTTAGCACTTCTGGATCAGTTATGTTCTTAAGTGCAGTTAGTACTTCGTCCCCCACAATATTTTCAAATTGCTTTTCACTCATTTGCTTTGGTAGATTGACTCTATGGCCTAACATTTGAGTTGCATTATCAGCTGGCATGGATTCTTCTGCAGTCTTGCCCCCAAACATTTGGAGAAGTCCACTCTTTCTGGATTAAATGGATGTAAACCACACGCAGCAAAACCGTTTTTAACTGTTTCATCTGTAATATAATTAGTTGAGGTGCTAAACGACATAAATCATGAAAAAACTGCAAATTGTGATAAGAATATGCCCTTCGGTGAGAATGTAGTTTATGGTTATACAATGAAAATAAGATGGGGAGGTATCGCCCAAAGTGACAATAATCCAAGATGGCGGCTATGTTTCAAAATGGCAACCCGTGTTTTGATTTTGCTACACCTTTTTTTATACACATCATGCAAAAGAGTGTTATATATCGATTTATGTTTTTCAGGCCAAGGATTTCATTTTTCATGTTCAAAATAGGCTAAATGTTAATGTAGATGCTTTTTTGTCGAATATGGTTCGCACAAAAAGTTACACACAAAATGTATATACTTTTAACATACCCTTAAGCACACCAAAAATATATTAAACGTAAATGTATTTACACAAAATGTTAATCATGTATCTTTAGTACCAACAACAAAAAAAGTGCACTTGTAAAAGTCTAACAAGGAGAGGTCATGGGTTGTACCTCACCAATTTTCATGCCCTTTTGGGAGATGAAAGTACTCATGAAGTACTTCAATAATATACCCGGTTTTAGGATCCAACACTCAAGTGTTTTGGAGATATTTGATGATTTTTTGGAGTGTTTTCGCTGTTTACGCATAAAAGCTTCGTGTCTGCCAATCAAAACAGGAAGTTCAGCGGTGGCTCAATCGATAAAGAGGCTGCGCTGTAGAACTAGAGGTTGCAGGTTCGCATCAGCTACCTGACGAAATTTTTTTTTTAAACCTTTTTTTAATTCATGTCTTATATGCTAATAGTTTCTTTTCTTTTTTTTTAATTTTCTTTTCTTTTTTTTTAATTTTTGCTTTTGCTTTTTTATTTCTTTTTCGTGTTTTTTCTAGTAGGCAGAAATAAAAATAAAATTAAAATATATAAATCTATTAACTTTTATAATTTAAGCTACTTTCAGTTTAGGAAAATAAAATCTGCATATCAATATATATATATATATTTTTTTTTTTCTTGTATTCATCTTTTCCAGTAATAACAAGACTGTCCTCTTTTTTTTCTTTTTTATTATTATTAAAATTGGAAGTAATTGAAGAAAGACAGAAAAATTGTAAGCTTACTATTGATATTTGAAATTTACAATTCATACAAATATATTTTATATCATTATTACTTCTCCCTTGTCTGTCTGTCTTCAACAGGCGCCTTTTCGAATAAACCACCCACCCTCCTTGTCTTTCCGTCCAACATTATTGCATCTCTAACATAATACCTTTCAGTATCTATTCCTTTTAAAATTTTCATTTAACATGTGATGGAATTAATGCATAAAAGTAAGGTAGCACACTTTGTAATTGAGAGATTAACATATAATTATAACAGTTTCGAACATTGACTGTTTTTCGTGAGACTAACAAAAGTTTCTTTTCCATGAGCTACTCTCCATGGGTCCTAAACGCCCGCCCCCGAATCCAAGGTGGAAGGCATCGTGCCGATGGATGTGTGGCACTACGGGGTTATTTTAGTGTCATGAACGATCCCTGTGGAAAAAAAAAAAGATTGCCTGGCAACAAATCACAGTATTTAAACTGCTTCGGCAGTGCCTTCCAGGCAGATATGGGGATAGCTGCCTGGTAACTGTTTACTTTCCCCAGCTAAATCTTTTGTGTATGGATTCTTCTTCTTTTCCTGTATTGGGAAGCAATTCCCACACCGTCGATGTTCGTTCTTCTTCTACTACCAGTCCGACTTTTCTCATTATACATTCCTTAATCCCTGAGACACCTTTGTCTAAACTGTCCCCGTTTCTAATCTCCAAAGCACTTTCATGTGTCACATCAAATATCACATCAGTCAAGAAACTCCAGTCTGGCGATTTATTAATCCAGCTACCTTTTTCAAAAGCTGTGGACCAACTTCTAAATTTGACGACTCTGGCAGATACTCCGGTATCTGTCACAAAGCACAAGACTTTAAACTCTAGTCGCGGCGTGATCCGCGGACCAGATCTGGACGGTCTATGTGATGCTGACCTTCTCGAAGGCTTTGCTTCGCAGGGTGTGACTGCTGTCCGACGGATTAACGTTCGTCGTGACAATAAGGAAGTACCCACTCGAACAGTTGTTCTTACTTTTAACACCTCCTCACTGCCCACGAGTGTTACAGCTGGCTATCTTCGCTGTCCTGTGCGTCCTTACATCCCGAACCCTTTGCGCTGCTTTAAGTGCCAACGTTATGGTCATGGCTCTGCAGCTTGTCGTGGCAAGTCCATCTGCCCTAAGTGTGGTGAGCCATCCCACGAGTCTACACCGTGCACTTCGCCTCTCAAGTGTGTCAATTGTGCTGGAGACCATCCTTCATACTCTCGATCTTGTCCTCGTTGGAAGGAGGAGAAGGAGATTCAGACTATCAGAGTTAAACATTCTCTTTCTTATCCCGAGGCTCGGAGGATGCTTCTTGCTGTGCCAGCCCAAAAGACTTTTTCGTTTGCAGTAAAATCCAAACAGACAGCTTCAATCTCCTGTCAAACAGACATCACATGTCCTCCCAAAGAGTCCTTTTCAGCCATATTTCAAAACATTGCCACTCCTACCACATCAGTTCCGTCGCAATCAACTCAGTCTACGTCACAATCCACCATGTTATCTTTGCCAGTTTCTTCAAGTACTTCTAATATCCCTGCCGGTCTCAACTTCACTCAGAAACGATCATCTGTATCTCCACACCGACCTTTTCATCGCACTAGTTCACATTCACGTTCACCTTCTCGTGGCCGTCGGAGACATTTCTCTCCTAGACGGTTTTATAAAGACGATCTGGAGGACTCCTCCAAACACCCAAACTTTAGGGCACCACCAGCACCTCCACCTTGATTTTTAGGCTTTTACCCTTTTTTATCTTTTAATGGCCTTACAGTATTGGAATTGTCGAGGACTTCGCTCCAACCTGAACGATGTTAAAGCCCTCCTTTCTACAAATCATCCAGTCTGTATGTGTCTCCAGGAAACTTTTCTTACAGGAAACGACACAGTTTCTCTTCCAGGATATTCCATGCTGAGTAAACAGCGGACCGATAGAAGCGGCGGAGGCGTTTGTCTCTTTATTCGACATGATACTCCATCCTCTCATGTCCCACTTACGACTTCTTTGGAAGCTGTTGCTGCTCGCCTTTTCACTATCTGTAGCTTATATCTGTCCCCCACAGCCCCTGTTTCGCTTACAGACATTGCTCAGCTTCTGGATCAATTACCGACTCCGTTTTTCTTAGTTGGAGATTTCAACGCTCATTCTCCTGTCTGGGGTTCTTCATCCACCAATCCTAGAGGTGCTGTTATTGAAGATCTTTTAGTTCAGCGTAATCTTTGTATCTTTAACACAGGCGCCGCAACTCATTTCACATCCTCGCCAATATCTTTCTCTGCTATTGATTTAGCTATAGGTTCTGCGTCACTCTTCCCCCATTTCTCATGGGATGTTATCACCGACCCTGGTGGCAGTGACCATTTCCCAATCATTCTCAAAGACCTCCCTCGTTCAGCTGTTTCATCACCCAGTCGTCATCGCTGGAAATTTGACTCTGCTGATTGGATAACTTTTACTAGCCGCTGTAATCTGGAGGCCATTGATCTTTCAGCTACCATTGATCAACTTATTGACGAGGTCACTCATACCATTATTTGTGCTGCCAAAACAACAATTCCACAAACATCTGGACGATTCCCTCTGCATCCCAAACCGTGGTGGACTCGTGACTGTACGTCTGCACAGAAAATTAAGCAGAAAGCTTGGAATATTTTCCGCCGTTATCCGACTTCTGCCAATCTTTTGGCGTTTAAACGAGCACGTGCTTCTGCTCGTCGTATGCGTCGCATTGGTCAGAGGGAGTCGTGACAACGTGTTGTTTCATCACTAACTTGTACTTTGTCTTCAAAGACCCTTTGGGATAACATTCGTAAGATGCATGGAAAGTACAGATCTCAATCTATGCACATACTGAAAGAAGATGGAAAAGAAATAGCTACTATCTCCGCACAAGCTGAAGCCCTTGGACGTGCTTTTGCACGGAATTCCAGCCCTGCACTTTTATCTCCTACTTTTCAAACTATTAAAGACCGTGCTGAAGCTATTCCTTTAAAGTTTTCTTCTTCCAACAGAGAACCATACAATCTCCCATTTAGTTTACAGGAATTATTGTTTGCACTAGACACCAGCAAAAATACTGCCTGCGGCCCTGACGGAATTCATTATGTGATGTTGCGACACTTATCTGTTTCGTCGTTGAATGTTCTTCTGTCCATCTTTAATAAAATCTGGTTGGAACATTTATTTCCTGATAGTTGGCGACGAGCTATAGTCATTCCTTTTGCCAAACCTGGTAAAGACGCCTGTGATCCAAATAATTATCGCCCCATTGCCCTCACTAGCTGCTTATGTAAGACGCTTGAACGAATGGTAAATCGCCGCCTTCAATGGTATCTTGAAGCCAATAAACTTCTCGCTACCACACAGTGTGGTTTCCGGCAGCATCGCTCTACGGTTGACCATCTTGTACGTTTGGAAGATGCTATTCGCACTGCATTTGTTAATAGAGAACACCTCGTCTCCATTTTCTTTGACTTGGAGAAGGCATACGATCGCACCTGGAAATTTGGCATTTTACAAGATCTTCATCATTACGGCCTTCGTGGTCACATGCCTATTTTCATTCGCAATTTTCTTGCGAATCGTACCTTTCAAGTACGTCTAGGATCTACGCTCTCTACATGTTATCCTCAAGAACTCGGAGTACCACAGGGCTGTGTCTTGAGCGTTACCCTTTTTTCTGTAAAGATTAATGGCATCATTTCTGTTTTGCCTTCGTCAGTTCACCACTCTTTATATGTTGACGACTTACAGATCTCTTGCAGTTCTGTTAATTTGCGTCTGATTGAACGACAACTGCAGTTAGCTCTACATCAGTTGCAGAGTTGGAGTGTTTCTAATGGTTTTACTTTCTCACAATCCAAGACTGTGTGTGTCCATTTCACTCGACGTCAGGGAATTTTTCCTGATCCGCAGCTGACTCTTGGTGGCGTCTCACTTCCATGTGTGTCTCAGCATAAATTTTTAGGCCTCATTTTTGATAAGAAATTGACTTTTAAGGATCACATACTTGACCTTCGGAAACGGTGTCTTTTAAAACTAAATTGTATCAAAGTGCTTTCGCATTCCAAATGGGGTGGTGATCGCTTGGCCTTGTTGCGCATTTACCGAGCCCTTATTCGATCCAAATTGGATTATGGCTGTATTGTCTATGGCTCTGCGCGACCATCTGTCCTTCGGACACTTGATCCTGTACACCATCAGGCCCTCCGCTTCTGCCTCGGTGCTTTCCGTACTTCACCGATTCCCAGCCTGTATGCAGAGGCTCTGGAACCGTCCCTGCCCTTTCGTCGACAAGTTTTGTCTCTCCAATATTTCGCCCGTATTTCTTCACTTCCCAATAATCCTGCTTATCAATGTGTGTGTCGTCCTCGTCAACGACGTCTTTTCACCAATCGTCCTTCCATTATACCACCGTTTGGACATCGGGTGACGACTTGGCTCAATACACTACAGCTCGCTGACCTTCACATTGCCACTCTACCTACTTCACCATCCGCGCATTGGAAATATCCTCTCCCCACCTGTGATTTCTCTCTTCGTACTTTTGCGAAAACCAACACTCCCTCGACAGTCTTTCAGTCTCTGCATCAAGATCATTTGTCCCGTCACTCTGATTTCAACATCTTCTATACCGACGGATCTAAAGGTGCAGATTATGTTGGAGCTGCTTTTTACACTGCTACTTTCAGTCATGCTGTTCATCTTCCTTCTGCAGCATCTGTGTTTTCTGCTGAGCTTTATGCCATCTTCCTAGCTTTACAGTATGCTTTGAAGGAGAAGTTTACCCACACACTTATCTACAGTGATTCTGAGAGCGCTTTGCGGGCACTGTGCAGTCACACCCTGAAGGGTCACCCTTTTGTTTTATCCATTTTAGATTTTTTACAGCGTTTTCACCGTTGCACTATCATTTTCTGCTGGATCCCAGGCCACGTCGGCATTGTCGGCAATGACCACGCTGATTCTCTCGCAAAGTCTGCTGCTAGTTTACCCTTGCGACGGATCTCCACTCCGGCCTCTGACATCTACGCACTTATACGTTCTCGTCTCCGATCTGCCTGGCAACACGAATGGGATGCTCTTCACGGCAATAAACTTCGTCTTGTCAGTCCTTCATTATCCTCTCCTGCCACTCGACTGTTTCCAACTCGCCGGAAGGATGTTCTTCTGGTGCGTCTGAGGATCGGCCATACAAGACTGACACATAGCTACTTATTGCTCAGTCGTCCACCTCCCCAGTGTTCTACGTGCAACGTTGTTTTAACCGTCCATCATATTTTAATTGACTGTCCTGCTTTTACTCAACATCGTCGTCAGTGCTTTTATCCTCTTTTTAAATTTCATGTTCCTTTTCATATTTCATTGCTTTTAAATGATAATGATCTTTTACCCATTTCATCAGTTTTACACTTCATTCATCAATGTGGCCTTGCCACTCTATTGTAATTCTCAGATTTTTTACTTTTCTTCTAAATACCTATCATTTTACCTATATCCTATTATCTTACTTTGCACACTACCTGTTCTTTTCTTGTTTTTGTCCTTTTTAACTAGATACATGTAGTTAGTCTTCATTCCATTTTCTTTTCTTTTTTACCTTTCTTGGCGCAGATTAGCCGCAGCTGCTTTTGCGCCATTAAACACCAACCAACCAACCAATCATTCGATAGACGTGTTACAGATCACCCTGTATTTCAATAGGAGATACGAAATAGAGTATAATATGATGCACTAGGAAGCTACTCCCAATAAAGGTAGGTGATGAAGATAAAGCTTAGCTGGTGGAACCGTGGGCCCAAGATGATTCCACTGCTAAAACTAGATAAATGTAATACCAGGAAAAGAACAGATAAACAAATCTGGTAGATAAAAAAAAAACATATTTAATCTTATTGTCTGTTATTGTATTGCATTGATTTTATTTATAAATATAAGAAGTAGCCTTACAATATTAATATCAAAAATAACAAATGTAAGGATAATACACACTAGTAATCGGTAGAGTAAATGATAACAACAAGGTTAAACAGTAATATAAAATTACATAAATAGTCCCACAATAGTTAATGTCTCTATAATGATGACAGTCTGAAGAACAGTCGTTCTAAAATAAAACCTACTTCTTCACTAGTGTCTTTATTAAAGTTTACATCCAGTTCAGAAATAAAAAAAAATTGTTACTCACAAGTTCAGCCTCTTTGACTTGGATA
This sequence comes from Thereuonema tuberculata, assembly GCA_023159025.1. Lineage (NCBI taxonomy): Eukaryota > Metazoa > Arthropoda > Chilopoda > Scutigeromorpha > Scutigeridae > Thereuonema > Thereuonema tuberculata. The sequence goes on from JAFIDM010000002.1 coordinate 38,001,884, forward strand.
CTCAGGAAAATAAACATTGGGTATACCCACTGAAAATCACAAATTTGTGCTCGTCGAATTTCACACATAAACACCGGGAAAAACACGTTAACTTCATCTTTTCCCTTTCACTTTTGCGATTGTCGCACACATCCAACAATGTCTGCCTAGATTTATCTTTAGTTTGTCTCGGGGTGTTCGATTATTCTGTTTTCGTTTCCTAATTACAAGCTGATATCCAGGAAATTGACTGTACATTAACAGAAATTGTCTCAATGTATCCGGAGACGTAGAACCAATAGGATGAAACGCAGTCTCACCATTAACTGTGCACAGTGATAGTAAGACAAGCCGTATCTCGATTCCCAAAATCGTCACTTATCTCTGACCGTGGGTGACACGTCCGTCACCCCGGATGTTTCACGGCGAGACTGCCTCAGAAGTTTCATGGGTGCATTAAATAGGCATGGTGACGTAGACAATGGTCAGCCAATGGCCCTTCAAGAAACAAAGGCTGTCGTGAAACTCCAGATGACATCATCAAAGTGCCACAGAGAAAATAAAAATGGCTACACCTTCTCGGCAGCATTAAAGTGACTCAAGTAAAAACAAAGTTACATGTAATAAACTATACAATAATCAACAGATAATAATAATAATAAAGTTAACATAAGATGGAAGGGAATAAGAAAATAAAAAAAAAGAAAATGATAAATAAGGAGGTTTAAAGTGAAAACTTTCCAAGCCAAGTTTATTTGGAAAATAAAGAGAGGAAAAGAGATAAAAAAAAAATGGCGAAGAAAGCAAAACAAGCCAAAGGTCACTTTAGCATCAACAGTGACATAACGACACGAGCTTGTGTCAAAGAAAAAGTAGGAGAAGGAAAATAAAAGACCGTAACAGATGGCCTATCATTTTGATCAAAAGATTGCATCAAAGACCTACTGAAGGGCCGGAAACCACCAGCCTGATAGGTCAGTTTTTCATTCTGGTGGCTATAGCAGTGTGTATCGAGGTGTAGCAAGCTTCCACACGTGTGCGCGAATATATATGCAGCCTCCTCACACTTTTTCTCCTCAATGGCTTTCATTAAAGTTTCCTTTCAGAATTCAAGGAACTTCGTGAAATCAGACCATTTTGCACTTTTTGTGGCTAAATGTCGGGCTTTCCTCAGGTTTGTCGGGTTTTTTGTTCCCCTGCTTCGCATGTGATGAGAGCATGGTCGGAACACATGTCCTGGGGATCGATCCTCCAATTTTCTACTGTTATGTTGGTGTGCTGTGTGCCGTGAGCCGACAACCGGTGAGCCGTGAGCCTGTATAATTTGATAATTTACAAAAAATGAAAATTTATTGTAAAATTTATATATTTATATATTTTAGCTTTTGATGTGCCGTGGAATTCTAGGAAAAACTTTGGTGTGCCGTAAGTGAGAAAAGGTTGCGGAGCACTGATCTAATGCTTGATCACCTTCAAGTCCCCGAGAATCATTACCCGTCTGTGGCACTTGAGTATTTCCTCTAATTCACAAATCGGCGAGTAAGTCCTGTTCCACAGAGGCATACATGCTTACTAGTACAATTTGAGAGTCAAGAAAATGTATTTTGATGCAAACATCAAAGTCGCCCTTGATGCAAACACAGTGAAACAATGGTGAGCATTTTATCAAAGGATCGTGTTGAATAATGTAATCCCTTGGTCTCAGGTCTCTGTTTCTATGGGAGAAAATCGAGATGCCTTTACCACCACCCAGTGAGTACAGTCCGTCTAACTCAGGAAGGCAGTCCCTTCAGGCGTTGGGACTGGGAACTTGAAAAAGTAGGGGTGAAAGGGTATCAGGTAAGTGGTGGGTGGGGAGGAAGGATTAGTGTGTGTGCAATAAGAACTTACTCTCGTTATTATTGGTTTTAAGCATCTTCATTTCAGAAGAGTTGAATTCTCCAAAATATCAAATAATTCCACAGTAATTTAACTAATAATAATATTTTTTTTATTTATTTAAAATATTTATTAAGTAATCAAATTTACAAGAAAATCCTTGTAAATTTTTTCTTCAGTTGGTATTTTGAAATGTTTCTTGGTTTTTATTTTGAATAAGTTATAGCAAATACCATACAGACAATATGTGACACTCATGGATTATCAGCGGGGACAAAATTGTGCACCGATCCTAGTGGCATGGCCTGAAAGCACGAAACCTCGTATCTGTATATCCAATATTTATATTAAATATAAATATCAAACTATAGAAAATAAATTACAACTAAGAATTAAATGTAAAATTGTAAATATTGAAGAAAAGTTTATGTATTAGACTATTGTAAGCAATTTCGATAAATCTCAAACTATTGTAATTATAAAAAAATTAAAGAAACTAACAAAATTTGGTTGGCTACAAGCATTTGATTTTTCAAAAATTAAAAATAATTTTGGTTTTAAGAACAAATGAATTTACTTATTCAAAACTTTTTCTTCAGTTGAACTGGGAAAACTATGATAGCAATAATATTAAAGTAATAACAAATCAATTAATTTCTTAATTATCTTATCACGAGACGGCTTAAACAAGATTGTGTAGAAATTTTTATTTTTAGAAAATATATTATACGATGAAATATTATATTTATATTTCTTATTTTTATTAATTTACTGAATTCCTATTCCTCTTGTTCTTTCTAGGTAAATATTTATAAATATATGCATGCTGATAAATAGTAAATAAGAAAGTTCATGTTTTGAAATTTAATGTTTCCAGGCCAAGCCACTAGGTTCGCTGCTGTCAAATTATCTCCCAAGTTAACAATAATTTAATCCCAGTCTCGTATTGTCTATATGGTATTTGGTTATAGTAACTTTTAAGACCAAAATCGTATTAAAAAAATGGTGTAGAATTGAGTTTATCACTCTTTGTTTAAAGTTTCATCACATTTTTTTTATAAATATCATTATAATTGTTTGTTTTTTTTATAAATCGAGCCGTACTGTGAATGTAAGTGTACAGATAGGGACAGGTGAAGTGGTGAAAGAAATTATCTTGGGCAACAAGCTGCTATTATAGATTGGCTAATGATAGTAATTGCTCTTGATTTTTCATTTTCTTTCCCCTTACTTCCCTGAATCAAAATGTTAAAGAAACGTTCTAATTATTGTGGGATACGGTTTGAACCTCTATTATTCATTTCATCTACCGTTGGATACGCTGACATGTCATAAAATTTTCCTCTAATATCCTGCCTTACTATTTCTGCAGCCATTTGCACTATCCGAAGACGTTCACTTTCTATTGTTTTCTTTCGAATACCACTGATCAAAGAGAATGTTATGAGCAGTTCCCAAGAAACTGATAGTAACTGAAGCATTTGGAAGCAGGCCACTTATTATTATTCTATCTTTAAAGTGACTTTTTAAGCGAGTTTTAAGTAGGTAGTCCGAAATATCACACTGCTCTCCACCTGGAATATGCTTGATAATGTCTTTTATTTCAGGTAAGGTGAATTGACATTCATCTTGGCTCTCAATATAATCAATAAAGCATGATATTTATCATTAGTTGGTCTTCCTGACCTGGTATGTTCCTTTATATGCCTGAAACTAACATAACTAACATCACGCCTCCTCTGCTATCAAATCCACATTCATTACCCGATACTTCACTTCTTCACCCAATTGATCTTCAAGTTCACTACATTTAGGCAAAATAGATTTCTGAATTTCCTTCGTTTCAATCAATGAAATTTGCCTTCTCCTATCTTTTGACAACTTACGATTCGGAGTTATTACATTTTCCTCACAAAATAGGCAACAAGTCTTGTAACAAAATGATGATCGTGATCTTCGTGAAGGTCCTGCACTTTTTTCTTCATGTTGTTACTTTTCACGTTTTCGTTTCTGATGCTTTAATACTGCTTGGTTTTGTGTAGATTTTTCTGCATATAACGCGATTTTTAATTTCTTCACGTTTAACAAACTTCTGCCACAACTCATCTTCTCTTTCTTTACTTGCTGCAATAAGTTTAACCAATCCTTTTCTCACAATCTCAGTTTTTCCTTTACTGAGGTTCTCATTGCACAAAACACAATTCACTGTTTCCATATTTATGGTTCACTTTCAAACACATGTATTCTTTCCATATCTGAAAAGTAAAGAGAAACATGATCATTAGTACACTACAAATTTAATGCTTCATTTATTGTAACATACAAATTCAAAACCAGCAGATCTTTATGCATACATAAACCCAAAAACGTTTTAAGAAAATACGAGACAAATTACCTTCATAACAATTGCTGGTAATTCAAGTTCAACATAGAAATTTAAAACATTTTTTGGTTACGGTGCATACTTTCTGAGAGAATAGAAATATCTTAACCCTTCATACATGCCGCCAGTGAAATCAAGGAAGTCGTAGAACTTCACACTGGTGGTCCTAGCACGGCTTCTAATTATCCCAGCGCCATAAACTGTACATCATTGGGAAGCTAATGGAACAGGGATTCCAAGGAGGTTACACTTCTGACAATAGTACCCAATTTGTAGCAGAAGAAGAAGAAGAAAAAAAAAAAAAAAGTTGTGCAAAATTGATTAAATTGCTTGAACTTTACCCTCCCTCTCTCCCATAAGACCCCTGACATTCATAAAATGCACATAAGTGGAAAGAATAATCCCTTAGGGTACTTCCGCACTGGACGAAAAAATGTGTCCCCTTATATTGGACCTATTGTTCGGCTGTTCCCCTCTGAAAGCCTCCGGGAGTATACTAATAGATAAGTGTCGCGTGCAGGGTACCTTACGCACTAAGCGGGAAGAACTGTACTCAGCGGGAAGAATTCTAGTAATATGCAGTGATGGGAATACAATTCACGGAACTAATTAAATGTGGTTGAAACATAAAAAAATATTTTATATCTATTAAATCGTGGGCATTTTACAAGGACTACGTGCAGTAGTCGAAATTAATCATTTACTATTTTTTATAATTTTTTTATGTTTCAATACAATATTTATTATTAATTTGTGCGTGTTAACTTTATTCTGTAATATTCCTCCAATAACTTCAATAAAATCACACAAAAAAAAAGTAAGTCAGGTTAAAAAGTTCATAGATAAATCGATAAACAGTAAATTCAGATATAAATATATTTAACTATCAAAGTAAATTACTGTATATGTTCTTTATTCGATTGCGAATTTTCGTTAAATTTAATTTAGAACTCAAAACATATTACTTACATCTGCAATAAATTAAATATAAAATATTATTATAAATAATTAAAATATAAAAAATATTAAATATAAAACAACACAGAAGTAACAACAATTAATAATACAAGTATATTTATATTGATTAACTATAAATACTGTAGTAGTAGACCCGGCACTTGAGAAAATCATTTGCATATTGGCATATCTCATTATCATAATCAAAAAAAATTTACATCTCTTTTGCATAATGGTCAGGTGAATGAAGGGTTTTTCGTAGCCAAAGGGTTAAATGATGATATTAATTTTTAGTATTATTAATGTTTAATTTGTATATTAACCGTGAACAAAGGGTTAATGGTGATCAAAGGGATAATTGATCGAGTAATATATCTAAAGTTTGTGATTTTTCGTAGAGAATTGAATGGTGACATTTTTAATCCTTCCTATGTTTATTGTTAGGAAATAAAGGGTTAAATAATCGTGGAATATATCCAAATTCTTGTCTTGAACTGAAGAATACAATGATGATATTTTTAATCCTTCCTTTACATTAGGTTAAGAAATAAAGGGGTAAATAATAAATAATATACGTGTAATATACCAAAATTCTTGTCTTGAACCAACTCTCGAAAAATCCCACTCATAAACTCTCAATTTGCGAGTAGAAATTAGACGCTTGCGAGTGGAAAAAATCATATCGCAAATCGGTTTTTTCGTAAATTCAAAATTTTGGCTGCTGTGCCAATTCAAATTTACCGCCTATTCAAATTCAACGGGATGTGAACTCCCGCAAGGGGTATTTCATGATGGAAGTTTCCTCTACCCTTCACCAATCACCACTCGTCAATTTATAGGTAGGTGATGTGAAAGGATGAATATATAATGATAGGTCGCGAAGCCAAATTTCATACACCTACCAATCGGGCGGGTTCCGCTGCTAGTATAGGTATACCGTATATATATGAAATTTTGCCCCCTCCCTCGTTAACTAGCTAGCGAGTGTAAATTTCCATTTGCGAGTTGGTTGAGGCACGAATTTTCGAGGGTTGTCTTGAACTGAATACATGGATGATATTTTTAATCTTTTTTTTTGCAGAGTGTTAAGAAATAACCGTATAATTTATCAATCTTTTTACATTGCACAGTGGGGTATTTGATATCAAAAGTTGATCAAAACTCAAATTTAATAATTTCAAAATCGGACAATTGTAAATAGTTTTGGTAAAAGTACAATAGATGGCGCATCTAACGGCAGCTATTTTGAGACGTCATTTTAAGCGGTTGATTGACAGCGTCAGTCGGAATATCGTCTTTGTTTAAGTTGCACGTTGCAGTTCTCGGCAGTTTGTAAAACACCTACCTGTAGTCTACCTGTAAGTCAGTGATACTTTGATTGAGAAGAAGATTTTAATATGGATATTGAATATGAAGGTATGTAGTCTATTATTAGCTGTATACAGTAAGTTATGACACAATTTTTAGGCTTATGTGATCTATGAAAATTAATGATGCAATTTTAATGTGTTTGTTAAATTTTTTTGTAAAAATTAGTAGATTAGTTATGTTTCCGAGTTCGTCAGAGTAAAAATTGAAATAGAATATTATTATAGAGTATCTTAGGGAGTAATCGAAAAAGAAAAAAGTAGCGGAAGTTTGGCGTTTTATTTACTATGATTTTATTTCGTAAGAGATGTCACGAAATGTGGATTTCACTAATATTGAGTGTTTTTTTGTTTGTTTTAGGTTACTCGGGGGATAAAAAGACGTTTACCAAACAATATTTATATGATGTTTTGCTTCAATGTCCTAATAAACAACTTGACAAGAAATTTGAATATTTGGAAGACCATTTGTTTTCAATTACCAAATGTGAACGTCATATCCTGAAGCATAAACTGTCACATTTTAAATCAGACTTTAAGATTAAATGGATGGCTGCCCATAAGAAAAGAGATGTATTTGAAAAGAAGAATGGCAGTTGGTTACAAGGTGTTATCGCCTTGCCATCTTTACCACTAGAAAATCATTCGTGGAATCTAGTGACTGCACCAAAAGAAGAAAAACTAAAGAGTTACGAGAAAATGCAGATTTACAGCATTTAACATTTGCAGCACAAATGAGTTTGAGAGCCACTGGCAATGTAGATGCTTCCAACATTTTAAAGAATATTACGAAATCGCCAACGAGGGCAACAAAATTCCGAAAATGCATTACTAAACTACATCCTATGCCGCAACTATTACCTACAGAAGCACTATCTATGTTTGTGGAGGGAGATTTAACCAGGAGACAATACAATATCGTGAGAAATGTTGACAAACAACGCTTTCCGTGTTACTCAGTATTACAAAGGGCAAAACAGCAATGCTATCCGAAACCTGATGCATTTTGTGTAACATCCACAAGTGCTGAAGTGAAACTGCAAGATGTTTTGGACCATATATGTTCCCGTTTATGCCAGTACCTGGACGAAGTGCTTGAAGGGTGCAGTGAAGATGAACGATCTAACGTAGAACTGATTCACAAATGGGGTTGTGATGGATCACAGCAGAGTCAATTCAAACAGAAGTTTGATAACACAACAGACTCGGATGCAAATATCTTCCAGAGCTCCTTCGTTCCCCTGAGATTACAAACTAAAAAGGGCAAAATATTGTGGCAAAATCCATTGCCATCTTCCCCCCGATATTGTAGGCCCATAAGAATCAGGTTCATTCACGAAACAAAGGATGTGACCAAGGATGAAATCAACTACATAGAAAGTCAAATAAAAGATCTACAAATAAGTAGAGTACCTTTAAAACATGGATCTTATCTTGAAGTGGAACACAAACTATTATTTACCGTGGTTGATGGGAAAATATGCAATGCTGCTACTAACACAGCATCTACAATGCGGTGCTACTTGTGTGGGCTGACTTCAAAAAGTTTTAATGACTTAACACAGAAGAAAGATGTGAACCCACAATCACTATCATTGGGGATATCTGTCCTTCATGCGAAAATTCGGTTGTTCGAATCAATCCTTCATTTGTCATACAAGATTCCAACTGGAAAATGGCAAACAAGATCTACAGAGGATAAAAAGACTATAGCAGAGACAAAAACCAAAAATTCAAGAGAAATTCAAACAGGAGTTGGGTCTTTTAGTAGATATTCCTAAAGCTGGCTATGGAAATACGAATGATGGAAATGTGGCTAGAAGATTTTTCCAAGACCCTAAATTATCAAGCGAAATTACTGGAGTTGACGAAACCTTAATTTACAGATTGAAGATTATATTGGAGGCAATATCAAGTGGACATGAGATTGATGTCGCTAAATTTGATAAATATGCATATGAAACAGCTCAGTTGTATGTAAGGTTATACAGCTGGCATCCTATGACACCAACCATGCATAAAATTTTAGTGCATGGTGCTGAAATTATTTCACATGCCTTATTACCGATTGGGCAACTATCAGAGGAGGCTGCTGAAGCCAGAAACAAGCACTTTCGTACATACAGACTTGGGTTCGCAAGAAAATTTTCCCGAGAGGCATGCAATAGAGATGTTATACACAGATTACTGTTGAGCTCAGACCCTCTTTTGACAAGTATACGTCCTTTGCCAAGAAAATCAACGAAGCCATTTTCCAAAGAAACCATCGATCTTCTTCTGCCATCAAACTCTGCAACAACTTCAACCCAAGAAAGTTCAAACAGTGTTCATGAAGACGATGAGCCAAATGAGGAGAGCTCGTGTGATGAATCATCATAATGTTTTCCTGTGGCATCATATTATTGTTTAATAAACATCCCCTTTTGTGTTAATTTCTAGTTTTATTTAAGTTTCCTATAGTAAAAAACGCTTAGGTAACGATTTCACTGACATATTAATAACAAATGAGTTTTGATCAACTTTTGATATCAAATACCCCACTGTGCATTGGTTCGAATAGAATGGTGACGTTTTTCAATCTTCCTTTACATTAGGTTAAGAAATAAAGGTGAAAATTGTTCATGTATGAAATTGCTTTTATCAATCTTTTTTTCATTGGTCCGAATAGAATGGTGTCACTTTCAAATCTTCCTCTACATTCAACTATAAAATAAAGAGGTAATTATTTCATACATAAACTTGTCTGATGACGTTTTCAAACATGTATGAACTTGAATGATGTTTTTTATTCATAATGTAGAGGGAAATAAATTAATTTACTATTATAATGTTTTTAGATTTTGAAAGAAACATAGACACAAGAATATCTTTTTTCAATGTTTTATTACAATTTTCAAAAAGAGGTTACAGGATTAATTAGAACGGGTTCGGGGACGAGGGTGATGATGGTTCTCCATACAACAACATGAAAAAAATTAAAAGCAAACATTTAGAGGCCAACACCAGCATCAAATTATGCCAGGATGTATTTAGCATTTGACAGGTTTGGGTACTGGTTGAAAGTTGTATACAAACATCCGTAGGAGATTGTTGTACGAGTTGTATCAAGAAGTCATCATTCAGTAAAATGACAGAAAGAACAGGAAATTCTCCCTTTTGTACTTTCTCTTTTGCCTCTTGGAGAGCATTCGTGATTATCATGTGGTACATCGAAATTTCTTTTTCATTTTGTTTATTGAATTGTATTTCAGTTCCAGTCTCTTCGAAACTGCGCAATTGTCGATTGTAGTTTTATAAAACCTGCAAAAAGAACCCTACCCCTGACAAACTTCAGTGTCTCAAAACTCTTCAAAATAACTTAAAATCAAAAATTAGATCGGCCAAAATCAGTTACTATGAAAATACATTTAAGGATAGCCTATCTATTAAAGAGAAATGGAAGAATATTAATAAACTATTAACAACCTCAATTAAAGAAAAGCTTCCATCTCATCTTATCGCCGAGAATAATCCCACTGATACCACTCAAAATTTAAATCATTTTCTGAATAAGCTACTTCCACACTCATCCTCTTCTTCTCTTGATGTACGTAACATTTCTATACCTCACAACCCAGTTCCTTCTTCCTTTTATCTATCACCAACTTTCCCTCTTGAAGTGGAATATACAATTAAATCGTTAAGTAATAAAAGTTCTTCTGGACCTGATGAGGTCTCCCCTAATCTTCTTAAAAACATCGTAGATGAAATCTCTCTTCCTCTAGCTCACATATTCAATATGTCAGCCATAGAAGGCATCTTCCCTTTCTCCTTCAAAGAGGCTAAAATTATTCCACTATGGAAATCAGGTGACATGAACAATTTAGCCAACTATCGTCCTATATCTATAATTAACACGTTCTCAAAAGTCTTTGAAAAGCTTTTTCTTAATAAGTTATCTACATTCATATCTCAGAAAAAACTACTTGCTGAACAACAACACGGTTTCACACATCGAAAAAATACTGAAACAGCTCTAATAGATCACAAATCAAATGGCCTCAAAGCAAATTGTTTTAGGTTTATTTCTTGATCTCAAGAAAGCATTTGATTTAATTAATATTGACATCCTACTGACTAAATTAGAGCATTTCGGTATTAGAGGCCCTCCATTGTCATGGCTAGCTTCTTACCTTACTAATCGCCAATATCAATTAACTCTAAATGAATACTCCTCCTCCTGGTTTTCTACATCCAAAGGCTTACCGCAAGGTTCCATTCTGTCTCCCCTTCTCTTCAATCTATTTATTAACGATCTCCTCCTCACTTCTCCTGCTAACAAATGCATCTTCTATGCGGATGACGGGACTCTTCTCTTTGCTAATAAAAGTATAAAGGATCTCAAGGAAAATGTTCAACAAACACTCCATCACCTTGAATCTTGGTTGTCTTTAAATGATCTGAAATTAAATACATCGAAAACAGTATATATGTTTTTCCATCAAAAAAACAAAATCCTTTGTAAAGAGAATTTTTCTGTCACTTATAAAAACGCTGCCCTTCAGGAAGTGCATTCCTTCAAATATTTAGGTATCTTTCTCACACAGGATCTTTCATGGAATCTACATACGCAACAAATTTCTTATAAAATTTCTAAAAACTTGGGCATTATTAAAAAACTAAACTTTCTACCGACACAAATACTTCTAAATCTATATTGGTCCTTAATCCACTCCAACATATGCTACGGTATTGCAATATGGGGCACCGCCTCTAAATTTTATCAAAACATGATTCTTAAGGTACAAAAACACTTCCTGAGATTTTTGGACGGAAAGCCAATGCAATACTCGACTAAATCTCTTTGGCACAAATATAAAGTTATCTCCTTCCATGACCTCTATAACCTACAGTTAGCTCTCTTCGCCTATAAATTACTTAATAAAAATATCTCCTCTATCACACTACCTACTAAGCCCCAGTCACATCTTTACAATACAAGAACCTCCTCAACTCTATTTACTCCAAGAATCGCAGCACATTATCCAAAAAGAGCTGTTAGCTACTCTGCTCCTTCTCTGTGGAATAAAATTCCCCCCAATATTCGTGAAAGTCCCAATTTAAAACAGTTCAAAAGAAAACTAAAACATCTGCCTGCACTAACATAACCTTTCACAATTTTACAATTATCATTCTTACCTTCTCTTCTCTCCAATCCATAAGTTAATTCCTAATCTATCCGTTGTCAAGTCGCAAACGTCTACCTTCATCAGATATCTTCCAACCTTTCCTCTCCTCCTCCTTATTTCGCTATTGCTCTTTCTATTCTCTTTACTTTCCATCTATTTGGGCTAGGCTTAACCTCTTATCTGAAAATTTCTGTTCACGAATTATATGATATTTTTTAATTACAGTCGGACCTCTATTTAACGAAGCGGCTAAATCCCGAAAAAAAGTTCGTTATATGGAAAATTCGTTAAATAGAGATTCACCTTTTAAAATTACTTTAAACTACATAAAACAGATTTAAAATACATAAATAATAAATATTATTAAAAAAACGTATGCTTCATGTCACTAAAATTATTACTTATCACATGCATACTTAAATTTTACTAATAAAGTCTGCTAATTTTGTCCGAGTTTTTTTTTTTTTTTTTTGAAAAAGGCGTTTTTGCAATACATCAAAAACCCCTTCAGTATTTTCTTCAAATGTAATCCGCATCGGATTGTTTCAAATGATTTTAGCATTTCATCGTATGAAGGTTTTTTGATTTCTGCATCATGATCATTTCCATGATCATTGAGGATGAAAGGGGGATATGGGATTGCACTTTCTGGTTGAAATGTAAAGAATCGCAGCGATTGGCGCCTTGTAAAAACATTTTAAGGAGAGAAAAAAAAGTAGATACCACGAAAAAGTTCGTTAAATAGAAAATGCACTTCGCTATTTGGAGGTTATTTTACGAAGAAATTTGCAAAATGTTCTTAGTTCCAAAGAAAAGTTCGCAAAATAGAGAAATTCGCAAAATAGAGGTTCGTTAAATAGAGGTCCGACTGTATATATTTCATTATCTTAGTTATTTTACGAAGATTGTATATATATAACCAGATCTAAACTCCACAATTGTGTAATTCTTTTTCACATTTTTATTACAAATTAACTGTTCCTTTTATCCCCATTATATTTATTAGTTTCAATGTTTTTGTGTTATGCTCTGTTTTGTTTTCTCCATTATATGTAACCAGTAATGCTTTTTGTATTTTATTTTATTTTCTCTTGCCTGTAATTGACTCCCTGCCTGCCTTCTCGACGGGACTACCCTTAAGGCACAGGGAAGTCACACTCATATCTATTATGTATTATCAAACTTTTGTAAGGCAAATAAATTATTATTATATTATTATAATAAAATTGCTTTATTACCAGATTATGAGCCGAGATGGGTTTCCTCTTCTATTAAAATAAGGTTTTCTCCAAGTGTATACGCATTTGGATGTATTTTTATGGCTGAATTTGTCGATAATCCCTAGTGAAAGAAAAAAAATTCTCCAAAATTTCACATTTCTTTTTTTCAAACATTAAGATTATTCAAATTTGAGGTTTTATCAACTCAAATGCAAATGATATATTTAGTCTATGTAGCATAAATTATATATTGTTAAATTCATTGTCGGAAGAATACTAAAAAAAAAAAAAAAATGTCAATTCATCATTAAAAAAGTAATTGCAACATACTAGATTTTGCCCAATACACTTCAGTAAGATATTTAAAGAGTGTTTTTGTTTTTAAGTCTTTTTTTCAAGTTGTATAAGGGATTAGTTATTCGACTTCTTTGCATTATTCAATCAACAAAAATAAAATTTAAAAAAAGAGTAAAAAAAGAAAATTTGTTTTTCGAAAAACGAAAAAAATATATATATAATTGATTTTAACTTGAGCATCTCTGTAAGGTCGAAAATTACTGTTGCCATCTCTTCTTCTATGAAAAATTGGCTGGGTGTCTACAAGGTTTCTTGGTGAAACGAATGAAGGTTCCTGACTATGAGCTAAGACCTATATATAGACAGAGAGAAAACAAGGGTGAATGTTTTATTGTTTTACGATTATAACTCCTCTTCTTTACTTGAGACTTGTGTTTCGAAGACAAAAGACAAAAAAAATCACTCGCCTCCTGCTGTTTATGTGAGACTTGATAAAAGGAGAAAAATGAAATAAGATCCACAATTTTCATAATCTAAAAACATTATTTATCTTTATTCATAGTTACAAATTTTACCTAATTTGATATATTTCTCCAAATAAATCTTATTATTCTATGATCTTTATTAATTTTTCGAAGTGAATGAATTAGTTTAGAGTGTAGAAAATAATATAAATTCCGGGAAGTCATGGATTTGGAAAAGTAAACTTATATGATCTTTTTTCTTAAAATTTGTTTGTTATTGTGATCTTCATGTGTGTTTCGAAAAATAAAAAGTAAACTTGTATTCTCTGATGATAAAATTTGTTTGAATCATTGATGCTGTTCAGGGTTTCTTGGAAAAAAAATAAAGTATAAATTATAAAAAAGGACAACAATAAAAATGACCAATACTGACACTTTTTAAAATTTTATTTCTAACAATTTATATACAGTGAAACCTCTCTGAGCGGCCACCCCACAGTACCGAGAATATTTGGCCGCTCAGAGGAGGTGGCCGCTCAGAAGGGTTTTATTATAATTGCTATAATGCGTATCTTACTATTATAAGATAATTGCTATAATGCGTAATATAAACAAGTCTGACATATATTCCTTATTTAAAATGAAATTTAAAACTTATCTAAAGAGAAAATAGTACAGTATTTTATTTCGTGCTTTCTTACATTTTTTTTAAAAAGGCTACAATTTGTGTCTGTTTTAAGTTTTTACTTTTCTCTATAACAACCATTTTTTCAAGTTTTTCATTTTTTTTTTCCCGAAAAATGAAATGGTGGGAAACCTCTAAATCCCACTCGGTGGCCGTTTAGAGGGGGACGGATGGCCGCTGATACAGGTTATTTTAACATTAGGTCTATGAGTCGAAAAATCCGTGCCATGAAAAATTGGCCGTTTAGAGGGGTGGCCGCTATACAGGGGTGGCCGCTCGGAGAAGTTTCACTGTATACTGTTCAAAACTATTCATTTATTCATTAAAAGAGTACAAATCAAGATAGTATTGTCTGAAAGTGGCTATTGAACTTAAGGAATATAACTACCAAAAACTTAGGACATGGGCTTATTCTGTAAGTAGGGCCTAGTATAGATTTTTGTATGGAATAAAATCAAATGCAAAAGTATACTGATTACGATGATAAGAAATAGGTGGCTTCAACACAGCACAAATGTCACCTGGTTCAACATCAATAGATTTTTTTGAATCAAGATTATCACAATCTGGGTTCTGAATTTAGCATGGCCTGCCTTTTATAGAAATCTCACTTTATATTCATCTATATCTTCATCAAACCTGTCAACAACAGCCAAATAATACTGAATTGATTTTTTTCCCTTTGCATCTTACAATGACATAGTCATTTGGGTTTGGTTTTAACTTTGGGACCTTTGATTTTTAGTGTCTTTTTTTGTGATTTTGGAGGCTGGCTCATCCTTTTTTGTTGAATTTGTTATTTGGCAGTTCTGCTGAAATCATCATCACCACCATCAGAGTAAATGTCTGAGTAAGAAAGCTTCCTTTTCTGATCTTTAAAAGTATCTGATATTTAAGCTAAACTTCAGTGAGATTGTACACCTGAAAGAACTTCTGATATTGAGTAGACTGAATTTATATTGATATTGTTTAGATTTCTTAATTATCAGCATGGTTGCCAATTTCTATTACAAATTTTTGGATTTCATCCTCTATTATTTTATCAATTTTCCTCTACTGTAGTAGTGCGTTTTATGAAATTTTTCCACATCTATTTGTTGATTTTGCTAATTCCCTGAATTAGCAACCATTTAACCTCCTCCCTCTTGAATGTTTTATTATTTTTAGCAACATGACCTTTTATTTGACTCCATGCTAGCTTGATTGTTCTACGACTCCCACTATACCATTGAGAGCCAAATCCAGTGTTGGGAAGCAGCTTTTTTCAGTAATCCATTTTTCGCAATTATGAGCATCCACTTTGCTGTGATAATCTCCCTCAGGTTTCTTTCCTGCAAATAGGAGTTCTGCTCCAGGAATAAATCCGTTCTCCCCTCTATGCTGAACAATAAAAAGTCGTCCTCTCTCAGCCAACTCTTGTGTTGAAGGCACTGAAACTTCTGAATTGTCCTGTGAAATTTGCTGTGAAGAAAGTTGGATCTGTTTCTCACTAATCACAACACTGTTGTCACAAGAAACTTGACTGTCCATTTCACTGTTTTCAGGGACAGTTTTGTCACAGGGTTCCTTGTAATATAAGGCTTTGATACGCTTTAGCGATCACATGAACTTTTCAAGGGAAAAGTTTTCAAGGAAAACCCTTCGGGAACAAAGTCTGAATTCATCAACCTTACCACTCCAAAGTCTCTCATCTGAACAGTTATGTTGCCCTCCTGGAAAGTTTTGAAAAGATGAAGCCATTCCTCATCATAAAGTAAAATCAATTTTACTAAGAAGTCGTGTCCAGTGGTAACAGCACACATTAGCTTTGGGAGAGTGGGACCCTATTTGGCATTTAACTCCCTTCGCAACAGTCTGCTGTTATTAAATGTGTTGAAGATATTAAATTTTATTTTCCTCCCATGATAAAATTTAATTAGTTAAAGTTTTAATTTAACTAAAAGAAAAATTATCTGCTTGAAAAGAAATTTATTATTTTCTTTATTCGAATGAATGGAGTTTAGTTAGAATTAATTTGAATATTTAAATTAAGCTGTTACGTGACTTGGTGTAACACGGGATAGCGATTCAATGAGAAGTGAGTAGAATCCTGGATCTTGAACTGAACGGGTGTGATTACATTCTTGCAACCTCGAACCTAATAGTTCTGCTTTTTGTTTACTTAGGCCTAAATCACAAACTAGGTCGTTCAAATATGCTTGTGTCATTAAATGTGGAGTCAAACAGCTTGTAGACTGGTATGATGGGTCATTTTTTTCAGGAGATGATGTCAATCATCTTCACTCACACTTTCTGGATTGTCGGTATCTGTTTCATTGTTTTCATTTGTTGGTCTAGTAGGTACTGGAAGAGTGTGGGATTGGTCTGATTGCAGAAGGCACATTGGGGTACACTACATGTCTCTTAGATTTCCGATTTATAAAACCATGAACATTTGTCAAACAAAAGTAACAGTCTGTGATGTGGTCCTTTTGTTCCCTCCATACCATTGGTACTGCAAACAATGTGCAGATATCTCTACCTTTCCACCAGTTTATCAATTTAACATAACAAATCGCGCAACAAATGTTGGGTGTCCAGTCCTTCTCCTGATCACCAAGTTTTATTCAAAAATAATGTTTGTAGGCTTTCTTTACAATGGGCGAAATCTTCTTCCTATGCCTAGCAAATGTGAACTCTCCGCAGATATAGCAAAAGCTGTCAAACGTATTTCTACAGGTTCTGAGACGAGGCATTTTCTAGAAGAGAAAAATATGTTTGAAACTATAGCTATTTCTATGAGTTGGATTGTGGAAACGTAAATTAATATAAGCTACTCGCGTTTAGTATTATTTCTTTGTGATCTAAGAGGGTGTGAAATCTTCAGTTATCCTGACATTCTTCTATGTGTTAGAATCTGTCTAGTCTACTTATATGGTTGAAGAGATTCCTTTAAAATAGAAATATGAACAGTTTTACATAGTTATATACTACAGATAGATATGTAATATAGTTAAAATATCAATATTTACTCACATAAGAAACGTTTCCACCTGTTACCTGAATATGCAAGTCATTGTTACACTAAAATTGAGTCTTAAAGTGGCATTTATTTAATTCTATTGGCAACAGGAATGGAAACGTCTGAGAATTGAAACTAATTACAAAATTGATTATTGCCAACTGCTGCAAAGCAAATTTCACCAACTGGATCATACCTAAAAAGTATCACTTAAATTGGACATATATCCTCGTATAACTAAAAAACTATGCCTGATAGTGAATTTCTGATTTCAGATTTGAATTTCTCACATGAAAACTCTTTGGACACACACATTTCCATATCAGAAAAATGACCCTTATAGAACAGTGTAATTTAAAATATTTTCATAAACCACTAGCTTGCTTCCACCAAAACTTAATATTAGTAGGTTATTATATACATACATATATTAGGATACACAAAATAATAAAAAAAAAACGAATATTATATTTTATATATTTAACAATTTAAGCATAAAATGTACAAAAAAAAATTAATAATAATGTTAATGCTAATTAAATTAACTAACTTATATATAAAGAGTGTTCAATTTATCTGAAGACATTGATTCAATATGTAGTTTTTGGGATATTTCAAACAACTTTATAATTAAAATTTGTTCGTCTCGGAGGAAGACATCCAATGATACCAAACTCGATCCCCCACCCCCTATGAGGTGAGAGGTTGGGGGGGGGGGGAGAAACATAAATAGGAACCCCATTGTTTATTGCAGATTCGGATTCTCCAGAAACTTTTGTCATTTGATTATATTATTGATGTAATTTCTTTCACAGATGGCACTGCAATCGAAAAAAAGTACATTGAATCTGTTGTCTCGTTGGCTGACAAAGAAACAAAAGTTCATTTAGTTTGTCTTTATTTCACATGAAGTACATTACACTTGTTTACTAGGTTTCGCCCCACCTCCGTGCAGGGACGGTAGCAGTACAATCGCCGAGGTAAACGAGGTAGACCTCCCACACATTTATTTGATTTTTTTTTCGGGACCTCTTGGAGGCTATTGATAACAGGATCAGATGTTATAATCAACATGTTTAATAAGTCTATTCGTGGCAATACGTGAGCGCTTCTTGGTGTTATGTTCCCGGAACCTGTGACAATCTTTATTCCTAGCTTCTTGGGCTTCTTCGGAAAGCTGCTCAATTGGAAGAATTACAGTTTTGATCACCTCCATACTATAAGTATTTCATGCACAGTAGCAGACATATTATACCACGAATAGAGACCAAGATAAAGTCTTCTTGCCTCAAGATACAAGCTTGTTGAATCAACTAAGTTTATCTCGAAACCCGAAGACAATGTCCTCGACAATACATCAAAATGCTTGATGATTATAACATCCAATCCTGAGATCTGAGCACATAATTCTGGGCTCTCAAAAAAAATGGCGAGCAGTGTTTATGTCATTTGTTGAACCAAACCCTGGCTTTGGCTTGTCCACAATTAATCCCATTTCATGCTTGAAATCTTCAGATTGCTGTTTCACACTAGCCTTTTGTTGAAGTGTTCTTGTGCTTCTAATGCCAATAGTAAAGGCAACGATTTCAGTTGAAGATCGATGTGTTTACCAAAGACCTCAAACTCATTATCTTCTGCTGTAGGGTTGGCAGTCTCAGCTATCTTTTTTGTGGAATATTAAAGTAATTTCTGATTAGTTTAATGTAATTAGCTTGATTAAAGACATGCCAGCAGTTGCAGATAGATATTTAATTAAAAAAATTCATTTAACTTCATTAATTTAATTATAAAATTAAATAATTAATTGTTATAAATTGTGCTGTAGTAGGATTAAATTAAGGTGGCATTTTTTTAATTTTTATTGTATAATGATAATAGAATTGAAGTTATGAATATATTATATAAAGCAGGATTAGATATCCTGTTATTTTTATAGTAAAGTCATTAAAATAATCTTACAAGAGGGATATACAAGCTGTATTTCAAGTCTAGGTCAAATTTACATGGATTATCGAATACAGGACAGGTTCCTCTGAACAGATTAATATACTGCCAAATTCTTTATGTCAAGTCAAGGTGCAATAAATGTATAAGGTTGAGATGGGTTACAATATGGGAACATATTACAAATCTATATTCGTCTATTTATTGAAGGTGGATTTAATTGTAATACGGAATTATCTATTTTATATGGAAAAGTACTAATAAGTAGTGGTGGTGGTCGGTAGCGACCAGGGTTCGTGGGTCACTTGGTGCCAATCTATGTTTTTGTTGGTTTGGAAGGTATGTATTTTGACTTTTTTGTGTTTGGGGGATGAGTTGGTTCGTTGATTTTGGTTCGGTTATTGTTGTTTTAATTGGTTTTATTAAGTTTTTGATTGTTTTTGGGTGAGGGTAGGGGTAAGGTAGGTTTTTTGTGATGGTTTTGAGGGAGAGCGAATTGCTTTAGCTGATTTGTTGGCATTATGATTGTGTTCTTTTGATATTTTTGTTATGTATGTGAAGTATGTGTTGTTTTCATGTTTCTGTTGGTGTTGGTAGAGATTGTATAGGTATTTTGTATGTTTATTTTGAATTTTATTGCATAGGGTTCTGAGAAGGGGTTTGCGAGATGCCTGGTGGCAGGTGGGGAAAGAGATCGTTTCTTGTTTTTGAGAGAGGAGCGAGTTGCCATAGCAACCGCGAATGACTCTAATGCCTTTGGGGGAGAGAGAGAGAAGAAAAACGAAAGTTTGTTTTGCAGAGAAAAAAAACCCATGTTTCTGGAGGTTGATACAATGTAAAAAGTGAATGTGGTTTTTTTTGTTTTGTTTTTTTATGGTCAAGAAAAGGAAAAAAAAAATAATAATTTGTTGAAAAGTTCTAACTTAATTTTTATGTTAAAAGAGAGATTGTTTACGGAAAAACTAGTTTCATTTTTATTTTGGAATACAAATTAATGCAGGATGTTTATTAAAATAAGAGAAATGAAAAAAATCACAGCTGAGACAAATAATTACATTAATTTTCTTTTTTTTATTTTTTCTCACATAGGTTTTTAATGTTACATGTGATGAAGAAGAAAAAAAAATGCATTTTGGGGGAGGGATTTGAAAAAAAATGAAAACAAAATTTACAATGCATATTATATTACTGTGATTTAGTAAAACGAGCGCAGACGTTGTTGAGACCGTAATCTGGGGGTGCTTGAAAATGAGAAAAGAAAAAAAAGAAATAATTTTTTTGTCTCTTTTTTTCAATAAAATTTGTAATTATCAAACTAATTTAAGTGATAACATTAATTCGGAATGACATTGTAAACTATATAATGATAAATATTAAATGGAATTTTCATATTACAACAGGAGACATAAATTTTATTAAAAACAAATAAAACTTTTAAACAATTAATTAATATTTTTATCAGATGTAAATAATTTTATTTTAAAAACAAGTTATTAATAGATATTAAATTAAGCTTCCACTCAATGAAATTTTCATAACATAAATTATAAAATTAATAAAATTCAACATATATCTTATGATAGGGTTAATAGTTCTACAAATAAAAAATTTAATTTATCTTAAACATTATATTTTTACAACTATAGACAAAGCACATAATAATTTGGCTATCATTTGAAAACAATTTTATTTTAATAAAATTAAAGAGTTATTAAATGATCAATCTATTTTTTTAAAAATCAATAAATCTAAAGATTATATTTTACAAAATTTTAAAGAACAATTTAAGACATTTAAATATAAAAAAATAAAAATTAATAGAAATTTAAATTATTTATTTCTTAATCCTAAAATGCATAAAATTGATAAATTTAGAATGATTTGTAGTACTACTAATTCTATTTTAAAGCAATCAAATATTTTAAAAAATTTTCTTAATAAATTACATGATATCATTAAAAATAAAATTAATCCCGAATTTTATTGGCTTATTCATAATCATAATGATGTTATTAATTATATAAATAATAAAATTTTTAATATAATTACTGCAGATTTTGAAAATTAATTTGTTGTAATAAAGAATCCAAAGGTATATTAGTAAATAAAATTTTTAATTTCAGAATTTGATATAAAACATTTATATGATATTTCAATTAATAAATTTCTTAATTTTCTTCAATTTAATTTCTATAATAATTATATTTAATTTGTTAATGAAATATATTCACAAATTAAAGGTATAGATATGGGGGTTAATTATAGTAGCATTCTTGCTAATTTATTTTTATTGGCATATGAATATCAATTTGGAATTACTACCCCTTTACAATTTAAAATATATATATATATATATAGATGATTTAATTATTTTTAATACTTGTTTTGACATTACAGATATAGAAAACAAAATTTATAAAAACATTATTAAATTACAGCAAACTAATAATAATGCTGATTTTGTTGATTTTTTAGATTTAAGAATATATCATCATCAACAAATTCCATAAAACATTTTTATTTAATTTTAAAATTAATAGGTTTCATAAATTTACTAGCAATGTAAGTTTAAATTTATTTAAAAATATTTTTATTCAAGAGCTCAAGAGATACCTTGACATTAATTCAAAATTAGAAGATTTTTTACAAAATTTAAATTATTTAATACATGAATTACATAATATATATGTATTATTTACATAATAATTTTAAAAGACAAATTATAAATACATATATTTTACAATTTAATATCATTTAAGTTATCTTATGACAATTCATGATTAAATCCTTTTTTTTGGAAGTTATGAGTTTGATTTGATAACTGTCATCTAATTTAAATTTTTGTAATTTATATTTACTTTATTTATTTTATTTTACTTTTTTTTTATTAATAAAATAAAAAACTATACAAAAAAAAGATACAAAATTGAAAATTATAAAAAAGAAGAAGAAAAAATGTTAAAAGAGTAAATTAAATGATTATTGCGTTTTTGTATTAATTTCAAAATTTTTCAACAGAAGCCGCTGATGACGCAATGTTAAATTTGTTTATCACCATAGAAACAGTGATCTGATTTTTAATTTTTGGGCAGTGATTTGTTTTTTGTAATTGAGTTTTCAAATTTCATATCACTGTCCGGCTATAATACTGTAGTTTAATAATATAAGTTAATTTTTATTCTTATATTCTTTACATTCTAAATTTTAAATTGCAAATGATTAATTGAAATCTTTGCATTGCTAAACTCAAAGGATGAGCTTCATGTTTGGCCATCAGTGAATATTATATATATATTATTTTTGGAGAGGAAAAAAAATGAAATAATCTTTGTTATTTCAAAAAAAAAAAAATGAAAAATCGTAATAATAAAGTAAAAAAATATTTACATAGTCCGTTCCGATTGGAGCTACAATGCTTTTCATGATACTTTCGTTGCTGTTTTTCAATGACATGAAATCCGTTATAAAGACATCTGACAATATCTGTGTGTGGATGTTGCTGCTTAAATACCTACGAGAACAAACAAGAAATAAGAGAATTGAAAAAACATGAAATTGAGAAAAGAAAAGAAAGTGAGTTATTAAAACGAAAAGATAAAAATTTTATATTTACAGCTAAACAAAAAAATATTAAGTAAAACCAGAATCATGGTCAAATATCTTCTTTGCCCATTTTTTGAGGACCATCGAATTTTCAAGCCACATACTTATGCTCGTCATTTAATGAATTGTGAGAAGGTAAGTAATGTGTGATGTTGGTAGGTACTAACTCTGGAAAACACTGACTTAGGTTTTAGAAAGAGCGGTGTTTAAATACATTTGTATTGACCTTCGTTTCTTTGATAAAGTAGGTGTAACGTCGCAGGATTGACGACAAAGCAACTGGTTTACAAACAATAACACTTTTAT
The DNA here is from genome assembly GCA_023159025.1 of Thereuonema tuberculata. NCBI lineage: Eukaryota > Metazoa > Arthropoda > Chilopoda > Scutigeromorpha > Scutigeridae > Thereuonema > Thereuonema tuberculata. The sequence goes on from JAFIDM010000002.1 coordinate 38,025,136, forward strand.
TCCAAAAACACAGCCTTACTATATTACAAACCAACTCTCAACCGAGCAACCTCCTACTCCCTTCCACCACCAACTCGAGAGCCTCTCTCTCAAATCGAAACTTTTCAATTACAAAATATTAGCCTGCACGAGGCAACATCCTAATCCACACATTCGTATATCTCCAATATATAAATTTACAAAAAATATCAACAACTTAACTAAAATCCAATAAATAAATAAATCCAATTCCTTTACATAGGTCGCACCTGCCTGTTGTTTTTTTTTTTTTTTGGAAAACTCATTTCTTTCTTTCAAACAAAAGAAATAGGATATTAAAAACGGATAATAAAACAGAGAAATTAAGAAAATATGGTTATTTGTAAAAAAAAAATAACAAAGAAAAAAAAGTTTATCTGATTATTAATTAATTCAATGAATACAGGATACTACATTAGGAAAAAAAACGAATAATAAAACAAACAAAAAAAATAGGAAAATATAGTTGATTGTAAAAAAGTAACAAAGAAAAAAAAGAGTTTATCTGATTATTTTTTTCTTCAATGTTAGTTAATCCGATGAATTAAAATAAGAATTCGTCAAAAATAAAATAATTTTTTTTTGGGAGGAATACCTACTTTTATTCTTTTTTACGATTAAAAAAACAAATAAACTTTTGTATTTTTTAATAATACTAAAAAAATCATTAAATTACATGTAACAAATTGGTTTTTAAATCGTTGATTAAAAACTAATAAATCCATATTTCTAGCAACAGAATAATATCATTGCCATTGACCAAAAAAAAAATGAATATAAAATTATAATCAAAAAAATATTCTTTTTATTCTCGTTTTTTTAATTCCATTCTTTTTTTCAATTGCACTTTCCAGTTGGGAATAAAAGGGTGTATTTTTTTTGTCTAGACAACGAAAGTAAATGAAGGTCTCTGGGGCAGTGGGATTCTTTTTTATCTAGGCCATGGTAAGGAAAAAAAAAACACATCGAGGTGGGGGAATAATGAGGGTTTTTTTCTGGGTCAATGCGACCTTCCTTTCTCTCCCACTTGAGGTAAAAAAACGAAAAATAAAAAAGAAAGAAACAATAAAAAGACAAAAAAAGAAATATTATTTTTGGAATTTTGTGAATAGAAAAATCGCCATGAATTATATTGCAAGTTTTATAGTTATTGAATGTAGAGACCTGGAAAGACGAAATTCATTCTGTTCAAAAAGAAAAGTTAACAAAAATAATGCTGTATACATCCCAGTCACTAAAAATGGAATCGGTAAGATTGAACACTTTTCACAACTGGCCTGTATCTTTTATCCCGGCAAAAGATTTAGCAAAGGCAGGCTTTGTTTATATTCAATGTAATGATAAAGTGCAGTGTGTGTTTTGTCGGGGTATTTTAGCTATTGGCGTTACGGAGATTCCCCGATGTTGGAACATCATAAATATTTCTCTGGTTGTCCGTTTGTCCTAGGTCAAGATGTTGGTAATATTCCAAACTAGTGAAGAGGAAACAAAATATCTCGAACGTTATTGTTCCCTCAAAAAAAACAAAAACATCCTCAACTTTTTTTTCATGTTATGACATGTCTTTCTTCTTGTTTTGCATGTCATAACATGCATTTCGCAAAACAATACCGACATTTGCACAGGTTAGAACGGACTTTTTTTCATTTCTCGATGTATTATTTTTTTTGTTCTTTGTTTTTTTTATCGAAACAAAAAAATACATTTACAATGTCTGAATATGAATTTATTCATAGTAGGGAATTCAAATTACAGCCGTTTAATTGCATCTTGAGTGGACCCAGTGGGAGTGGTAAGACAGAATTTTCAAAGAAGTTTCTAAAGTATAAAGACAATATAATTGATCAACTCCCAACGGAAATTTACTGGCATTATGGCATTCATCAGCCTTGGTTCAGTGAATTTACTGGGATGGTTAAATTTCAAGAGGGTGTACCTGACGTGAAAAAGTTTGATTCGGTCACTCCAAAATTAGTGATTATTGATGATTTGATGGGTGTAGACAATAATGCGCTAGAACCTTTATTTACTAAATATAGCCATCACAAAAATTGTAGTGTTATTTACATGGTTCAAAACTTATTTCATAAAAGCAGTGCCCATCGCACAATCAGCTTAAACACTCATTAGTTTGTCCTCTTTAAAAACGTAAGGGATTTATCTCAGATAATGTTCTTTGCCAGACAATTATTTCCGAAAAATGAAAAATTTCTTGTGGAAGCCTATCGAGATGCAACTTTATTCCTATTTGTTATTGGATTTGAAACCCAACACGATGGAGGGAGTGCGTTTCCGCACCGGAATATTTCCTGACGAGTCATTGGGTATTTATCGACCAATCAAAAAATAATATTTGAAATCGTTAGGAATATTATTAGCAAAACAATTAAACCGCTCGGGATGAGAGAAAAATATTTTTGAATAGGATATGGAAATGGACAGCCTGAGAGATGTCACCTTCGAAACAAGCTCCTCATAGACTGATGAAATATGGTCGTATTTTACAGGCAATTCCCCAATTTTCACCTCGCCAAATCAGAGCAGTTATTAAAGAAGGTAATCTCGACTTTATTCATTGTTTATCTGAATGTGTAGGTAATGTTTTGCGTGGGAACGTTCCTGTAACTCCCTATCAAAAATGAAAGCTATCCTGTCACAAGAAAACACTTCGTTTGATTGGCACATCAAAATTACCCATTCACAAAAAAAAGTCAATTCTAGTGCAGCGAGGTTTCGGACTTCTTCCCTTTGTTATTCCTGCTTTGGCGGGACTATTCGGCGGGCTGCTAGGTAGCAACCGATGAAGAAAAAAAAAAGCAATTGATAATAAATGGAACACGGTAGAAAATTTGTTGTTTTACCGGAAGAACTGGCCTCACAAATGCTGCGAGGGTCCACACAAAAATATGACCCGTCTCAAAATATTCTACAGAAACTATCTTCTTTGAAAAAAGAACTTGATCATCTTTTCAACGATAACACCTTACCAAATGATTTAAAAAGTAAATTAGTTAATAATATATAGCAGCGTTTTCAAACATTTTATAATCAGAACAAGAGTAGACTGCACGATCCTGTTTTACAGTCAATGACCGAGAATGTTGCGTCAGACCGTGCCGACAAGAAAACCGATGTGTCAAAGGAAAAAAAAGAAATTCAAACTTCATCAGGTGTTAGTTGGGAAGATGCAGTTTTGACTCGTATCCTATCAACCTTTTGCAAAAAAATTGTTGGAACGTTTTAAAGCATTGGCCGATGCGGGATGGGATTCTAAATCGGGAGAATTGATGATTCGAGGTGAAAACATTTTTCAAAGTAGTATTTTTGATTTAATGAATCATCTGGTGAAGCAGAGCAAAAAAAATTCAATTGGTTGGATTCAATTCCATAATCTTTTAACTTCTATGCCGTTATCAAGAGAATACGTACCGAACAATAAGCAGTGGAAAATTATTTCAAATTTACAAGTTCCCGCAGACAAAAAGAAAAATGGAAATACAAAAATACAGGTACAGTCAGGGCAGGGAAAATGGCAGTCTTATCCACAGCTGTGGAAAAATTATTGAGATCGATTTATTTCGATCCAAAACATCCAGCATCGTTTGACGGAGTACAAAAATTATACAAGGCAGCCAAACAGCAAAATAAATCTATTACTCTTATTCAAGTCAAACACTGGTTGAAAAGACATGATAACTATACTCTTTTTAAACTGGCTAGAAAAAATTTCCCATGTGGGAAAACAAAAGTATCCGTTATGAACGAACAGTGGCAGGCAGATCTTATTGATATACAAAAACAGGCAAAATTTAATGATGGTTTTCGATTTTTACTCGTTGTAATAGACATCCTGTCGAAATGCGCCTTTGTAGTACCACTGAAAAACAAAACAGGAGTTAGTATAACCGAAGCCTTTGAGCATGTTTTAAGGCGGAGGACGTTGAACCACCTGATCGTTTACAAACCGATAAAGGTCGTGAATTTGTCAACAAAACCTTTCAGACATTTCTAAAAGAACATAATGTTCACTTTTTTACATCACAAGATCCAGTTGTTAAAGCTTCGGTTGCTGAAAGATTTGTGAGAATGTTTCGGTCAAAACTTTTCAAATATTTTCATTTTACTGGCTCCTATCGCTATGTTGATGCTTTAAAAGATTTGGGGGATGCCTATAATAATACTTTTCATTCGAGTATTGGTATGGCCCTAAATGACGTAACCGGTTTGAACCAACATCTTGTATGGCAGCGCCTCTATGGAAGAACTCCGAATACGTCACGGCGACCACCAAGCGTGTCATTTAAGACAGACCAGCAGGTATTAGTTCGGCAAGAAGATCATTCCAAAAGGCATTCGAAGGTTTGTGGACTCGAAGCCTGCAGGTATATCGTTTAAAAGACGGGTCGGGTGAACAAATACGTGGAACATTTTTACCCCTGGGAATTACAGTCCATTGAAAAAAGCGAAGATAGTTTCTATCCCATTGAGAAAATTCTTAAGGAAAAAGGACGAGGAAATAAGAAAGAATATTTAGTTCATTGGCAAGGATACAGTCCTGCTTTTGATAGCTGGGTTAAAATTGGGGATTTACAACAACATATTTCTAGTACCTAAACAAAAAATGGATGAATTTTATCTGACCCTTCCGAGCAATTCAAGCACGTCCTTCTTTCCGAAAAATACAATTTCCACTTTCACAACCAAACTACCAAAAAGATTTGAATTAAAAGATCCCTATGAATGTGCCCTGGCCGAAGTTAGTTATCAGCACAGTTGGTACAACAAAAGCGGTAATGATGGCGTGTTTCGAGTTATAAGTTATCCCTCTTTCCGTGTTACCATTCCATTAAAACCACAGTTTAAAAGCGCTGACAAATTCATTCTAAAATTATAGCAAGTATTCAAGATCATCCCATAGAAAATCTTTCCAACGAAGTAATGTTTTTGCTAGTTTTCAATCGTGTTATCGTTTCCCTACCACACGGAGCAGAAATCCGAATGTGCCAGCCACTAGCTGTTAGGTTTTAATCAGTCTGATCTTTTACGAGTGTCGGATGAGGAAAATTTAAAGCAGACACTGGTTGTATTTAAAGAAAGTACAACAGCCAAAGACACACCAACCTTTACAGATATCGATCTTTCGAAAGCACCCTTTTTTTTCGACTTTGAACTAAAAGGAGCAAGTTCTTCGCTGATTAATGAATTCAAAATTCCTCAGGGCTATTTTTAGAATGCAGCACACCTAACTCAGTTAATGTCAGCTCGTGTTAAGGATCGCTTTCGTTACGAGGAAGAGAAAACACCAGTTCAATTCACCTACAATAATATCACCCATAGAATTGCTCTTGAAATAACAGGCTATTTTAAAGTAATTTTAACTCGCGAATTATCTGAACTTTTAGGTTTTCTCGGTCAGACAGAATTCCTTCAAACCATAGAGGCTAGCTCGGTCATTGACTTGAACGGGGGGTTTTATAGTATTTATATCTATTCAGATCTGATTGATAATTCAATTGTTGGCGATGTAATGGCCCCACTTTTACGTATGGTGCAAATTCATGGTAAAGATGGTGACTTAATAACAGAGTCCTATACCAATTTGTTTTATAGACCCCTATTGCATCATTCGTTTGACACAATTACAATATATTTGAGAAATGACATTGGCCTTCCCATGGGGTTTCCAGAGGGGAAGGACCTCATTAACTTGCATTTTCATAAAATACGACAGTAAGAGGTAAAGTTAACAAAACATTTTGATTGGTGAAAAAAAACTCCAACCCTCCCCTCCCCCAGTGGTATTAATAAAAGAAAAAAAGTGACTCATTTGTGTTCCAGAAAGAGATGCATTCAATACGATACAACCCCCACTCCTGTTTTGCTACTATGCAAATCAAATCATTGGATCGGAATGCACCAACAACGTTCCTTTCTACAGTGGTGCTCGCTATCAAAAGGGAAACGGGCTTGGCAGTGTATTTAAATCATTTATTTCGTTGGGCCAAACCAGTGTTAAAAAAGTTCGCCTACTCGGCAGGTCGTTACGCTCTAAGAAGCGGTAATTGTATTCTGGATGACGTTGAGCAAGGTGAGACGCTTCAAAATGCCACCAAAAAAACAGCTTCAGCAGACACTGAAAGACGTAATTTCCGGTCAGACAGGAAGCGGACCTGGACTCGGTAGGTCGTACAGCAGACGAAAGTGGCTCAGTGCATTCACCGACCAATCCGGTGACAGGTCATTGTTAAGGACTGCCGTTGCCGTTGGGAAAAAAAGAAGGAAAACAACGGCGAAAGTGCGGCATCAACGTTCTCGTACCACCACTGCCGTAAGCAGAAAAAGAAGACTACATCCAAAAAAAAAATAAAATAGAAAAATTCAAAAAAACAACGAGGACAATCTCCAAAGGACATTTTTGATTCCTGAAAAGAGTAATGGCTGGTGAGGGACAATTAATTCATTGTAAGTCGGAGGAGAGTTTTAAAAATGAATTAGATCTTTTCACTCTTCCTCCAACACAAGTTGTTATTCAGAATGGAGCTGAATATCACCCGATTGCCTCCATCACCGAAACGGGACCCATTGAATTCATGATCACCGGTGCCGGCGATGAATATTTGGACTTATCAAAAACTCTCCTCAGTGTACGTCTGAAAATAGTGAAAGGTGGTGATTTGACAACTATCGGGGAGGCAGATTAGCACCGTTAATCTAATACTTCATTCACTATTCACTCAAGTCGATGTCTACTTGGGTGATAAACTTGTTTCTGCCTCAGACAATTGCTATCCCTATCGTGCCTACATCGAATCCTTTTTAAATTACGGCCTTGACAGTAAAAAAACTCTGTTGTCTGTTGCTGGTTGGTACGAAGACAAGGCGGGTCAATTCAACGACCTCGATCTGCTCGCAGCCAATGCCAACCCAGGACTCAAAGACTGTCACTTGCTCGTGAGTGGTGGAAACACTGTCGAGCTGCAGGGTAGCCTTCACGGCGATATCTTCAGACAGAACAAGCTGATTCTTGACAAAGTGAACATTCGAGTTCGTCTGATTCGAAGTAAGAATCAGTTTGTGCTCCTATCACCAGATGAAAAAGCCGATTACAAAGTGGTCATCGAAAGTGCTTTCCTACATGTGCGAAAAGTGAATGTTATTCCAACAGTTCAAATTGCCCATATGAGAATTTTGAACTCCACACCTGCCAAGTACCCCATTACCCGTGTCGAATGCAAAATTTTTTCCATCCCGGCTGGTAGTCTTCAGGGCAACCTCGACAATGCCTTCATTGGACAAATTCCCAAGAGAATTATCTCGGGTCTGGTGAAAAATAGTGCCTTCAACGGATTCTACAAGGAGAATCCGTTCTTCTTTCATCATTTCAACGTGAATCATCTTGTTATCAGTGGACGGTCGAAACGTTCCCAGTCAACCGGTTCGACCCGATTACGATAAAAAACTCTATGCTAGAAATTATCTCTCTGTTAACTACAACGGGTCGGTACCTGGACGATGCCGGCCTGGGAATAGACTGTCAATCTTATCCTGGCGGATCGACATTGTACGGATTTGACCTGTCGGCGGACCTGGCAGGTGGCAGTGAACATTTTCAACTGACCGAGCACGGTACAGTCCATATAGATGTACGATTCAAAGCTCCACTGGAACACACGGTGAATGTGTTTGTGTATGCTGAGTTCCAAAAAATCATTGAAATAGACAGTAGCAGAAATATCTTAATTGACTAAAAAAAAAGAAAAGATAATGAACACATTACAAATCAGTTCCTTGTTAAGCTCTCATCCCGAGATGAGAAGTAAATTTGGGGCTGTTTACGCTTGTGATAGACTTCCAGGAAAAGCTTTACACCAGGCGTATGTTGTGAACTTGGACGATCATTCAAAGCCGGGTTCTCATTGGGTTGCCCTGTATTTTCATCAACGAGAATCAAGTGTGTATTACTTTGATTCCTTCGGTAATCCAATAAATAATCCTTTCATTAGACAATTTATTTGGAAAAACGCAAAACAACTTCGAGAAAGTCGTGTCGTTATTCAGGGACCTTATACCCAAACTTGTAGTGCCTACTGCATTTATTTTATATTACTTATGACTCGGGGGTTTTTCTTATAACGAATTTCTTGATATGTTCACGAGAAAAGTTGTAAACAATTTTATCCTATTCAATGGACTTAGAGACCATTTCGGTGAACAACTTCGTGAAATTCGTAGAAATCAACCCGTAGTCTGTTCCACTACTCAATCATGTAATGCCTTACTGAGTCTATCACAACCTGATGATGAAGAATAAAACAGTGAAAAAAAAGGAAAAGAAAAAAAACACAGTGTAAAAAAATAAAATGATGTGATGAATTTTTTTACTTTTTTTTTTTTGGAAAAAAAAGGTTTTTTTCAGTATGTCAAGGTTAATTAATTCTGGTGTTGCTTGTATAAATATATTCATGTAATGTTCACATTGTCATGTATTACATTTTTATTTTTTTCTTGTAAAAAAAAAATGGGTGAGTTATTCGCTCTAGATAAGTAGAAAATAGTACAATTCAATTTTTTCCTCTTGCACTATTTCTGTATTTTTTGTAAAAAAAAAGAAAAAAAAATGGTGAAAGGGTTTTTTTTTTCCAATTGGTGAAGGGTTGTTGTTTTTAACATTCACTGCAAGAAAATGTTTTTTTTTTTTATAATTATGCATTAAATTTACATTCATTCATTCATGTAAAAAAAAGTTCAATGAACCATGCCATGTAATAAAAACATTATGTGTAAAAAAATAATAAAACAAATTGAATGCAATTTTCTCTCTCTTTCTCCATGTCTCTGTTGTGATTTCATTATTTAAAAAAATTAAAAATTAAACCTATACCCTCTTTAAGAAAAAAAAAGATAAAATAAAAAATACCACACCATTCAAACTACAATATACAAAAAAATCTCTCTCTTTCTCTCTCCCCACAACCCACAACAAACATGACGCGGCACACAACCATAACAACTGGCTCGCTCTCTCCCCACCTTCCTCCATGACACCGCCGGCAACCCTACCCTCACCCAAAAACAATCAAAAACTTAATAAAACCAATAAAAACAACAATAACCGAACCAAAATCAATGAACCAACTCAACACAACCAAATACAAAAAAGTCAAAATACATACCTTCCAAACCAACAAAAACATACATTGGCACCAAGTGACCCACGAACCCTGGTCGCTACTGACCACCACCACTACTCTACTATATGCACACATCGCCAGTCACTCTCATTATAGTTGAGAAAAGTCGTAACAAAGTAGGTTTATTGGAAAATGTGCCTGGAAAGATGGAGTTAGGAATTATATTTTACTTACAATAAAAAAGACATCTGTGTAACTCAGGTCATCTTTACAATTAAAGCAATAATATTAATTGCTTTCTCAAAATAAAAATTCGTTACTATCTACTTAGTTTTTAATGTGTACTGTAAGGGTATAATAATTAGAATGAAGGAATATGAATAGTGTATCAGGGGTTAGCAATAAGTGATTAAAACGTTAATATAATATTACTATTATTATAGCTCAAAACAATTCGGGATAACTAAATTTCTAAAGTTAATAACATTTTTATTATAGAAATGATATGTTAGTTGAAAAACAGGATATCTGGTTACTTAAAATAATATTAAAATTTCTAAAGCTAATCCCTTAAAAAATTCGTATCCTTGTAACACACAATTAAATTACATTCTTATGTTATATAACTATTAAGTTTTTATTGGTTAGATGCTTATAATCAGCAATTTCTTTAAAGTTAGGATTTGTTATTAATTTATTTATATTTTACCTTAATAATATACTTAATAAGGAAGAAAAGACCAAGGGGAAGACCAAGAGATAAATGGATTGGAGGAGTGTGTCCGAAAGAGGGGGGAGGACTGGAACAGGGTGACAGAGGAAAGATGGTGGGAGATAAGAACTAGGTGGAGAGGCTTATGTTCCCGACAGACCCAGCCTGAGGTTGGAAGCTGTAATGGATGAGACAGAGAGAATATACTTAATATAAATGTTAATATAAGTAGATAAAAGTTAATTATAGTAGGAAAAGTAAAAATAAAATTTAATAATTCATCTATAAGTTATTCGCCTGTTTATCAAAAACAGGGTTTCTTGCAAGTGATAAGGACTCTGACCTGACCAATGAGTATTAAATGGCTGTGGTATTTTTACCATGCAAAGGTAGCATAATCATTAGTCTTTTAATTGTAGACTGGAATGAATGGTTGGACGTAATAACAACTTTTTTATTTTTAAATATTGAATTTCACGTTTTGGTGAAGAGGCTAAAATACAACAAAAGACAAGAAAACCCTATCAAGTTTTATTATGAATTATTGTAGTTGAGAGGTAATTTTAAAATAAGTGTGAATTTTGCTGGAGTGGCGAGTTGAAAACTAATTAAGATACAAAATTTTTGTTTAATTGATTAAATTACTGTAGGGATAACAGCATAATCTTATTTGAGAGTTATATCGACAATAAGGATTGTGACCTCGATGTTAGATTAGAATACCTTCTTGGAGCCGAATCTAAGAGTGGTGGTCTGTTCGACCATTAAAATTTTATGTGATCTGAGTTCAGACCAGTGTGAGCCAGGTCGGTTTATATCTTTGGTAAAATATTGAGTTTTTAGTACGAAAGAACCAAAATTTTGGGATTATCCATATAAATAAAGGCAAATTAAAGGGTTTATAAAGATAAACATTTTAACTTGGCAGAAATTATGCGTTAAATTTAGGATTTAAAGATATTCAATACAGTTGTTAAGGTGGCAGAGGATGTGATAGATTTAAGCTCATTGAAAATTTTATTTACAAGAATATTCTTTCTTGATGTTATAGGGATAAAAATATATCAAAGAAAATATATATCTCTAACGGTAAAGATTTGGCCTATATTTCATAACGTTCAACAGCTCGAGTTCCAATTCATGTGGAGAATAAGAACGATTTTGAAGTTAAACTTCAAAATAAATTTAAAAGTATTGTCCATTACCCTCTTATTCAAATCTTATTTGTTTGTGAAAATGGAAGTATTATGAGAATTAAAATAGATGTAAGTAAGGCAATTACTCCTCCTAGTTTATTAGGGATGGATCGTAAAATAGCATAAGCAAATAGTAACCATATTCAACCAGAATGATATTCCTAAGGGACTGGCTGGAGTAAAATTTTCTGGGTCAGCTAGAGAGTAAGGAAAAAGAGAAGAAATTACTATTAATGAAGTTAGTATAAATAAAATACCTAGCAAAGAGAAAAAGGGGTGAAAAGGAATTTTCTCAGAATTTCTGTTGATACCTCTGGGGTTACTAGAACTCTGTTTGATGAAGAAAAAGTAAGTGAACTATTATTATTGCAGCTCTAGTTAATGGAAGAATAAAGTGAAATGAGAAAAATTGAGTGAAAGTAGAATTATCCACTGCGAATCCCCCCCCCCATTCATTGGACTAGAGTGGAACCAATGTATGGTACTGTGGATAATAGGTTAGTAATTACTGTGGCATCTCGGAAAGATATTTGTCCTCATGGCAAAACATATCTACAAAGGCTGTTATTATAGTAATAAGAAATAAAGATTATCTTCACATTGGCCATGGTATTTATTATGGTTCATTTATCTTCACCATACATGAAAATTAGGAGTAAAGACAAAAGAAATAGGCTCCATTGGCATGAATGAATTGAAGGATTCATCCTTTATTGACGTCTTGACCAATGTGATCAATAGCTTGAAAAGCTAAATTGATATCACTTTTAGAATGTATTGCTAGGAATAGACCTGTAACTGAGTCCCTAAACATACTCTCAATAATGAACCAAAATTTCATCAGGAGGAGATATTAGACGGGCAGGGGAGATCAATTAAGGATCCATTAATTGATCACACGAAAACACTCTCTTTATTTAAAATTATCATTCAGAAGATAGTTTAATATCATTAACTTCCAAAGAAACTCTAATTTAGATTTACAAAATCCAAGTTTTATTTACACTATTAAAACTAATGATAATATTAGTAGTTTCTTTAAGGTTATTATTTCTTACTTCTTTGATTTATATAAGATGAATAAGTTCTTTTGCATGAATTATGATTTATGTTTTAGTGTATTTATATTATATTTTGAGAGAACTGGTTATTCATGATTGACATGTTGTATAGGGGGGACTCAATATCAATGACTTTATTAACTAACTTTCTGAATTCTAGCACTAATAGTTTTGTCTATATATAAGGTGAAACATGATTCTCATGGTAGAAAAGAATTTGGGGTTGTAAATTTATATTGATAAATACAGAAATTAACAAAAATAAAGTTTTTTCTTTTTTGATGAAGGTGTAGATTTAGATACGAAAAGTATCCACTGCATTTCTATTTTGCTCGGTATCTATACTATCAGTGTGTGAACTATCAGAAGCCTGAAAATAAAAAAAAATAAAAAATTATTAGGTCCTTTTTATTGCGCTAGCCAACCTTGTTAAATAAAATCCCAATTCTGTTATTTTAAAATTGTTTTTATTTCAACTGGACATGTTTTGAGAGTCTACTCTTATCCTCAGCAATCTTGTATTTTTCTTAAAACTAATCAATAAATAAAAATTAAAAAAGTTTTTAAACAAAAGTAGTGTTCTATAAATTTTATAAACAAAATTTTGTTAATATCAAAAGTATTCATGAATATTTTTTTTTTTTTTTTTTTAAATTTTTATATTATTGCTATACCTAGTCTAAGACTAACCAATAGCTATTAACCTAGTTTATTACTTAACTTATATTATAGTCTATTATATTATCATCTAGTTGTAAGAATCTGTCCATTGACATATCTTATTTTTTTTTAATTCTGCTTACTACTGTTCCCATATAAATCTAATAATTTAGTCCTTTTCAATCTTCTTTTGATTGTCTTATTATTCAATAACTTGAATGCTTCTCTATTTGGATGGTGCTGTAGTCGTATTTTGTGCTTTTGGGCCATTTTTTTTATTTCCTCAGCTACACATTCCATCTTCAAATCCCTGTGTAAATCAGAGTTTCTTATATACCAGGGAGCATTAACTATGTTTCTTAACACTTTATTTTGAAATCTTTGTATTATTTGAATATTACTCATTTTAGAGCAACCCCACATCTGTGCTCCATACAACCAAATTGGTTTCAGAATCTGTTTATATAGTAAAAGTTTATTCTCTACTGTCAATTGTGATGTTCGACCAATCAGCCAATAAAGTTTCCTATATTTAATTTCCAATTCTTCTTTCTTTTTTTTAATATGTGTCTTCCATCTTAGTTTGGCATCAAGATTCATACCCAAATATTTAGCCTCATTCACAAAAGGTATTTTTTGTCCATTCATTTCCAACGGTATTACTTTATTCTTTTTATATGTAAAATTTATATGTACCGATTTATTTTCATTAAGCCTTATTCTCCATTTTTTAGTCCACCTGTTTATATTTTCAAGAGCAGCTTGTACCTTTTCTGCTGCCTTTTCAAAATTATCCTCAACTGCTAATGTGGCAGTATCATCAGCAAATGTTGCTATAATTGTGTTTTTTTGTTTCAGGAATATCACAAGTATAACAAGTACAAAATAGGGCCCAGATTCATGAATATAAATCTTTTTTTTGTCCAGTTTACAGACTGGAAAATCATTGAGAATGGTTTCGAAAAGAATGAAACATCCGAAAAGATGCTGCGGATCAATCGACCGCAAAAATGTCATCATTAAAGCACCTCCTGAATCCGGAAGTTTATACTACAATAACAAAGACACAAACAGTATATTGTCTTAATAGCAGTTGTAGATCATAAATATTGCTTCAGTTTTATAGACATAGGATGCAATGGGCGGGTTTCTGATGGAGGCTTATTTTGTAACTGTAGTTTTGTCATCTTGGGTAAGGGGGGGGGGTACCCCCATGATCTAATAAAACCCAAAGATAAGAATTATCTTTATCTCTGTCCCCAGAATTATTTAATAGACAAATAATCCCGTGGATCAAACCTGTACTTACAACCTATTCCGTAGAAGTAGTGCGACTATCATTGGGTAAAAATGGCGTTCTGCTGGGCTCAAGGTTTTCCCGCCAAATTCCAGACAGAGGACTCCACGTACGGCCGATGTTTACTTCCGCACCAAGCAAAGAAGAATTTTGAGAAAGTATCCTTTTACTGGAAACAGAGTGACCTGTTAAAACCACCTGAAATATTCCCAATTATAACCAACCCTTCAGATCCACAAGATCTTGTTCTCTTAACACAAATTTATCGTCGTCATCCAACTTAACTAAGACAGTAAACTTTTATAATAGATACACATGAATAAATGGGTCAAAATCCATTTCTATAAATAACATATTTATTTATCAGATAATGTAGGTATAAAAGAATCAAAAAATCAAAAAAATAGATATGTAAGGGTGCCGGCGCGCTAGATACTTTTCAGTTTAGTCATAAAAATAGAATGTTGGCCGGAGGCAGGTCATTAAAAGAGGGGAGATTCAAGTATACCGTCTACAGTTAGCCGCGCACACTATAATTTTTTTAATTTTTGAAATTTTTTACTACTTTGGGAGAAGGGTCCTGTCGGAAATTGCGAGAAAATGAAAAAGTTTGCAGGCAAAAACGGGGAAATGTATTTCAGTTGCAGCGTGCGCATTGAAAATAGATTTTTTTTTTTCCGACCCTCAGGCATAAAGCTGGAAATAGACAAAGAAAAGACCAAGAAACGAAATAACTCGAGATATTTCAAATAAAAGGTTACGATTGTATTGCTGAAAAGGATTGCTCAGTTGAAAATTAAATCGATAGTTATTTTAATTTCTTTTTTCTTTTTCTGAGATAATGTATTTTCTTCAATTTTTTACGTAACATATCTACCAACCTAAAATGGCATTATAAATGGCATTGTATATTTAAAAAAATATACAACACAGGCATTTATCCAAATTCATGGAAGATCGCTTATACGATTCCAATCTATAAAGGAGGAGATCAAAAAGATCTAACAACTACAGACCAATTGCTCAAATATCCAATATATCAAAAATAATAGAAAGTTATCTATCAAAACAAATTTACAACTACATAACTCAAAAGAAACTACTAAATTTTTGTGCTTGCTTTTACGCAGGACAAGGAAGTTTTATATTTTGCCCCCTTTTTAATTTTTAGTTGGGATTTCTTCGGTGGGAGGTCCCATTCTCGGGTGCGAGAGTCGGGATACTAACACCGTGCGCACTTTCTGAGTTGTCATCAGAGGAGTTTGGCTGGCTGAGGAGTCCTAATGAGGACGAAACGGTCCCTCCCAGTCTCTTCCCGATGACAACTCAAAGTGCGAATCCTAACTTTAGCTTTGTGCCTTCTGATGGATTTCTATTTTCTATTTATTTATTAATAACCAGTATGCTTATCAGAAAAATATGAGTACAACACATTTACTAATCAAAGTTAATGAGAACATTAACAAATCATTAAATGAAGGTAGGATTGTATATAGCTTTTATCGACTTCAAAAGGACGTTTGACTCCATTGACCACAAAATTCTATTAAAAAAACTCAAACAGATAGGTATAAGAGGAAATGAAATTAAAATAATTGAAAATTACTTGAGGAATAGAAAGTTTAAAATTAAAATTGGAAACAAAATAAGCCAAACTTACAATAAGAAGAGGAATTCCTCAAGGTTCGAACTTAGGACCACTATTATTCAACATATTTATAAACTCAATAAGTAAAAGTATAAGTAACGCGGAAATATATTTATATGCAGATGACATAATTTTAATTACGACAGATTTAATCCAAACAAAAGCTCACGATAAATTGCAAAATGAACTGAACAACATTAATAAATAGGCATATAATAACAAAATGAAAATAAATGGAGAAAAAACAAAAATCATGATAATCAAAAATAAAAATAGAAAAATAACTAACAACGAAACACTAAGTCTACATGAAATAGAATGTTCAAACATAAATCAAATTATCAACAATTCATCGAGTAACTGTAATTGTAATAAGATAGAAATTATTTCTACATACAAATATTTAGGAATACATATTGACAACAAATTCAGTTGGAATAAACAATACAATTTTGTTTCGGGAAAATTGGGATCGTACTCATATCTTTTCTATCACATTAAAAATATGTTTCCCTTCAAACAAAAACTAATAATTTATAAATCTCTGGTAGACTCACTGTTGAACTACGGTTTAGAACGATGGATAAACATAAACAAACAACAAATGGAAAACATAAACAAACTAACAATGAAAATATTTAACAATGTGTATACAAATTACA
>JAFIDM010000002.1:38077643-38089883 GCA_023159025.1 Thereuonema tuberculata
TGTAAACAAACCTCAAAAATCAATATTTTAAAAACAGAACTTATAATATAAGACTGTGTATAAGTTTTACAATAATCGAATATTACTATTTACAATTCTAATGTCTTTTAATACTTTAATTTCGTGATTTTAAGTAACTAAAAATTTTTCTTTATAAATTTTAAAATTTTTGATGATAATATAAAATGTTTCTTAAGTTTCAAAAAAATTCTAATAAAAATTAACATTAACTCTTTTAAATTAACTCTTTTGTTTTATTACTAATTTCAATAAAAATTAGTGACATAAAAAATTTGATACTATGTAACCGTTCATACAATAAAATACTGAAATAAAATTAGAAATATATTTAAAATGCCAAAAAAAAAATGAATGAATAAATAAATAAAGTAAAATATAAATTTCAAACCTCATTTTTTGTTAGAATTCAATTTTATCTGAATGTTTTAATGAGCTGTGAAAATTTTAAGATAGTTACAATTTATGTCATTTTTTTTTAGAATTATTATTTTTTAGCTATTTCAGTTTTTATCTTTTTAAAATGTAATGTTAAAAAAAAAGGGCCTATTTCCCAGTTGATATTTATCTTTAAAAGAACCGAAAAGTTATCGTTACAATATTAAGAGCTGTAGTGATAATGCATTTTATAATAAATAACATGGCGATATCTGCGGAATCAAGTAATGGGTCCTTTTCCAACTGCCATTAGTCCCCTTTCTTCGCCTTTTCCCACCTTCGCACTCACCCATTTGTATGGTGAATGAAAGGGTGAAGATGTGAAGGGATGATAACGAATTGTATCCCCCGTGACGAATCAAATTCCTACTTCCGTCAAATTCGCTTGTGTTGCTCTGAAATAACTCCACCCCCACCAGTGCAGCTATTCTCGTGGGAGACTGGACATCATTTCAAGTTCGAAGCGATAATTTCGCATTAAAATTCACGCAATACACCGTCGCTATTTTCCAATTGGAAAACCTGATGACGTAATGAATTTCAACCAATCACAGCACAGCATTAATGGTTACGCTAATTCCAGACAGTAACCAATAAATTAATTGATTTGATAGCAAATATTGAGGGAAGATTGTCTTAAAATGAACGAAAAATGTTATTTGAGATTAGCTTTTTTAGAATTCAGTAAACATTTTGAAATTGCGCTTCGTATTCTATCTCAATTTACAATATATTTCAATGCTACAATGTTAAGAATGCTACAAATGTGGGCTTAACAAATTGTAAATAAAATAAATTAAAATTTAATTAATACAATTCTAAGTTTGCTTCGGCCCGATAGTGTCAAACTAAAAATTATATTTGAGCCTTTACATTGCTGCCAAAAGATACATTAAAAAATGTCATAACTTGCAAAGCAACTGTCTCAGACTTTACTATTGAAATGTTGGTATGAAAAGCGCATTATTTGAAGTTTAGGCTATGTAAATTATATTTATCAATAATTATTATTATAAATGACATTATCAAACCATTAATTAGTAAGATATTGTACGGGTTGGAGGATGGGACCTCCATCAGAACTCCATCAGAACTTTTATAAAAATATTGGCCTCAGACTTCCTAAGATTGTGCACCACTGGTATAGACCATTCCAGACACTTCCTGGAAAAAAAACAAACCAAAAATAAGCATAATAAATAAATAAACTAATCTATATGATAATTCGATAAAAAATAACATAAAACGTGTCCAATAATTTAAATGTATTCAGTTGCAGAAAAATTCTGTTAATACTTCGGTTCATTGCGATCATTATATTCTTTATTTATTCTTTAGTTACTTTTTCCTCAATAAGCTTAGAGGGATTTCTGCTAATATTATTTAATCTTCTATATCGGTGAAAGATAAGTTGCTTTATCTTTGAATATATACAATATCTTAATAGTTTGTAAAGTGTTTTGAGAAAGTATTAGCGTAAGATTGATTAAAGTTAACCAAGCTCAGATAATGAACCAGCAGAAAGGAGATAGTGGGTGGGATGACGAACGGAAATGGAAGGAAACATGAAAATCAAAGTTTCCTTACAAAAGATTTGTTTTCCGATACAACACAAGAACTAAATCCATCAGTTGTCAGTCTGATGTAAAAAAAAAATCAAGAAATGACAACAGGTCAAACATCATAGAGTATGGGAAGTGACGAATAGAAGCTTCCAGACCAATGGCAGTTGTTTTAGCAAACAGAGCATACACCAATGATTGTTGCTTTATACATGTACATATATACTCTGCTCTATGGTACAAAAATCTAGATACTAGAAAGGATTCGAATCTTCTAACTGTATTGGAGATTGGTTCTTGTAATAAAACTCATAATATGGAAAGTATCGGATAGGCTGTGTAAAAAATATAAATAAATAACGAATAGAAACATAGTTGAAAAACTCTTACTAAAACATTATCATTTGAATGCGTTGTATTACGAAATACGAACACGTTGCTGTTATTAGCCTTCATCAGTTCAGAATGATTTCCTACCAACATTTGACTCGCTACTTAGTGAACCAATGGTAATTTTAAATCATTCTGAACTGATGAAGGCTAATAACAGCAACGTGTTTCTAATATGTAATCCGAAGCATTAACACGATACTGTTTTAATATATTTTTTTTCAACTGTGCTTTCTATTTGTTATTGATCCTAATAAGGACGTTCGTAAGGGAGACTGTTTATTGGTAACGCAGAAACACTGGCAGGGAAATTGAATTTGGTAAACTTAAAGATATTAAACAAGTAGATTAATCCCAGCTTTCAGCACTAAATAGAAATTAGTGAAGAAATTCAACGAAAAAAAATCAATCTTATAGAGAAGTGGGAAGTACTGATGCAGTGTTATCAGTCACAGAATTAAAAAATTCAAAGAAGATCATTTGTTTAAGTCTTGGTTTCCATACAACATATGGACTTCTAGAAGAAATGCACACTTCATAAAAAATATCCTTTCTTTGTTATTTAGAGCTTTTATTCGAAAAACTGTCTTACAAAGAATATCCCTAAAAAGTGTTGCAATATCTGTTATGGTAACAAAATTCTGTTTGCGTGTCAAAGTGGTATTTGAATTAAAACTTGACTGTCTTCTCAGCAGATCAACATTTTTGCTACAAATTTTGAGGGAGTTCTAATATATTCTTATACTGAATGTTAATATAAACAATTACAAATTCGAGTGTTGTTCTCTTCTTCCTGAAATTCGTTCCATTCTTATATCAGGTTTCAACTGAAATCCATTAATGTATCGACAATGGAAGCATAATCATCATGGCGCCAGGAAAATATGGCTTCCTTGTTTCTTTGATTCTTCCATTTTTTTTTTATATGGAATGTTGTTTTTAAATGTCATTCTTATATGAAAAGAATAAAGAATAATACTTATCCTTTTTATTGCATTCTAAAGCCTAAATTTAAAGTTAATTTGTAAGATTCACAATATAAGCCTTTCAACGTAACACTTTCAGTAAATTAATACTAAATGTAATGGATAATTTTTCAGATAATACAAACCATGGATTTGAGACGATGTCTGCAGCAGCATTAAAAAACTCCGCTGATAGACAGTAATCAACTTAATGGAGCAGATGGTTGTGTGTTTTTTTATATAGGAAGCACCAAGGGTGACCAACAACGCTCCAAGGCATCCAAGATTTTTTTTCCTATAAATCTGTCAGTCGCCATGTTAATCTGAACTCTTTAGTACTGGAATCCACCGCCAGGGCAATTAGATTTCAGCGTACTTTTTTATCAGACGGTCTTTTCCCGCCGTAGTTAAAATCCACAGATGTAATTAACTCTTAGCCCGTTTTCCAGTCGACTTTAACCCTTCCTTTGTGGGTGGGATGTTCCGATTCCGGGAACCCTGTCCCGACAAAATTGCAATCCTATACGTGCTAGCCAACACACCCCAAAGCAATTCCAAATATTTTTTTTTATGGGTAATTATTATTTTTTTTCCCCCAAAAATTATTTGCTTTTTTATCGTGCAACTGCCATGCGGGAACTTTTGTTCAACCTTTTTTCTAAAAAAAAATGTTAAATGCCAATTTAATAGAGTTGGAGAAAAAAAAATAACCTTAAAAAAAAAAAACCGCGAGGAGTTACTTTATAGTGTCCTCTTCAATTATTTATTTCCGCGGGAAGAGGAGGAGAAATGGGGTCAAAATACCCCTACGCAGAGGGGTGTAAAATGAGATTTACCGAAGAAATAAAAAAGGAAAAACGCGACCATAGTTTGAGAGAGGAGGGGTAGAAAATTAGGAATACATAAAATTAAACTGACCAAAACTCCTTTTTGTCTATTTTTTTTTATCTTCCCACCCAATGGGGAGAAAATCTGAGAAATATGTAACTTTACACTGATAGACCATATTACAGTAACGTCTTTTAGTCTTGTTTTTTCCTATGAGAAACAATTTCATGTAACACACACAGGAAACAGTTAAAAGAAACCGACTCTGATTACAATAACGAAATAATAATGATTTTTTTTTATATATGTAAAATTATCATTATCGCTTTTCTTTGATTTTTTTTTTTTTTTGTTTACTGTTCTATTAAGATTTGATAAATTACCTTATCACGGGTTCTGGGATTTGAACTTATTTTTCTTATTTATATTTTACAATATAAAAAAGTAAAAGATTTCGATATCTGATTTACACAAAAACTTACTGTCAATTAAAAAAAAAATAAAAAACAAAACAAAACAAAATTACAAAAACAGCGACTGAATAATTATAAGCAAACATTGTAAGACAGAGAGAAAAAACAATTTTATAGGAAATTCTTAGGTTTTCCTTTTTTTTTATTCCTTTCTTTTCTGTTTTATTGTGGGTTTTTTTCCGATTTTTTTTTTTTTTTTTTTTTTTTTTTTTTTAAATAAATTTCTAAATCTTTGTTTTTAATTATGAAGTAAATTACTTATAAATAAATTTTTACACGTGCAGTTAAAATTTACGAAGTGATGAATTAAAAAACACACAAAATGAAAAAATTAAAAAACTAATACGTATTAGTTTCGGGATCTTTTCAGGTCCCTTTTCCAACTAGTATGTATTAGTTTAAAAGTCGTTGAATTTGAAGCTCGTGCATCTGTTTAGAAAATTACATTTATTAAAAATAAAACTATTTACATTTAAAAAATAGCACGAATAATGGAAAAAAATAATGCTTTTTAAATGTAAATAGTTTTATTTTTAATAAATGTAATTTTTTAAACAGATGCACGAGCTTCAAATTCAATGACTTTTAAAGATATTCAGTGCATGTAAAAGTAAATTATAATGTATTAGTTTAATTTTTTCATTTTGTGTATTTTTTAATTCATCCACTTCATAAATTACTTATAATTCGAATAAATAATTTTTCTCAAAAACTGAAATTATTTATTATTTTTTTTACTGAGCTAAATAAGTTCGACAATATGTCTTCAGCAACAATAAAATTTCTTATTTTATTTATTGATATTTCAGAATGAAAATGATTTATGATCAGGCGCCGAAGAGGAGCAAAATAGACTTTTCTGAAACTTTGTACTAAAGTTAACGTGGATGTAAGCATGGGGTTGTACAGGAATTTATATCGGTATAGGTGAGGTGGGAGAAAGGAAGATTACAAAGATTATGGATATTAAAAAAAAAAAAAAAAAAAAATCTTCTTCAAAATCTGAAGGTTGGGGTACAAATGTCCTTCCACCGATCGTCCAACCAAAGAAAAAGAAAAGAATGTAGTCTTCAAAATATGGGCCCATGGACACTATATAGAGCATTCGCGGGCCCATACTCCACGAAATTTTATATATTATATATAATTTAAAAATGCCATCACTTTCTAATTGCATTAGACATTTGCTCCCATCTTCATTCAATTTTAATGCAATTCATATACTTTCTTTCATGTAACTGGTATTAAAAAATGGTAAATTTTATTCAATTATTATTTTTTTAACTTCAGTTGTTCTATCCCCCTCCATTCTAAAGTATAATCGATTCCTATTGGTTGGACGTTGTTGACGTTTCCTGCAAATACATCGATCCAAGTTTGCTTGAAATCCTTAATTAAATTGACCATTTAAATATTCAATCACTAATTATTGAAGAAGTTTTATAAACTTTATCAAAGTTCAGATTTGAGACTATACAGCACAACTGTTTCTTCTTTTCTTTCTTTTCTGCAGTTCATTATGTTTTGCAATTACCGCTACGTCCATAAGTAGTCTTGGATAGCAGCTGTAAAATACAAAGTGTTAATCCAGTCTTATTATCTTAATTATTATCAGGGACTCAGGCATATCCGATACCAGCCTAAGGCCCCACAGATATAGAGAGCCACAAAATTAACATAAAAAAGGTTATATAAATCAAAATCAAACTTATACATGCTGTTCTGATTATTATATTTTTATCCTTGGTTGAAATAAAATAAAGTATCAGATTATTTTAATTTTTCGCAAAGCTTTTATACAAAACATTCTTTAACTCTGAATATCATAGACTTATTAAATAAATATGGAATACTTATTTAATTCTTATTCAATTAAAAGATGGAATGCTAATTTCAAATTTCTTTTTAAAGACGTAATTTTTTTTTAATAATTTTGAAATACTGTATTTAAAAATCGTTAAATCTTTTATATTTAACACTTTTTATCAAGATAAAAAAAAGTGGCAATCTAGTTTTAAAAAGTAAAACGGAATAACGTATTCCATTTACAAATTATCGCGTTTCATCTTTTCTACTGCATCGCCTTTTTACACTTTCCAAGATGGCGCCGATGGAAATCTAATCAGATTTTCTGAGTAACAAATTACATTCTCATTCATAAAAAAAAAAAACGTAGGGTTACGAATCGTCATCAGATAGTAAGAACTGCTTTCACCTTACCAGGTTGTAGTGGTTGCTTAGCTATTCATTGAAGAATTCTTTTCTCAACTGCCGGAAGGCCGTAGGGGGCCCCGTATTCAGGAACCGTAGGCGTGGGTCCAAGGATAAAAAGGTGGGGGAAGTGAAAAAAAGATAAAAAGATTTTAGTATCTCTTTGAAATTCGCATCACGTCAAGTCACCAATTGAAATCTATAACGGCTTATTTGGTATTTTTGAACTCAATTTCAAAAAGGAAAAAGAAAAAAAATCCGTGGAATTTAAGGAATTTTTATAACTGCATTACAGTTCATTTTCTTCCTATCTTTATAATGTTTGTTTTAAGTTGAAAAATAACAATAATTTAAAGGAAGATGATGTGGATGAATAAATGTGTCTGATTCCTGATTAGAATTAAATTATTCTTCGTAGATAAACATTTAATGTGTACATTACAAATTATGTAATACACAAGTAATCCCACATATCGATCTATCTTGATAAAATGTAGAACAACACAAATTATTATGATATTATTTTGCACATTATAAATTATATAGATTGTTTTATTATAATATATTAATATTACAGTTCATATTAATTCAATAATTAATTTTCCGGAATTAATTGACACTTAAATTTAATTAATAAATTAATTTTACTATATAAAATGCTACATACTTCATTAAATATACCACTTTTAATTTTATTCGTTAGAAAAAATAATTTCACCAATAAAAAGGAAAATTGTACATATTTAACTATTAACTTTCTACTGAAGCTTATAACCTTTTCACTACCATTATTTTGACAGAATAAATTTAACACCGTTTTTTGGTGTTAAATTATACATTTGATTATTGACAGTAGCAATATTTGTGTAATAATGACTAGGTCTTTTGAAATTTTCAAATTTGTAGAATAGGCTCCATTTTCTTCCTTTTTCTTTGGTTGGATAGCGATTGAGATGACCTTGGTCTCACCACCTCCAGAAAGTTTGAAAACTTTTTTTTTTTTTGGTTGTTGGAGATTGCTCCCCTCCTCGAAATACAATTCTTTTAACGCCCCCTGAGCTTTCCAAGTTATTTCTTCCTCAACCAATAAATAATGTTACGTTACATATTAATAATCAATATCAATAAAATGTCACATTCTATTAAAACTATGCCACGTAATTGAATATTATGAGTTAGATGTAATGTTTCGATGAACTTACTGAAGTGGATCTCTTGATTCGTATATATCTGTGTTTTCTTTCATTTTAATTAATCTATTTGCATTTATTAGAACAACTTGTATCTTTCACACTGAATAATTTATTATGGTTTACTACACGGAATACTAAGATTAATTATAATTTAATTTTAGAATTATTATTTCTATTCTAGAATAATTATAATAATCAGCAATAATTTTTGTAAATCTTATTCTTTACATACCAGCAATAAATTTGCAAACTTGCAGTGGACTGTATCCATCATGGCCGACTGTTGATCTTTCTTAGTTGCGAACAACTTCAAAATGAAATGCTACGAACTCTTCCTTCAATGATGACGCAATTTGAGTAACGTCACAATTTGAGTAAAAGAAAATCCGATATCTTTAGTTGAAAACAACGTAAGTGTTGATTAAAGAGTCTTACCTCTTTTTCCTCTTCGTTTTTGAGTATTCGAATATCTGTAATTACATTTGATAATTCTATGCGTTTATTTCATCGGCAATTTTAATTAATGTCTTCATTTGGATTTTTCATTCCTAAACAAGATCTTTTGTTCTTTTTTGTTCCAAAAGGGGTGGCAGTGTTATGATGGCTTTAACCATAGGTTTTGACTTGTTTCAAACGGGTCTTCAGGTTCCAATTGCTGGGTAGTGTTACTTAAACGGAGGTGTGGACTCCAAAACATACCATTAGTGCGAGAAAGGAAATAGACACAGACATCCTACTATAAACATACTTTTTTTTACCCAAATGCTGGGCTTGTTACCGTTGAAAAAATACTAGTCTTGCCAACAGGTCAGATTTATTTGATACTACACTTCTCGTTTGCAAAGTAAAAGCACCGGAATGTAAAGTATCGCTTCGCGTAATTATTGGGACATAATTTGTCTAGCTAAAAAAAATAGCTTTGGAAGTGATTTAGATTCAAGGGGGGCACAAACCCCAACAAAAGGAATTCAAGAAATGTAAGGTAATGTCGTCCAATAATCGAACACTTTAGTGTTAGACAAGATAGAAACAAATGTTGATAAGCTTCAAATATTTAAATTAACAAGGTTTAGTTGGTGTGCCAATTTTCGAATAACCTACGATAAAATCCAAAATAGTTGTACAAAAAGTATGGTAGTAAATTTTCAGCATTTATATTTAATCATGATTTTTTTTTTTATTGTGAAACTTGTCTGTTGGAATTTTCAGTCCATGTGGGTCAATTTCGATTAAAATCAATTTACTGACATTTAACTATCATGACAATTTCAGCTTCCTCAGTTAAGTAATTTTTGAATAAACGTTTGCCTCTTTACCTATTACAATCAAATCAGAATTAAAAATATCGGAATATACCAGAAAAATATCTAACAGAATTGAAATATTTCAGCAAAATTTCACTTCCTAGATTATACGGTTTGTAGTTACGTTGATCGCAGACGGATGGACTTGATTTAAAAGCTTAAATTTATTAAAAACTTTATTTTTTTTCCTCTACGCATTAAAGTTGGTCCCAAAAGTTAGATAAATATGTAATATCTCTGTAGTAGCAAGCTAAATCATGTTAATATAAAAGTAACTATGTAGGTTCGTTAGCCAAGTGGTAATGCGCTTGACTGCGGGTTGGAGGAGCCGACTTCAATCTCCGATGGAAGTCAGGGATTTTTGCACGTTGATTTCTAGACGGATCATAGGGTCCACTCAGCTCTCTGAAGAATAAGTACTAAAATGCTTCTTTCTTAAAGGCGGGCTGGCGTAAAGCTGACCCTCCGACCTTGGCTTTTAGCGGAATACTTTAACTTATTATAAATGCATGAAATTAATCTCATCTAAAACTTAGGTGAACAAACTTACTTGATACACACTAAATATTTAAAGATGTAAAAACATAGTTTGAAGACGGTGAAACATTTGAAGTCTACAGGCAATATCCAGACATTTATAATGGGGAATGGAATAACGCTCCTGATTGTTCATTCAAAAAATAAAAATAAATAAGACATTATGTCCTTTTTTCTGATGGGGGGAGGGAATGATTATAAAACAAAATGTACTATTATGATAAGGAACAAAAAAAAAAAGAGTGAAACTGCTGGATTTCTACATTTTTTAGACACAATGGAGGCGGTGGGGTTTCGCATACCCCATCCCCACTTCAATGCTGAATTAAATTTCAATAAGCTAAAAGATGGATGCTGTCCATGATGTTCAAGAAGCATCTACATATTGTAACTAAATACACAAACTCTAAATTCATACATTAAAAAACAACTCTAAATGGTCATGAGGTTGACAAGTCACTTCTGAGTACAGGAATTCGTGGATATTGTAGGGGATGATGCGCAGATTTTCTCGGACTTCTCCCATTTCCTCTTGAGTACTTCCGTCATTGTTTAATCTTCATTCTCTGGATCTGTTCCTGTTTCTCTTCCTTACATAATAAGAATTAAAAGGAAAGCAAAGTTAGACTATCAGCTAGAGATGTCTCTGAAATATTCATCCAAACACAGCAGCATTCTTTACTTATCTTGGAATGTAATATCTAAGACCAATGATAGAAGATGGATTCAGGGATAAGACACAGATACACGAATCTAAATAAAAGCATTAGCATTACACGGTAAATGCTAAACCCTGAATTTTAATTCACTGAGATATTTAGACATTTTGAGAAATCCTCTATCAATGAAATACTAATTGTAGCCAATGATAGAAGGACCATTGTTTGCCACATTTGCTTGATCTTTTTACGAAAAAACAAACAAACATTTTATTTACTTATTTTTACATTATTCCAATCGTAATTCTCACCTAAAATGGTAGTCAGATAGCTTTAACTCTTTCTAAAAGAGTATCACAAGTAAAACGGTTAGGTTTTTTTTTTTTTTTTTTTTTTTTTTTTTATGGAATTTGATATTTTAGATATTCATCAAATTAATAAACATAAAAAAGTTTGAAGACTAAATAAAGAAAAATGAAAAAAGACGCATTTTCTGAACTAGAAGCGAGACCTTAAAAAAGGTGTCCGCTTGAGAAATGATTGACATTAAACTTGCTATAATGAATATAGTTTGGTCCTGAAGGAGGAGTGAGACATGATACTATATAGGTCCTTTTGTTGAGGGATTATATCGAGATTATATCTCATCCCGGAGTGAGGAAATCCCTCAACAAAAGGACCTATACAGTTGCTATAATGAAATTAAAATGTTCAGGACTAGCAGCAAGATGAAAACAGACGTTCCAAACTCAGAAATGAATCGCCAGAGTTAAGAAACCATCTCCACCGTAGACGGATGGATGAAATTACACCATTCTTTGACTAGATTTGAAAAAGGAAACTTTTGATCAAAAACAGTGAAAGAAACACGAGAAAACTAAAAATAATTGAAAGGGATGATTATACGGCAAATGTTAAGTACATTGGAGTACCGCGGGTTGTTGTAACCATATCATTAAACCCGAAATGAAAGAAATATGCATTTTGGGCCCTGATTTTTTTTTTTTTTTTGATTGGAAAGCTATCGCTTCATAAATAATCTCCCTCCCTCTATTCGGAAACAGGACAAACTTTTTTTTTAATCCCCCAAAAAGTTCTTTAATCCTATTCCAAAATTCTTGGGTACTAAGACCATCATAGCCCCATTCCAAATTCTTAAGTTTCCTCTGATATAGCATAATCATAAGTTACATACAAAAAAGTTCCATATGCAATTATAAACATTTAAAATTTGGGGCTCATAGATTTCCAAAATAAGCAGAAAACTTAATAAACAAAAAAGTGTATTTTTTTTTTTGGGGGGGGGGGGGGCGATGTAATATTTTGGTGTCGAATGAAAAAGAGACTCCACGCTTCTGAAACTGCAATGCACAACTGACATTTTCAATGTGCTGTTTAATAATTAATCAAAGTTTATTAGATGTTCTACCGCCGGAAACTATATAATATTGTCATTGGGAAGCTGCTAGTAAAAGGAAATCCAAGGAAAAAAATAATCTGTAAAATTATTATTCAAAAACTAAGATTTACAAGAGGTTAACTTCGCATCCAATTGTGTTCATAACAAAAGCTAATGATTTGCTTATTCCTGTCGTGATCAGAAATCGTTGAAAACCACTTGTAAACAATACATTGGAAGATCCCTGCTTCTCGCTTTCCTGC
>JAFIDM010000002.1:38099905-38121128 GCA_023159025.1 Thereuonema tuberculata
AGGTTTCCATGGGGTGTCTACTTAATTATATTAATCTTGGGCCCCCCACCCCGAAAATATATTCTATATATGCCACTGGTTTTTATATAAATCAATGCTAGTTTTTTCGTAAATAAAACTTAGGCGTGATGACAATTGAGAAGTGTAAATGTTCCGTGTGATGGAAGGCGTTATGGTAAGTGTATAGCGGTGCACTAATCACTCGCAATCTACCCTGACATGGCCTGCGTTATGGCTTGCATTTATGGCGAGTGAAATGGTAAATGTAAAACGGGCTTTAGTCATTCAAATTATATGTGGGCTGTTGCGGAAGTCAAGGCTTTTAAAAAATGAACTTAGAACATCTTTTTCAATCTTGTGTTTTTCAAAAATTTCAGGATATTTCAAAAATGTGGCATTTGTTTTACTTCCGTTAATATATTGCCTCAATTTCGACGAACCTATTCTTTTAGGGCAGCAGGTTGCCATTATGTTTCGTAATAAGAAACCGCAGCGCTGGCTACTACGAAAGTGGTAAATCAATGTTTTATTTTTTTTTTTATTTTAACAATACTATAATATTATTTTAAAAAATAAGCTGATATTCATATTATATATGGGATATTGTGGAAGTCATGGCTTCTAAAAAAATTAGCTTAGAACATATTTTTCAATCTTGTGTTTTTCAAAAATGTGGAATTTGTTTTACTTCCGTGAATATTTCACGGGTCGCAACTAGTCTAACTTAAGTTTAAGTCTTGGTGATTTCGTTTTTTTACTGAAGGAAAAAAACACTTGGCAAGCTTTATTCTTCAAAAATTTCCTGTTTCGGAATTATCATGCAGTAATTAAATGGTAAAATACGTATGAACAAAGTCGCTAGACTACGAAATAGGCGATTTTCGTACATCCCGCCGAATCTTTATTTCGCACATTTTGATTTAATGAAACCTTGTGGAAGGATATTCCAAGCGTTTTTACAGAATTATTACAATAAGAACTGCACAGTTCTGAACCATTCCGTCTTGAAATATCAAAAATCGACGATTTCTTTTAATAATTCACACTAACTTATATAGTCTCCCTATGGGCTTTCTTGGGTCTCACGTTTGCTTGAACACACCCTGTGACGTCATGATCGAATTTCTGTAGGACAACGATATCCAATTATTATTTTAAATCATTTAAAGTTTATTTTGATGAATGAGATTTAATGAAAGCCAAACAACATTGCTTTGCCTAAAAGATCAAAGTAAACTGAACAAATTTTTTCATCAAAACGTTTTATTTTCGCCTGTTACGTCACAATTTGAAAGAAAGATAAAAAGTAATTGGATCACCTGATTATGCAGAACCCATTATCTTCACTTGTTCTGATGAAAAAAGAAAGGTATATGGCCTATATTTCATTTGTTTGTTCTGAACAACCTTAATTAACTGGCTTCAAGATTGTTAAAGAAATTCCTGAATTTCGAACTACTTTCGTTACATCTTCCGGTTTATTTGTTTATTTTAAATCATTAAATATTACAAGTGAAAAATCTCTTTTTCAAATATTTTTTTTTTTTAATCATAATACAAACATTAGAAATTTTTCCATTTGTGGAAAAAAATAATTAAATCCGTGGTGTTTACTTAAAAATTACTTAAATCCGATTAACATGAAAGCTCGCGTTGAGATTAAGAGGAGTAAAAGGCGGAAAAATATCCAATAAACACTACAGAAATTCAATGTTTGGGTTCTCACATTTTTCTAAGGAAATTTTACCATGGACTTATTTCTCTATAATTATCTACCAATTTCAGAATAAAAAAAATCAAATATAAAAGTTGGATCAACTCTTGCCTTTAAACTTGCAAGCCAAGTTTCAAGAGGATCCATAGAATGTTCAAAAATTATTAGATAGAGGGTACACACATATTTAACACACACACAGACTGATTGATTTGATGAACCTCACTTCCTAGAAGAACTCTTACAAGTCCTCTTTAGGCCGAATAAAGAGTCTGGCTAAAATTAAAATATTAAAATAAAAGCCGAATTCCTTTCTTCTCACCTTGAAATACAATAACCTAATGCTGTATTGATCCTTTTTTGTTTTTTTTGAGGGATTTTTTCACTCCGGGATGAGATATTTTCTCGATATTTCTGTCCGGTGCCTCGGGCCTTCTTCGGAGAAGCTCACCATTGCTCGGAATGAACAACAAGAGAAACTTATCCGAGAAACTAAAAAACGGAAGTTGCTAGATTTGCGGCCACCTTGATGGAATTGATAGATATACATCTCCCGAAGAAGGCCAGAGGCACGGGACCGAAATATCGAGAAAATATCTCATCCCGGAGTGGGAAAATCCCTAAAAAAAAAAAGGATCTATATAATATCATGTCCCACTCCTCCTTCTGAACCAAAATAAATAACCTAATGATGAAAAAAAATAGCTAACTTTACTAATAATAAACAGAATAAACTATATTGCTAGTTTTGGGCCAAAGATGTAAAGAATACGAGTAATATCCACCCGTTAACTTACGATTTAACTCCTAAACACAATCTGTTGACAATTCAAATACTAGACTGAAAGCTGGGTTGAAAATAATTTCCTTAATATTGAAGGTTTACATTCTTTCGTGGATCTAACTTTGCTTTAGTATCAACATAGAAGAATAACAGAGTCCCACACTATTAGGCCTATTATTAGCCAGCTCCTAATAAAAATTTAATTGATTAAATTCTTCAAACTTTTATTATAAATGTGAGGGAAAGGGATTTCTAAAAATTACTGTAATAATTAGTTCGTAATTCATAACCATTTATTATTAAAGTTTATAATAATTTATAAGTTAGTGTTAAATATCTGTACGTATTGGTATCTTTTAACTATCTTGCAGTTAAAACGAGACAAGAAAACACATTAACTTTTATCCAAACCTCTCGCCTTTCAATTTTACTTTATTAATATTGAAAATTATTTTCCATTAATGCTAGTTTTAATTTCGGATTCATGTTTCTAGTCATTGTTTGTATTTCTAATAGAAAATAATAAAAAAAAAGACTGCATTAGTATCAAACTCTAACAATAGATGGCGCTAGTAGCTCTGTGAGATGAAAATAATTCTAAGAGTAGGCCCTTCATTAACGAATCACAGAATCTACAAAACAGACGATTTTTAGATAAAAGAAGACACACCCTTCCTGGTTTAAGGTTAAAAAAAAAAACAGGTAATAAACCCAGGTATGCGACTAAAAAAAAAATAGTAAGTAACGGGTTTTGACATCGTGGCATTCTTTGTAGACATTTCTTGAGTTGTTACATTGGCCTTGACATAATTGGGTAAATCAACAACATACATTTACTAGATAACTTTCTAGTAAAGCTGTTACCCTTTTATAGTGGAATGCAACAACATTCCACAAAATTAGAAGAAAAAAACAAGTTACCTTTAAATCTTATTAATACATATTGAATTCTCTTCAAATGATATAATAAGGAAAATAAATGAAGCTATTAATAATTGGATTTAGAAATTAAGAAATTAAGAATTTGTATAAATCAAATTGAAATATAGATATTCTATTAGTGATTAAATATAGTTAAAAAATTTAATTTAAAATAAAAATATTAGTTAAGAATAAATTTATTAGGATTTGTAACGTATTAATCGAATTTGATATATATTAATTATTAATTAATATTAATTTGAATGTTAATTATAATTGTCAAAACAAAGAGAAAAGGGAGTAAAAAAAAAGAAACTAGAATATATTATTTTATATAAAAATTTCTATTATTGCTAAATTTATTATTATAGGTTTACCTATATTAATTGAAAGTCAAATAAATATTAAAAACTATATAAATATTGTTTTGTAATTATAACTATTTTTATTTACAAATATTTCAAACATATTGGAATCCTTTTAAATACAAGAACCCGTTTGTTAATATATAATATATTTTAAAAATACTTCAAATAATAATATAACCAGGGAAATCTTAATGAAAAATAAAATACTTACTTCGGAACAAAACTCTTTTACTATTTAATAATAAAGAATTATTATCAAGAAATTTACATGAATAATACAATTTTGAATAACAATTATAATCTTAGAGATATCAATAACCTTAAATTAGAATATCCTAAAATTTGTAATAGTTTTGGAGAATGCTACTCAAATAAATTACTGAGATGTGAAAAATAAAATAAATCTAAAAAAATTGCTAAAATTTCAAAATTAAAAAAAAATATATTAGAAATTGGTTAAGAATAAATTTCAATCATTTGGTTAAGAAGAATTAAAATTTTAGATATTTTTTTGGTCACTCAGGATAATAAGGATAATAATATTTTTTTGACTTTTTGTTATGTATATGTACATGATTTATTATGTATTATTTAAATGTTGTTTTGTATTTTAATTCCTAACACCTGTTGATGGGATTTATTTGTAATTCTAACAGAACTGTGATTTATAATAATATATTAAAATAAATACAAAATAAAAAAATTAAATAATATATTATACAATCTTTATTCTAAAATATCATATTACAAAAATTTCAAAAACTATGCAGAAACATCACGTCCTATTGTACGAAGAACCATTTAGGCAACAATACTAAAAAATATATTGGAATAATATTACGGTAATGGAAAATAATTTTACGATAATACAATATTTGCGTATCAATAAGGGAGGGAGGGTTGGAAGGGTTTAGAACCCCTTCCCCAACGCATCCGAAAATGGAAGTTTTTTTGGTTGAAAAGTTCATCTCACACCCACCCCTATAGAGCAGTGGTGCCCAACCTTTCGTAATATGGGGGCCAAAATTGATTTTGCTGTGAATCTCGCGGGCCACAATGTGGCGGAATCTCCTATTCAACAACCAAAAAAAAAACAGAATCTCCTGTTCGACAACCAAAAAAAAACCGAATCTCCTATTCAACAACCAAAAAAAAAAAAAAGCAGGAATAAAGCAGCGGGCCACATGTAACACCTTCGCGGGCCGGATATGGCCCGCGGGCCGTAGGTTGGGCACCACTGCTATAGAGTTTATAGCACTGGTAAAGTTAGCCTATAAATATTCAATAGTTCTAAAAGTACATCAAATATTGATTTCGAAACAAAATTATAATTTACTTAAAATAATTAAACATTTGTTTTGTTATATCTTATGCTTCAAGTACACATACACATAGACATATACTCATATAACACTACAGTATATTATAAACAGTATCAGATTTATAAGATAAAGTTTTGTTACTGTTTCACTATTTTATAAGTATGAAAGCATTTTCTTGCTGTCTGGCTAATATATCCGATGTGATTCCACATCGTCCTCCAAAATTAGTTCTATATTATGATAGGGTTGCAATAAAAAGTTAAATATTGTTGTTTAAAAAAAAAAAAAAAAACCAGTAATGACGTTATTTCCTTCCATTTCCGTATTCCGTGTCTGAAACGTCAGATGGATTCAACAATGGCGTGATTGGATAATTATTAAAACCTTTACTTTAATTTGGATAAGAAAGATTGTTTCTTACAAATACAAACAACGTATTTCATATTACACTCGATGTTGTCTGGAGTTCTTGTGGAATGCGGAAGAATTGAAAATTATTTTCTACGAAATATCTGATATAGAAAAAAAGTTCCAAATGTTGGTAATTATATCGAACTAAATTACTCATGGAAACACCTAACTAGATGTCGTAATGGTGATTAAATTGAAACATGAACTCATTTACTTACTTTTTTTTTTCAAAAATTTGGTTAATTATACGTTTAATTAGATTTCACATCCATATATGTAAGTTAAATAACGTAGATATCTTGATTGTAAGATATATGTATTTTTAACTGAACAAGTTTTTGGCTAAAATTTGATAGTGAAACCGCAAAGTTGTAAAAAATAATATCATCGGTAATTTTAATTGTTCTGTTATTATTGCTAATGCAAATGTAAAAGAATTAGTATTTTATTTTGAAAGTTTATTTACAAATATTTAAGAATGCAAATTTTTTAGAGGAAAGGAAAATCTAAGAACTCGTAAGAATAATCTCTTTATTTCTATATCGTGAAACTCTGATGTTATCTTTTATATAATTAAGGTGACCATTTTTCCTAAAATGAAAAGGAGGATGCAAATAATTTGAAGAAAAAAAAATTTTATCAGGGGTTTTAGGGGTATAAACCTATCTGTTCAAAAAAAAGCCTCTAAACCGATCTGTTCAAAAAAATTAAAAAATAAAATAAAAGGTTTTAAACTTCACATATCAAAAAGGAGGACTAATTACTCTTCAAACATCAAAAAGGAGGACAGAATTTACAAAAGGAGGACATTTAGGAGGACACTTCTCAAGGGAGGACAGAGCTTTAAAAAGGAGGACGGTTGGTCATCCTTAATATAATGGCTGCCAGTAAGGATAATTGAACTAATTAAGGGGCTTTTACACATGTCCTTGTGATGTAATGTCTTTCTTGAATTATTAAATGTTGTAAAAACAGTGCAGTAATAATAAGCATAAAATACAGTAAATACATAAAATAAATAAATAAAACACATTGACTCGTATACATGATAAAAATTTACAAATATAATCTACATACACAATAAAAACTTATATTTTAAATTTTAATTACGATTCATTACAAGATGGCTTTCCATTTATAAATCTTCATCGGCCAGAATTAATCAGTGTTTAACAGTGATTTCAGTGAAATCGATAAAACTTACGAAACTTACAAAAAAAAAATAAGAAAAAAGGGTTGTGCGGTTGGCGTTGTCGCTAAGAACCTGGCCTGTCACCTCTGACTCCCGGCTTCGGTTCTCATGTGAGTTTCGTGATGGTGAACGATCTGCGCTGGGCAGGTTTTCTTGGGTTCTCCCATATCCCCTACGAGCCTAACACCATACTTTCTCAGTCTTTCTCTCCGTCTGTCCTTATTTCCGTGGGTTTAGCATAATAGATCTACTGGTCGCGGTGCTTGGCTTCCTTCCGCCCATATTCACCCCAATCTATTCTAATCTATAAAAAAAAAGCCGCTTCTGAATTAGCCTTAAACTCATTCTTGCTTACTGTAGTGGATTAGGCTATTTAATTTTAATTAAGACATCAAAATGTACTTCTTATTTATCTATTTATTTATCTATTTATTTATTTATTTATTAATAGCCAATATTACTGTTATAATATTTAGAACAGTAGTAGAATATTTATTTCCATTTCAATTTAGGATTAGTATATTGATAAATTAGTTATTTTCATCAAGAGATATCCTTACTGAACAAAATTTTAGAGAGTCAGTTCTCTTTCTTCCTGTTTTCCGGTGTTGATTATGATTTTTTTGTTTTTAATTAATTTTAATTTTTAATTTGTTTTTGTTTTAATATTTCAGATTTTGAACACTCACGGTTATTTTAATTGTATCTTTTAGTATTTTATTTTTTAGTATTTTATCTTTCTAGAATATTCCTTCTTTCTTATTAGCATATGACTGTCATTTCAATTTTATAGAATGATAGTTGTCATTTTTAAATGCAGAACAGTTGTCACGTCTTATTTTGTTCAAAGGAGACGACATGTGACTAGAAATCTGAATGTGGCATTTTTTTTTTTCATCATAAAAAAAGAAATACATAAAAAAAGACATAAAAATGCTGAAAGTAGGTCAATGAAACCGTATTGCTACTTTCTCTAATTCAAAACTATAGTTCCGCTTATCATATCGTATATCTATGTGCCCTTTCGGGTCTTAACTATGCCCTAGATTGGGTTGGGTCTTAATTTTTTTTTCTTTTGACTCCTCCACGTGTTTCTGTTTACATGATCTTAGTGATTATTGGAAGCCGCCGCCATTTATTGACTGCAGCGCCACCGTATGGGGATTCGATCAAACTTGACCTCGAGTTCAAAAAATGCATCTTTTTTTCCACTAAAACCTTTTCAGATTAATAGACGGATTATAAATTTAGCAGAACCGATGAGACTGACGCCAAGCGGGGGAAACAAACGATTCAAGGGCAAAAGGAGGGGATGGACGATAGTTTAGTTTTCTTGCGTTTATATTTTCAAGGTCTTCACTGCAATAACCAAGTTAATCGGTAATACAGTGAAGAACCTCGCTTTCTTTTTCTTTTTTTTTTAAATATAATCTTCAAAAGGAATTTAAAACTTAAAGATTATGTAAATAAACAAACCAAAGTATCAACAATTTATCAAAAATACCAATAATTCCAAGAAATAAACTATTAATGGACAAACAGCCTTCCATGACCATTCTTGTTTCGTTTCTTTTTAATGTATTTTCCGATGACAATGACGCTTTTCAAATGATTCAGTCTTTATGTGTCTGTATCCAACCCCAACAACTTTTGAACCACTAAATGGCTCTTCATGAAACTTAACATGCATATTTAAGGGCAAAAGACGACTAACTTCTAATTGTAATTGTTTTCTGTTTCCATCCTTGTTGATAAGTCGGTGCATAAAGGTTTAGCAAAACCTAATTGTTTTGCCAAATAATCACATCTACAGTCAAACAGATGGATGTTGACGATCTCGTTTGCGTGAGAATTACGGAAAACACGAGATCTGGCCATTAGCCTCTTCAGTAGGTCTCAAGGAATTTAGTATTTTGAATGTCTGTCACTAGGAAAATGCTACCTAATGAATTTATTGTTTGCTTATTGACTGTTTTCAATTTAAGAAAACTCTATTAAAATGTAGTAAAAGTCTCATGCATTTCCCCGTATTATAATTCATTTAAATATTTCAATTTACTTAGCCATTTTGTGAGAAGACATGGATAGAGGCTATTCTCGCGTAAATTACGTGAAATCACGAAAATACGAGATCGTCAAGATCCGTCTGTTGGACTATAACAGCGGATATTAATCCTTTTCACTTATCCTCTAATTTGCGCGTGATTTGAAATGATTCTATAAATGGGATTTAATCAACTGAAATAAGTAGACGGGATCGAAATATTTTGTTGTTGTTGTTGTTGTTGCTTTGTTTTTTGTTTTTATTTTTGTTTTTCAAAGAATTTTTTGTTAAAATTCAGCAGATAATTTAAAAGTAAAAAAGGCTATTCATTACTTTAACAAAAGAAGAAAGAAATGACAGAAATTTTAAGGACAACGTTTTAAGGAAAGCAGGCCTTCAGTTCTGTAACGAACTTCTTGTTAATGCTTCTGTGATCATTATTATTATCACAATTACAAAATAAAGCCTACTTTATATAAATTCCTTAAGTTCAGATATTTTAATTGAACTGGTTCTCGAATATGTCACTGTACTAGTAGTTGCACTTAGCTTAAAAGTAGATCAGAAATAGCATAAAATGATCACATCCATTCTCTATTTTTAAAAAATCAAATACAACGCGTGAAACAGGATATTGGAGGTAAAATAATGGAGGTTTGGTTTTTTGAAATTATATAAACATTAAAGCCCAGACCTAAGACTACGCCTTTGTGACTGCATCGTCTATTGTGGTTAAAAAAAAACAATCCAGGTTCCCGTACAGGTGGTGTGGGTGCTCTTCGTCATTAATTATATTAATTAGTTTTTTTAGTAAACCTGTATTTGTAAACTAACATAGTGTTCTCTGTATTAACTTTTCTATTTTATTTTTTATTTTAAATAAACAAACAAAAGCTTTCTTATCGTTTAATCATAGGAGTATTTCAAAAAAGTAGTTTCACTAAAGTAATTCTCTGAATATATCGATGAAGTTATATGAGAAATATTAATCGAAATTAGACAATATATTTCAATTTGACAATTTTAGAACAAAACGATTTTAGTAATCGTTTAATTTCTGAAAATAACTTAAATCTAAGTACATTTAATGTTATTAAATTTGTTTCTTAATAATTCAATAAAAAAATTTTATTAGCAATAAACCTGAAATTCCTACAGGGTTATT
This sequence comes from Thereuonema tuberculata, assembly GCA_023159025.1. Taxonomy (NCBI): domain Eukaryota; kingdom Metazoa; phylum Arthropoda; class Chilopoda; order Scutigeromorpha; family Scutigeridae; genus Thereuonema; species Thereuonema tuberculata. The sequence goes on from JAFIDM010000002.1 coordinate 38,109,827, forward strand.
TTAGTCTGAAAATAGATCAATTTCGTTTATGTTTAGTCATTTCAACATGTTTTAATTAAAGTTCCATTGTTATCAACTATAATCGCATACGTCAGGTATGGTGATTATATAATATAAAAGTGGAATATGTGATTGTTTATTCTTACACTGGTTTGAATTTTGTTTTGGGAAAGAAAAAAAAAAACAATAGCGATTAAAATCTTCTCAAACTTTGTCAATAAACTGAAATGTTCAATTAAAGTCAGGAAAATATTACACACAAGTTGCGCAAATGTTACAGTTTAAAACTAAAATTACAAGGAACACTACTAGTTTCGTCTGCAGTTGCACACATCATAAGGCACTAAACATTGAAATGTTCACTGTTTAGTCGGGGGGGGGGGGGGGTTTGCTAAATTATGCATTCAACCCTTTCTATGTTATATAATAGTTAACCTCTTATTTTAATGTACATAAATATAATCTGTGGATGAAATAAAACCTACATCAATTCAAATCACAATTGAAATGAAAACCCTAGGACAAGTAAAGAAGAAAAGTTTTATAACTTATTATTATCTAACTTAAGAGTTAATCTATGTCGTGGTTAAAAGAGAAAAACTTAGAAAACAAATTCTGGATAGGATAAGTCTGAATTCTGAGATAAATAAGTCTTTCCAACACAGCTAATCAACAACCTCTGTAGGACTTAGACCCGCATCACAAGAATGGTATCTATTCTAGGGGTTTCTCGAAATTTCACAAGAACTGTTTTCCGACACAGGAAATCTCATTCTAAATTTGCTGGGAAAGTATCCAAGGTCAAGTTCAATCCAAACTTTGGAAAACATTTGAAATGTAGATAACTTTTAATAACTAAAAGTTATTAAATCTTAATTAAGACTATCGACAGGGTAAGATCCAAAAATTGTTTTAAAACTATTATTTAAAAGAAAAATCAATGTATTGTTTCCAAAGTAAACTTTCAGTGTTACTGGAATTAGTGTTAACTCGGATATTCCTAGTTCATGTTGTTTAATATTCTTCTACTGTTGAAGTTTCATCTTTCTGATATAACTAGTTTTGAAGATCTGTTTTACTCCCAAATTTCAAAACTTCACAATTAGAATAGTAATAAGCTGCAGCTAATTGGATCTTTTCAGGTAACTCTACATGACTGTGTTTCTGATTAATCAGAAATAATGCACAGCAAAGTTTGTAAATTCTAGATTGTAAAAGCTGATAGGGTAAAGTTTGGATGTCTTCTGAGTTCTTTTTAATTATTTAGAAACTTTTCATATAATAACATCCTACTAAATATAACACAAACAGATTTTAAATTTTCATTACATTGTTTTGTCTCTAGAGCTGAACAATGGCAGCTTGTATTAACAAATATTCAAAGATTTCTATAAATTCCTTGTACACAAAAGCAACCATCAGAATTGAACAGCATCAGTTTCGTAAATTGCCATCTTTAAAAATCAAAGTTTGTATCAGCTTTTAATTATTCTTACTTTTCATATATAATTATATTTACTTGAAAAATAAAATAAAGTAAAATGATTGTTTGTGTAATAGAATTCTGCGCAAACTGTAGTCATTTTGTTATATAACTTCTTATATATGTTTGTTTGTTTGTTTTTTTCCTGTCACGTGATTAATACATGAGGAAGGGTGAATAATGAAGGAAGTGCGAAGAGCATTCTGATATCTCCTTCTCTTCACCAAACCTCTGTTTGTATTTATTTTTATTAGGATCGGTAAATACAGATAAACGCGACGCCAACGTATCTTTTAAAAACTGATAATTGAGCGTCGATCATCATTGCACTTGTTTGTGAATTGCACCACATCAACATCAACGACGACGCTGCCTCCTATCGGGAAGACTTTGAATTAACTGAACTTTCTTTTTGAGTTTATTTGAATTGAATGATAATTGCTCCTTCTGATATAGTTACACTTTAGGAATATTTCATTACGGAATCGTTATAGAAAGAAAAAAGAATTCCGAACAACATAAGTCCTTTTTTTATTAAAGTTGTAGTACTTAACAGATGTCATTAGGAGGATACGTAATAAATCAGCAGTGATTGAGAAATTGCAACGAAATATGTTACCATTTCCATAGTGGCATGGGGGTCGTCCATTAATCATGTGATGTTTTTTAGCAACTTTTTAACCCCTGATGATACTTGGTGAGGTTTTAGACTACCCCCCCCCCATACCCAAAATCACGTGTATTTTTTTGGTACAAAGTATCTTAAAAATTTTCAGAATATTATCTTTAAATACAGGTATAATCTAATTTAATTCGGGAAAATTAAGTCCCGTGATAAAAATGTCCAGACAGACATTAAGGTGCAGGTTGTGTCTGATCGGCATAAAAATAATAAAGGAAAGGTGTAATTGTACTGGTACATAAATTTATGTACTGGTACATAAATATATTTAATAGACATTGTCCTCGGACCAAAGATTAGCGAGATTTTCTTCAACACTAACAAGTGGATAAGCATCTTGCAAATCAGCTGTTGGCACTTTTCGGTTTAGAAATCGCGCGTTCAACGAAAAAATAAATACACGCGATATCTCACTACAGCCCCCCCCCCCCCTTGTGATAGTTCGTGAGTTTTTCCGAACCCCCTCCCCTCCCTTTCGAGTCTCACGTGATTAATGGACGATCCCATGTTCAGGAATTTGAACTGAAGATGTAAGGGAAAAGGGGTATAATGGTTCTAACCACGCACGTAGTCGGGTTGGAGGTGGGGGTTTTGGGGGCTGAAGCCCCTCCCGAAATTGAAATCAACGGAACTAGTCATAGCAATGTAAAATTTTCGCCTAGTACGATATTCACGGGACGATAAGGAGTGTTGATATTCTTACTATAGCCGACCACCGCACGGCACTTTTTCTAGGATTGAGCCCCCCCCCCCCCAAAGAAAATTCTGGCTACGGGCCTGGTTCTCAATTCAAAAGCAAAAACAAAACAGAAAGATTTGCATTCAGGTGAAGGGAGGGGGATGAAATTAAACAAACAAACAAAATGATATTCTCCAACCAAAAAAGAAAAAGGCTCAAACGGTGAAACTTCCTTTTTCCAGGCTAGAATGGGAATCACCGGAAGTTCACCAACCAACCAAACCTTCTCCCCAACACTCACACATAATCTCGGCACGCTAATGTTATGCTACATTTTAATTGTTTTTCGCATACTTCCCTAGAAAGTTTCTGAGGCTCATCAAAAAAGTCACTGTGTGTGTGTGTGTAGGAATGTTCCCCACCTCTAAAACATACATGTTTACGAACAACAGATCTAACTTTTGAATTTTAAATTTTTAAATAGCGAAAAAGTTGACAAAAATTTCCAAACAAAACCATTTGAACAGAAACAAAGGATATTTGTCGATTTCTGAAATAAAGGATATTAATCCGCTTATTCATCCTCTCAATATCTGCGCGCTCTTGATGCGATTAAAAATTAATAGGATTCAGATAAGTAATTATTTGGAGATTTATGTTTTTTTTTTGTTTTTTGTTTTTTTCAGAAAATGGAAGAATGTCTACTGGTTGTATTCAACGGGTATTCTAAACCAAAAAAAAAAAAAAAAGGTGACTTCTTGTTTTTATTATTTTTACAACTTAAAAAAAAATACATAAATAAAAAAACATAACCAAATGTTGATTAAAATATTTTAACGTGTGTACATTTCAATAGTAACTTGAATAGAACCGTAAACAAACACGACTAAGATAAAAAACATTTGTAAACATTAAAAATACACATCACTACCGGTTTCGCCCAGAACAGGGCTTTCGCAAGTGATAAATAATTAACAAGAAAATAAACGTATAAATGTTTTTTATCTTAGTCATGGGTATTTGCCGTTCCGTTCAAAAAAAAAACAAAACAAAACAAAACAAGACTTTTCATAAAATAGATTTCATGTGAAAATGGTAATTCTAACAAACTGTAAACAGTTCCGATGTACGTTGCAGTTCCTATTTCTGAGTTTAGTCGCATTTTGATTAGATTTTGATATTTGGGAAACTTTTCTGTGAGAACTAAGTTTTATAGAAATAACTAAATAATTTTTCTAAATTATTTCAGTTATTGAGCTTGATAATTGCTAATAAAAATAGATAAATTTAAATAAGTTGTCATTAAAGTAGTTTATTGCGTGTCAGAGAAGCATGGCTTAACAAAAAAAAGTGTTTTGTAACGAGAGCCATACAAAAGATTACTTCTTCCACACAACTATGACCTAATTAAATGAAGTTCTCTTATACTTAAAATGCATTAAAAGAGTTCCTAACAAAGCAACTTCGCAAAGGTGACTCGTGCCACCCTGAAAGTACTTATTTTTATTTATATTTATTTTTAAATTTATTATAGTGTCATTTACATAAACACGACCCAATCTCCTTTACTTTTATTAGTTTTATTTAATGAAAGGCTTCCTTCTTTGAGACACCGAATTTTTATCAGCTAAGTAATGAAACGCAACAGGTCGAAGCACCGTCTACCATCTGTGCTCTGCGTCTATCCTTCATTCCCCACCCCCTCTCCCTCCTTCAACACTCGTCACTTTGTGAAAAGAAAACAGAATTGTCACAGTCCGAGTTCGTATTTGAAATTAATATCATTAACAGTGAAGCAGCAGGTGCTAATGTAGTGCTGAGATAATTCACGATTGAAATTACAGAAGATGAGAAATTCTAGCGACAGATGGCGCTGCGCATCTGTAGAGAACAACTTCCGTCCCATTGTCTGGAATTAATGAAACTAAACCTCATTTTCAGTGACATTCATGCAATTCTTAAAAAGATTTAATGACTACCAATTGTTATTATTTTTTAGTTAATAGGAATATGTCTAGAAATTAAACATTAATAAATTTTAGAAAGCGACCTACTTTTTAATCAGTCCCAATTAGACATATCTTGGTAAAATGATTCTCTTCAAACTTTGTAAAATATAGAAATATTTGACTTTACTCAGGCGAAAAATTAAATCAGGAAAAAAACTTAATTCATGGATTCGATAATTTTCATGTACTCGAACTGATTGAGATCTAACGTACGGCATTAACAATGTGTAAGCATTTTTAAAGCTTCTGTAGTTTGGAAAATGTATGAAAGACCGACATACAGATTAATGTTTCAAAATATATATTAGATGTTTCATCCCAATAATTTCACAGCCCAAATTTCAGTCCTGTTAATTTAAGACAAATATTTCATTTGAATAAAATCATAAATATAATTAATATATAATTGTAAGTACAATGTAATTATTAATCAATAATTGCAATTTCTTGTTTAATTATACTAATTTTAATTTTTTATTTATTTGACTTTTGGATCATTACTTTAAATAATTTAAATTAATTTCTAATCATAAAATGTAATTAATAATACTAAAAATTATTAGTAATTTACTTATAATAAATTAAAATAATTAGCTCAACAAATTAATTTTAATTAATTCATTTTTATTAGAATATTAGTTTAATTATTCATTTTAAACTTAATAAAAATTAGTTATTACAATATATACTTCGGTAAATGTATTATTGTGATTATTTTGTGGCTACGAAATGTACAGTCGGACCTCTATTTAACGAACCTCTATTTTGCGAATTTCTCTATTTTGCGAACTTTTCTTTGGAACCAAGAACATTTTGCTAATTTCTTCGTAAAATAACCTCCAAATAGCGAAGTGCAGTTTCTATTTAACGAACTTTTTCGTGGTATCTATTTTTTTTTTTTCTCCTTGAAATGTTTTTATTATCAATCTCTTAAAGGAAATGAAGGAAATATGGATACAGCTGAGGGAAAAAGAAGAAATTGTTGATGATGTGCTGATTGATGATTACCTTTCACTTGATTTTGGAGTTGAGACCTCGGAAACACTTACTGAATCGGATATTTCGGACAGTGTGAAAAATAAAAAACAATAAACTATGGATTGCGATGAAGATGAAGATGATGAAAATGGAAATGATCTTGATGCAGAAATCAAAAAACCTTCGTATGATGAAATGCTAAATCATTTGAAATAATCCGACGCGGATTGCAATTTGAAGAAAATACTGAAGGGGTTTCTAGTGCATTGCAAAGATGCGAGAAATACTATGAGCGAAAACACTTTTTCAAAAAAAAAAAAAATACCTCAGACAAAATTAACAGACTTTATTAGTAAAATTTAAGTACGCATGTGGTAATATATGCTTCATGTCATTAAAATTATTACTTTTTTTAATAATATTTATTGTTTATGTATTTTAAATCTGTTTTATATAGTTTAAAGTAATTTTAAAAGGTGAATCTCTATTTAACGAATTTTCCATATAACGAACTTTTTTTCGGGATTTAGCGACTTCGTTAAATAGAGGTCCGACTGTACTTCCAATTACAGCAATCGAAGACAATCAATCTTGCACGGGTCACTAGATAGTAATGACTTCGAAATCTTTAATCAAAATAGTAATAATAATAATAATTTAGTCCACGTGAAAGGGTAATGTTGTTTTTAAACACCCACCTTTCCCCATATATGTTTGAAAGATTCGCTGCAGCTGTGCCAAGCATATTAGCACATACTTCCGTCACAGAAGACTGCAAACCATGGTAATTACTAAATGGATTAATTAAAGTAGGTTTCTCATCTAGCAACATCTAGTGTTAAAAAACTAAACTGTTGTAAACTGTTGGCGAGTGAATGAAACGTTGAGTATTATTGTAATTTATTATATATTGCAAGTGTCCCTGTTATTACTATAAATGCAAATAAATATTTCATTCTTTGACTATTAACTTTACTGATTAATTAATTTGTTTTACTCATATTTTCAATAATTTCTGTCATGTGGAATTCCAGGAATGATTAAGAGTAATGAACATTTACGTATTGGTAAAAAAAGCAACTATAGTTATATACTACAGTACTGTGAGAGAATGATGTTTTTTGTTGTTGTTTTTTTTAATCATCCTGTATCGATACTTCAGTTTTGTAATTTTTTTTCCATTCTTTCGTCACACACCGTCTGCTTTTCAAACTCATTGTTTCTTATAATGAAGACAACAATGTCACTGTTGAAGTTTCATTGAATCGTACAATTGCACCTGTAATACAAACAAACAATAATAAATTACAGTTATTGAATTTCTCTTTACGACATCTTCAGACTCTATCACAATTACAAATATTTATTTTCTTCTCTTTGACAGCAAACATGTGCGTTTCTCTGTTTAAAAATTAATCAACGTTATTTCTTTAGTAAAAATTTATTCAAATATTTTGATAGTTTTTATTAAGTAAATGTTGTCTCTTATTATACATTTGAAAATATTAGCAATGTTTTTCAAAAAAAAATTTAAACCATTTTCTTTTTAAAACAAAGGATGATTTACAAGATCAAGATGTTCGTGGATGTGTTTGTTTATGTATATGTATCTTCCATAGTTAAAATAATTTATGAACAGTCATCTCGAAATATTACACATTTACGGACAACTGATTTTTTTTTTTCTTTATATTTGGGTATGTTTCCAGTTCCATAACCTAATGCTACAAGTTAACAGGCTTCATTTATGTAGTAATCTGGATGGGGAACCTTTTATACAGACAGGAACTTTCAAGGTTCTATTAATGGTCATTAAAAAATACCAAAGAGAAAACTGATTGGCTTTAATTAAATTTCTCTACATAGAGCGAAAATGGTAGGATTTTTACGCACTACAGGAAGTTTTCAAGCAAGTTATTATTGTACATTAATATTGTTATTATTGTGTAGTATTGGAACGTCTATCCATAGACTTTTATCATGATGTTTTTATTTTTAGCACCATCCTTATATTTTAGCTGGCTGATATTTTTTTAATTGATGTTTTAAAAACGACTTAGTGACGTTACAACACTTAGGATTTATGAAACTGCTGTATATTGACTTTCATTCTTTCCTGTTATTAAAAAAATCATTTATTCATTAATTGCTTATTGGCTACATTAATTTCATTTAAAATCAAAAAATAAAAATCTGTAGGTAAAAAAAATCATTTTCTATAGTTCCTCCAGATTTCTATAGACTATTGCTAGATCGCTAATCAAGACACTGATAGACATGTTTTCAGTCTGTTAAATCACCATAACAATTAATTTTAATTATCCGATATTTATTGTTATGCCGACCTAATAAAAACAAGGCATACGTTAATATTGAAAAAGTGGTAAAAATGCTTGGATGTAAAAAGCTTGGGAACCACTGATCTACACCAATTACTTAAAGTATACATTAAATCGAACATTTAATGTAATATGGTAATTTCATCTCAAAATGCAAAAACTTATTACACATTCTCTCCAAAATATTCAACAATAGCAATTTAGAGACTACAGAGCATGTAATATGTTATTATTCAGATTTTATTATAAATAAATATAAATTAATCCTAGACCTATAATGATATTTCAAGGCAATGCCAAGCTGTACCCCATCTTCGATATTTATATTTATAAAATTTGTAACTGTAGTAATGAATGTTAAATTTAAAATTAGCTCAAGTATTTAATGTAAATCTAGCAACTATATTCAAGTACAATGCAGGATAGTCGCGGAATTATAAGAACGACTGCACAAACATACTCTAGCTCATGTAAATAACATATCAAACGAATTATGTGATCATGTAGAGACGGAAGAACATTGTTTTGTTTTGAAATTTCATTTCCGGTCATAAAAGTCATCTACGTGCGGTTCCAATTTGGTGTGAAAAATACATAGTTGCTATTTCTGACACGAAATATTCGTATTCAATATAATTACAAATATATAAACAATGAAATTTTAAGATGACGAAGTCAGCTATCAGTTATATATTACTGAGAGAGTTTACACCGAATTAACTTATCCCCTCCGAATCGCACTAAGATTTATGCATTCTCATGCCATTGTACCAAAGATAAAGGAAATGATCAGTACAGTGATTCCAAAGAAGCACGGGAGGTCAAAGACAACTGTGGGATGCACAATTCATCAGGAACAAGCAACATAAACCAAAATTACACAAGATTACACTCCGACACATTATAGAGTACAGAACCAACTCTCCTAAGCTGTCAGAAGACTACTTGGGAGATGATAGGTCGGAATATGTGGTAATCCTTAATGAAGCCTGGATGTACTTAAATGACCACGGACAATTTTTCTATCCTCCACATTATACCATGACAGAATGGTTCCGTCAGTGAAAGGAAACGTTTTTCAAAGGGTTCATGCTAGTGGCTGATTATTGCCATTTGAGATGATTAATAAACTAGTTTCTGGGTATGCATGTCAACGCTGCCTACTACCAAGAGAATATTTTGGAACCGTTCTACCGTACTGAAATCCCTAGACTATATGGTGAAGACTGTAAGAATGTGTATTTCTACCAAGACAAAGCCTCGTCTAATAAAAAGATCAGCCTATATATATCGAATAAGTCCAGAAAGAAGAATTCAGGCTCTTTAGTACAGTCCATGCTCATAAAATCGCCAGATGATGTATCACCGTAGGTTTCTGTGGATTCTTTCTGAAGAAAAGAACACTTGCAAAGAGACGACCTAGAACTCTTGATGGACTCTGCCAGGAGGAATGAGACAAAATACCATTAATTGCTTTCCAATGAGAACAATCCTCCTGTGAAACCTGAGACATCCAACGAGATCCAGAATGCAAGGTTAGCAAAAAGAACACAATAATTGATCATTGGCTGGCTTCGTATGACAATTGAATACGGCCAAAATAGATATTAGAATCTTAGGAAAACTTTCATATTAATGTTTATACGATATCTTTATATCTTTGTAAAAAGAGTTAGGCTTATATTAATTTGGGTGGTGTAAATTTTGAATAAATCCAATTTATACATTCATTTATTTTATTTTATTTTATTTTATCTTCTCTTATCTTACCTTATTTTATTACATTTTATTTATGTTTTCTTATTTAATTCATTAACTTTTGCAAGACAGTTTTTTGAATGAAATCATTCTTCAGATATCTTACGATATCTAGCAATTAAATTCCATTTAGGGAAGTTGTAGGATTAATTTTGTGTCTTTAAAGATGAATTTCCATCTATATTTTTTCCTTTCTTTTCTTTTAATATTAATTGTATGTAAGATTAATGAAATAAATTAATATTTGAAAGTTAATATGTTTATTTTAGAATTATATTGATTAACTGGCAGATTAAAAGCAGTAACAATCAATTGTACATGTCTGAATAATAGTGTTTATTTTAAAATTATAAATTATGCTAACGTAAAAAATCAAATTACTTTCTAATGTCTTACAAATTACTTAATCTTATTTTTAAGCCACTGATAGAAAGCATAACACCTTGGTTTATTATTATACAAACCTCTGTGTTAGAATATGAGACCAAATTGATTTAATTTCTATTTTACTTAAGTTTATTTGAGAGCCTTATTTATATTTTAATTGTAGTTTTCATGTTCATAGTTTTCCTTTCGTTTTTAGAATTTCATTACAGAATCTCAACTTTAAGAATATCCCAAGTTCCCGCCAAAAACTGAAAGAAAATTGTTACAAGATGACTATTGGAGTGAATCTTACTCTCAAATGCATTACTCATTGACGTGAAACATTTGAATGCACTGCAGCGTTTGCTGTTCTTTTATTATTGCATCCTTGAGCGTTTATTACCTAATAAGCAAATATCGTTTGTGTATTTCCTGGTTGCCATTCCCCCTTTCCACCAAAAACAGCCACGGAAAGAACCAGTTATTGATCTTATTTTAATGGAAGAGTTAGAACTCATTTTATATGTCGAATAAAAGGCCGCGTCCTTCTGTCATTGTGGAATTGCAAGCGTACAGCTGCACATATGGTTGGAATTAATAATGCAATGTTCAGAAAGGTTGTTTGCATCAGACGACAGTCCTTGCAGCAAACGCCATTTTTCAAAAACAAGCTTTCTTCTGTTAACTGAATTGAAATGTCACACACGTGTATAATAAATTGGAAATACTGACTTTTAAACTATTGCGCCTATAATATTGGAGAAACCCACAAACATGTAACCCAATTTTTAATTCTGCATCATTTTTGATTAATGATGATTGTTTTTATTATGATTTTTGATTTAAAAGTCATAGTAGTGCCAACGCCTTAGGCCTATCATCGAAAGAAGGAATTTGAAATGCCATTAATGTAACGTCGTTGTTAAGAGATGATATAGCATTGCATTTTATTATTATTATTATTATTATTATTATTATTATTATTATTATTATTATTATTATTATTAT
>JAFIDM010000002.1:38128352-38164079 GCA_023159025.1 Thereuonema tuberculata
ATGGGTACAACACGTACTCGATCCTGCCTCCACTGCTTCTGGAGCTCGTGTGCTAGATCAGTGTATTTACTGATCTTGTCTGCGTGAGTTTTCTGCATGTTCTTGCTGATAGGCACTGCAATATCAATTAGATAGGTCTGTTTGTTGACCTTATTATTATTATTATTATTATTATTATTATTATTATTATTATTCATCTCCAGAAATCACTTTCGTATATATACAGTAAAACCTCGTTATTGCGTTTATCAAGGAACCTTGACCAAAAAGCGTAATAAGCGGGACAGCGCTATATCGAGGTTTTACTATATGTAAAGCTGTAAAGGGGCTATCCATAAACTACGTACGCATGTCAAGGGGGGGGAGGGGGCAGTTGTGTTTAGCGGGACAAAAGTGGGTCAGATAGTATGTGACATCACATTAGATGTCACTTAAGCGCTGTTTTGAAATCAAAAAATACCTAGGAAAATCCTTAATGTGTGCATTGTGTGCAATTAAAATGTCTAAAATCTCTTAAAAATACACATTATTTGGGTAGGAATTAAAAAAAAATCAAATAATCTAAATATAATATTAAAAAAATAGAATCAAAATCTAAAAATAAAAGATCTTTTTTTTGGTATTATTGGCCTAATTAGATACAAATATGCTTCAATATAATTGAAATATAATAATTGAAAGTTAAATCTTAAGAAAAAAATCATAATCGGAAATTAAAATTATTATTTTTTTTTTTTGCGTTTCGATGTATATTCCTCATATTCAAGCATATTTTAATTCGAATTTTAAAGTTTAGATAATTGCTGGTGTTTTAATGAATTTCTTAGTAGGTATTTTTAATAAAATCTCTTAAAAATACACAAATCATTATTAAAAATACAGATGATCTGACTAATTTCATCTCATACGTAGAAGTCCTGAAGGAGAATATGTGTGAATTTACATGTATCCATTTTGGGGCACAAAAATGAATACCAAGCAACTTTCCAATTTTTTTTTATTAAAATCTGAAATTTTGTCTTTTATTAAACGAAAACCTACAGTTGGTAAAATCTGTTTTGAAAGGAAAGTATTAATGTGCAGAAAATTGAAGACTCAGAGGATATTTGTTGTCATTTAAGAGCTTCATTATTAAAGTGAAAAAGAGAATAAATGCAACAAGATCTATCCCAAAGATAGATTCTGCGGAAGGAGACAGACCCTAGATTAGTTTTTGGACGCTCAGAGCCATCGCAATAAATTTAGGAAGAAAGAATTTCTCATAATGATCACCTAAGAAAACTATGATTGATGACAAATCATTTACTGATCATTCTACAGTTAGATCATTTTACTGATCTAACTTTAAGCTTAACTTTATGCTTGATACCAAATAGTTGCAGCTGACGAGAATAAGTATCAATAGTTCAAATTCGACTTGAAACTATGACTCCATAACAATATTGTAACAGTTTATAGGTAAATATTTTTAGAAATCATTTCTTAGTACATATCTGTATTTTATTCATTTTAATCTTTACCATTATTTATTTTAAATTATTCGTTTTCTATTTCCTAATTATTGATGTTCTGTTTATTTTTAAATTCTTTTCCGCTGCAGTCGTTTAATTAGTTAATTCATTTAAATTCATTGTGTTCTTGTCCAATCACTGTGTATACTTTTAATTAATCTTCCAAGCAAATGCGTCAATGTATAATCCATAAAAACCCATGGTTTCTGTTTAATAAATTCAGTTCAGTTCCAAACTTGATTCCTAAAAAATCTCTCCCACAAGCACCATTACAATAGTCCTCTAAAAATAAGAAAATGAAATAAGTTCATTACGAAATTAAAGCAACTAATTCATAAAGGAATTAAGTAAAATGTCGATAATGAATAAATAAGATCTGATATTCACACAGTTGCTTTGTGGCTTTTGATTCTCATCAGCTAGTACTAGTCATCTTGGAACACATATACGTCTGCCATTCGGATATAGACGATTTAAGACATTAGAAAGACCTTGAGACCTGTCTAAAGATAAGAATTTCGTTATTACTTGATCTCTCTTTGATTTCTCTATTTGGGCCCAGATCTTATTTAATGTTCTTTCTATCACAGTATTGGAAGATTTTCAATTAAAGAAACGTCTTTGATATATATCAAATACTACTACTACTCGGAATGGGCCCCAAAGGACCACGCGCTAGCCCCCCTGACAACGTCAGGACAAGGCTAGGAAATCAGAGACGAGAATTCACTTCCCGTCAAAGATACATCTGAGAGAGTAAGTCCCAGGGGGAAACGGACGAAACACAGAAGAAGAAAGAAACAGCCATGCCACGACCGGGATTCGAACCCAGGTACCGGCACATACGGCAGACCGCCGTCTAGACCGCTCGGCCAAGCTGGCACGGCTATATCAAATACTTCAAAACAAAAATAAGCTATTGAATTTAACTTACTTCTGAAGCCGTACTAATTCAAGGGTCAAATATAATTGAGTTCACTTAGTAAGTCCTAGACCACATTTTCCAATATTCGGACGATTGTAAGTGGCGACATTGGGTCAAAGATATCTATCTCATCATAGCCGATAGATAGACCCCAGTTTTGTTCAATTACCCTTTTTTTTCCTGACCCGGTAAATGGCCATCGAAAATTAGGGAATGAACTGGACCGGAAATCCCAAAAGCTTCAGGTCACGGGGAGTACAGTCAGGTATAACTCATGAGACACCAACTCCCTGTTTCAACCATGGAGACCACGTGGGGGTAATCTTTTCTCGCGAAAAAGGAAATTCAATTATTTCCTTTCAATTGTTTGCCTATTGTTTATACAGGAGATGAAGATGTAGAATACAGAGGGCGCTGTATAGCATGGAGTAACTGTGAGGCATTTTGGGCCGCCGGAACGCGACAGATCAAATCCTGGTCATCCTATAGGTCAGAGCTTCCAACCGATGTGCTGCGGAGTAGTGGTGTCCCGCCAGGAGACCTTTAGTGTGGCGCGAGAAAATTCTGAGAGTGGATCTGTAATCAACATTTAGCGTCAAACTCGTCAAAAGTTCGTATCTAGAATAAAATCTAGAAAAAATAATCTAGGCAAACAGAAATAGGAACTTTCTGTTTCATTCTAATAATTAAAAGATATTAAATAAAATTCAAATCGGTTTAAAAATATACTTTATATCGGTTATCTTTAAATGTTTAACGAACTAAATACATCAGTAAACACATATTTCATTAAAATTATTTAATAAAAAAATAAAAAACCGACAGTTTCGGCTCATTGAAAACACGATAGCCATCATCAGTAGAGTAGACAAAAGTAATTATTATTTAGTCAGATATTCTTTTCGTCACCCATTAAATAAGAATTTAAATGTTTAAAATAGACTGCTATGTTAATTTATAAGTTATTGTAACAAACTTACAAAGGATTGTATCACAGCAATAAAAGCAATGGAAAAACTTAGTGTGTCGCGAATATCTATAACTATGGAAGTGCGCCGCGTAGCAAAAAAAGTTGTGAAGCCCTGTTATAGGCAAAGATCCAATTTAATTTAATGTTTCAAGTTTCATACTGCCTTATAAGTTTATCAAACACGAAACACATCATAACATTATTTTCCTTATTATACACCTTAATATCGTAATCTACTAACGTTCATGACTTTCAGATTGAACAACCAACTTTATAACCGAAAGAAAGGCCAAGGTCTTTATTTAAAACTATAATCAAAGAACGTCGAAGGCTGAATTGGAGAAAGAAACGCAGTTTCTTAGTAAATTATAAGATAAAAGATAATGCCATATATTATTTTATTAATATAACCTTTCTCTATTTACCCCTTTTTTAAAATAGAACTAGGCCATCCCCCTGTCTCACCCTGGTAAGTATGAGATAATCCAAAAAGAATCGATTCCAAGCGGTTATGGCAAAAAGTGATATTTTATTCCTTTTTGAATGAACTCATTATTTAATAGCGCGCGAACAAATAGAATAAAAGTAGGATTGGATATTGGGGGACCAGCAGTAGTCCAACGGTTAGCGTTCCTGGCTGCGAGGACGAAGGTCCTCGAATCCCATGCAAGGCGAAAAAAAAAAAGAAAATTTTATAAATTTTCTCAGTAATGAAAACTAATAATTAACAATTGCACCGGACAGACAGAGAAATAAAAGATTTTAGTAATATAGATTCGTAAGAAGATATGTAATGATCAGACGAATTTCCAAATTCATAAGAAAAATCGTAAGAATAAAACAATTTCATTTTGAAACCAACATTTCCACAGGCTTTTGTCGAATTTAAACTGAGTTAGTGTTCAATAAGGTGACCTATTTTCTTCATTTGAAATTTCGTAGAAAATCCTGCCTCCTATTCTGACGTTTAATTCCTTTGCTCTGCTTCCTTATATTTCCATGGTGTCGAGAAAACACATCAAAATGAATTATTCACTGAACACGTGACAGTGGGACCTATGAGCTGCGGTGATTTATCAAGGGCTGGGTTGCTTTACACATACGATCGATGGAAAGCCTTTAAAAGGAAACCACTTATCACTTCTTCCACGACACCAAGTCAATTTGGTGATTTTTTATTAATAACTTCTTCGGATAAAGAACAACAAAGTAAAACCTCGCGAAAGGAAAAAAAGATTTATGGATCTTACGAAATCGACTATAAATTAAATCGTTCACATTAAAGTTTTATTAGGTTATTTATATCGTAATCTGATTTTTCTGTTGAGATCTCTTGCGGAAGTTCCAAAATCGTAATCGCGCATAAAATAGATAATGAATTAAGTATTTCCTGTACGAAGTACACAAACAATACTGTAGGTCTTTATTCTACTTAATTATTAGAATAAAAAAAAAATCTTTTTAATAATATTAGTAATAGTATCTTTCAAATACAGTGCAACTTGGATAATTCGAAGCTGAAGGGACCACTACAAAACAAGTTACATCTTTTAACTTTAATTTCAGGTCCACTGAATGCTTGAAAAGATTATTCTGTCAATAAGGAAATATTTATTCAGAAAGATCATGGTATGAAAGACTTAATCACTACATGTATGTAAACAAAATAAGATTTATATTACATAAGCTACCGTACATATTACATTCAATACAGAAAATTATAGTTTTTCAAAAAAATTGTGCAATGTCTGATTGTTTTGTAGAATTCGGTCGCTTAAGGTTAGCAAAATCATCAAGCATGTTTAGTGAACGGAAAACAGCTTCACTTACGTTGTCCTTCAATGTAACGACGAAATTCGGCGCTATCCCGTACTCATTGGCGATTTGGCATTTCTTCTTCACACCCTTTTCCACCACGCGAATGACGGCGACCTTTTCAGCGAACGTTAAATTCTTGTACACGCGTGGTTTACTGAAAGACATGGTGACACTGACAGCAGAAAGCTCGAATGGCGTCTGAAGCGTCCCGTGTCGACTGGCTCCTCATAATCACGTGTCACGTGTCGAACAGTGGCGGGAAAGGGATATCAGTTGTCACATGTCGAATTTCTTAACGATGAAACGCCGAAAAATCGTTGTGGTTCGAAATTTTTTATGAAAAACTTCGAATTAAGGAAGTTGAACTTCGAATTATCCACGATTTTTTAACATTGATTTAATAAGAAATTCAAGGGACTAAGAGAAATTTTTCGAATTAACCACGATTTCGAATTAAAGACGTTCGAATTATCCAAGTTGCACTGTACTAATATAGATGAATACAACTCTAATGAGCTTTATATAAGTTAATTTTTAAATTTAACATGTATTCCTTCATTATCTATACAGGCACGCAGTGAAAACCATTGCAACCATTTTCAATCAATTGAATGAAAGTCATGTTTTTCCAGTTTCTATTTTCTTTTCTACTAGAATTTAACAAAACTTTTAATGTATGCATCCATCTACTTGTGGACGTTTTCTTGACCTCCTCTCATTCGCCGAAATCCAATTGAAAATTTTTATTATATTTATACTATTGTATTACACAATAAATTATATTTGTATGTAATAATACGCCTTTATAGAACTAATAAAGGCTTAATATAAGGATGATTCCAAAAGATGGGTCAAAATTTAAGCCGTAGGTTCTACTCATGAAAACAAACAAAAAAGTTCCTATAAACATGGGTCCGGAAATGAATAGGTTTCGAGAAAAACGTCTTGTATCATTATGTAACGTAGGTATGT
This sequence comes from Thereuonema tuberculata, assembly GCA_023159025.1. Classification (NCBI taxonomy): domain Eukaryota; kingdom Metazoa; phylum Arthropoda; class Chilopoda; order Scutigeromorpha; family Scutigeridae; genus Thereuonema; species Thereuonema tuberculata. The sequence continues at coordinate 38,134,549 of JAFIDM010000002.1, forward strand.
TTGTTTCTTGTTTTGTTTTGTTGGCACAGTAGGATGCGAGAAAACGTATTGCAAATATTCATTGTTTTGTTTCGTTGGCATTTATTATGACGAATTCTAAGTCATTTCCATTATTTGTGTTGACCCTTATAACAATACAATGTTTACTGCAAAATGCGTTTTGCGCGAAAACTATTCATTTCTGGATCCATTAATTGTTTGTTTTTGGTTTACAATATAAATCATTATATTATTAAATCATTAAATCATTCGTTCCTATTTTGCTTATTTGTATTTCATTTTATAAGCAATAAGTTTTCTCTCATCATACTGTGCCAATAACACAAACATTGAATGCTGATAAGTTTTTCTCGAAAACTATTCATTTCCGAACGCATATTTATCGAACGTTTTTGTTTGGTTTCATGAGTAGAACCTAAGGCTAAGTTTTTGACCCACCTTTTGGAATCACCCTGTATAATAATACATATAAAACTAAATATAAATTACACATTATATATATTATTTATTACACATAAATAAAATCATATACTTTAATAGACATCTTAAATATATGAGATTGAGGAGTTCAGCCTAAAACAAAACAATTGTAATTTTTTTAATAACGTATATTTTTTAATATATAATTTTGATACCTCAATGTTATCAAATAGAATGCTTCTGAGGTTATTAAAGTTAGATATAATTAATCTGCTGGTTATCACGAATCAACTTTGGAAAACATTTGAAAATTGCGGATATTGCATTATAAAAAATGTCAAATTCTTTTGAATAAAAATTATTATATAATTTAAGACAGAAATTTCTCGTACATAAAGCACATTTTTTAGGTGGCGTCTGGAGAATAATTTTGCGTGTAAAACTCCCCGACGTCCACCGCCGTCGGTGATTGAACTGGACTCTTCCAACAATCAAGTGCATTATTACTTCTCTACCAGGCCTACATTTCACAAATAGAAATACCGTTTAAATACATTAAATACCGTAAAACTACACACCAATATTTCTCGAGTCCAACTATTTCCAAATGCTCCTTCAAAGAAAAATACATCTAACACGATTACTAGCGACGTCTAATTGGCATTAGTTGTACTGAAGATAGTTGAGCCGTGATGCAGTTAGTTCCATGAGTCTAATCGTTAATGTCAGACAAACGAGTTTGTTTTTGTCCAATCATCTGAAAACTTTTATTCAGAAATATTACTTTGAAAGTATTGATGCCGAAGTATTGATGCCGCAATATTTAAAAGATAATGTTACTATTATGTGTTTTAGATATAGTTAGGTTTGGAATTATGGTAATTTCGAGGTTTATGGCAAGAAGTTTGAAATTTCGTAGTTTCAACTAAAGTCCAAACGGTTTGTTGGACCATTCTTGAAAAACCATTTTATTTTGTTCCAGGATATCATGTTGCAAGATGAAAGAACAATCCGACGCCTGTGTAGGGTCGGGCCATATAGGGTCATCTGAGTCAATGGAGGTCAGAAATATATTAAGTTCGTCAGAATAACAATGGTATCACATGTCCAGCTCTTACCATTGCCGAGTAATTGTAATGTCCAGCTCTTACCATTGCCAAGGCAGTTGAAAACTTTGATTGCAAATTGCTCGGCCATCGTAATAGGTTGAGCTCTGGTTTTTTGGACCCGCACAATCAATTATCCTCTACGAGAGGATCATTGTTCTCTCTAGCTCCATATTCGGAAAAATCGTTTTCACCGTCAAAATCAACTTTAAAGTTAAAAATTCACTTTACGAAATGACCAACTTAGGAAAACGATACGAACTTCAAGCTTCGCATACATATACAGTGGTACCTCGACATACGAATTTAATTCGTTCCGTGACGATCGTCGTATATCAAAAAATAGTATATCAAATCAATTTTTCCCATAGAAATTAATGGAAATACAATTAATTTGTTCCAGTGATAGGAATTTACCCCCCCCCCCGCCGAAAAAATAACTAACATGCTTTAAATACCAACCAAATATAGATTTAATATAAGATAGATACAATGTTTAGGGTATGCATGATATAAATGTACTATATTTTTTTACTAAATGTACTATTTTTTTACTTACACTAAGACTAATCACTATCACTGCCACTCTCACGTCTGGCCCTCTTGGCCTCAGTTGCACTGGGTGTATCGCCACTAAGACGTGGTCTTTTCCAAAGGAAATGATCAAGAGAGATCTGTTTCTGTCTCTTTTTTAGAATGTTTCTAAAATGCGCAAGGCACGTGTCATTGAACAATGCACTGGCTCTCCCTGTAGACAATTTCTCCGGGTGTCTCTTTTCTACAAAATCGGACACTTCTTGCCACTTAGCAAGGATATCACGAATTTCACGTGAAGATAGCACCTCCTCTTTCTCGACCCCCTCCTCACTGCTGAGTTCCTTCATCACCTCTGAGTGCGTCATCTCTTGTAACTTCTTCAGCTCCTCCGTCGTGAGTTCTTCTGCATGCTTCTGCACCAGATCCACAACATCTAGCTGTACTAGCTATTCGTATCTCAAAAATATCTTCGTATTTCGAGGCGTAAATTATAGGAAAATTTTCGTCGTATATCAAAAAAATCGTATGTTGGGGCATTCGTATCTCAAGGTATTACTGTACCTATTAACATATATGATAATACCATGTATAGACCTAAGAGATATGCACCCCAAAATTTCGACTTATGGGCCCAAAACCAGTTGACCATGCTCAGGTCACGTCCAGGGTGGGCAAGGGGGTCAACTGGCAATCAATAGAAAAAAATAGTCATGCCAAGGCCTGATGATTACGGCAAAAACCAGAGCTCAACCTACTACAATGGCCGAGCAATTTGCAATCAAAGTTTTCTACTGATTTGGTCAATTACTCGGCAATGGTAAGAGCTGGACATGTGATCCCATTGACTTTATTTCTTATTCTGACCTACTTAATATATTTCTGACCTCCATTGTGTCAGATGACCCTATTTGGCACGACCCTATACAGGCCGCCCGGTTGTTCTTTCTCAAAGAAAGATAGGCGGACTTGCTTACAAGATGCACAGTTACCGCCAAATGGAACTACGTCTAGCTTACATCAAAAACTAATATCATGATCTCAACCCCATTGAGCATCTGTGGGACGAAATAAAACAGATTAAGTGCCCACCTATATCGCCCATCTTCCGTGGCCGGCCTCACTTCAGCTGTCATGGCCGCCTGGAAGTCAGTTCCTGCGACCACCTATCAAAACCTGGTGGAAAGTCTTCCAAGATGTGTACACGCTGTCATCGTTGCAAAAGGGGGATTGGCATCAAATTAATATGTCTCAGGAACCTCCGCGTCCCGACCACTATATTTTGGCCATATAGTGTATGTAGTGGATGCATGTAGGACTTTTAAACTGATACAGATTTCATTCTTTTAGGTTCAGGAAAATTTGTCTACTTCCTTATATGTTTCGGTAATTTTGATATTAAGTCAATCGCAATTTAAGTTGAAGTTATTTAATCTCTTAACGTTTTATTTAGAACTTCAGCAACAAGATATCATTTGATAGTTGTTATTTATTTATTGTTTTCTGAAAAAATAAATGTTTGTTTGTTTGTTTAAGCTTATCAGAGATTTCTAATAAAAGAACTTTAATGGAAACAGTTGCGTAGATATCTTATCAAAAGTGAATTCTAGTTCATCGTAAATACTGAAGAAAAAACGCTAAATACTTACATTAAAGCACCACTTTTGTTTTCTTACAAATGAAAGAAAATTAGTTCAGTGAGAGAAGAACATCCATCTCAAGGAATGAAAACATGTCCTATTTTGTTAAATGTCTGTTGTTTCTCGGTCTTCCCAAATAAACTCACTGCAAGGGAGAGGACGAATGTCAAATTTAAACGTTAATCTCTTGGTCTGAAAGATAATCTGTATAAGTCTGAGTAAATGAACGATGGTAAGGGGAGATTTCTAAAGCAATCCACCAATGTCTATCATTTGTCCAAATCAGAATCTTAAAGAAAATCTTCAAAAGCAGGGATTAGCAGCGGTTTCTTTTCACCTAAAGAGCATATTGTGGGGTTTTGGGAAGGATTACAAGTTTTTTTGAATTAAAGTATAAAAGGCAGTCAGGAAGTATATCAAACAAAGTTCTTAATTTTCCTTTTTTTTTTTTATTTTTATATAAGTTCTTTACGCCTGTACATTTTACTAAAAAGGTCTATTTAAAATTGCATAACACTGAAATTAAAAAACTAATAATTAAAATTAAAAAATTAAAAAAATAAAAGATAAAAATTTTATTTTTACATGACCGGGTTTCCTTCACGAGAGGGAAATTTTTCAAATGTCCTGTTTTCCTTTTTTGTTTATTTTTTTCTTTGTTATAGCCTATAAAAATCTGACTAGTGATCAAACTCTGACGGACAGAAACAGACTTCATATTCGGATTCCCAATCAAAACTGGTTCTAAAAAATTTCTTCACTTAAAACCAGGCCCCCCACAACAAATTCCGGGCCCAGGTACCAAATGCAATACCTGGCCTATCCCTCCTCCCCGCATGTTATGAACAAAATAAAAAAAAATAGAATCTCCAAATCGACAACCAAAAAAAACAAACAAATGGAATCTCCAAATCTACAACCAAAAAAAAAAAAATAGGGAATCTCCAAATCGACAATCAAAAAAGAAAAAAAAAGGGGGGGATCTCCAAATCGACAACCTAAACAAAAAAAAAAAAAAAAGTGAATCTCCAAATCGACAAGCCCGGGCCCCTTTGAGGCCGGGCCCCGGTGCTGAGGGACCAACTGACCACCCCCTTGTGGGGGCCCTGCTTAAAACTTCTATCGCTCTGATCATCCTGAAAGTAAAAAATATGCCCGTTTCTAAACTCGAAAACCTAATTTTCTTATCATAGTTTACATACTGCGCCAAAAATAGCCTTTTGGGACCTACATTGCTGTTTTCCCTATATAAATTACCTTTCATATATCTTCAATAATATACACATCCAATACCCTTGTTTCCTGTTCAATTTACTTAAATTTCTACATAGTTTGCATATCTTAGTTTACATAGTGGGCATTTCGGGGAGGAATGAAAATTATTGCTGGTTGTATTTGCATAAGCATGTATGTAATGAAAGAAAGGCTGTTGGGTGCTAGTTTCTCAGCAGTTATTCTACAATGTTAGTGTGAGCATCATCCTTCACAGCATAAAATTATTTGCTTCCAGATGCTATGTGAAAAACAATTGAGCATTGCTGGAGTGATGAATTTAAATGTGTTTCATGGAGATGTTCCTTTACTATTATTTCATAACAGGAGATGCTCCATCCTGTTGAGACTAAATTTGATCAAGAATTCCTAAATTGTTTCAATGGAGACACAAATCAATCCCTAACATAACGAGGTGATTTTTGTCGTTTACAGATATCATTCATTGAAATATGGCCTATCAGGTGTTAAGGAGATATTGTAATTTTCGTGATTTTGCACTGCACTACCCAACTAAACGTTAAGACTCACTCTTCCAAATGTAATTAGATTGATTCATCTTTCATTGCTTCAACGATCTTTATCACCTGCAATCAAAAAATGGAAAAAAAAATGTAGAATTAAAAGAATCTTATCTGTCTTAATGCAAAACACGAAAGTTCATTTTTGGAGTTATGGGATTTTTTGGCTCACTCTATATATATTCTATTATTTAAAAGTATTTCCTTTCAGAATAAGCACATTATTTTCACTAGCACAAGCATTCAGTTCTTCTGAACTCATTATCAAAATATAAGCTGGAGAACTAAAACTTGTACTGTATTATTTTTATCCTTCCTTTATTTTGTAATTTACAAAATGAAGCCCTATTACATTTATTATTTATAACAATTTCACTACTTTAAGGTTATGTCCATAAACAGCATTAAGAGTTTCTCTCAGTATTGTAGTATCTGAAATTTTAAAAAATGATAGAATTGATGAAGAATCTGAGTTTGAGCTGGATCATCCTCGTTTCGATCTAGGTGTAACTTCATTTATGTTCATTCTTACGTCATTGCAAGAAAGTAATTTGAGTTTGAGTTCCAGCATTTAGGATGTATTTAATCCAGTAGTTAGTGATTGTATAAGATCTCCTTATTAGTATAGATTGGTAATAAAAATTAGAAGCCCAAAGATGGCGCTGTACCTTTTATATAAGTAGAAAGTGAGATAAAATCATCTATTTCTTTACTGACTTCCTCTGATCACCGTCAATGACCATCACTCTGCAGAACATAAGCATTATTCATGACAATTCTGCATTTTCTTCAGTATTGGGCAAATGGAGACACGTCCAAAAAGCTTAGGGAAACAGTTTCGTCTTAGGGATACAAATATCCGCATTGCAAAGTTAGTAAATTTAAATCTTTTAAATCTTTGGTTGATATGTGACTTTTAAATCAACCAAAGATTTGAATATATTACTTTGCAATGCGGATATTTGTACCATATTTAATCATTCATAAATCTTCCATTCATTTTTGAAAGAAATTAAAAATTTCAACTATATGTAGCTACTCTGTCTGGATGTCACAGAACTTATCTAAAATTACTTTTTTTAAAACTACTCAATCGAAAACATTAAAGAGATAATTTTTGAAAGGGATATCAAAGTAATGTGATATTTTATAAAATTAAATACCAATTATAACAGGCAAGAGACAGCATAGTTTGTTATTTATTTATTTCTCTTGTAAAACATTTATAATGTCACTGCTCACGACTTGAATATAACAAAAACAAATGAATACTGGCTTTGTTATGATATAAAGCAAAGAGTACAACGCCTTGTCCCGAGCCCTGCACGTTTTTGCAAAAAATATTAAATTGAGTAATTTGAAGAACATTACATAAATTATTGCTACTTTAGTGCTACTTTATTTTAATTAATGTATTCAATTATATTAATCTATATTCTATGTCTTTATTTCTTTGTATTAACTGTAACACTCACTTTAGTGGTGCATTTTATGAATAAATCAACTCAACTTCAATTGTTTCTCTTGTAATATTAAGGTAAATTTATAAGTTCGTGTCATACTTATTACTCTTCATTTCATTTCTTCACGTAAATGATGTCTTTCAATCGTTTTTGAAAAATATCAATCTCGGTATTTGTCAAGACAAACGCCAAATGAAGCGTTTGCAGAATTGAGTGAACTTTTATACTGAATTGGTTTCGTTGTGAGAGATTCCGTATTATGCATTGCTATCTACGCAACATTTGTGCTTTTGTTTCCTAAGTAATTTATATTTTTTAAAAAAACCCACTTAAAATGATTAAAAAAGCACAAAATGATTAAAAATTGCCTTTAAAACTGGACTATTTTCCGGTTTTAAAGGCAATTTTATCAATCCGGGAAGAGAATCAGGAATTTTAGAGAGTATCTACGTATTCTAAATGATAGGCATTATAATACCAAACTTTCTTTTGAATCCGTGGAACAGTAAAACATACACAAAGTTTTAAGGGGAAAAAAAGTGAAAAGTGGGGGGGGGGGGGAAAGATAGGAAGAGGAAAAGGAGAAATTTCTCCCTTTGTTTATTTATTTATTTATTTATTTATATATTTATTTTCCTATTACTCCGTTTCTCTGATTTCTGTTTTATCTCATGGCACTATAGCTTCTTCCACTAAATTGATACAGCCTCGTTTCCATAATTCTGTTACCTTTTTTGTTTTTGATTGGTTCATTTCTTCTCTGTTTCCTTTTTAGACTTCGCCGATCGATATTGATTGGTCCCATTTTCTCTAAGTACAGGTGATCCACTTGTTGTTTTCAGACGTCGACAAAGAACTCTGTAAGAGAAACTATCCGGTTTGAAAGTTTTAAATTTTTAATCATTTTTGGTGGTTTAAATGTTTGTTTGTTTTTTTTTCCCCGAATATTTGTGCACACATTAAATTATTCATTTTTAATTTAAATTTTATTATTTTTTTTTTTGTATATGTATATTTTTGCATTTGTTACTTAACTTTTCAGCACCAGTTTATTTTGTAAGGTTTGAAAGTATGACATTCTAATTAACTTAATCAATGCTACATTGTTTTGCTTCTTTTTTTAACTACACCAATAACACTTGTAAATTAAACTGCAATTCAAATTCTCTTGTTAGTCTCTTCACATAACCTCTGGAAGCTTGATAATGCGTTGAGATAATTCATGTTCCACTAGCACCTGATAGTACAAATTACAAAAATTACAATTATCTATTGCAATTGGCTATTATTAAAAAAGGTCACTCGTATTATCATCTCTGAGTACCGGGGTTCAGTTCTCATGTGGGTTGCGCGATAGACGATCAGCGTTTAGCAGGGGTTCTCGGGGTTCTCCTGCACTAGTCCACCATTGTTTCTTCATCATTTCCTCAGTCTGTCCTTTGGCGTGAGAATAGTATAGTACGCCACGCCAAAGATAACGTGCTGGCCTTTCCTGATACCCATTTACGTAACATTACAAAACATAGTATAGGAAATCAGGAAATATGACAAGGGTTTCATAAATAATCTCAATTATCGCTTTATTCACTTTCACCCCAATAAAAATATTCAATAACCATTTATTATCCGTAGAAATGATATTGCAACATTGCATCTGTAATTGACATTCAGAAGGAATAATTGGAGGGAACAATTTAATTTTACACATCATCTAGAATGCTTCGTTTGAGATTGAGGTTGAAATAGTTCACGTAAAATCTAACTATTAGTGAAATTATTGCAATTAATGAAATTGTGAATTTAAGTTTCCAATTCGAGGATCACTCAGACCGAATTCGACTTTGCAGGTGATTAAACAAACTTAGTTTATTATTTAATTATTATTCAATCAATAATTGAGAAGACAAACTATTGTTCATATTCGAATTAGCATTAAATAGTTGTTTTATAAATTTCTGATTTCATAATAATAATAATAATAATAATAATAATAACAATTTTTTTAAGGAATACAATACGCACTTGCTATAAAAACTATTTCATATTTACAATAAAATAATGGCTGAGCTACATGCTTCGTTCGAGAATACGAACATCTTTAGGCTACACAGTAAGAACGTATTCTCTTTGAAGCATGTAGCTCAGCCAATATTTTATTGTAAACGTTATGTAGTTTTTTATATCAAGTGTGTAATGTACAGGATGGCGCACATAAATCCGGGCCCAGTAGGCATTTTTTTTTGTATTGTCTTATTTATTTGGAACTGCTTTTATGTGCACCACCCTGTATTTCCATAAATTCAATTTATAGTATCAATATCTAGTACCCATAACAGTTTTAGTTGAAAAACTCAAAATTTACGGCAATTATCCACTTCATAACTTTGAGGTCATCCCCGACTTCTAAGCCCAGAGCTCTAAAAACTCGTGAACAGATTTCGACTTTTTTATTATTTATTTAAAAGTAAATTAAAAGTTAAACCAAAGTCCTAAAAACTATAAAACGTTAGTGGCAATAGCTCAAAAACAACATGAGGATAAAGCTTTGAAGATAGAAGAAACGTCAAAAAGTAGAAATTTCTATCGGCCGCCATTTTGAAACGGGTGATCTGATTTGGTTGAAATACAATACCAGCCGAGTTCTTCAGGATATCTAGCACCCACAAAAGTTTTAGCTCAAAAGCTCAAAATTTACGGCAGTTATCGAGGTCACAACTTTTAAGACTCCCTCCCCTAAAAACCCGGGACCAGATTTCGACTTTTTTTTATTTCTTATTTGTAGTTAAACCAATGCTCTAAAAGCTCTAAAAAGTTTGTTGCAAAAGCTATAAAAAGCAACGTGAGTATAAGGGTTTAAACTCGGCCCGTTGTTTAAAATAGGATGTGTTAATTAAGTAATTATAGCTTAGATAGGATCAAGTAATAGCCTGAAATTTCATTACTTAGTTTGCAAAGATAAATTCTTGCAAAATCAGTTCAATAATTTGCAAAGGCAAGTCCTTGCAAAGTCAGTAAAATTAAATATTCATGTACATCCATTAAAGATGAGTGATCTTACGACGTGCGTGTAAACCCGCACAGGATAAACCAGTGAGTGAATTCCTTATTTAGTGAGACTATCTTAACCAGTGTTTATAATTCTCCGCTAGTTTGAATTAAATTCCCAGTTTTGTGCAACCTTAGAAAGTATTCAAAGTGAAGTGAGTTCCAAATTTACTAGTACAACATGCTTTAGTTACTTTCTACTAGTTTGACTTAAAAATTCTCAGTTAGCTATAGTCAAATAGTAAAATTTAAGAAGTCTAAAGCCATAGCTTTGTCCGCCGACATTGCTTTCAAGTCTAGGAGCTTGTCATTGTTAAATAAAATTGTTTTTAAGTTCAACTTGGTTTGGATGTGTTAAGCCTTTTTTTTACAGTGGACGCAAGGCGTGGCCCCCACACCTGAGTGAACTGAGCCAGTTAACCGGGGATTTAACGATTTTGGAGGGGATCAGAATTAATCTTATCGCAAGGAGCGGTTGGCGGCCAATAGCAACGTGCAGAACTATTTAGTTAGTTTACTTTACTTCACCCACTGTTCCGTTACAATATATCTACAGTAAAATCTCGTTAAGTCGTCACTTAAGGGACCGAACATTTTTGACGACTTAAGCGGAGTGGGCATTTTTGAAAAAAAAAGAAAAAAACACTGAAATACAATATTTTTATGAATTGCTGTAGGATTCGGTGAGAAAAACAAGAATTTCAGAAATCAATGCATGCAAATGAATGAGTGGAAAATAAATAAAAAAAAAAAACCACATTTTATACTTACCACATTTTATTTTCTTTTACTGGCATTAAAATAATCCAATAGTGTTGATTGATGAAGGTGCTGATTACTGGTAACAATTCGAAACACTTTGTAATGAAATGGAACTCCAACTTTTGTGCACATAGTTAATCGTATCTAAAACCGAAACTTTTAGCTTTTCATTCCTATCCAAGGCTTTTATCATGTCCTTTACAAGCATTTTTTTGTACTTTCGTTTAAAGTCAAGAATTATCCCTTGATCTAAAGGCTGAAGAAGTGCAGTTGCATTTGGAGGAAGAAAAACAATTTCGATCGCTTTTAAATTTTCGGGGCTTACTCGCTATGAAATAAAATCATACTAAGTAGCGGTCAAGAAAAACGTCTATTCTTGACAAGAGTCGCAGCGAGAAGTGTATAATTTCCCAAGTGAATTTCCCACGTGAAAATTCCCCGTAAAGGCTAGGCTTTCTTAGAGTGAAGGGGCGGGGCTGAAAAGATAGCAGGCAAAATTGAGAATTAAATTTGGTGACGAGTAAAAGAGGGTTATTTTACATTTTTGGCTATGAGACCTTGTCGGGATCAAAAGAAAACGACGACTTAAGCGGAGTGACGACTTATCTGGGTGACGACTTAACGAGGTTTTACTGTATATATATTGTGGGATGAAGAATTTGAATAGCAAATACATTCGTGATCTAGAACCTCTGATCGCGCTATCACAAGGCTTTATCCGTTCAGGCAGGAAGAATGCAATGATGTATTTTTCCTTTGGAAAATACACTAATAATGCTTTGCATATCTGTTTCTTTTTGAAAACAAAGTAAAAAGTAAAATTAAAGTAAATAAAAATATTAATAATGAATAATTAATGTATAGATTGTTAGTTTAATCAGGGTTTTCTACAATCCATTTAATTAACCAAGTTCTTTTTACTTTTGTTAAAATTGGGATGACAATAAAAAGTGATTAGACACAAGACTTAACAAAGTTGTATCACATTAAAAACGCAGACCAGTTTCGGACTGCTACAATGCAGTCCTTTCTCAATGCTAGGATCCACCTGCATACAGTTCATATAAATCATCAGGACACCAATGAAGCATTTTTATTTATTGCATTATCATTCATAATACGATTAAATATGTATTTATATTTTTTTGCTTTCTTTCTTTAATATTCAGAATATATAAACAAAAAATTTAGATTAATAAAATAAATATTTTTTTAAATTAAAAAAATAATCTTTTGTTTTGGCAAGCTTCAAACTGAAAGAATATGTTTATATTATTCTTATACCGTAATGGATTTAAATCCCAATAACTCAAGTATAAAACTAAAAACAAAATATCACGATTATCACGCCGAAGTGACAAACAAGAGATTTTGCAGCTTTGTTTAGTTATTAATTCTCAGCTCATTTCACAGCAGAGATAAAGAAAAGGAAAAAATGATCCCGGAAAAAGAGAATGTGGTGAAGGAAGCCAACGATTGAAACCATGAGCAAAGAATATCCAGATTTCATCGTGAAGATAACACTGTCGTTGTTTTTAAATAAATGTTCTCGCCGCCATGAGCGCTGGTGTCGACTTGCTTCTAATATTTACCTGAATTTAGAACTTGTTTTATTTAAAGCAATATGCATGATTTTTTTTGAGTAAGTGGGAGTTTTTCGAGCCACTTGCCGGTTTCAGGCAAGTTTTCAAGAGCGAGTAAAGCAGCCATTAGGGTCGAATTCTATTTATCTTTTTAATTGCATCCAAACAGCTATTTTAGTTTTGGGGGTCTTCTTATCCTTCTTTTCGATTCTAAAAACCTGCTTCAAATCCTTTTTTTTTCTATTACCTACATGTTTCTTCAATTGTGTTGTTAGACTAGTTTCCTATAAAAGTGAGGCTGATCACATACTAAGTCTGTCTGTGTGGATATGGGTGTGTGGAAATAAGTAAGTGGGTGGGTGTACGTGTATGTGTCTGTGTTCCTTTGAATCCATGGATGAATCTTCTTGAAACTTGGGTCGCATATTTAAGGACTAGAGACAATAAACTTATTTGAAATCTTTTTTATGTGGGTCCTTGTCGAGAAATTAGCGCGAGAAAGCGACAAAAATCAAACAGCATTGATGACAAATAACGGATTTCTATTTTTATTACTACTTCATTTTTTTAAAGGAATGAATTTTTAATCCATTTCAGCTAATCCATTAATTAGCGCGCTATTTGACTTGATTGAAGTTAACTTTATTTTGACAACTCAAAATAAGTAGTACGAATTTATTTTTATTTTATTTTTTTCTTCAGAAAATGTAAAATTTATACTGTTTGTATTGAGAGATATTATAATTTAAAAAAAATAAAAAAAATTACGAAATTTAAAAAAAAAAAATCAGTGTTTGTTTGTTTGTTTTAGTTAAGTTTTAACAGAACCACGCTGGGCAGGTTTTCCCGGGGTTCTCCCGTTTCCCTGCATTTCTCACGCCATCCTTTCTCAGTCTTTCTCTCCGTCTGTCCTTCTTTCCGTGGGATAGTACAAAAGATCTTTCAGGTCGATGTGCTCGGCAGTCATGCCACCCACTTTCAATTAATCTAATCTAATTAATGAAGTTTTACAACGCAAAAGCATCTTAGGCTAAGCTGCGCCAAGAAAAGTAAAAGAATAGAATGGGAAAAATAAAAAGCAATAAATCAAATAAAAAAAAATGTAAAATATGTATAGACAGAAAAATATGTAGATAAAAACAAGACTGTCTGTCTATAGAACAACAGACAGACAAAAGAGTATGATAGCCAGAAAAAAAAAAAAAAAAAACTAGTAGTGCTAAAAGTAAGATAAAAGGTGATTGTAAAATTAAGAAATTATATTTTAAGGAAAGTATTCCTTAAGTTCTTCAATCTCCGTGTTTATTTGATTATTTTTATTAGTGGACAGGAATATGGAACCTCCAAGAATTAAATTAAAAACAAAAAATACACATTGAAAATAAAATATAGAAAATTCATTTGCCAGCCTCAGTGAATTTCTTATGCGCAATTAAATAAAGCGCCTAAAAATATATTAACAGATTCAAAGGTTTGAGACCCTGGGATATTTCGATCATCATCAGCACATCCCTGGGATGTCATGATGTGTTGATTATTTTTATGTCCATTCATTGATGCATTGTTTTTGATGAAATCTCAATTCCTTCTTTTTGTGTTTTACAGAATCTTCTTTCATTTACTAGTTTTCTTATTATTAATTTTTTGATCTATTAGTATTTAATAGGTATAGTAGTTTTAGCCCTTTGTTTTGCTAAAATAGTCGTTACTGACCGAACTACTGTCTTGTAAATATTGCTGAGTGGTTTATTTTGTTTGTTTGTTTATTTGTTTTTGTTTTTTTTTTAATTCAGTTTAACTAAATTTCCAATGTGAAATTCTGTAACGTTTTTAATAAATACAATATGTTAAAATATTTAGAAAGTAGATGAGATAAGGAGCGAGAATGGCCTCCTTATCTTTATCACGCATTCCGAGCCTATCATCAAGAATAAATCTAGTTGATGAGGCCTAATAAGGCTGAAACAGCTGTCTCAGATTCTCTAGATAATGGATTAAGGTAAGAGAACCTATTTTTATTTCGATTTGTACAGTTTGAGTTAATTTTTGAATTTTATTTATGTACATTAAGCTTCATTTTTCTTGTAAGTCTAATCCTTTTCCATCGACTAGACTGAAACAGCAATTGCAGCGGTCTGTTTTGTTTTTATTTTCTTTTGTTTTTTTTTTTTTGTTTTTGTTTTTTGTTTTTTTTGTTTAACGGTTTACAGCATGTGACTTTGAAGATATGAATAGAAAGAGAACATTAAGCGTAGACATTAAGCGTAGAGACAGAAACATTTGGACTAAAATAACAACATTATAAAGACAATGCTTAATCCATAATGCTCTGAAATAAATTCATGCAAACTCTATCTCTGGCTTCTACCAAGAATTCTAGAAAGAGGAATTCATTATGAGGATATCTCTCAGATGGTCGTTTAACCCACTTTACAAAGAATTACAAACGTACACGTTGCTTGTTTCTAAAACATGATTTATTAATGTATTTTAATTTCAGAATTCTGAAATATAAGTTCATCACTTCGGTAGTATTAGATTTATAAAAAGACAACAGTAAAAACCTTCTATCTTGTTTGTTGTTGTTGCAGTTTGTTTGTTACTTTGTTTTTTTGTTTTTTTATGATCTGAAATAAACAACAAAATAAAATAAAAAAGGGCCACATTTCGTCCTTGATGGTATGGGATTATTCATAAACTATGTCACGCTAATTTTTATTATTTAGTCACAGTCTTTAGAACTCCCTTCCCTAATATTACATCACAATATCAACCTCCTAATTTACATTAAAAACTAAGTACAGTAAAACCCCGCTAATCCGGCATCCGATAATCCGGCACATTCAATAATCCGACATCGGTCTAAGGTTTTTTTTTTACAGTGAATAAGCCTTCCGGGCGGGTTCGGCAGAGTTCGCGGGCAATCGGCTGAGGTCGGGCGTACTCGGCAGTGATGACAAATCTAATAAAGTAACTATACTGTACTGTATGTACTGTATTAAAATATAATACTACATAAAAATGTATTTTGTTGTTTTGTTTTTAACATTTTCCATCACTACCGAAATCAGAGAAATCACAATAGAACACGGAAAAATGGCCTGATACCTGTTAATAGCCCTTTTGACTTCTATTTTAGCGGTATTTTCGCTATCCTCACAATAACGGCTAGTTTTAGACGGCGCTCAGTAATCCGGCATTTTCGGTAATCCGGCACTGCCGAAGTCCCGAACGTGCCGGATTAGCGAGTGTCTACTGTACTTTTAACTCTAAGTATTTATAAGATTCAGTTCAGAACACGTATTAAATCAGTTCAGTAGAATTGATAGAGAACCTTATCCTGTAACTGGCAAATGGACCTCTAACACCACGAAACAATATAAAATCAATTGTGTCTGTTGATCTCTTAGCAATTAATTAACAACCAAAAATAGAAATTAAAGTTTGAATATATTTTAATTTTCAATATAGTTTAGTATAACTTACTAGAAACAAATTTAAGGTGCAGGAAAATTATTAAGAAACGAAAAACTAAAGACTGCTCATAAATAAACATATCAGGCCTTGAGTTTGTCGACAGAAGCCGTTTCGTCCTTTTTCTTTATAATTAAAGGCCTTTTGAATCCTAATGATCGGTAGGCTAACGGTTTATCTCGGACATTTTCGCACCTTTTTTTTTAATTGTTGTTTATTTTGTTCGAGAGTCACTTTCGGGAGCAAAGGTGATTCCATTTCCTTTCCCGCCTTTCTAGGTTTGTCATCAACGATGGTAGATTGGGCTGATGAGTCCAAAAAAAGAACGAAACGGTCGTTCCCAATTCCCTCTGTTGACAAACTCAAAGGCGTAATATGTTTACTTATGTTCTGTCTTTGGTTTTTCATTTTTTAATTTACTATTAATAAATTTATTAAATATTTTGTAATTTTTCCTACAAAGTTTAATCGTATTCAAGTATATTTTCGTTTGAACTATTATTTAAGTTTAAATAATTGCGGATGTTTTAAAGAATTTCTTAGTAGATATTTTTGATATTTCAAAAAAATGCGCTAAAGTGAAAATCTAATATGATGTCACTTGTTATCTGATCCTTCTCCCTCGTCACACTTTGTCACACTAAGCACAACCTCCTCCCCCCTGACATGGGTACGTAGTTTATGAATTCCCTATTATGTTCTTATTACACGACGATGTAAAATTCATTATCAGGAATGAACATAGCATAACATAAACTGATAATATAAGAAATTATGACGCTTCTTATTATCTGTGATCTAAATAGGGGCAATCCATAAACTACGTAGGCAAGTCAGGGTGGGAAGTTGTGCTTAGCGTGACAAAGTGTGATGAGGGAGAGGTTCAGATAACATGTGACGTCACATTATATTTCACTTAAGCTCATTTTTTCAAATCAAAAAAGCCAACTAAGAAATTCATTAAAATACCTGCAATTATGTAAACTTTAAAGTACAAACGAAAACATGTTTGAATATAAGGAGTATGCATCAAAACGTAAAATTTCTAATATGCGAAAAAAAAAGGTAATTTTAATTTCATGTTTTGACTTTATTTTACGATCTAACTTTCGATTATTTGTATTTACCTGTAACACGGCCGCATAGAGTGGGGGGTGAAATGCTTATTTATCTGCAGACTTTAGTTTTTCATTTGTTAATACTATTAGTAATATATTAAAGTCTACCCCCCCCCCCCGAAAAATGAGTTGTAGAGAATCAATTATAAAAGTCAAAAATAAATAAAGCGGAAAATACAAAAAAAAGGGGAATTGTAGAAAAGGTAATTGATGTTAACTTTGCAATGATTCCAACTCAAACAGCCCCGAATTTGTCCGTCCCAAGTCTTCTTTAAATCACAAATACCGCTGCTGGTCTGGACATACTGTCGAGGCGGCATGTTTTGTTCTTCTTTCAGTTATAAACACAGATGCCGCTGACTTTGTCAGAGTTTTGAAAATTCACAGGACTTTTTGAGGTATCTCCTGATGCAGTCCTTGATAATTACAATGGATAGAAAATCAAGATGTCTTGACATCAGGTTGCATTAATATTTGCGATATTTGCAATATTTGGGATATTGTGACGTAGGCCTAATATCAGAAGAGTTTTACAAGATTGTGACAAAGTGCGACAAGGGGAGGAAAAAGTGTGAAAAGTGTGACTATGGGGCTATCCGTATACTACGTCACGCTAATTTTTGTTATTGTCGACCAATAACAAAATTGGCGTGACGTAGTTTACGGATAGTGTAAATCTATATATTCATTACTATAAGAAACCTGAATTACAGCTTGCCGTTGACCTGAAATAAGAATATAAAGATCCCTTTCTACATTTGCCAGTATTTGAAAATGCCTACGAATTTAACGCCCAAGAAATTTTACAGATTTTTAGGTAATTAAAGAAATTTTGTGCGATTTTAAACATGTGAACATGTGATGAGGTGGCGCAATTACTTAAATAGTTAGAAAAAAATTAATCTTCATGTCGTTCTAATACGGAATTAATTTCCGTACGATACCGGAAATTCAGTGTATTTTTCATAAAACGTTCTTTTTTTTATTCCGTGCCAGGCCGTTCTTATTCCCAGCTGATAATCGCCTCCTTTAACCTAGTAATCATTTTCCAACAGGATTCAATTATGTTTTTTTTTTTCTTTAATTCACGTGCAAGTATTGGCGGGAAATTTAATATCGTCTCAATGTAGACGTAATATTCGATTGCCAAGACTATGAGCTTAAGTTTCTATTCAAAATGAGCCAATTAAATCGATTTCCAAAATATAATCGTACGAAGTTATAAATTGTTGCATCAATAACTGACCAAAGTTCAAACACGTTTTATTACTTTTGAATCTAAAGTTTCAGGAAAGAGAATAACACAGTAAACAAACGCACAGCAGTGAAACGGATCTTAAATTTAATATCTATTAATCGACTACGTTCATTTAAAATGAGAGGCATTAACGATTCCCGCCATTGTTTGTAGGGAAGTTTCATTGTATTGATTCACTTTTGATTCTCTTATCATTTACTTTCATGATTGAATAAGAAATGCTTATTTTTCTGTAAATCCGAGTAAATTATTCCGTATTCAAAGGGTTTGAGATGTACCTGGAATTGTTTTGTTGTTTTGTTTTGTTTTGTTTGTTTTGGGTTTCTTTCTTTGTGTGTATGTTTTTTCCTTCAGTCTCTAACCTTCATGTCTTGTGTTCAATGCAATACCAGCCCCGAATGGCCTGAAATTATACTACATTTCTTTTTCTTCTCTAGTTCATTTAAAATATTACTTAACGTTTCAGCAAGTCCTGCATAAGCATACAATGCTCATTAAATCAAGGGCGGACTGGCCATAGTGGTCACCGAGGAAGCCCAGTGGGCCGCTGGGCCCACTACGGCCAGTCCGTCCTTCATTTAATGAGCATTGTATAATTGTTCAGAACTTTTTCTTTCTGGTTCTAGGACAACTAAACTTCCATATCTTGTGAACGGCCCACTGGGCTTCCTCGGTGACCACTACGGCCAGTCCGCCCTTGATTTAATGAGAATAGTATAATTATTCCGAACTTGCCGAAACGTTCTGAATAATTATACAATGCTCATTAAATTCCGGTTCATTTTAAAATATTACTGCAGCAGAAAAATAAATGTAGTACCTCAGGCTTTTCAGAATTGGAATTTCGATTCTAATAATTCTCAATATTAGAGAATTTTCACAGAAGTGTTTACTTACATAGGAACTCTGTTATATAAATCTAAAAAAAAGAATTGTTTTCTACTCCTATATTACTTAGGAACACCTTTGGATTCGAACAAATAAATATACAACAAAATTCAGAGGAGGATCATTTTCTGACCTCTAATTCATTGGTGATAGTCGTTTTTCTGTAAAACTCTGCAGTTGTTCACTAGAGATCTCTGAGCATAAGGGACACGCTGAAGTTTGTAGAATCGGATCTGCTTACAAATCTTTACATAGAACGTGTCTGACTTCATTACTAATGGTCGTTCTAAAGGCTTAATTTGTATTATTCATATCAGTGTTAAACATCCTGTCTCAGTAAATTTTAAGACTCCATAAACAAGAACAAAAAATAAAGAAAAAAATAGAGAAAAGGAGAATGAAGAAACCTCGATTTTTAAGTAGGACGCTTACTGCTAGAGAAATAGCAG
This sequence comes from Thereuonema tuberculata, assembly GCA_023159025.1. Classification (NCBI taxonomy): domain Eukaryota; kingdom Metazoa; phylum Arthropoda; class Chilopoda; order Scutigeromorpha; family Scutigeridae; genus Thereuonema; species Thereuonema tuberculata. The sequence continues at coordinate 38,154,082 of JAFIDM010000002.1, forward strand.
ATGTTACTGTTGTCTCTTACGGTATGAAAGGCAATAAAAAATAATAGTAATAAGACTGTATAATAAATTACCGTTAAATTCAGATACGAATTCTGCTGACAGGTGCTGCTTTCTCACTGATCCCAGTGATCCTAAGTAAATACGACCTCATTAATCCTTCCAATGTTTAATCATTTCCATGTCATGGAACGCTAAAGCACATTAACTATTTACACAAATGAAACTATTCATTTTCGATAGTAATTCTCTCTATAAATGCTGTTTGTTTATTTCGTAGGTTATTGCAGAAAATGTAAAAAAAAACAAAACGCCGAGGTAATGACGAAGAAGAGAATAAGACTGATTTTTTTTTTCTTTTTGTAATCTTAGGTATTAATGTTTACATAAGTAGATAAATTACTCTTTGTATATATCGCCGCAGTGTCCAACTTTGAAGCAGTAAAGTGTTTATGTTGTTTTCTGCATTTGTTTTTGAAAATTTTTGCTTTATTTAACAACTAATTACTTCAGTGAAATTGTAGTTCAGTAACAATTTATAATATAATTTAGGGTTATACTTCGTAAACGAATATTAATCCGAAGTTGCTAATGAAATTGATTTCTTTATTTAGCGTTGATTCTTTAGTTCTGTAGATGTCTGACAGTTTTATCTTCGTTCTAAAAGATGCTGGTGTTTCGGAAATTAAATAAACAATTCAGTAGTCTAATTTTAAAAACATTAAAGTATTAAAGTAGAGGATTCTGTCTTCAAAACAATGCAGGCCCCTGCGGGGCGTTGAAGATATAGTCCCCTAACGATTCTCGTCCACCAGGGTGAAGTTTGGGTCAAGTGGTCAGCCCAATGCTCTCCCGTCTTTAGCCCGGGAAAGAAATCTGATCCCCTTTTTATAGATTGGTTGAGTGAAACCCGAAGTCCGTTAGGAGAAACATTAACGGGAAAATCTCAGACTGCCGCCAGGAATTGAGTACTGTTCCTTCAGCCAGCCAACAATTCAGCGCCTAACTACTGGATTACCGAGCCTATTAGCAATATGTACTAACGTTATTTAATCTTGGCATCTATATTTGTATACACAATAATAAAAAGAGCTAAAAAGTTCATTCATAAATAGTGATTACAATTAATTAGCAAAGAATATAAAACAAAACCTAACTTCAACAAAACCTTACTCCGTGTACTTCTGTATGATCTTTTTTTTTTAAATTCAAAAGAAAATGTTTGAAATCAGTGAAAAAGTTGTAAGTACTTTCGTTACTAACACCCTTCTTAAAAGGTATAAATTAAAATCACTTTAATTTGATTTTCGTTAGATTTTTCTTAGCGTTTTGTTTTGAGAAGTTAGTGATGATCAGTACGAGACATCAAAGATATTGAGACCTTTTATGTTATGATTCACGATATAAATATTCCGTCAGCTGTTTTTCTATGGCAATTGAATATTAGCGTCTGCCACAGAAGTCAGTTGGGGGCGGATTTGCCTAAATTGCTGACAAGTGTTTCACACCTGCGTTCTCGCGAATCTTAAACATTTCTGTTGATTCGAGAAATGCAGGGCAAACACCATATTTATTCCTTTTTGCAGAAATTCAATTTCATCGCTGCAATTCAAAGGAAAAATTTAAATAGCGGTTTAATGAAGAAAATATTTTCAAAAACTCGTTTCCAGTTCCCCTAATCTACCCTAGTCTGTAAATAAAACCCACAACCCATCAAATGGCACACGTCTGCATCACTGACCCGTTTCCCTTTGCAAAAGACCACCTGTCTTCGAAGCCGAGAAAAACAAAACAAAAAAGTTCCATAAAGGAGAATTGCACCACTGGTAGGCCGGAAGTCGCTTCCTGCGATTTTAATGGCTGCCGGAAGTACTTGGTTGTAATTATGTGCTTCACTGAATCTGTGATCGTCTGCTGCCTCAACGATTGCTTAAAAACAAATCTTAAAAGAACCAAAACCTTTTACAAATGTTAAATAAGAATAAAAATCAGAAGTGAATTACTGAAATTGTACTTAATTAAAAAAAAAAAAAGAATCCACAATACAATTGAATGTGCAATTTACAGTATTTTCTGTACTTTTCTGAGTTTTAATTGCGTTTCTTGTACTGATTTTCTTTGTTTTTAGTGAAACACTTGTTCTTCTATTACTAAAGCTCAAATCATTAAAATTTATATTAAAATCTATAATATTTTACAAACTCAGTTCTTTATTGATTCGGGATTTATTAAAAGTTATGAAATAAATCTCGTCTACTTTGATTTGCAGAAATATTGAAAATAGTTAAGATGCTTTGCAATAGATGTCGCTGAGCATACATGGAAATATATAGTAATCGGTAGTCCACGATTTTCTTCGTCTTTTTAACGTACTTTAGAACGTCGTATAATATGTACTTTCATTCAGGAAAAGTTTATATCAATTCAGATTTATAACAATAGATGTCGCTAAATAACCTGGAATGATTAGTCCATTATTAATTGCCACGCCCTTTTCTATTCTTTTATGACCTGAATTTTAAGTAACATCTTCGAATTGCTGTTTCACGCTCTTTAAAGATCATCACTGTAAGGAACAACGAAGTCTCAAACATTAACAATAATAATAGTAAAAAGTAAATACAGTTTTTTTGACGACACTTTTTTTTTTGTTCTTTAAAACTAATTTAAAAAATGCTTTTATTTTTGATAACACTATCACCATGAAATTCATCTGATATAAAAAAACAAATACGTATTCTGAATCTTTTTAAGAAAGTTATTTCTTATTTTCTTATTATTTTTTATTTATTTTTTTTTTTATTTAATGTTTATCAATCCTATTAGGTATACTTACTAGCGGTATACCTGTGTTATAGGAATTGAGCATTTTAATATATTTTTTAAAAAAATGTTAATTAATATTTAATTTTTCCATCAACTACATCTGAAATTCTGTTTTGTTTTATTTGCTTAAAAGTTTCATTATCTTTTTTATTAGGATATATTTGTTTAAATATTTTATATTTTACATAATTATCTAATCTATATCCATAATTATTTCTAATCCTTTCTATTTTAAATATTTTATTCCAATTACATCTAGTTTTTAATTCTCCTTGTTGGTAATTTATTTCTCTTTTCACTTCAAAATAGTTTTTAATTGTTGTTTTATATATAAATTTTTCATTTATTTTTAATAGTTTATATTTTTTTCTTATTCTTATTTATTCATTTTTTGATTTATATTTATAATTTTTATAAACATTATTGAATATTTTAATTGTCGCTATTTTTCTATGTTTATATATATATATATATATATATATATAGATATATATATATATATTTGATTTTTAAATTAACTTATTTCGTATTTTAAAAGACGACATAATTATTAATTCGGGTTATTAAATATTCTTTAAGTTTGGGATTTGTTTTCTGAATCTTTTTAAGAAAGTTATTTCTTATTTTCTTATTATTTATTGTCGCTATTTTTCTATGTATACATATATTTGATTTTTAAGTTAACTTATTTCGTATTTTAAAAGAAGACATAATTATTAATTCAGGTTATTAAATATTCTGTAAGTTTGGGATTTGTTTAACCGAAAGATTCCCTGAGGCCATAGAATTGATCAAAAATCTTCAGACTAGATGATTAATCCCAAGGAAGCTATCAACCTGTGGCAGGGAGAGATTCCTGCAGCAATTAATGGGGTTGTTTAGCATTAGCTATTTTCTAGACAGACAGGTGGGCCATTAGTTGTAGGTCCCCAGGTAGCAAGGAAAGGGGCTTCTAGAACAACTGCAGCTGCTGCAGAGGCTAATTGAGCCTTATGTGTGTTGTAATTTTGGTTTAAGTTCTTTGTTTCATGGTTTCTGTTTTTTGATGAGATAACATCACATAATGTTACGAGACGAATGTTACGAGAAGAAGAAATGAAATATCTACGACATTGTAAATATAAACAGAAGTTATTAAACTAATTGTTATTTTGTATTGAAAGAATTTTCTTGTGTTAGCATTAAGAATAAAGAGTTTTCCCTTTTTTTAATGTGTTCATACCACTGGACTCACAAATTAATGAAACACTTGTAAATATGGTAATAAGCAATTGTTAATAATTCAAAAGCTTTGAAATCTTATTGGTTCTATCTGTGTGTCCTAAATTCCTCAGTTCAAAATGTTATTTCTTGTTAAACATGAGACTAAATGAAGATTCTCACAAGGAATTGATAAAAACCACGCTAATTTCTTATATTGCAAATTGTCACAGTTACAAATTGATTACATTTCTTCTGATGAGAACTTACATAAGCATGGATTTAAAATATTTATTTAGACATTTAATAAGCAAAAATGATATTAAATATCAAACAATAATAATTTCATTACTATACAAATTCTCTTGCATAAATAGAAAAACTGCAATACGTTGAACTGTATGTAAATAATATACATTTAGAAGATTACTTATAATTGAAAGATTACATATCCTGATTTTCTTAGCCGGATGGTAAACAAGGAACCATGAACTTATATAGGGTAGGGCCAAGAAGGCTCTGTCCCTGCCCTCTTTCCGAAATTTAGAAGACAAATTTTGTTTTGTTTTTCTGTAGCTAGAGGTTGGCTTCCTAATTTGCTTCTCTCCCACGAAATAAAATCCTATGTCCACCTCTTTAAGTAACATCTGGTTCAAGGTACTGTTTTAAACGTTTATTACCTTATTGGTGTATAATTTTCTTCATAACCGTGGATGACCTCTTGTACAGTACACTTAAAAATCATACGGAGAAAAAATAAATAAATAAAAAAAAATGCTCCAATATGTAAAACATACGTTTTAAGACACTTCCCTTCTCCACTAAATTTCAAATTCAGATTTTTAAATTCAGATTTGTCTTTAGAACAAAATTACCATGGAGGTAAATTACAGTGAGATGAGGTTTTTTTTTAAGCCTTCCGAAATATTGGCTTCGGGCGATTTAGAAATAACACTTTTCAAGTGAACTGAAATTGCTTAAAACAACGTGTCTTATAATTGTAAATTATAAATTGAAACACTAATGCTTTCAATTAAAAAACCATTGATTTCTTATTTAACTGATTTTAATAAAATCTTTCTTAAAAAAAAAAAAAATCAATCTTTTTGTTTTGCAAATTGCAACTGAACTTCGCAACTGATTGCAACTCGAATTATAAGGACAGACTATGTAATTTCCACACGTTATTATTATTATTGTTATTTTGTTGTTTTTGTTTTTGTATGAAACACTTTTGCCATTCAATTTTTTTATAAAAAAAAAAAAATAATTTCTTTTTAAATTGTGAAGCTGCTAAATTAATTAAGTCCGATTAATTACTGAAGTTATCAAAGTCGGATTATTTTAATCATATCAAACTTCGCTTTAATTAATGGATTAGCTAAAGAGATTAATAATTCATTGTTTAAGATAATGGGATATTAGTAGGATTATGATTGAAATCCATTATTTAGATTCCAAAACTTTTCAATGACAATTTTTGTCATGAAAAAGAGGAGTAAAAAAAAAAAACATTTCAATTCACGCCTTTGAATTCAAACGGGAATCTAGGACAGCTGTTTCGTTCTTATTAGGACTCATCAGCCAGATTTTATCCTATTGAACTCAAAGGCTGAAAGGCTGTTGGGACCGTTCCCGCTCCCGGGAGTGGGACCCCATACAAACAAAATCCCATACAACGATGATAAATTTTCTATAATTAATACAGCATCAAAACCTTGGCCAGCCACAGATAGGCACAAAAGGCATCTAATAAAGGAACAAAACAAGACAAGGATCAACGGGGTCTTGATATAAGGGGAGTTTAACGTGTCAATTAAATTGAATCATGAAAAAGATGAGTCCTAATAAGGGCTGATGAATCCTAATAAGAACGAAACAGCTGTCCCAGATTCCCGTTTGGCGAAAACTCAAAGGCATGAATTGAAATGCGCATTTTATTTACTCCTGTTTTTCATGTTGTAATTTAATTTCACATTACACTCCCCTTCTAAATATTTACCTCATCTTCAGGTAATTTCTCAACAAGGCCCCACTTGGTAACAAATTTGCATTTCAAATGCAAAACGTACATCGTTTTTATTCTTTAAATATGTTTACCAAGTTACAGGAAGATCCATTAGCGGTTCAAAAGTTGATATGGGACACACACACAGACTGAGTTATTTCGTAAGCCTTACTTTTTTAGGAAAGTAGGCTAAAAACGTAAAATCACTTTTAACATTCAATAGCCTGTTTTCAAATCTTAATACTTATTTTAGTAAAATAAAACATTACTTGCTTTACTTAATATATTTTACACTGATGAAGTATAAACGAGGTTTTATCAATTTTACGGCTTGTAATGAAATCTGGTGTTAATATTGAAATAAGCATTAGAAGCAAAGAGACGATGACTAGATATGGTGAAAACTCCTCATCCTTTTGAGGGAGCGTAAAGAAAATAATCCCATCTATTTCCGTCACAAAAGCATAAAACGATCCTATTTCCGGATGACTTCACGACCCTTATTTTTATCTCTAGTCTTTATTTTTTTTAAGGTATTTAAGTTAGAATAGATATTGCTAAGTCAATTTTCGTGTTACTATTTACGAAAGTTAATTATGTAAAAATGAAATATTTCTAAAAATGGTAAAGAAAGTTTCTTGTGTCACATTGAGATCAGTAATGCGTTTTCAGGGTTAAGTTCAGCCTTCGGGAGGGAAACCATTCACAAGAATGAGACTTCTCTCATAGGCCTAACGCGTATTTCAGATTGAATGGTTCGTTTTAGATGGTTTCCGGTTTATATTTCATTAAAAAAAAAAACCTTTATTCTTTAAGGCTGTGCTGAAGTGCATTAGCTTTTTCGAGAGTGAGTTTACATTGATGAAATGTGTTAGATTAACACTAGCTGTCAATCAGAATTTGTAAAACTTTTTTATAGAAATTAGAAGTTTGATAAGCCTTTTTATGAAGCTAGTACTTCTCGTCAGATGAAGAACTAAAAGTGATATGGAAAAGAAAAATGAGTTATATAATAACTAAAATTTTTAAGTTATTTCTTTAACGAAAGTGAATAAATAAGAGAAAGAATAGTTGGGTTTAAACGAATGCCGTTTATGAAGGTTAGAATAACATTAAGGTATTTTTGTTAATGAACTTTATTATAATAATGTTCTCTACGTTGTCTTACAGGTTAAAATGGAAAAAAAAATCTCTTTTAATTAATTAATATTACCTATTTTTTTCATCAAAGACCTAAACAGCTGGTGATGTCTTATTACCCAAGAAATGGCCCAATATCGGAAAACTTATACATGACTAAATCTAACTGTTAAAATGGGCTAAAAAATAACCTTTCCTTTAAAAGTCTTATTAAATTAATAAGATTTGAGACAAATTCTAAAAAAAGTTGACCTTTAAAAATCCATCAAGAGATCCTGCTTGAAATAATTTCCCACTCGTGTAAACCCGCCTTAATGGTTTAACAGCAATATAAAAATGCTAATTTTTTAACATGACGACATTACATCGTCAAAGATGTATATTTTCCAAAAAAAAACTCATAATAATTACCCACAAATTACCAATCCATTTGTGTTTGAAACATTTATCGCAAAAATACGTATTAATAGTTTTTAGTTTAATTTGTTATTATTTTTATCCATTTATAATTAGAATACTATCGTCGTAGTAAGGAGTATTGGCGAAGTTGATTGATTGATTTATTTATTTTTCTTATTTATTACTTATTTGATTTCCAATATCTGAATTTCGAAATTGGAACTACTTTTGATAAAGTTATCACAACCTTGTTTTAGCGCGGGTTATTTTTTTATTTGTTTATTTATTTTATCATTGCCTTGAATGAATTGGTTTTGAAGAATCACTTTCACTGATAATAAGTTTAATTTTTTCATTCTTCTTTTTTTTTTATTAATTTTAATCGCAAGACACGAAGTACTTAGAAACGTGTCAATTTTTCAATGTATTACGTCATTATAAAATTTTATTATTTACGAACACGTGCAGGAAATCTGAATTAAAACATGTGTACGAATTCAAAAGATTGAGCAACGTAAGATTCTTTACTTTCAAGAGGATATCCAATCTCCATCTCCAGTTAAACGTAAAATAAATCTTTTATTGTTTGACATAAACTATATATGGCTTTTTTTTTTTAACTTTTACTGTTTTTTTGTTTTTGTTTTTGTTTTTTTTTTACTTACTTAAATGGGTTCGGTAGCCAAGTGGTAAAGCGTTTGACTGCGGGCTGGAGGAGCCGGGTTCAGTCCCTGGAGAAGGTCAACGATTTTTTTTTTTTTTCGATGCTGAATTCTCTTTCAGATGGGTCCTAGGGTTCACCCAGCTTTCTGATAAATGGGTAGCGAGGTCCCGAGGAGATAAAGGCAGGCGGGCGTCGGGCTGATCATCCAACCTTCAATTACTTCCGTTGGTCACGGAACGACGGGTGCTTTATCTCCCTCTACCCCAAGGGCTGCATAGACCTCTAGTGGGAAACTTTAACTCAACCTATTTAAAATCATGGAAGAATCAGAGTTGTTTCCCGCCACAATTCATCCTCTGTATCTTTCAATAAGATTCCCATTATAAAGTTCCCAGAACTTTGTTTGGTTAGAGAATTTTTGAAGTTTTACTGAGTTGCGACTAAAAAATAGATCTGGCATTTTTGGAAATACGTAAGCATAAGTAAAACCTGATTCGTTCAGAAGTATTACATTTTTAATACTATAATAGATCTTCGATTATCCGTCGTGACGACACCGAAGCCACTACGAATAATAGAATACGTATGTTAAAAATATGCATATTTAAACAAGAAAAAAGGCCATCTAACTCGTTTATTGTTAATTCCCTATTACATAACCTAATTAAATTTTAACTAATATTCATTTTGTTTATCGAGTCTTCGAAAAATCATTATATGAAGCCTAGCAGGTAAGTGATGGCTAACAGAGACTGTGGGTAAATAGGGTCATCGATAAATCGAAACTCTATTGTATGTAGCATTATACAAAGTATTTGAATGTCATTAAAAATAAAGATGAATAAAGGAAAAGCTATAATAATTTTCATTTTATCCTTATTAATAAAATTGAAGATACTCTTTTATTTTGATCTTTAATCCAACATTTATCAGTATGTTTTCGGTTTTAATGTCCTTACCAAGGATAATAATATCCTCAAAGCGAAGATGGTTTTAGTAGTGTCCATTAATACTGTTGTCTCTTTTCTCTCCCTCATTTATAAATGAATTCTATAAAACTAACTGTAGCCAAATCTATAAAATTTAAGATGATGGAATTCCAGATAATTATGTAGGATTTTAAATCAGCTTAATTATCAATATAAGATTTGAAATCTATAATCATGGCCGCGTTTATCATTAATTACAGAATTTAAAATGGTTGTTATATTGAAATCAATATAACATATTGATGCTATCTTACGGACAAATATTCAAAATTGCTATTTATTGAAAACTTAAACTTCCTTTAGAGGAAAATCCACAATAAAAAAGAAAATGGTAAGTTGAAGGAAGAGGCTACTTGTCGTGCAATGTATATTTCGATCAGCTTTTAGTTATTCCGTGAACGTATCTTCAGTGATCCGAGATCAATCTAAGTCAAGTGAAATGAGATCAATCTTTTGTCTCATTATACAAAATAAGATAAGAAGTAATGGTTTGAAAGAAGGTGGTCAAGGAAAAGACAACTGAAAATGTTGTAAAATCTTATAGTTTGGTTCTGAAGGAGGAGTGGGACATGATATTATATAGATCCTTTTTTTTTTTTGTTTTGAGGAATTTTGCCATTCCGGGATGAGATATTTTCTCGATATTTCAGCCCGGTTATATATTTATATATATTTATATATATATAAATCAATTACAACAAGGTGGGCGCAAATATAACAACTTCCGTTATTAGTTTCTCGGATAAGTTTCTCTTGTTGTTCATTCGAGAAACTA
>JAFIDM010000002.1:38164479-38188340 GCA_023159025.1 Thereuonema tuberculata
TATATATATACATCTCCCGAAAAAGGCCCGAGGCACTGGGTCGAACTATAGTATAGAAAGATTCAGTATTACAAACTTATATTAATATTTATTTTAAATTGTCTTAGCGCAGGGTCCATGACTTTTTTTTTTTTTTTTACTTATATGACCTTTTACTTTTTTATCTGAAACCATACGTCTATTAGACTAATATTCAGCTAAATAGTTAAGGGCTGTAAGTAATTAGATGAAGAGTTTTTTAATGCGAACACCTAAGATTATATGAACTACTTACGGAAAATATTGCCTCTGAAATAAAACCTAACTAGGAAACACACGTTAATTAAACTAAGGTTCCATTATACAAATGAAAGAAACATTTGAAACAACTTTCTTCAGCATCTTTCTGAAGAGCAAAAACCAGAAGATAGCGAGAGAATTTAATTCCTTTCGGAGGATTCGTTCACTTGGAGATGCTCAATTAGTGAGAATGTGTAAATGCCTAAAATTAGACAAGATACAAATGTTCGCCAATTTTTTTATCATAGAAAAATATGAAAATTGAATATTTTGCAAAATTAATTGTAATTTTTTAAATGAAAATTTTGTTTTATTCATTCTAAATTGATTTGATAACTAAAATTTGAGCATTAAGAGCTCAATTAATAATAAAAAAATGTCAAATATATAAATAAAAGTAAAAATATTAATTTTCTTATGAAAAGCCAACTTAAAATATAATTAAAAATAAAAGCCAAATGTCTATTTTTTATTTATTTATTTATTAATTTGTATTAAAGAAACAAATTTTAAAAACAAATTTTTGAGTATTAGGCTTCTCGACCAAGAATTTTGGGTCATTTCCCGTATTATCTCTCATCTTTACATTATTATCTTTTTATTTTATGTAAAAATGTTTTTCCTAATGTGGAATAAGAATTTTTAATGAAGATTCTGACCAAACGGCACCAACATAACTGTTAGAAGCAATAAAAATTCAAGTCGTAATAATGAAATAACGGGATCTGGGAGCCTCGAACCCAGAATAGAATCTGTTCTAATAACAATGATTTGTTCATTAGAGCAGCCGATCCCATAGCCTCCCCTCCGCTCGTGTGCCTGGCAGCACGTGCTTCTCGCCCGCGGTCAGCTTCTGGAGCACCTGTAGGCTGTTGGGCACGTGCACCTGCCGGCCGCGTGAGACAGGTGCAACTCACTAATAATGAGTCTTATTCCCGTGACGCGCTGCCGCACTGAAGCGACACCTTCCTGGAGACACGAACATATCCGGGAATCGCGCGACATGGTCAAATCTTTTCCCGGAAGATACGGAAAAATCTGCAATGACAAGGATTTCTTTGAAGCTATTACGAATTTAAGAAGACATCCTTTTTTCAAAGAGATAAACATCTGTAGTCAAATTAGATATTATTACTAAAAATTTAGAAAAATGCTTCAAGAGAAGCCATTTTGAATATCTCTAATACAAAACCTCAACTTTTAATCCATATACATTCGCACAACTGATATCCGCCTGATATATAATGAAGATAGCGCGTTATCTTTTCATTGACTAGATAACTAATTCATTCGAATAACTAATGAATTCGGGGATGTTAAAGAATACAGGGATATATTTTGAGATTATAAGAGAAATAGTTTATATAGTTAGAGAGTTCTTTTTCTTTTTCTGTTTTAATATTCAGAAAAGAATAATTTGCTTCTTTTTATTTATTGGAAAAAATAAACAAATAAATAAATAAAATTTGTAAATAAATAAAGAAAGAAATTTATTTATTTACAAACAATAAAATAAGTGAAATACTGACTTACATTAGAAATATCTTAGACATGTATCTTCTCTTCAGGACCATCTACTACATATAGATTCTTTTATTTATTTTTCTTTAAAAAGGTTATTATGAATAAAGTAATTGTATGCATAGAATTCTATATTTAGCTTTCTTATCTTATTGATATTTGTAAATGCTATAATCTACAAATCATATTTCTTTTCAGAAATAATAAAAACACTTCTTAAATATATAAATTTTATAAACAACTTATTTGATTAATAATATTATCAAAATAATAACTTATTATAAATAACTAATAAATAACTTTATTTGAATGATAACTTATTTGATTTTTTTTATTGTTGTTGCAAAGCAAATTGAAATCTTACAGACGCAAAAATTTTAGAATAAATACATTTTTAAATATGTGTATGCATTCATTTATATTAACTTGTGTGTTTATTATTTTAATATTCATCAATCACTTTTAACTTAAAACTTTTAACTAGAATAAATACACAATAACTAAACAACCCTCTGCACCGTTGTATTCATATTTTTACGTTTTAAAACTTAAAAAAAAAAAAGAATCAAATGTGTTACGTTAGAAGAAAATGCTAATAGTAATTTATATCTTTGTTTTGAATTTTTTAAGCGTTTCTTTAATTATTTTCTTACCAAATCGTCAGTTTTCTCCATTTTGTTTGAAGTCTTACAAACCTTCAAGTGTTCTCATTTTTTTTTCTAATAATTGGGAACCCAAGCTTCCGTATGTACTTGAATAAATATATACTATGCATCTACTTATATTCGATAAATTTTCGATTGACTTAACATTTGTCAGATCTTAATCCCCGTGGCTTTTTTAAAATACTGTATAAATATAAAAGTGCATTATATTGAAGTAGCTAAATTTAATACAATCAAACTATAACTTCATTGTTGAAAGTGGGTTTTGAGGCAGACGTTTCTCCTTTCACCTGTTTTCTGCAGGAGTAAATCTCCCGAAAGAGACTCTTACTGTTACAAGATAAGCAAAGATGAAATCCACGATAGACTCGCCGCAAGTCTTTTGGCAATCTTTCAGATCTACTTTTAAGTTCCAGAATATAAACAAAATTCTAGAACAATCATTGAATGAAAGCAATTGCACTTGATTCATTCTTTTTTGACTTTTGAAAATGTAAATACGTAAGTAATACAGTGTAGTTCAAAGGGAAAAAGGGAAAACTGCAAAGTGCTTTGAAGCTACCTCATTTACTTGTATGTGTTATCCAGTCTTTCAATTTGTCAAAACAAAATATAAATAGGAAAAAAACTAACATTATGAAGAAATTAAAGTAATGTAATCAAGGTAGAAGATTTGTAAATATATTTTTATTTATATTTATTTATTTTTTATATTATTACAATAATATTTTCCTGAGATTTGCAGCACAATTACTGTCTATCTCTCTGTTCGAATAAATCAAGTTGGATTTCATGACTTTTTTACATTAAAAATTGTTAAGGAAGTAACATTTCCTTGTATCGATCCATTGTAATGTGCTAATACTTTGGGAGTTTCCATGATCTTTAAAAACTGAAAAAGGAACTTCTTTGATGAAATTTAATCAGCTTTTTTTTTTTTTTGCTACAGAAATGTAACTGCTATGTCATTTGTTGGTCACTATTTGGGGTCAACTATTTTGAATTCGTAATTCGCTTAATTCACGTCAAAGATTATCTGCATTTTGTTTTTATTTTTTTATTTATTTGTTTGTTATTTATACGACATTAATACCACTGGAATGAATGTAAATAGACATTCAGCAAGTTATATCTTTTGTGTTGGTGCTATATAATTCAAAGTCAATTGAATTTAATATAAGAATCAACTTTTTTGTAATATGCATAGTTCATGTGCAAAAGCATTTCCGCGCTTGTCAAGAGGCTCCCTCTGTAGTCAAATTTGAGAATAAAGAGAATGCGAATTCTCTACTCTAGCACTTCCATTTGATGGTTGTTAAACTCCAAGGATATATTCGAGAAGAGTCCAAGGGATCTCAGAAAAAAATTCTGGGTCGATTTTGTGGGTTGGCTGGATAGTGTAAACAGGCCATTGTTTCTAATAACTGGTTAAAGAGTTTGTAACAGGTTAAAAAAAGAGTTGATGAAAAGAGTAAGAAAATGGTTCGCAATTAAAAAATAAACTAGAAATCACTGCTCTCCAGAACAGAGGATAAATATTTCAATACAAAGCTGTTTTCTTAGAAGACTTATTAAAATGAGTTACTGTCCTATAATGAGAAAGTCTATCTGAAATAACTAAAATAACTGAAATAACTGAAATAACTAAAATAACTGAAATAACTGAAATAACTAAAATAACTAAAATAACTAAAATAACTGAAATAACTAAAATAACTGAAATAACTAAAATAACTAAAATAACCGAAATAACGCTTTCAGTAGTTTTAACTTTTTAGATATTTACTATATTAATTTAACATTTTTATAGTTTGACATTTATTTTCAGATTTCAATTGTGTATTTTAAGGCGAGTATAATACAACAATGTATTTTAAACTTACTAAATTTAGTTTAATAGAATAAGAAATCATCAATCACATCAAAAATTGTTAAAAAGTCTTTATAATAAAAATCTTTAAAAATACATTATGGAGCTTTCGGAATCTTGTGCGATTCCCTTGTCAATCTATTTACAATTGACAAAGGAATCGCACAAGATTCCGAAAGCTCTCCTTTTGGTTTTCCGTAATATATTTTTAAAGATTTTTATTATAAAGACTTTTTAACAATTTTTGATGTGTTTGGTGACTTCTTATTCTATTAAATGCAATTTCAACACACGTTAAGCTGTTATCTACTAAATTTAGATTATGTTTGATTGGGTGTAAATTATTAATTTAAAAAAGATAAAACAAAAACAAATTTTCTTTATTATGCACTCTCTATCATCAAGGGTGAATATCGCTGATGAGCCTAATAAGTTTCCCGAGATGATGGCTCAGGGTGCGAGAACCTATTTTTATTTCGATTTATGCATTTTTTTGGTTAATTTTTTAAAAAACAAACTTAAATTTAAAGCATGATTTTTATTTTTTTTTTTTATTTTAGATAATTTAGGAAATATCACGTGATTTGCCTTAGAGAAAAATTATATGAAAAACTTAAACATCTTAAAGTTGATTTGTTTACTTCTTGTTGATTTCATTTCTGTCTTTAAAATTGGCTTTTGTGGTGAAGGGAAGGTGGGATTCACAACATTGTCTACGAAAAAACAAATTGTCTTTTCACATTAGATCAAAATTCAAGAACGTACTTATGTAGCTATAGATTGTCCTAAAACTATGGAATGTGGTCCAACTTTGAAATTTGAAAAGCTATCGCTGAATCGCAAACTAAAATGCAGTAAAAGGGATAAAAAAATTAAGCTATCCTAAGAATAATATATGAAATTATCAACAACTGCCAATAAAATATCGTAGAAATATTCATGTTTCGCTAAATATAATTCTTCTGCAAGAATCAAAGGTATAATCGTAGTTGAATACAAACATCCATTTCGAAACTAATAACCCAAGTAATATTAATAGGGACATTGGGGTGAGGGTCTAGTCTTGCAGACTGGCAGTAAAATATAAACGTCAATTACTAAGTATTCTGTTTTATTTCTATCTTTTTCATCTTAGCAGGTAGGTCTATTCCAAATTTTTATTTCCTTTTCCTTGTTAAGGGTAATGAGAAGTGCAGCTGCTCAACGCGATTATAATGCACACACACAAACACCAACATAAAAAACGGACCGTTCTTTTTATGAACTGATTCTTCCTTGGACAATTTCGGCTTAATAATTGGTGTGGCGTGTGGCTAAGCTTCTTCTCGTGACAGCTCATAATCTTAGACCGGCTGCAGAAGAGGAAATACCTTGATCGGCTGCCTCGCGCCAAGGCGAGAGTGATCATTAAGGTTTTTGTGGTGGACTGACTTCACAACAATCTATGTAATGCTAATTCACCGTAGATAATTATCAAAGACAGGAAAAACAGATTTTTGATGGCTGCATTTTGATTTTTGCAATTTTCGAATTTAGAAAAAAACTATTAACCAATTATTTAATGTTTCCAATTTGAATGAGAATGGCTTCATCATTGTCTGTAAAATTCTATAATTGTTACTCAGAAATCCGTGATATTTCAAGAAATTAGTAAGAGATTGTAAAAAACCATATGCTCAAAGGAATTAAAACATTATTAATTATAAAAATATCATATTTTGAGAAAGCTTTTCGTACAGTAGCAATGACATGTAAAAAATATGTAGCCTACAAGTGTTTATTTTCCTTTTCTTTATTATTTTCTTGACTTTCAGCAAGCCTTATTATATTCGTAATCTAATTACGGAAGTTATCCAAGTGGCCATATTTCTAAAATCGCAATGCGGGACAACCGAAAAAAAAAAAACGATCTTCTAAGCAACACAACCATAAACAAAATATATATATCGCGGGACAACTCATTCCAAAATCAGGACACGGAACATCAAATTCTCAATCGGGACTTTCCTGGTCATATCGGAAAGATTCATCCTGAAGTTATCAGAGACATCTATGGAACATTGCAATTCTCTAGTATCTTGAACGTATAGAGGGAAAGCCAAGAGCAGTGTTAACCACTAACATTAATTTGATATTTAAAACTGTCACTTCCCAGTTTGTTTGTTTGGTTTTTTTTATTATTATTATTATTTTTATCTTGTTTGTATTAAGTTTTTTGTTTCATTTTATTTTCATTCTGCGATGAGGCAATTATACTTTCCATCAGTCAACAATGTTGTGATAGAAATGGGACGAATTCATACTCGATGAACATGTTAACGAATTTTTCAGTAATGGATTACAAGAATGTAACTTTTTGAAACTTCAAACGAGACAGGATAGTAATAGAAATTTGTAAATATGGTATTGAAATACAATTGATAGTTAAAGATTATTTCCACAAATATTTCAGAAATAAAATGAAAAAATAATAATAAAATAACGCAACATCAGTAATTCTTACTCAGCCGTTAAGCTACAATGATACTGCTATTGACATTGTCAAATATCACTGCTAGATATTACATAGCATATATATTCCTCACTGAATAAATCAGAGCTTTATTTTTAATTACATATCATTATTTTGTGTAGATTTATTGGCCGATTAATCACATTTTCAGAATATTATGTTCAGAATATAATAGCTACAAATTAAATTCCAGAAATAAAATTAAATTTTAAATAATTATGTGTAGCATATTTTTGTCAACTTCAGAAAAGTGAGTTCTTTCTTTCATATTAAATTTCCTCTCTTTTTGAGAAATTTTTGATGGGATTTACTAATTCAAACAGTAGAAGAGTCAAATCCTTGTCAAAAAAAATCCTGTATAGTAATAACAGGTAAGCTCAGCATAAGGTAACGGAAAATAACCTAGACATTTCAGTTTTCTTGATACTTCTGTGCAGATGAAAATAGTTTGTTTGAGAATTCTGTGAAATGTAATCTCTCGAGAAGGAAATTTGTGAGTAATCAAAAATTAAATATGAGTATAACAAATTCAGATTATCACATTTATAAAAAAAAAAGCAATGATTATGACAAGAGCACAATCAAAATGGGCATAACAACGTACTGTCTTTATTCATGCAGAATTCTATATAATAAATCAAATATCTTTCCTTCGAAATAGAATGGGTAATTGTTTTTCTTGTGGATTTCTTTTTTACCTTTGTCTTTTATAACTAGATTTTTCTAGATTTCTTAGACCATTGTTAACTAACGCATGCTTTCTCTCTATTATGATGCTGAAACAATGAATAGTTCCATTTAAAATTCGTTGTTACTTTGATCTGAATGAAACCACACATAATAACATTTAACATTTATAGCTACTTAGCAATTGTCTATAGGAATCTAGACCGATCTGTATTTTTTTTACTTGATTGTCTCTAAAAATGAATATTTTTTTAATGTCAGAATATTTACCTTGTTTTATTCTTCACTCATAAACGAGTTGTCTTAATATATAATGTATCTTAATATATAAAAATGAATGTTTCTTTGTTTGTTTGTCCCGTAAGCGTTCCTATACCATTCATCAGATTGCGATGAAACCTTGGTGAGTCGTTGTGCGCACGCCCGTGAAGGTTTCTGAATTAGTAGAACCATTTTATAATATCTGGTGCGCGAGGCATTTCAACAAATAAGTGTATTTCCGGTTTCAACGTTTGCACTTTCTGGTGCGACTCGCATTTGCAATGACCATCAACAAAGCACAGGGACAATCGCTATAAGTATGTGGACTAAATTTGGAAAATGCATGCTTCACACATGGACAGCTCTATGTGGCCTGCTCACGCGTCGGAAAACCTTCTGATTTATTCGTGTATGCACCAGACGGAAAAACGAAAAGTATTGTGTATCCAAAAGCACTTCAATAAACAGAATTAAAACACAAACACTTTCTTTCTTTGAGTGGTATTACAACGCATGCCGGGTACAGCTAGTATTTAATAAAATTAAAAAAATTCTGGAAACGTAATTGTACGCATTATTTGATCTTTTTATGTAGAATTATTTTGCAACTGTAGAAAGTGAATTTCTGAAATTCGTTTTATAAGCTGTGCTTTTATGGCTAAAATCTCGAACTTTCTTGTTGTTTCGCCATTTTAATTCTTCCGTTAACTGAAGAATTGAGAATCTAATTCAAAAACAGCTTTATTAATAGAAACAAGTTGTATTGAGTATTGTATACATTTGAAAGGTACAGCAGATTTATTGTGTTAGTAATATTCATGAAATCTTAACTTAATTTTGGGTTAGTTTCTTTCTTATGATGAATGAACGACAATAATCTTTTGAAATTTCCATACTGTTTAAGGGAACCCATTTTCCTTTTCGGCATTTGAATGCTTATTTAATATAATATTAGAATGATTAGATAAATTGATATAATTTCTTCAGTGATGTTTAAGAAGTTGTAGAGATAAAATTTTTTCAGTTAAGATTTTTCTTATATGTATAAACATCAGTGAAAAGGAATTCTAGATATTTCGTTGATAGTATTTAGAAAAAAAAAGTCATTTTTCTTGTGCAAATTCATCAATTTTATAGGGTTAATAATGTTTTAAATTTATAATTTTTTTTAGTAATTTTTCATTGGAATCCTTAAGAATTCTTTACGTATTTTTAACTTGATTATGAATTAGTGTAAGTTCATAAAATCGTAATTTTCATAATAATAACAGCAATAACTATCTTTACGGAAGCTTACTTACTACTATCGAAGACCTGATTAAGATTATGAAACGGATCTGCCCTTTTACATTATCTTTTTGTCCATAATCTAATGAAAAACAAATAGACTTGAAGATTAAATTCGAAAAACTGTTAAAGGGGTGTAAAACTGAAACTCGAAGCCCTAGTAATTGGAAAGACAAAAAGTCTTTGTGGTCCATCAATTAAATTTTTTCAAATCGTTGTTGATAAAGAGACTTAAATCGTTGTTGATAAAAAGTCTCAGTTTTTGGGAGTTTAAAGGCATTTTTTTTTTTATACATAAAAATAAACAAGTACGCCCAAGAAATTAAGAAAAATATTAAAAAAACTGATCTTCGAATTTCTTACTAAAGGTATATAAGAGTAAAAATAAAATTGTTTATTTCGGATCACTTTTCCAGAAAACTATCCAGAAAGTCCCTATAAAATGATATACAGTATATATAAATATATATATATATATATATATATATACACTCATGGACAAAAAAATTAGCGCACCAAGAAGGAGTCGTCAAAATGAAACGAAAATTTAAATACGTAATGACTACTTTGATATAAGTAAATGATTATAAAATCAAAGAAAAAGGATAATTTATTTCAGAGAAAAAGGCAAAAGAACGGAGGAGTTAATACTCCGTTGGACCCCCTCTAGCGCGAATGCAAGATGCGATACGATCGGGCATTGAGTCATACAAGTTCTGTATGATGTCTTGAGACATTTCGTTCCATATTTGCTGTAACCTTGCCTCTAGTTCGTTCAAACTCGTGGGATGCCCAACTCGTCGTCCCAAATGATCCCAGATATGCTCGATTGGAGACAAATCTGGGGATCGGGCAGGCCAAGGAAGGGTAGTAACAGTGCGGAGACAGTCTTGTGACACCCTTGCCGTATGAGGCCGAGCATTGTCTTGTTGAAAATTGGCTCCTGGGAGCCGTTGCATGACTGGCAACACATGTGGTTGCAGGATTTCATGAACATACCGCTGGGTTGTCATGGTGCCACGGAACAATACTAGGGGTGACCGTGTATTGTAGGCAATGGCACCCCATACCATCACACCAGCTGTGGGAGCGGTGTGTCGCTGTAAAGTAAAGGCAGGATTCAAGCGTTCACCACGGGCTCTCCACACACGAACACGATTGTCATCACTGCCGAGATTGAATCTGGATTCGTCGCTAAAGACGATCTGGTTCCATTCCGCTGCAGTCCAGTTTCCTCGTGCGCGGCAAAACTCCAAACGGAGGCGTCGATGGGTGGGCGTCAAGGGCAGCACACGTAATGGGCGCCGCGATACCAACTGTCCTTCAGCCAGGCGCCTTCGTATGGTTCGAGATGACACAGCGGCCCCTAGTGAAGGTGCTACCTGTGCCTGGATGGCGGCCGATGAAGCAGTTGGCTGTACGCGTGCATTTCTGACTGTGGCAGTCTTCTCGACGACTGGTCTGTCGAGGGCGTCCTGAGCCTGGTCTTCGTGTACATGACATCTCTCGGGTCCATTGGTCCCAACACCTCCTCACAACACAATCAGAGCGGCCTAATTGACGAGCTACTCGCCTAGCTGACCACCGAGCTTCCATCATCCCGACGATTCTCCCTCTCTCAAACTGCGTATACTGTCTTCGAACACGGCGTAATGGCATGTCTACCTCAGCTCTTCCTTTGTAAATGATTCAGCACACTCAAACAAGCTTTGATTACCTGTTTTATACTCCACAGAGTACGATGTTCAACGCCCTCTACCGGCTATACGTAATGCGCAATCACGCTGCATTTCTAATCATTTGCATATCTCCCCAACATGTACCTTCATTGCAAGTTTCGTTACGATCCCGCAATTATTTCTTGGTGCGCTAATTTTTTTGTCCATGAGTATATATATATATATATAGAACGGGCAAACTCAAAGCAACCTCTTCGAGTTTCGTAAAGCAAATCAATCATTTGCAATTTAGAAATTTAGAAAGTACAGAATATAAGAACAAAATTAACTTACGATAAATTACTATACATATAAAGCCGAACAGTGATTTGGGATTTGAAAACGCTAAATAAAAAAAAAAAAAAGAGCAAAGTCTTGATATATTGCGTTTTTGTTTTCTAAATAGAAACAGTGATTTGTTTTTTGGTATTAGCGTTTTCAAATCACAAATCACTGTCCGACCATATATATATATATGCTTTACAGATTAGATATCCCTGTTTCGATCTTAAAATAGATCATTCTCCCATCTTTTTCCAAGACTCCCTCTATTACTGTATTCTCTTGGCTTGTAGCCCAAACCAATCCCTGGCCACTTTAGTTGTCTATTCGCTATATATGTTGCTTTCATTTTCTTATGTAGGTACTGTTGTCAAACCTTTCTAAGGTTTCAGTTTTTATTTCATTTCTAATATCAATATCCTAATTTGTTTTTTGTTGTTGTTTGTTTTTAGCGATCTTGAAAGAGAAACCGTTAGGATTCCCAAGTGTCTGTGTGAGTGTTTGTGTGTAAAACGTCCTCCCCTGCCCAAACTGGGAGTTGGAGCCCCATGAGTCACAGCTCAGTGGATTCTCCCATGGTTTTGAGGTTTGAAGGAAATCGACATGAGGTAGTCACTGATTGGATCAGGAAAACTGGATCCATCTGTATTGCATCAACTATGCTGAGAACGAATGTAATACTTTTGATCCAATATGACCACTTGTCGTTGGCCACTAACTCAAGAGTCACTCGAATAGTGCAAAATGAGGTTGTCAACAAGCTTAGGAACTCATTGCGGGCACGTTGACCCTTGAAGTTATAACGGCTTGAATAAATAAGTTTTGCGCATCTATCAATAGTATAGTCACTTTTAACAAGCAAGCTTTTGATAGATTTCAAATAGAACGGGGTCATCTTTTTTCATGTTACAATAAAACTGTGAATTGACTTATTTTAATAACTAAGATTAAATAAATAACATTAAAGTTAAAACGAATGACATTATGTTGCTGTCTAACGATGGATAATTAATATTAATAACAAAAATTCTTCCTTAATCATTTGGGAGGGAAAACAAAATGCTTTATAAAGAGTTAACGAAAAAGAGTTAAATAAATTATGGTTATATATTGTCCAAAACAAAAAATATAGATATAATTAATTGAGCAATAAAGTCATTATAACAATAAAATAGATCTCAATTGTGAGAGGATATTGCTCAAGTATAAAAAAAAATGTCCCAGTTTCATTTAGTGTTTCGTGACGAAAAACACTGTCTCTAGACACTTTTGTGGTTATTAATAACACTTCATAAAAATTACTTTCCCCAATTCGTGACCTTGGGCCATTTCTGAGAGAAATGAATAAATAATCAAAATAATAAAATAATTGTGATAAACTTTTGTTACTTATATTTTGTTTACAATATTTTGTTGTTGTTTTTTAATATCTGAAATAATTATTTTTTTAAAAGAGTCTTGCTGATGTTTTTAATTCAAATACCCATTTCTATGATAATAATCAATGTTTGCTTTGTAAACAACGAAATATCTACATGAGTTTGAGTTTTTAATTTAAGATTTTTAGTACATTGTTATTTAAGTCAGACAGCAGAAATGGATAATAATTTACAACTTTATTTTCCTTATTTCTGTCAATGGAAATGTAATGTCTTAAGAAAAGAGGACAAGTTAGTATGGAGCCTGAAGGGTCTTCCACAGATTTTCCTGATTTTACAGTTTTTACATAAAGGATTTTTTTTTCCGTTATTGGAAATGGCTGTTTGTAAGCTGATATTCCTCATATGATTTAGCATAGAATGTGTATAACTGTAGACAATTTAAAGACAGATGGTGGCTCCTCAAGTGCATTAAGGTCCTGACTCAAGCAAATGCAGGAGACTGCAAACCTTTTATTTCTTTTATATTTCTTTTACCAATGCACCTAAAATTCAGAATATGAACTTGTGAAGCATTTGAGATTTATGTTTGCTTGCTTTTAATTTTCAAGATATTCTACAATTATTTAAATTAAAACTCAAAAACAGTCAATGTTTTGCGTGATATTACTCGGTGTTTTTTCCAACTTAAAAAAACTTGACAAAAGCCTGAAATGATAAAAAATTTGTAAAATAATAATTTATATTTAAAATATTTTTAAATTCTGTATGCTATATTTTTGTACATTTTCTTCAAAAATATTACAGTTTAATCAAAAAAATGTGTCCTTCTTCATGTTAATACTATGAATTAAATAATGTCATGATGTTCGTTCATGTTAACAGGTGTTATTTATTGCTAAATGTCTTCTAGAGAAATCTGATAACTTTATGATTAACCTTAGAAATCTTAGAAAAGTCGTGGTGATTTCTCACCAGAACTTACAGCAAGAGAATCTCTCTTCCTATAATAATTTTCCATTAAACGGAAGGTGCTTTATACATCCAGATGATAGATTCAGTTTGAATGATGTAAGAGTGTTGATGGGACTGATTCCAGATCATTCTTCAGGGAAATCATAATCCATTTCGGCGGTTGTTTTTACATGACATATCGTTTGTTAGTCCTACTTCTTTTGCATTTTCTTGACGTTGAGTAACTTGCAAGTTAACGATAATAATCCTATTCTTGATTGTCTAGAAAAATAGGATTCAAAGGAAGTTCTTTTTATGACTTGTCTGTGACCTTTTTATGACTCGTCTGAGACCTTTCGATATGATGTTGATAGCTTTCTTGCAACTGGTTATTGAACCCCAATTCATCTAGGGACCGTTCAAGTATTAGCTAAGCATACTTTTAGTCCCTTTAGAGGCCATTTGCTTCTCTTGTAAGCAAAAATAGCAGATGCAGACTCCCTTCCCCCTTGATGTAAGATTTGCCAAATGATTAACAGTAAATAACACTGAACAATAAATTAAAACAGCCAAAATTATTTGATATTCACTCCTGAATTAAAATGTAACAAATTAAATATAAAAGTATACATGAAATACTGAGGAAAAAGTCTATCTCGCACAGCGCTCTCTCTCGCGTGTATGTTTGTCTGTCTTACATAAACATTGCTCTGATACTCTCTCTTCCATGTCAGCAACAATAAGCAAAGCTTGAAACTCCTCCTCTCCGCCTTTTCATCTTACGTAATACTTGAACTGCCCTCATTTCAAAGTTAGAGTTGATAATTCATTGGGATAAAATCAGAGAATCTTGTTGAAGGAGCAGTTTCGGCATTTAAACATTGTGGAAAGAGATTGAAGAAGGGAAATGTCTGATTCCAGGTAATTTATTGGTTTATTACATTTCAAAAATATCAAAATAACATCAAGTGTTCTACTCAAGAAACATTTAGAATAATTTCCACCAATTTATCTTTTCTGTACAATTTAGAAAAATTCTGGAAAATTCAGGAAAATCTATAAACAGATTTTCCGTAAAATGTTGTTATTAATATTATTATTACTTAATGAAAACGATGCAAACGAAATGTCTATGTTTATTTTCAAGTCATTAGATCTGTTGAATTTAAACAAGTTTTCCATTTTCTCAATATATTAATTAACTCGGCATTAGTAACGTAAATTATCTAAAGTCAATTAATTTTAATCGTTTCAAATCACAAGGAAAATAATGGATTAGGTAGCATAGTAACATTCCAATTGTTTAAAACATCGATAGAAATGCATTGTGAAGGTTCTAATGTTTTTCTATGAGAATCTGTGTCGCTTTTTCGACAACAACCTTTTTGGAAAGCATTATTAGTAGATTCTAGATCGACTCTAGTGCATACAAAATTTCAGGAAGATCCATTTAGCGTTTTTAACGTTATCAAAGGAATCAAAGCATTAGAGATCTTGTGAATTTATGTTTTGTTCCCAAAAAACTGTAAGATTTGAAGAATTGAACTCTTAAGTTTTTGCTGTTATTGGGTTGTTTGTGTGTCGATAATGATTTGACATTTAAGATTGTTAAATTTTAACAATATTATATGTTGTAAAGGATATTCATGTTCATGTCTAATGATTTGTTACCGCCCGAAATTGAATAAGTTTTTGAATAAGTTTGAAAACAGAAAGAAGATATTCTTTCCGAAAATTTGCTGTTATTAAATATATTGAATAAATGTATTTTATTGAATATATTTTATTGGTGTGAAGATGTGGTTATTTCTTAGTTTTATTTTCAGTCTTTGAGGACGTGAGAAACTGTGAAGAGATGAATGTATTTTCACTTTGACGTTGAGTGATTCTGCAGTGTAATCATTCGTTTATAGCGTTTCTGTCCTACAAAGTTATGAATATATTTCGTACAATGGATATTATGCTGGCGTTTAGAATTAGATCGAGTAGTTTCTAACTCGCAAAAACGTCTTATTCATGTACCTGCTGTACGGTTTATATTAACGCTCAAGTGTCACTCAATTAAGTGATGTTATTTTGTCCGCTACATTAAAGTGTCCTGTATTTTTAGGCCTATTTTCAAAATCTGATCACCCTATATTAAGGAACGTACACACACACACATATAGATTTTTTTTCCTATCCAATTCAAATTTCACAGTCCTACTGGGGAAATTTCCCTGTCAGTAGGTTCTGGAGATCAATGTTAGCAATCTGATTAGTTTACAGATACTAATATTACAATTTACATTTAATCTACATATCTACAAAGTAAAATCTATAAAAATTTTAAAACACATATTTCAGAGATACATCCCCTCTGATGTGATGCAGCTATGCATATATGTCTCTGTATATAGACTATGTATAGTATACAAACACAGGAGCGTAAATACATATATGTGAATGTTCACGTTTACGTATATTATAGATATACATTAAAATCATAAAAGTTAAAGTAATAAAAGTATATACTGTATTAAAATATTTCTAATCGCTACAATTTCCTTTTTTTTATATATAGCTAATAAAATTTTGTATAAAATTTTTTACAAAACGAGATATTTTCTAAGCTTGGATGTCAATGCTATGTAATTATTTAAACCATTTTATCTTATTTTCTATAATGCAATTAACAGAAAATAAGATTTTAAGTCTTTAAAAATTTTTAGATCGTTTAAATTTTCATCAAATTGATTAAATACGTTAACAATTATTTTACTTTTTAATCTTAAGCCATAGTTATTTCGAGGTGGTTCAAATTTTGGTTTGATATAGAAGTTGCTTCTGGTCGAATAGAGCACTGTGCATCCGGTTTTATTTAAGAGAGTAAAATAATTTTTTAGTGTAATAATGTACACTATTTTTTGTCGTAGATATAATATTTGTACTTTTTTAGGATTCCTAGTTTTTAAGAGTATGACATTTGTTTAAAGTTAGGGAAGATTAGATTAAGGATATTATCTATGGATTTGTCCATTAAATCAATTTCAATCTTGTTTGCATCAATAGGATATAAATTTGAAGAAATTGTACAAAGATCGATGGAGAATGCACAAAGACTATTTCAAAGAAAATTACATGCTTCGTAAAAGCAAAAAAAAAGCAGTCGTATTCGTGTAGTAAATAACAGTAGAACGAAACCGCAGTTTGGTTAGTCATCATAAAAAAGAAAGATAAAGAAAAAGAGCACTGAAAGGCCTTGTAGTGCACTGGCAATCAGAAGGACGGAAGAGCAATTACTCGGCGCACGAGGGGATTTTTTTTTTAATTGTTTTATTTCTTATTTCAAGAACAGGGTAATGGCTTTATGGTTCTTTTTGTTAATGATGAAATCTGTAGTATTTTAGGGAAACAAGGTCTTAAATACAGGAAAGAAAAAACTCAATTAATCATAATTAAACAGTCGGAGCCCAATGATCGCCACAAGAGCTTAGAGTTCGCTTGAAGGAGTTCGGACTCCAGCTAGACAAAGGAAATACTTTAGACATTTAAAGAGTGAAAAATGAAGACATATTCCTTCAAAAGAAAATGTCAGAAGGAAAAAAAAAAAAGCCATTAGAAGTAGAAAAAAAATAAACAATAAAAATTAGATTATTAGAATTTTATTTATTCCATACACTGAATTGAGAACTACAAAAGCAATAATAGAAATTATTTGATGGTTGGAAGAATATTAGCATACAAAGGAAGATTTGCAAATATTCAATAATTTCCAACAATTTATTTATGATTGAAATTATTCACTCTCATTTTTCTAATACTTTTCATTTGCTTGAATTATTTTCTTATAAATAGAATTTTTGAAAACATCCTCAGGAAGGCGAATACTTGTGTTTTTTTTTGTTTCTGAAGTCTGGTATGTGGATTCGACTTTTTGCAGAATTAAAAGAAAGTTTCATGAAGCAGTTCTCATGAATTCTAAATGAGAATAACAATAAATTAATTTTTTTTTTGTGTGTATTCTACCACCATATCTTCTTTTTAAATCTTCTCTCTTCATATTACATTCTTGCCAAATATAGCCTACATATGTCTTATGTATAATTTTTAGAAGAATGTGGTGCACTTTATTATGTAAGAAAATGTAACATGGTGAAGCCAGATCTGCAGTGAAATTTATGAGTAAAAAGTTAAGAACCCTATTAAGAGAAAGAAAGCTGGACTTCGTCACATCCAGAATGAACGGAAAAGTTGTTATAATTCGCATCACTTTGCAAAAAAAAATCATAATTTCTTACACATTTACTTGTTTTTACTAAAGACATTCAGGAAGGTAGAAGCAGAACAATTCTTGAGTCGTAAATTGAAAGTCCGTCCCCGAACGCTTTGAAGTTTATGATCACTATTAATGACTCAACAAAGAATATTAAGAACAACACTGATGAATCGAATGGTCATATCAAACCGTTCAGTGCATCTAACTCAAGCTTATTAATTGCTATTTATGTAAGTACACTGACTGCTCAATTGAAAATGGACACCTGATGCCCGGTTGCATCAAAGTAGCGTTTAACTACGGTTTCCATGAACCGAGTTCAGCTCGAACCTCAAATTGAAGTTCAGCCTTGTTGCACCAAGCTACAATAGGCACAACTGAACCGATGTTCTGTGATCTGCGTTATGGCGGCGGAAGTACGTCATGCGTTCAAAGCTGATTCCTAATTGGTTACAAGATTCGTCTTTCGTTGCGGGAAATCAACCCATTGAATTGTTTTCAACAGTTGTACTTTGTTTCAGCAGTCAACAATCTCATTACGAAAATGAAGTTCAGGAATTAAAAAACTGAATTCTGCCGAGTCCCTATTTACACAGAGACGAAAAAAAAAAATCCTTTTAATTGATATAATTGAATCGTTCATAACACATTTTAGAATGTAAAAAAAACCGATGCGGAATATTACTAATGTAGGTAATCGTGGAGTTTAGCGTCCCAAATTAAATAACAATAAAAAACCTACAACAGTAAATAACACACAGTTATAAAATGTGAAATTTCATCACACTTGGGTGGGTGGATGGCTATAATTGTCCCACCTCCGACCGACAACGGGCTCTCGTAAGCTCTATTTTCGTGCCACCGTGGAGTTCCTGCGATACCGGACTCCTGCCGGATCTAGGCGCACCGTCGGCGGCAGAGATGGGACCAACAGCTGCAAACTTCGGTGCCCGAGAAAAAGGGCCCGGTGTCGGTGGGGGTGAGACACAGGTATCCGTGCAGACTTGTGTGAAATTTCACATTTTATGACTATGTCATTTACTGTTGTAGGTTTTTTATTGTTATTTAATTTGGGACGCTAAACTCCACGATTACCCTAATATATATACTGATCGCGAAATAGTCTGCCTTTTGGATACAAATGATGCAACTCTGTTAACAACTGAAATTCCTCTTCACAGTCACTGTCTAATGAATTAAATAAATGTAAAGTTGTCATTTTTAAAAGTTATTTCTGATAGTTGAGAGAAAACTTGCTTTGGTCTCAATTCGCAAGCGAATATCAGTAATGGCCGAACGCCGAACAGCGATTTTGAACCGAGTTCAACGCCTTGAACGGCCGAATTCGGCAGATCAACTTGACGACGCTTTTGAACCGAGATCATCACAAAACGTTGTTGGCGCAATAGGTTTAAGAATGATCTCCGTTCATCTTGCAGTTTGAACGTGGTTCAGCTACTGAACTTCAATGGTGCAACCGGCCATGTATGTGTCATCCCAACAGTGAAGTTTCGCGGTGGTAGTGTGATGGTGTGGTCGTGTTTCTCCTGTTTTGGACGTGGTCTGTTGGTTGTGATCGAGGGGAACACGGCATCCACACAGTATCTGGACGTTCTAGACAATTCCATGCTTCCGTCGTTGTGGTCGCAGTTCAGTGAAGGCCATTTGTGTGGCCATTTGTCAGCGCCTGGTTTTTGGAGAATAATGTTCAGGAACTTCAGTGGCCCGCCCAGAGTATGGACCTCAACCCTATTGAACATCTGTGGGATGAATTGCGCGTCCGATGCGACCGCAAACACATATCCAACTTGTGCAGGCTTTGAAGGAGGAGTGGGCAAAGATACCGGTTGCTTGCTATCAGAAACTGGTGGAGAGCATGCCACGGCGTTGGATGCTGTGCTTAGGGCAAAAGGCCACAGTAGGCGCTATTAGACATACTTCAAATAAAGCGTCTGTTCCATACCACAGGTGTCCACTTTCTATTGAGCAGTCAGTATATTGTGTATATTTTAAACATGCATTTCCAGCTTAATTTTCTTGAATAACAGGCAGAAATCTCGAAAACAATTGCCAATAATAAATTGTTTATATTCAAATATGACATGTAACATAAGTATAATCAATATATTCCCTCAAAGACAGACAGTTATATCTGAATCTGTAGTTATCTATAGAAAACAAAAGGAAACAAAAAGGGTGTGGTAATTATAGCTTGATTAATCTGCTTAGTAAGAGTATTTCAAGTATCATAGCGACATTCATTACTGAAAAACTAAACTTTTGAAAATTGATTATGAACGAGTTTAAATATACGTTATATAGTATGGTAATTACTTATACCTTGCTCATATAAATTCAAATACAAACTTCTTTTTAATTATAAAATTTACTTATTAATTGATTTGTTTTATTCATATTTTGAATAA
This sequence comes from Thereuonema tuberculata, assembly GCA_023159025.1. Taxonomy (NCBI): domain Eukaryota; kingdom Metazoa; phylum Arthropoda; class Chilopoda; order Scutigeromorpha; family Scutigeridae; genus Thereuonema; species Thereuonema tuberculata. Next base: position 38,184,579 of record JAFIDM010000002.1, read on the forward strand.
CTTCTATCATATTTTCTAGCAGGATCAATCAATTAATGATCTTGGCTTGTCAAAGCACTTCCATGAGAGGGAAAACTTCGAAGGATAGATTGGCCACTTAGATCTTTGGATCTGAATCACGTAAACATGCCTTAAAAGCTTTAGAGAACATTGCAGCTCATCTGAAGCTTCTAGGAGCCACGGTGTGCTCTCCTTTAGGAATAGAACTTATGTTTTATGTCAAGTTCATCAATAACCTTGTAAATCAACATGGTTTTCATTGTGGGAGTTGATGGATTATGAGAGGAGATCAAATGCCCTTCTTGAACAGATGTAATACAGCGTCTCAATTTGGACACATGCTCTAATGATCATGAATTCGTAGAAACGCGTTTTATTGTTGTTGTTAGCTAATGATTCTTATCTTTGTCAATTTAGACGAGAGCATTAGCAAGAAAAAAGTTCCGGATTTAATTTTACTCACCCGTCTCCCCCATTTGAATCCAGTATAAAGAATAAAAATAAAAGCACCAAATGATATAATTCATTCATTTTTAATCTTTTTAAAACGTGAATAAAATAAAATAAAATTCTTTGAAATTTAAAATAAAATAAAATAATTTGAAATTCATTTCCAAATTTTCCTTGAGTCATGGATTGAGTTGTCTACTCAGCCGTTCCTAACCCCAGGAAATGAATTTTAACAATTTTACATTAATTTTAACCACGGAATGACACAATGAAGAAGAAGTTTAACAAATTTCAATATAAAAAAAGTGTTTTTTTTTTTTTCTATAAAAATGTTAACTTGACTTATTGTTTAAATTTTGAAGATATTACATTATCTTTTTTATGAATTAATAACCACATTTACATTAATTATAATTCCTGTTTCTTAGGAAGCGAGAATACCTAGGCTCGAATTCCCATAAATTTTGGTACAAATTTCGCGCTCAAATGTCTCGTGTCACGAGCGCATGCGCATCTTAGTCCTTGTTCGATTTTCTTCAAATCGGTAAAAACGACTTTTGGAATATCCAGAAGTCCTCAATTGCAGGTATCATTATGTGTTTTTACTTCACAAAGACCGATTTAAAAAAGAAACAGACAACAATTTTTTACTTATCATTTGAACGCGCTATCCTACCCCGGTAAATTGTATTTTGAAGAACACTGCGTAACAAGAACACCGGGAAGGCCAGAATTGGGAAAAACTGCGCCAGATCCTGAAGATAACACAGGGGAACAACATTTTTGTTGCATAGATAAAAACACTTATCAACTAATTTGGGTGCGCTGATTTCATATCTGAAGTTAGTTTTTCTCTGTAAACTATAGTTATTTTGCAATTCGTTTTGAACAATTTTTCATGTTAATGTAAAATTTTTGAGTTTCTCAGTATTTATTTCAACTTACTAATGTGGGATATTATCTTAATCCCTTTCGTGGTGATAATATAAGTCATGTAAACACAAAAACATACAATGGCATACAATTTAGCACAGAGTTTTGAAATGAAATGGAATAAAAACACTTATTTTTATCATAATTGTGACTTAAAATATAGATAAATAACATATAATTTTCTTAACAATAGCATTGAAATGTACATACAGATTGAAGATATTAATGAACTAATGCGGTGACATAACATAGAGGGCATGCAAATTCAATCAGGCAAAAATTTGCGCTTGTAGCTCTTGCGTTTGTGGACTTGCTCAGGGCATTCTCGTTTTATGCTCCAGCAGTAGTCTGCCATCATATGCCTGTCCCATCGCCCTTGATAACGAGTTTCCATTGTCTTCAGGTCTTGATGGAATCGCTCCCCCTCCTCATCGCTAACAGCCCCAAGGTTTTCGGGAAATTCATCAAGGTGACTGCTAAGGAAGTGCATCTTAATACTCATCTTGCATCCAAGATCACGAAAATCTTTTAGCATCCTTTGAACCAGAAACACATAGTTGCCTGCCTTCTTGTTACCAAGGAAATTCTTAATAACTGCTACAAAAGACATCCATGCTGCTCTCTCCTTATGATCCATCTTCCTGACAAATTCCTCATCACGTATAAGGGATCGAATGTGAGGACCATCAAACACGCTTGCTTTTATTTTCTCGAATGACAGACCAGGAAAAGCAGAAACAATGTGTTGAAAACATTCACTTTCAGTATTCAGAGCCTTACGAATTGCTTCATCAAGCCAAGCTTGATATGAAGCGGGGGAAAAATTATTCTGTCTCGACTGACAATTGGTTCATTCACAAGATTTGACATCCCTCCTTCAAGAGTTTTGCGTTCGGGCCAGTCCCTCGTGTCCATTGTTTCTCTCGAGCACGGCTATCCCACAGGTAGCAATGATATTTCATGAAACCTTTCTGTTGTCCAAGGAGGAAGTTCACCATTTTAAGATCCACAAATGATCCAGTTATGGTCAGAATATTTTAGTAGGTTCATCATTGATTTTAGGTCATTGTATTCTTCTTTCAAATGAACTGAATGACCAATTGGAACTGCTCCGTAAATATTCCCATTGTGCAGTAAAACACATTTGAGACTACGCTTACAGACTAGACTAATCACGAGAAAACAAATTTAATATTTAGAATCAACAATACCAGAATACATAGTAGTAGATATCCGTTACTTCGGCGTAAAAAACCAAAATCTTTAATTACATATTGCTTGAAAACTACAGCATGCAGAGAAAAAATGACTTCATATTTGGAATCAACAATAAAATCCATGGTGTATTGTATTTTAGGATGGATCGAATGGAAACAGCTACACAAGCAGGCTTACAATTTTTGGATATATGCATCATACAACAAGACACCAAGTACGAAACATCTATATACCGGAAAAAAACTGACGCACTTATTACCATCAATTTCAAGAGCGTGGTTCCTATGTCATACAAGAGAAACTCTGTTATCATGGCTATTGACAGAGCTAATAAAATATGCTCTAATAAAGAAGCACTATACAAGGAATATGATAAGATCCAACATATCTTCCAGACCAAATGGCTTTCCTGAATTTTTAATAAAAAGATGGATAAAAAATTTCAATATAAACAAAATTGCACATAGAACTATACATAATATCGGCACGGATAGCTCAACTAAGAAAATGAATCATGAAAAACGATATGTATCCATCAGATATGACGAAGATCTCATACACAGAATTAAATCAACCTTGACTAGTGCAGGTATAGGAATAGCCTGCAAACCAAGCAACACGATTGGCACATTTTTAAACAAGGACAAGAAAACGAAAGACCAGAAATCCATCTTAAAAACGAAAGGAACCATTTATGGTATTAGGTGTCAGTCAGTACCACCAAATCGGTCCAGATGTCTCTACATAGGAAACTCAAAAAGGGAATTGGGCATCCGAACAAATGAACACGTAAACGCTGTAAAACACAAAAACAAGGCATATGCCACCGCCTCTCATTGCACATCAACAGGACATTCCCTTGACATTCAAAATATTAAAATATTAGGACAAAGAAAAATTAGATACTTAAGAGAATTTTATGAATCAGGAATGATTCGTCTGCTTAAAAGCTACAATCAAGATTTATCTACTAAAAATGTACTTGAATACGGCCTATAAAGAACTCACCTTCCACTCAACAAACACGTCACAACATATGACTGTTTCCAGCCATGAATACAAGAAATCAACAACCCGTGACCATTCACATCCAAGATTTACCAACAAGCCCATCACAACAAAGACTGATTCACAATCAACACATCACAATCAACAATAACA
>JAFIDM010000002.1:38188350-38203787 GCA_023159025.1 Thereuonema tuberculata
ATAACATCACAACAGAGTAATATATCCAACCAAGATTTGCCGTTACCCGACATATTCCATCGTAAAAACAAACTTCAAATACACGGGGGACCAAGACAAGAAGAAGAAGCCTGTAATGAAGCTTCGAAACGTCTCATCTATTATTTAGGTAATTTTTACATACCTTTTTAGTGCCAATGTAGTAGGCATTTATATATTTAATAAAATGGCACGTTAAATAATCTTGTATTGTAAAAAGTTTTTTTTTTGTTCTCCTGTGTAACGTGTCGAGACAAACCACGCAGCAGCCACTCAATTAAGACCTGGGAATGAAGCTTTTAAAACATGATACATATCAAATGGAACTAACATGCGTTAGAAAAACACGCTGTCTCGTTATAAAGCTCTTCTTAAACGGTAGGGTCCTGAACACGAGAAAAGAAAGCTCAGTTCTGGCCATTTTAAGCTTTTTCTTTAATTATCATATCTGTTTTCAGTCATGACATTTGTTATCTGCATTGTTTTTTGTCAGAAACCTTTAGCTTATTTACTTACACTTCCTAATGTGAACTGAGTTTTCTTTGATTAGGGACCGTTCCCAACGCATTCATTCCTAACTCTAAAACTACGGCCCGTACAACAAATGTCATAGAATATTTTCGACTAACCTTTGGAACTCGTATCTCTTCGCTTTGTCTATCATTCCCGAAACACCCTGTATAAAGTAATTCTCGTATTCTGTACTGAAAACAATTTTTCATATAACTTATGTTGTTGTATCTAATGCATTGTATATTGATCTTGAATATGATTTTTTTTTCTTTAACCAACAAACTTTATGAAATAATCTGTCAATAATTATTTAAAACTCAATTTTATATTAACTTATATTAGATATGATTTTTTTTTCCTTAGTGAGATTCATCAAATAATCAGTCTGTTAGTTTTACAATATGTGGATGGATCCTCTTAAAACTTGGTATGCATGTTTAAGAACTACAGACGACCTTACTTTTATTAGGATTCATTGTGTGTACAAAACAATAAATAGGAACCCTGGACCATACACACCAATATAAAATAGAAAAAACTTTATAAACATTGCAGTTTCGAAGAAGTTACATCTTCATCATCAGATAAAAATACAAGCAAAATATAGGCCTTTTAATGGACCTAGAACACAAATTACACCATACTAACAATCAGATTACATATCAAACCTCACGGACATCTTATTACAAAGTTAAAAGAATTAGCATTACCTTAACAACAGAATACGTGATTTATAAACCATAATCCAAGACATTTTTAATAGAAACTTCATTATTATAGCAACTTTTAGATATATTTACGGAAAATTTTTGAATCTATCATTATTAAAACTAAAAGTTGCTATAATAATGAAGTTTCTATTAAAAATGTCTTGGATTATGGTTTATAAATCACGTGTTCTATTGTTAAGGTAATGCTATTCTTTTAATTTTGTAATAAGATGTCCGTGAGGTTTGTTATATTATCTGATTGTTAGTATGGTGTAATTTGTGTTCTAGGTCCATTAAAAGGCCTATATTTTGCTTGTATTTTTTTATCTGATGATGAAGATGTAACTTCTTCGAAACATGTAATGTTTATAAAGTTTTTTATGTTTTATATTGGTTTGTATGGTCCTGGGTTCCTATTCCGACCTTACTTTTATATTTGAAATCTTTTCCAAGTCAGTGGTTTTCGAAAAATTAACACCAAAAAGAAAGACACCACAATAGAATAGAAGAATAGAAATACAATAGAACCTAGAGAAGGGTGGATTTCTATTATCGTAAACAATGGGTATTAAAAGGTATCTTTACAAAGCTAGTGGTTTCAAATGATCTAAACTTATCCGATTGAGACAACTTAATGCGGATTTAGTTTTTTTTTTTTTTTTTTTTTTTTTGATACTGTTTATTTTCTGCAGATATTACAATTGGCTGGGAAATGAAGGTTTTTGCTTGCTTACGACATTAAAAATAAAAAAGAATTAAAAAACAGACAGAAACTAAGAAAGAAATTTTAAAGAATAACATTTTAAGAAAGCAGGCTTTAAATTCTTCCAGAAACTTCTTTTTAAATATTATTTAATTGCTATTTTTAAGTAAAAACGTAAATCCTAAGATTGCAAGACGGGAAGATACAAATTACCATGTCGTTAAATCATTAAGTATTTAATAACAGGCTTTTATATGATTTAAAAATTGCTTAATTTCCTTCAATTTCACTTGTCTTATGTTTCTTAATTAGAGACGTTTTGCAAAAAGAAGTGAAACAACTGTAACTTCTGTCGTCACAACCTAATTCTTTGTCTTCTCCGATATCATGGACTTTCTTAATGAATCGTTCGAAATCCGATCCTTACCACTGATGAGATCCAAGCTTTCACATGTGAACGCAGATCGAAAAACCAGCCATTACTGTCAATCAACCGAGATCTCCAAGCCTCTCATTGGATAACTGATTATATAACATCTTCAGTGGGTCAACATTTCTTTGCAAGACATTACGTTAAAATATGAGAACTTATTAATTACTTCTTGAAATGAATGTGAATTGAAAGAAATTGATAACTTATCACTGAATTTTATTGAACAAAACATTTCTTGTTTATTTAATTAATGTATTATTTTATATATAAAAAAAAAAGAACTTTGGTAATTTAATTTCCCGTGTCAAAATAAATAATTGCAATTGATTACTAATGGTTAAATTCAAATCTTTGATTATATGTTGTTGATTTTTTAATATAAATCTTATATAAAATTTGTAAAATAAGGAGAATAAATTTATTTAATGAGTTAAGTAATTCTTATGAATCCTTATTTACATAATGAAAATTCGTAAAAATGTGTTAACCTGTTTAATAATAATAATAATAATAATAATAATAAAAACAAATAAATGAAACTCTTTAAAAATGTTTGAAAGGCCTCGAAAAAATAATAATAAAAAAAAACAAAGCAATACAAAAAAAAAAACTGTAAATAATCTGCAAACTTTAAATAAATTTATATTTTAGTGTATAATAAAACGCCAAATGTCGTCTCCCGATCTAATATCGTCTCCCATGATATAAACTACGACATTTTTTGGGCGAGATATTACATCAGCAGCGCTAGTTGGCAATGTTCCTTCTTGAAAGTCTCAGAGACCACGTGTAAAGGATGTTTTACAAAAAAAAAAAAATGTCAAATGAGTTTTTTTTCAGAAATATTTAAGAATCTATGTAAATTATTGCACAAACAATACATTCAAAAGCTTTTATCATGTTTCAATCGTAATGAGGTGGAGGTGTCGACAGATTAATTTCAACTTAGCAAGTTTTCAAATTCATAGTTATCAATATTTTTCATTGTTGCAGACGAGATTTGCCTAATATCGTCCCGGGGGCGATTTTAGGACATGTTAATTTCATTGTTAGATTATTACACGCATTCTTATGGAAGGTAGAATTGGCAAATGGACTTAACCATCGTGGTCAGAAGCCCAAACACCGTAGGAATGGGGTATTTATTTCTGTCTATCCGGACAGAGTAGACTGTGTCTCAAACAAACAGTCCGCAAACAAACAGTCGACTGTGCCTCAAACTGTTATAGTTACGGTAGAATAAAAATGTAGATTGCATGGTAGAAATTGTACATTAAAAAATATCCAAATTTCAAGTCGATTGAGTCAGTAGTTGTCCAGGAAAAAATTCCCAAACTTCACTTTATCTAGTGGACAGTCGGCTGTTGTTGCGCGACGGATAACCCTCAACGCTCCTTTGGTGAAGTTTAGGTTTTCATGGGTCGCCCATAATTTTAAGGCTGCAGCATGTTTTGCTTTTTACTTGTTTTTAGGATCAATAATATATAATGACGCTCGGTGGCCAAATGGTTAGGAACTTGAATGCGAGCTGAAGATTTTTTTTTCCCCAAATTACTTCTTCTCCAGATGGATCAAATGGGTACCGAGTTTCTTTGCCGGGAGCAATGTTAATGGAAGAGTGTGGAGAGTATTGGGCCGTGAGTTTAGAGGGCGAAGATTCGGGTTCCGACTTCATCCAGTCCCGTGTCAAAGAAACATTGGAAGTTCGATTTCCAGCTCCGCATGGAGCGCCGTAGGCAGTCCTGGAATATATCATTCCATATAATAGTTAAACGAGATTTCAAAATTTTGTCAATCCTGAATTGATGAAATAATTATAGATGATAATGGAAATTCACTGAAGAAGCCTCTTAACAGGCTGAAACCCGGTCTGAACCTCCTGCATATGTTTTCTTAATTTTTAAATTTTAAATTTTTAAGCAAGAGTGATAGCTTTTACAAACGTCCTTAACTACATCTACACTTGTAAATTTATCCGCATGATAATAAATGTTACATTAAAATAAAAATATCCTAATTAGGACAAAATATTCCAAAGGTCAACAGTAAATGATTTTTCTACATCTATAATATTCTCTACATTTCGTAGCTGTGGGCCTCCAAAATTCATTATTTTTTAGGCTTCTGATACCACGTATCAGATGCCTTATATCCCCGCTTTGTCTGTCCGTCTGTGGACAGGTATCAGCTCAGCAACAATCACAATCATCACAACAATTGCGCCTTTTGCATTCGCAACAATCACATTTTTAATAATAAGGAAATTAAAGCAAGTCAATTATATTTTCTTAAACGTATCAGAAGACGTTCCGAAGCATTATGATTGGTTTACTAATCGCTACCTTGTTTACTAATATATCCATAAGGATATCCATTGACAACTGATCATACGGCATTTCAATAATACTTCCTTCCTTTTTTATTTGGCCTCCGGAATAAAATCCTATAACATACGTTCAGAAGCTCTATCATGAAGTCTAAATACTAAGAACTTTACGATAAGTTGAATTTATATATTAGCAGTTTTCGGAAATGTGAAAGAGTCTGTGGTTGCTTATTTTCTTTACGATTCCAAAAGATTAAAAAGGAAATGAAAACCATTTTTAATACTGATAAGAATTGCTTCTTTGTTTGCCCAAATTTCCTTTGAAAATGTTGCTGCATTTCTATTCCAAGAAAGTAAAAATCAATTTGCTGTTATGTCTGCAATTCTTGAATATCATCTTTGTTTTGTAATATGCATCTCTTGGGTTTTTATATAACGTAGTTTAATGATTCTTAAAGCTGAGAGTAATATACACAAAAGCCAAGGCGGTTTTACGAGATCCTTTTTATGTATTATAAAAGGCCCTACAGTTTATATAAGTAAATGGTCCGATTTATACAAAACGAAGGAATCTAAAAGCGACAAAGTTCCAGATAAAAGTGCCTCTAGCTATTGAAAAATTGCACTGTGGTAAAATCTTTCTCACACTTCAGTAAGAATTATTTTAACTATATTTTCGCAATTATTTTCAAACTGTTATAGTTTAAAAACAATTGCGAAAATATAGTTAAGAAATTCTTACTGAAACTATTATTTCTGTAATCATAAAAAAATGATAGCCATGTTTGCAGTTTGCTTTTTTCAGCTGATTTTAAATTTTTTTAGTTAAATTTCTGTTTTGGCATCATTGTTTATAAAATTAACATTATTCTTTTAAAGCCTGAATGAATTTTGTATTAAAATAAAGGAAAGTATTGTTAAAAGATATTTAAGTATGTATCGAAAAGTTACAATAAGAACTACAAAGATGAAATATTCTTTTTAGTGTTTGTTTGTTTGTTTCTGAAATAGGAAGTAAGCCTACATAATGTCATTTGGGAAAGTGGAGATTAGTTTTCTTATTTCCGCCAACAGATGGCGCAACTTGTACGCCAGAGTAAACATTAAAAGAAAACAACCGGGACGCGAATTTTAAAGGGACCTTTAAAGGGACCTTTTCTTTATGTCAACATATGAATAAAATCTGCGACAGATAATTAGCAAGGTAAATAGTTAACAAAAAAAAAAAAATATAACTTTCCCATTTTAGTTGACTGTATTTTAATAGCCAAGTAATTATACTAATATCATCGTTTCTTAAAATTTTACGATTTTGAAAGTGTAATAACTTTCGAATGTCTTTTTTGAGGCAGATGGTTACAGATTGAAAATTTATGTCACTAAAAGAAGCTACAACTTTGGAAAAATGAAGAAGTTGAAGACCAAAAATTATGGAAGAATAATTTTAGGTTTTGACGTTATTCGTCTTATTCTTATCCACTGTTTTGCCGTGCGGTTGGCGATGTCGCTAAGACACTGGCCTCTCACCTCTGAGTCCCGGGTTTTGTTCTCATGTGGGTTTCGTTGATGGTGGCGATCCGCGCTGGGCAGGTTTTCCCGGGGTCCTCCCATTTCCCCTGCATTTCTCACACAATCCTTTCTCAGTCTTTCTCTCCGTGGGATAGTACAAAAGATCTTTCAGGTCGACGTGCTCGGCTGTCATGCCACCCGCTTTCAATTAATCTAATCTATCAACTGTTTTTGTCACTTTTGAAAATCATTCACTTCTGTGTGAAATCGATGTAAACTTTTTCAGAGTCGGATGCGTAGATTATGTTAATGAGCTATGACGTAATTGCTTGTGCTCTAGTACAGGACACAAAAGAATACGAAAAAGAAATGGAAATTACAAATGGATTAATCGCTCCAAGTGTCAGAGCTGTATCTATTATTGAAAAACTGAACTGTCATGAACTGTTCATGAATGAATTTAAAAATAATGTGGTTGTATGGTTTTTTTTGTTTTTTTTTATAGTTCCTTAAATCTTGAACGTACCGTTATTAATAGTATAGTTGAATCGTAACTTTTTTTTTAATTATCAATTTCACTTATTAATTAATTTATTTTTATTAATATTTTGAAAAGTTTCCATCACGTGTTCTTCCAGGCATGATTAAGAGTTCAGTCCATTTCCTTATATGGCAAAGTTTCTTTGGTGAACTTTTATTATAGTTTTGTATTTACCTTTATTCTGACTACGTTAACCAGATTGAATTTATATATTTTATTTAGTTTTAGTAAAAAAAAAAAAACAACAAAAAAAAACAAAGAAACACTGCAAAACATCTGGAAGTTTTTGATGAAAAAATAAATTGGCACATTTAAAAAAGAATGAGAGATTTTTAATTGATATATTGAATCGATATGTTAGCAATCTTTGTAAAGTTAATTACTATTCAACGATTATTGAAAGCTCAAAAGGAAAAAAAGCGAGTATTTAGGGTTATTTATAAAGAAAGGGTAAATGACCGCTGTTCTTACTTTAACAGAAGAGGGGGAAATGGGGATTACTTTTCATAACGGCTACCAAATTTTACCTGGTTGGTTAGTGGGTATTACCAGGAAGTGTTATAAAAAGAAGCCCCTTCTTTCCTTCCCATTTCAGCTGAATTGCGTAATAAAGAAATGCCTACGGAAATAGAAGAACGCTTTTGCATTCAACCTAGGTCTTAGCCTTCGTGACTGAGTCACACGTTTCACACTATTTTTGTCTTGGACGTAGTGTCCCACGAGGGAGCCTTTTTTTGTGTCTTGACAAAGAAGGACATCATGTACGACAAAAAGAAAATGGACCAAAACAAATTTTGGGACGATTAAGAACGAAGAAGACTGTCTTTCTTGAAACATCCGGGTGTTAAGTTCCTCGAATTGGATGAAGTTACCAAAATATTTCTTATTTTTGTCTCCGCTGTCTCTCTGAACTCTTAATTTTTCATATTAAGATTTTGAAGTTTATTCAGTTTATAAATTAATAATTAATTTTTATTTCTAAGTAAAAATACTAAGTTATCCACTGAAAAGTTTTTGCTATTGTAACTTATGTTATTGTTGATATGTGAATGAGATGGCATTCGGTTTTTGTGTGAATTGTCGAATTTTGTTGGAGATCGTAGTAAAGTAAATCCGTAAACTAAGACGAACCTTTAATATCTTAAAAAAATTGCCTCATTACAATTTTCGCTATTTAAAGTTGCTTTCTTCAAACAAGAGAACCGGGCCAGGAATTTAAGGTCAAAGCAACATGCGACCAGAGTGTGTACGCTACTAATACACACTAAATGCACAATAAAAACGAGTTACTCCTCAGCAATAAGTAATGAAAGATGAAGCTCTTTCACGTCAGCTGGAACTTATTACAATAAGTCCTAACTGAAGATACTGAAAGGAACCTTGAAGGAATGTCAAGTCGAGTCTCTGACAACTTCGTGCTAATTGAGACATCAGTTGACAATAACATTAGTAAAAAAAAAGACAAATATACGCATTTACAACTTATACTATAAAAACAAACAATACACTCTTAAAAACAAACAATATTAAAATAGATTTCAAATGTCCTTGTATATCTAAATCGTCATCATATAAAAAAGGTAAATTCTCTGAAATTATCTAGATTCCTAAAGATTTTTCAACATTGGGAAGAAAACCAGATTAGAAAGACAATATGGTCATTTGGGATAACTTTTACTGAACTATCAGTAAGATTTAAGAAAAGTTGGTTTTTCTTTACCAAATTCGAAGAATTTAAGATAAACTGTTTAGGGCTATTTCGTATGATAAGTTTTTGTAAGGCTATCATGGTTTTGGTTGGTCTACATTTACATTTATTCACAGATGATAAAAATGTAAGATTATAACATTTAAAACACCATAAAATGACGGTAATGGAGGCAGAAAGAAAATGCTATTTAATAGCTAAAAGTTTGGCTTAAAATTTAAAAAGGCTTAATATTGACAGTCAAACGTCTTAAATATCTTGTAAGGACAAGCCTTAGAACAACAGAACAAAGTGTACAAGATATTGTATCTCATTTCATTATTTATGTACAGGAAGCAAGGTAGCTAACTACCACCTGAATGAGTTAACCATTCAGAATTTAATACGCGTCAGAGAGAAAAATGATTAAACAAGCTTTTCTAAAAAGCTTTTCTTTTCATTTGAACTGAAATGTTCCAAACTCTTTTTATCACTACACAAACAGAGGAGAAAGCAGTTATAGATTACAACTTCAAGTTTAGAAACCGTTCGTCAGCCCATCTCCTGTTAAAATAACTTAAAAGCTATTTGTCCTATAAGAATGAAAGTCTAGTAGGAGATTTAGCTTCTTCTAAGGAAGACAACACAACGATATTTCAAATCTAAAGTTGACTTCCCTTTTAAAAAATTGTTTGCATTCTTAATGAGTTCATCAGTGAATTGTTTACTTTCAATCAGCTTTTGACTTGAACTGAAATGTTCCAAACTGTTTTTATTACTACAGAAACAGAGGAAAAGGCAGAAAACTGCCGTGGTTTTGGTCTTTGTCAGATGCTTAGACAGATACCCACTGCATTCTTGCCGAAATTACGTGATAGCCCGGTGGACATTTTGTTTACAGCACTCTGTCACCTGGTGGACGTATTTTAGTCGCATTTTAGCATCATCCCAAGGTTTGTTTTTTTTTTTCTTTAGTAGTTAACTTTTATTTGTTCAAAGGTTTATTTCGTGATTGTTCAGCTAATGAATACGACACTTACTCTTTATCAATTGTAGTTTTGGAATGGATTTAAAGATTATACAATAATTTTGTATATTAACATGAATTAACAGTGTAAAACGAAGAATTGGTTTTAATATGAGACAGCTTTTTCTTTATATCTTAAAAAACCTTCTGGATTCAAGCTCCAACTTTGACAATAAATTCCAATCTATCTTAAATTTTGACCCATCAATAAAAGTTTTCTTGATTTTGAATAGTTACTACACTCACTTTTTGATGATATTTCAGGAAAACTAAAGATACCGAGTTTCTTACGTAAGATACGTACTATATTATTGACATTTAATTAATTTTACTGTATCTGGATCAAACTTTGCTTCGTAAAACAAAACGAAAATAAAATAAGAGCACTGTAGACAATCACCTGGTTGTTTAACCCCTGACGGGGAAATGGACAGCTCCGCAGTGAATACACGCTACGTTTGAAAGGAAAATTATTATTTTTTTACGGGTAAAAATAAAATTATTATTTTATTACACGTAAAAACATACAGAACACGAAATTATTAATAATAAAAGATAAAACGAAAATAAAGTAAGAACACTGTAAACAATGTCCCAGGTCAATCATTTACCCTCTAAATGAGTTTTTCCCGAAATCTACACCTAGCTAAATCGTTTTCTCGCACCTGAAAATGGTAGATTCACCCGATTTCAAAAATCCTTAGCCCCATTTTCAAGATAAAATTTACAAGAATTGTTCGCGTTATAGTATTTGTTATAAATATAAGTTATTGATAAAGTTTCCTTGTTTACTTTTAATCCAACAAAAATACATCCTAAAATTAAAAATACAGAAACTATAATGGCACTAACCTTAAAAATATCTAAGACTTTAAAAGACCACGACGTTTCAGAGCTTCACATATCAAGCTTCCTTCTCAAGTGGAAATGATTATCTTTAACTGACCACTTCCTGTGCATGTTTAAAGCATTTGTCACTAGGAGGTGTTTTTGTTAAATATGGGATTGGCCATTTCCATCTGTTTAACATTCTCAGATAAGGAAAGGTTTTAGTTAAAGATGAATCTTTTCCACTTGAGAAGGGAGCTTGATATGTGAAGCTCTGAAACGTCGTGGTCTTAGATGTTTTAAAATTAGTGCCAATATAGTTTCTGTATTTTTAATTTCATGATGGTTAGGCACGTTAATTTTGCTGTATGTAAAAATACATCCTATTGATAATTTATTTTTGAGATTTAAACTGTTACCATTATTTGAATAAATAATAAAAAATTTAATACATGTAATTTATGTTTGATTGCACATAAAATCTGAGATTGTAAACGTCTGATTTTCTTCCCTAAATCTACTGTGAGATTTTTCTATCATCAAAAGAAAATGAGTATCTCATGTTCCTCTGTGTTTTCCTTTCTGTTCAATATTTATAAGATCTTAATATCCTTGTAGTAATGTGAAAATTGAGACACCAACTTTATTTATTAATTTGAATTTGTATTTCACTTTTACATTTTGTTTTTCTAATCCCTTATATGTTGACTGCGAACAATGTGGCTATGGAGCAGTAAAATTATTTTTACCAAAGTTTAATTCAAATTAAACCAACCAATTTTGTTTTCTTATAACGTTTCTCTTTAAAAAAAAATATGATGTACTTGCTCCTGCGATTTTTAAAAGCAGTGTATTCCAAGATGACTCCTAGAGAAAGATGATCGTTTTTGTTTTTCATTTTGAGAGTGAAACAGCAGTCTAATTACCCAGCAATAACAACTTCAGGTGTTAGACGCTTTCTATTCTCTCGAATCTTCTTCAACATCAGATGAAGGGAATTAAAAATTACTGTAATTCTAATTAAAAAGATTAGAAAACATAACGATTTAAGATGAAGTTAAAATCTTGACTAATAAAGAGATATTTCTTTCATTTTTGTAAGATTTTCTCACATAAAGAAATAGAATTTAAATTCATGTAATATTTCTTACGGTTGAAAACAAAGCTAGGAAAGGCAGCACAATTTTATTACAAAGCTGAATTTCTTAACAGATTTCTAATACCCAACTCCTTTCGATAAAAACAAATGTTACAATAAAAACAAAAACAAGGTCAAATAAAAACCAACCAAGCAGAACGAAAGTAAAAAGATATTCTATTATCCTTTGGCCAGATTTCTGATGATTTGATACCTGAAAATAAACTTCTAATCAAAAAGCAAATTCATTAATCAATAAGAAAGACGAATTGAAACAGCTAAGCAATAACTCAACATAAGTTAAGAATTTAATTAATTTTTAGTAAAAAGAAATTGAAACTGAAGGTAAAATCAGTTAAACACAAAAAATAAGATAGAATGATATTGTTCGTTTGAAGTATCTTAGGAATATATTTACATATATATCTAATGACAGCAATCTCTGCCCACCAATTTATCTCCATTCTAATGTTTGATAGCTACGTACCATTTTCTCTCCAGATAAAATTCCTTGTGTAATAAGTTCTGAATTTGGATTCATCTGTGAAGAGAACTTTGCACCACGTATTAATATCCCAAATTTCTTGATGAGGATAATTCCAAATACACCCTGTTCTGTATTTCGAAACAAAAGAGATAGCAAGTTCATCTTATGTATACAGGTCTGCTTAATGGAGCCTTCTATTCATAGTTTGCATAGAAATTATCCTCCCATAAGTTCCATAGGTCGTTAAAGAAGCTGAGATTGGTTAGCAGTTAACTTTTACCATGAGGTCTTGAGAAGGTAATTTTGGAAGGTCCTCAACACCTTTGTCCCTTATTTTCTACCATTATTTTCTTAATGTATTCACCTGCGCAGCTAAACCCCCAAATAATCAGTTAAGATATTTTATAGAATTCATCCAGTTTAACTAATAATACTTAAAAAATGAAAAGCAACTAGATCTTTGGTTACAAGCTTTTTACATCAATTTACTAATTGCAATTGGTGATTAGTCTTCAACGTAATTGCAAATTCAGAACGCTAATAAATAGCTCTTTCTGAAAATTCAGAATCAATTTTTTAAAAATTAAAAAAAAATATTTGGAAAACAATGTGCCGTTTAATTTTAGCTCTGTAACATATTGCTTATTTGAAGATTATTAAAATACGCGTATGTGAAGGCTTTTCCTTTACATTTTTTTTATGACTTTTAAACAGGAACAAAATGCAATTTTTAAAGTAAGTGGGCTTTTAGTTACTTTATTGAGTAATTGAAAATGAATTTCTTGTTTATTAGAAAGTCTGTTGCATTGTCTTGAAGATTCTTGCTGATAGCAAAGTCAGTCCCAGTATGGAGAAAATACCCTATTTGAGAACAAGAGGATTGTAATCTATTTCGATGTTTTTCCATTGTAGTAATGACTTAAAAAGAAACTGAAAAGTTTTCGGTTTGATTTGCCATTTAAGTTAATCTTATTTAATTTTTTTCGTAAATGCTGGAAAACTTTCAAAACTCATCAATTTTTCTTCCAAATCTAATACCATATTTGTTGACGAAATTTTTGACATTTATCTTCATCACTGCGATAAAATATTTATCTGTAGTAAATTCTTAAAAAACCTCATTAAAATAAATCCATCTTATCGTTTGTATGTCAGCACGTTAAGCGTAACACCAAGGGATACAATGCCTTTAACATCTATCTTTAACACAGATGATAAATAACTGTTATTCGAGGAAGTTGAGATTTAATGATTAGGTTTAGATTATTCAAATTAACAGTATTTGGAAAATACTGAACTCAAAAGAAAGAAATTAAGATTGAAAGGATTTGTGTACATACGTACTTTCATTTGTCATCAAATCACCTTCATCAGAATAAATTAACAAGTATTATCCTTAATGCAGTAGATTAACGAAGCACTCAAAAACCCTTCATTTGAATTTAGACATTCTTGTAGAAGATAACTTTTGTTTTCCATCTGTTAATGGATGACTTACTTTTTTTTTTTATCGATTTACATTTACTTGATAAAATATAGTAAGTAAAACAATTTTTAACTTTCTTTTAAGATTTAATTCTACATCTTAAAGATTACCAGAGTTTGAAATGATTTTCTAAAATAGATTGCTTTTTCAAAATTCTTAATTATGATAGCTTAATTATGATAGTTTTTAGCATGTAGTAACTTACATGTTAGATTTCTTTAAGATTTAATAACAAGCCTAATGTTTTTACTTCAAATTTGTTCCTTTAGTTATTGCTGTTGAGTAATGATTTGGAAGCAAACAGTTTGCGGTATATTTTATAAATACGTGATTAAACTTATTATTTTGTGTACAAAACTCAACATTAAAGAAAACTGTTTGTACCAAAACTTCATCTGACAATAATACAATAGAGTCCCGCTAATCCGGACCCCACTAGTCCGGATATCCGGTTAAACTGGACGGAATTAAAAAAAAAAAAGAGAATTTTTTGAAGGAGAAAAAAAAACTCCCAGAAAAAGCTGTGTTGTTCATAGATAATACATCGTGCCACCCTCATGAAGAAGAATTGCTAAAGAGGGACATTTTTGTGAAATTTCTACCCCCGAACGTCACTGCTTTGATTCAACCAATGGAGTTACATTTGATAATCCTACATCAGTTTGTAGGTTAAAAACATAGGTCTATGTATGTAGTGCATAGTATTAAAACTAAAAGTAAGCTGTAGGGAAAGAAAAAACGCCGATTTTTTTTAGTTTTACCCATCTAAAACTTGTGTTATGTGCATTTTAAGGCAAATTAGGTTGAATCCGGACTTTCGATGATCCGGTCAGGGTCCGGTCCCATCTAGTCCGGATTAATGAGACTCTACTGTACTATCAAATACTCCTACAACAGTTATGTTCATAGAAACATTGAAATATGAACGTTGTTCGCACGTTCAAAAATGTAAGACTATAAGTCACATTTCAGCCATGCTTATTATTGTATATATGCTAAAATCAGACTACCGTTAAGGATTTTATGCGGCTTAGTTTTTCCCTATACAAAATAAATCGTCATCTGTCCGCCCTCCAAGGATTTGGCTGCTCCTTCAACCAAGTTTGACAGATAAATTACTTTTCTAACTACATGATGGACCAGTAAACTACTGAAAACACATATTCTCCATCAAAACACTCCGTGAATCAAAACTAAAGTACTAACAAGACATTCTTCTTTGGATGTGAGGTAATAAACGTAACAAACTAAAGAAATTGTAGTTGATATTATAATTTTGAACTGAGAATATTAAACATCTCTTATCTGCATTTAAAATGTTGAAATAACTTTATTCCAATCCTTAAATTAATTAATTTTAATTAATTATCGGAAAAAAATCCTGTGATTGTATTAAATAAACAAATAAATCTTTAACCATATACATATTGCAAAAGAGCTAACAATGTTCTGAAGTTGACTTAACCCTTGTCTACAATTGGCTAGAGTCCACGAAACCTTACATGGAGATGAACTTTAACTTATTTGTGTCTTTATTGATTCTGAAATTATTTACTTATCAGTCATTTTTTTTTCCTGATTGTCTTTTCACTTGCTCTCGTAATTGAAGTCAAAGACTATGTTGTAGTAAGTAAAGCTAAACAATTGGACTGATTTTGTGAATTCAAAACATGCAACGTTCTCTGACCTGGAGGTGTAAGAATAGTCTCCTCACAGGAATCAGACAAAAAAAGAAAAGAAACTTGTGTGTCTCGAAGGAAAAAATAGTTCGTGCATTCCCAGACGGAGAGATCTTCTCTGAGTTGGCTCCTGTGCCAACGATGCTTCAGCTTGGGGATGTCGGCTCTTTTTTTCCTCTTGATTTTATTTAGTGTGTGTGTGTGATTTTTTTTTGTTTGTATATATCTTTTGGCTTGCGAAATGCGGTTATACAACGAAGGCGAAGATGCACGTGCCGGGTTTGTCCTTGATCAAAAATTATGTCGACAAATATTGGTGAATTTTAGAGTCTTGGAAAATAGTGAACGCGAA
>JAFIDM010000002.1:38204187-38215663 GCA_023159025.1 Thereuonema tuberculata
TATATATATATATATATATTAATTACATTAAGTAGGGCGCAAATCTAACAACTTCCGTTGTTAGCTTTTCGGATAAGCTTCTCATGTTCTTAATGCGAGAAACTAACAACGGAAGTTGTTAGATTTGCGCCCACCTTGATGTAATTGATACATATAGATCTCCCGAAGAAGGCCCGAGGCACCGGGCCGAAATATCGAGATATTCTCATCTCGGAGTGAGGAAATCCCTCAAAAAAAATATCTACATAGTAGTTATTTATCTAATTCTTCATTCGAATGTTACTTGCAATTAGATAAATGCTTGCTGTTATCCCCCACCCTTCTAGAATTGATACCTTTGTTCAGATAAGATTTTTAGTATAACATATTCTGAGTAAATGTTTTTTGCTAAGCATTTACTATATAAAAAGAACATAAAATTATACTTGAAACGCCAACTTCTAATAACTACATGTGAAGTTTTGAGATAAATCATAGTTTATTTTATTCTAAATTCCAACGAATAACTTAATTATACAAAAGCAGGCTGAAATGAAGTCAATTAGAACTCTTTAGTTTATTCTGTTGTTGTCAGGCATCGGCGGAGTAACACATAGAATGGAAGCCTAGCAGATTTCTATTGTGTTGGAAGTTTGAGTTGAAATCAATTGTAGAATTTAGTATAGATTTTGTAGTATTGAAGATCTATCTTATGCCATGTGATATCGGAATCTAACTAAAATATTACTGTACTGATTTACACCCGTTTCATAATGTTTAGTGTGTTATCTAAATTAGTAATTCTGAAACTCAGATTGACTTTGTTCCGCCTGGCGTCGTCCAGTAGCTTTTCATTCTGATTCTTCTTGTAAATGATCGATTCAATTTTGAAAACAGAATAATCTCGATCAAACAAAATGAAGACACTAATGGAAGAGGAGCTGGCATTTATGCTAAATTATGTTGAGTGCGGAACATTGTTTTATACAAATTTCATTCGACATTTGTGCCAAGGACGTTTGTTCCCTCCGTGTACATAGTTTCGGAGGGAACCAACTAAGATAGTAGATCTCCAAAAAATTAAAAGAAAATTTTGTTTATTTATTTATTTATTTTATTTGGGGGGCGGACCCCTGTCGGTCTACCATCTACACACTCCCATGACTCTACAGTGCCGAAACTAGAGTCAGGACAGATTGGATCTATACCCTTGATGTCAAATTTGGAGGAAGGAGAGAGCTCATTGTAATAGTTGAAACATATAGTTATATTCAAGAACATTTTACGTCTGCTGAACCGAAGTTATGTGTTCAAAAATAAAGCCTGCATACCTGCTTATGGATAAAAATTTAATTAACAAAAATAAAATAAAATTTAATATTTACACGACCGTGGTTTCAGTTGCACATGAGAAACTATTCTCAAATGATTGAGAATAATGCCTCATGTGGAACTGAAACCATGGTCGTGTAAATTTTAAATTTTATTTTATTTTTATTAATTAAAGTTTTGTCAGTAAGCAGGTGTGCAGGCTTTATTTTTGAACACATGATGTAGTTGTAGTTTTAAAAATATCAACAAAACTATAAGTTTCATTTTGTTAACAATAAAAGTGAACTTTGTTTTCAATTGATAATAACTTCTAAATCATCATACTATAATAAATAAAAATACAATATTTGGTCGAACTTCTACAAAAACTGCAATATTTCTGTCCTCTTACCTATTGCTATTCTATTTTGTTTATTCCTTTTATACGTATTTTTCCTGATGAAAGTAAGAGGACAGAAATATTGAAGTTTCTGTAGAAGTTTGACCAAATATTGTGAACTTTGTTTTTAATATACTACATTGGGTGACACCAAATTGTTTACCAAATGACATCGTGGAACAGCTGTTTCACGCTCTTTGGAAATCATCAGCCAGGAGCAGTCACCAGTAAATAACGAGGTCTCTGTACTGAGGCTAATATGAATTATTTTCGGAAGCGCAGTGGTGCCTCAAGAGAAATAATGGACAATAAAAAACTCACTAATGAAAAATTAGTAAGAAAATTTCTGTGCCAGCCTTTCTCTTGACTGCGCCTCCTATGATATTTGTATTTATTATTTCAATATTATAACTAATGAGCAATTTCAAATAGTTAATATTCACCCAGAATTTTAAGAAAGAGTTTTCAAGATGCACCCTTTATTTTTACTTGCCTCTAGGTCACTGCCAAGCCTGGTTAGGCCTCTGTATCTGTGTAGGTTTTACAACATATAGGCTACGACTTTTGTGTTTTGTTTCCATTACCGAGATGTATATCTTTTGATGCATCTTTTCTTTCCTGAAAATGGTTATGCTTTAGCACAAAACGAAATAAAGACTGAAGATTAGCTGCTTCTTTGTAGTATTGAACGTACTTTAACGTTAATGTAAGTTTAATATTTTTCCGTTAAAATCGAAGTGAACTCAGAAATGATAAAAAAAATAAAATGTTGAATATTTAGTTTATCATTGATCGTTGGATCAAAGTGTTAATCAGTTATTAATCTCCATCCATCGAAACAATTATCCAGATGAATGAAGATTAATTGCTTTAGGATTGTATTGAAATTCTCTAAATTAAAACAACAGCTGTTCTTAAATGTCAAAGGTTTGACAGAGATTCTGACTATGTCTGTCTTTAGCCATTATATATAATTAAAAAAAACAATCACTCTAATGAAAAAAATATACAGTGAAACCTCGGGTTACGAACGACTCAGATCACGAACATTTCGGGTTACGAACAACAACTTCGAAATTTTTTTGTATCGGATAAAGAACAGTGCCTCGAGTTACGAACGAAGATGAGAGAGAGAGCAAGGTTTAACGTTGGATTCAAAAGATCGCGTACAGTTCAAAGTTACAAGTTTCGGAGCCAAATAACGTGGGACCAAAGGCGTCTTACGTAGCATCTGAAAGTATCTCTCCGCGCCCACATGATTCTTTTTCTGATCTAAACAAGACGTCGTAATGTATTTATTATATAATGTATTTATTAAATGTAATTATTTTACATTTAATTTATTTGATTGTTTTCTTTCTCTTTATTTAATACGTTAAGTACACGTATTCTTTGCGTTTTGTCAGGTAAACGATCGGATGTTAATTAAAAGGAACGATTCTTTTATCTTGAAACGGATCATCTCTATTTCATTGATTTTAATGTTTCGGGTTACGAACGTTTCAGATTACGAACCGAGTTCTGGAACGAATTAAGTTCGTAACCCGAGTTTCACTGTATATACTGTTTATATACATAAATAAATTTGGAAATTTTAAATTTAGTATTTCAAAGCATGAGTTAGGTTAATTTTAATAATATTTAAATTATTCAAAATCACATCATTCAAAAATATTGTGGTTTTGTTTTTGTTTTTTCAATTTTTAGTCAATTTGTTAAAAGTGCAAACAGAAATTGACTTACATGAGATCTTTTAAAAAATAAAAAATTGAAGCAAATACTTCTGTTTTTTAAAAGAATACTAGTCGGCTACCCGTCGCTTCGCTCCGGAAGCCTCGCGTATGTAACGGAACACAATTTGTTATTTATTAAAAAAACACACACACACAAATTACATCAAGTAAAATAAAACTAAAATTTTTTTAAAGTTTTTTTTTTATTTTAATTTTTGATGTATATATTCTCTCAATTCACGACTGCTTTTAGAATCAGCGTGTGAATCATATATCTGTGATATATTTTTATTTTTTATAGAGATTAGAATGTAATCCTTGTGGTCTAATGCTTAAGATGTCTAACTTCGGAGCAGAAGGTTGCATGTTGGATTCCAGTAGATAACTTGTAGAAATTATTTTTATTTTTGTAAATTACAGTAATTGCACCAGACCGAAAGAGAAATAAAAGATTTATCGTAATATAGATACAATTTTCAGTCGCTTTTGAGCTACAAATAGTGAGCTTTCAGTATTCTACTTAATAGAAATAGTGCTTCTTTCTTTCTTGAGTCTCTTTTTTTTATTTCCATTGATACTTTACAGTGGTTTATGAGTTAGAAATAGTGATTGTTTTTGAGTAACGAATAGTGATTTTTCGGTATTCTACCTAATAGAAATAGTGATTTTTTTTTTTTTTCTGTTCTTTTTTATCCAATTCCAATTGATACTTTTCAGTGGTTTTTGAGTTACAAATAGTGAAAATTATCTATATCTATTAGCTAGGCCATCAGATTGTTCGATATAGATATTTGAAGAAGAGATTTCAGATGGACGTTAGTTGATATAGATGATAAATGAAGATCATAGCTTGTATACGAAATTCTTCGCAACAAATTGATTGTGAGTATTCTTTAGAGTGAAGATAACCAAATTCTGTTGAATTGTGACTCAAAGACCTAAAGTTGTATGTGAGTTAAGACAACGTTTTCCAATTATATGGCAACTTTATTTAGAGTTTGTCCTTGAGCTTTATTGATAAATATCGCATAAGAAGGTCTGATCGGAAATTGTTTTCTTGTGAAAGTGAATGGAAGTAGATTACCGCATGGTTCCATAGACATCCTATGGATGAAAACAAAATCTCCTTTGTGAGTTCTGTTATAATTTCGGTTTCTATGAGATCATTATCGAATGAACAGCATTTAAGTTGAGTTCCATTGCAGTATGCAAACTTGGGATTGATGTTTCGCAACAATATTATTGGAGATCCAATCTTCAATGACAAACGATGTTGAGGAATTCCGCTGAGATTCAATGCGTTCAGACACTCGGGCATATAGATATGTTCGTGTGATGGATTATCAGAAGTGTCAATTTTATTCGCACTTCTATTGTATGCTCTGTAGTCTCTCCTTGTATTCTTAGACTTATCATTCGATTGATGTTATCGACACTCTCGTTCATCTCGTTTATCCAATTCCAATTGATACTTTTCAGTGGTTTTTTAAGTTACAAATACTGATTTCTCAGTATTCTACCTAATGACATACTGCGTCTTTCTTTTTTGACTTTCTTTTTAATTACAATTGTTACTTTTCAGTCAAAGTCAGTTCAGTTTTGACAGATAAGTCAAAAAAGCAATATGTAGAGAGTTGAAGTTCCCATGGCCTAATGGGTAAGATGTCTGACTTCGGATCAGAATGTTGCAGGTTCGATTCCTGTCGCGGATGTTTCATTGAAAAAATTCTTTCTATTTTTCATTCTCACAGAAAACTGCGCCGGACAGACACACAGACAGAGAAATAAAAGATTTTAGTAATATAGATTGTTACTTTTCAGTCAAAGTCAGTTCAGTTTTGACAGATAAGTCAAAAAAACAATATAAAGAGAGTTGTAGTTCCAATGGCCTAATGGGTAAGATGTCTGACTTCGGATCAGAAGGTTGCAGGTTTGATTCCTGTCCCGGATGTTTCATTGCAAAAATTCTTTCTATTTTTCATTCTCACAGAAAACTGCGCCGGACAGACAGACAGACAGAGAAATAAAAGATTTTAGTAATATAGATTAGTAGGCTTGAGAACGATTTTGCATTTTTTTTTAAACTTAATTTTCTCTCACTTTCTGAAAAATTTAGACGAAGAAGTAACATTTCGTGAAGAGTCTTGAATGGAATTGTAGACCGGCGACTGGACTCGAGGTCTCCTAGACCAACATTGACGATTGACTCAGCACATTTGCCGAATTCAATGTCCCTTAGCATTCAGTGCCTTACTAATTGCAGTATCCTTTTGTGATATACAGCAGTGAGTGTTGCTAAAATATTCATTAAATATAACTAGACTGTTCCGTAAAATATTTTGAATGATATTTTGTATTATTAATAATAAATTACTGATATAATGTCATCTGCTTACTCTCTTCACCATTTTTTCCGTGTATTACGTTTGTGGAAAATAAATTCAAATACAGTAAACTTCCTCTAATCCGACACATTGATGCATGCCGAATTACGAAATATTCCGGATTGAAGGATGAATATCGGGGAAACGTGAATTAAACAAAAAAATGACAGTAAAAGATGTTTTTTATGTATTTAAACAGCTTAAGTAGAATAAAAACTGAAAATGAAATGTAAACAAAGCCACAGCGACGTCCAGGGAACATGTGGCTCCCGAACATATACGATTTCACCCGAAGTTGAGCGCCTTTTTATATTCGACGACTGACCTCCCCTCCACGCATGTTGATACGCTTTGTCCGGCACAATGTTTTCCCTCGCGCCTTCCAATGGCAAACAAACTTGAACAAGACATGATTGAACGATTTGCGATCCTTAAAAAATATTTTTTTTTTACGAAAGTCGTGCCGGATTATCCAGCGTGACAGACCGTAGGATGCCGGATTACAGGAAGTTTACTGTACATATATTAAAAATTTTGTATGTACTGAATAAAATGTTACTGTTGATTTCTTTTCTAAATTACAGAAACCATTTTGTAGGTTTTTTTTAATTCATTTTCAGCAGCCCCATCAGAAACAACGGAATCAGATCTACTTTCTTTGGCGGCAGAATAAGCTATAATTTCTTGCCACTAAAGTTGTAGAAATGAAAATAAGAAAGAAAGATTCTAGAAATTACTCATTTTCATCCTCTATTATATATTTTGTGCTTTTTTCTTCTCTAATGGACTCTTCCGGAAGTCCCTACCAACTCTGTTATCTCGACTTCTAATCCAATGCTTCTAAATGGTTAAGAGATATAATTAACCTCATCTTCACGACGAAATTTCTGTAAACAATTTACCAAATGTTTTCGTGACTTCATGGTGTTAGGTCCTCAGCTAACAAAAATAAAATCACAAAAAAAAGTGTAAATTATTTGAAGTCTGGAAAATTAAAATTAAAGTCTGGGAAAAATTATGCAATTGTTTAATGTCAATTGATTCAAAAAAGGTTGTAAGGACAAGAAAATCACTACAGTAACAAGCAAATTTCTTAGCATACTCAGTAGTATTCTTACTTTTCTAATATCCAATGAAACTGGTCTCGAAAGATCTTCACCTACTTCTGGTCATGTAGGAAAAGTTATTGTCTTTCCAGACTTATGTATAAAATTAGTGAATACATAGTGCCCAGAAAGCAATCTCTATACACTACTGTTCATTGAAAGACATGAGATAGTGAAATCACGTGACTTTTCAAAATCCCTGCACTACTTCATAACAGGAAACAAAACCCTATTCGTATTGGGGTATACACGTTATCTCATACTAATATATAGATCCAAAATACTCAGAATTGACATAGGAGTGTCGTCTTCTGTCTTACATAACAATGCTACATTCCAAATTAGCAATAATTAATCAGGCTGCTTTGCTGTTGGAGCAGGGATGTGGATATGAAAAAAAAGAGAAAAAAAAACCCATGCCTGTGCTTGGATTGTAATCATTTCCTCTTCTTTCCGTTTCGGTTATGAAGTGCAGTTTTTCTTGGTATTCATTAATACATAACAATGAGAAAAGATTGCTTTGTTTTTCTATTACAATGTTATCACCAGTTATCACTTGCTTCTAAGAATTTGTGGGTCCGGTAGCCGAGTGTAAGGGAGCTTGACTGTGGGTTGGAGGTGGTAGATTCGATCTTCGGCCTCGGCATTCTCCTCCAAACGGGTCCTAGGGTCTGCCTAGCCCTCTTTAGAATGGGTACCGGGTTTCTTGCCCGGGGATACAGGCGGGCGAGTGTTAGGCTGACTATCCGACCTCATCTCAGCCCCAGGTCACTGAAACGACTTAGCCTTACCTCCAGCGTCCCAATTGGCCACAGTGAAATACCTATCCTAACCTGTAAAGAGCTTGCTTGAGTGTTACGCCATTTGCTTTTGCAAATTGACTTCAAGCTATTCTCGGAACATTCTAGAATCCAAGAAATACTTCATTTGTTATCATAGTTGAATCAATAAAGTTATTGCAATAAAGGTTTTTAGCTGACAATGTCAAACGATTCTTATCTTTGCAACAAAGGACTGTTAAAACTCTACTTAATTGACATTTTTAGAAAAATTCTTGACTTTTAATCTTTGACCTTTTTAGAAAAAAATTCAAGATCTCTAAGCTTAATATTAAAAAATCATTCTGATCAATCTTAACTCTTCCTCATCATTGATCGAATTTTAATGAAACAAATGGGCTCATAAGATCAGTATATCGTGTGCTTGTCTGTGTGTGACTTTTTTTAATGAAACTTGGCGTGCACATTTATGGATAAGAACAATTAAACTTTTGAAAAACACCTGCATAGATTCCCCCTTGAGATATTAGTTAGTGAGAACGACAAAAATTCCTATCAAACCACATGACAAGTGAAACAATAAATTTCTAAGTGTAACAATTGAAATTAATCTTTTAGTAATCAATTAATTTGCGCTCGCTTTGATGTGATTAATTCTACACGAAGAAATACGAAGAGATTTTTGTTTGATATTGTTTCCACGATAAAAACAAAGAAAAATAAATGTTGCAGCATTGTAAGAAACACAGGTTCTTTGAAGCACTTTCAGGTAGTTCTTAATTTTTCACTGTATGGCACCATGACAGCAAAGAATCTCGTAGAATTCCTTACTAGGCTTTGTGTTCCATCTTACCGCTGAAGGAAATTCGTGTGTGGTAAAGTGAAATCTTATAACAAAGTCAAAGGATGCCGAAGGATGAATTTCAATGGTAGCCAAATCCCTTTGAGTCTTTCTTAGATGAGTTCTTTTAACTAAGTCTATCCGTCAACGCCCCGCTTGTTATTCCTCGCAATTAAAAGCTGCAATCGTTTTGGCAAAGCACGCTTTCTGCTCGTATCTGTCTGCTGTTTCTGTTTTCGTCGTCGGTCGTCTGCCTTTCACCTTCTTGTGGTGCTGTTAACCTGTCTTGTCCGTCGTGCTAGGCTGCACTCTGCCGCACTCACTGCCAACATCTCTGCTTCCTCAGCATCACGATGGAGGGCGCCACAGTCACTGAGACTTGTGCTACACTCCGTGTTGAAAATAAAAAAAAAAAAAAAATCATTGGTGTTTGTTTATTTATTTTCTCCGTCGCCAAGCATGGCTTCTATTTATTTTTCTGTAAGAAAAGATCGAGGCTCAAGGAACAATTTAAAAGCTTAAAATAACGAAGTTGTTAAAAACAGGATAGCTTACAACATTCTCGTGAACAATTATACGTCGTTTCCGTAGTTAGAAATATAGTAAAAGTTAAATTACAGCTTAGAGTAAGAATTCTTTAATAATTCGTAAAACACTTGTTTAAAAACAATAGTAAAAAAATTGAAATTGAGTAAATAAAATTGATTTATTAATAAAATTCATTTAATATTTATTATAACAGCGACGTTAGCTAATTTTGTAACCAATTTAGTTAAACACTTTAATTTATGATTGCTTTCACTTTAAAATCTAAAATATTAATCTAAAAAGCATAAATAAATAAATAAATCAAATTAGTAAAATATTAGATTTGGAATGAACAAAAAATCTTCTGATTCTTATTCTTGCTTATAAAAAAAATATTTTTTTTTAAATTTTGTATAATTTTTTTTAGTTTTTGAAAGCCACCTATTTCTCAATAGTTTATTATTTAACTTTTAGAATTAAATAACAAAACAAAATAGCAATAAGAAGAAAAAAACAAACGACAACATTTATTAATTCTATCTAATGTAAAAACATAGATCTCGTTTTATTCCTAATTTTAGACTAACAGAATGGTTTTCCGATGAAAAATTAGAAAGTTACGCATAGTGAATTTTAATTTTTTTTTACTCGTTAACAGGATATTTTGATTCTACAAATCAAAGTAACATTAATTACTTATTTGCCTGATAATGCTTTATTAATTTGTTTAAAAAAATATATATTTTTATTAATATAAATATATTAACATGAAATATTCATAAAAGATATATATATATATATATATATATATATATATACGAATATTTATATTTATGAATATGTATTTTTAAAGAATGTATTTTACGTATCATAAAGATATATAAATATATATTTATAAAACATAAAATATACTCTCTAAAAACTGTAAGGAAAGAACTACACTGCCCTGTAAACTATTAATAAATAAATGACAAAAGAAAATCGCTAATTTTCATTTAAATTTGATTCGTGAATTTTTATGTTAAATAATTGTATATTATAATATATTAATCGCTAGGAGCCTAAATCTCCAATCCACGCATGATCTGTAGGGGCAGAGCTCTTTTTTTTTTTTTTCTTTCAATTATTTAGAAACCGTAATCTATATTACTAAAATCTTTTACTTTTCTGTCTGTGTGTCTGTCCGGCGCAATTTTCTGTGAGAATGGAAAATAGAAATAATTCTTACAATGAAACATCCGCGACAGGAATCGAACCTGCAACCTTCTGATCCGAAGTCAGATGTCTTATCCATTAGGCCATAGGGACTACAATTCTCATCATATTGTTTTTTTACTTATATCTCCTTTCCTTTCCCCCATCAATAAGGAATGTATTCAATCTTTTTTTTTGAATGTCAAGATTGTTTATTTATTTCCCACCCGTCAGTTTATTTGTAATTCGAAAATGACAATTAGAACTACAATTGCCGAAACCTTGCAATATTTTAAATATTCTTACTTAACCAAATTCTATGTGATATTGAAAAAAAAAAGTGCGTGTAAACGGCAGATGTTGGAGTAAAGAAAACAGAGTCAAGAAAGAAAGAAGCACTCTTTTTTTGAGGTGGAATACCGAAAATCACTATTTATACCTCAAAAACCATCAATATTTGTAACTCAAACGCCACTGAAAAGTGACAATTCCAATTAAAATGAGAGTCAAAAAAGAAAGAAGCAGTATTAGATAGAATACTGAAAAATCACTATTTGTAACTCAGAAACCGTCAATAGTTGGAACACAAAAGCCACTGAAAAGTGACGATTAGAATAAAAAAGAGACTCAAAAAAGAAAGAAGCAGTATTTCTCTTAGATACAATACTGAACACTATTGTAACTCAGAAACCACTGAAAAGTATCAATTGGAATAAAAAAAGATAGTCAAGAAAGAAAGAAGCACTATTTCTATTAGGTAGAATACTGCTCAGAAGTTAGACGTCTAAGCCATTAGACCACGAGGCCTCCATTCTAATCTCTACAAAAAATAAAAATAGATCATAGATATATGATTTACACGCTGGTTCTAAAAGCAGTCGTAGATTGAGAGAATATAGACATCAAAAATTAAATTTAAAAAAAAATTTAAAAAAATTTTAGTTTTTGTTTCCTTGATGTAATTTGTGTGTGTGTGTGTGTGTGTTTTATTTTAATAAATGAAAAATTGTTTTCCGTTACATAAGCGAGGCTTCCGGAGCGAAGCGACGGGTAGCCAACTAGTAACTCAAATTAAAAGTTTTGAAGTATTTAAATTTTTCCCGATTGAAATAATTTTTTAAGATGGAATGAATTATAATTGTTATCTTTAATGGTAACTCAAATTTACTTTCCTTAAAAAATATCTTCATAAATATTTTCTTTATGTGTTTAAAACAGAAT
>JAFIDM010000002.1:38220063-38234613 GCA_023159025.1 Thereuonema tuberculata
ATAAGTTTGGAAATGTCATAAGCATTGATTCAATTTAACTTCCCTTTTATTCAATATAATATTGTGTTATATATCAAGTAATTAAAATCATTTATTTTATTTTTTGTTTTCATAATATGTTGGAATTTACTTCAGAGGCCTCCTTCATTTTAAGAATGTAAACTCAACTCTGTAATATCTCTCAACTCTTAAAAAAAAACATCCCCAGTAAAACGCATGTATAAAGGTTTATATTTTTTTATTGACGTCCTCATGTGATAATCACTGATGTTTTGTAAAACAGAATACTTTTTTAGGTTATCATGAATTCATTTATTATTATTATTATTATTATTATTCTTTTATAGATTTATTAGTAAAACTTACTAAACTTTTTACATTGTTACACTATATTTAAAAGTTACACTCAATTTCTGTTTTAGGATTCAATAAATGTTTATGTTATAAACCAAATGACCCTGCAAAATGACTACCTTATACAATTACCTTTTATTTTACTCTTAGTAAACGCTCTTTGTTATATTGTATCTAATTTATTAAACTATATTTATTTATCTAATTATATAGTACGGTATCGTTTATATTTTTTAATCCACTGACCATTAAAATGCTTAGACGTAACAGAATTACATCGTGTTTGGACTTTTTCGGCAGTGATTAATTTGTAGAATTTAATAAATGCAATAAAAATTAAGTAAAGTTAACAGTTTAAAAAAACGTAGTTTTTTGAAAAATCCCCAGTATATAAAAAAGAAGAAGAAGGTTGGGTAGGGGTGGTGTGGACGGTTGTACGGGTGGGATAGGTGGTCCTATGGGCGGTCGTGGGGGCGGAAGGGGCGAGGAGGCTCAGCGTCCACGGCTGTTTGTACGAACTATAGTTATTTCCCATTTTTAATCATATTTATTATTTATGTGCTATTTGTAATTGGCATTTTTTATTAGAATAAAAGTTGTTGTTAAAGTAAAATTTTCAAGTTGGTATTATTGTTCACATCATCTTAATCTTACAGCGTCGCAAAAACTGATTGAATGAACCACCAAAAAGAAAACGTCATCCTTACGCAGTCGACTGATTGTCTAAATATAATAATGAATAAAAACTAAGTCACTGACTCTGTCTAAATATACTAATGGAAGTCAGTGACTTAATTTTTAGATAGAAAAGACTGAAATGATATATTCTTCGTACACTTTGATTTTACAATATAATTTTAATTTTTCCAATGCAATGCAATACACATTACGATTATACAATAAAAATTGCTTTTCACATTCATATTCATACAAATGCTTAAATATAGTTAATTAAAAATATTTTTAACTTAATTCCGATAATTGTGTTATTAACATGATACCAACGTATTAAATAACAGACCTTGGAAATGAGTTTTAATTGCAAAAGATCAAAATTCCTTAAATGTAAATTAAAAAAAAAATAAATCATTTTATCCTTTATTATAACACTTTTGAATATTACTGTTGATATACTACTAATTCCCTCTTTGATACTGTTTACTAACTATTAAATACTGTTACTGTTCGGTTTTGTTTATGAGAGCCTTCAACGCTTTTGCACATGCGTCAGGTCTCCTTCGATTCCTTCAAAATAGGGGCGAGGAGATGGGAGGTTTAGTTTTTATAGTGTTAGTTTACTAGTAGCTGCGTTCTATTTGCTCTTTTCGGGAAAGAATTACGGAAAGAATAAATACTATTGCAAAAATGCTCCACGTTATTTTTTTCTTAAAAGCGAAAATGTCCAAAAGAATTTCTTAGGAAAAACCATCTCAGCGTCTCACCCCTCTGCGGAGTAAAATCGTGTGGCAGTGGTAGCTCTGCCTTTCAGAAACGCACAGTGCCTGCTTTGAAAACGCTTTCAAATTGTACAATATGGATAACGTACAACAGAAAAAGCAACATCAATGTACTTTGTCAAGAGTAAAATGTTAACAAATCAGCATTTAATAAAAGCACAAATTATGCAGAAAACATGATGTTAGGATATTACAAATCTTAATATTAATAAACGTGGGCCCGGTAGCCGAGTGGGTAAAAGCGCTTGGCTGCGGGTTGGAGGTGGCGGGTTCGATTCCCGGCTTCGGCGGAGGACGGGAATTTTTCCACGCTTCTTTCTCCTCCAAACGGGCCCTAGGGTCTACCCAGCCCTCTATAGAATGGGTACCGGGTTTCTTTCCCGGGAGTTAAAGGCGGGCGAGTGACGGGCCGACCCCTCGTCCTCAACTTTGTCCCGTAGGTTTCTGAACACTGGAGCCTACCCTCCAGCTGCATTGCGCGGTCCTTTGGGCCTGATCGCAACTTTAACTTAATATTAATAAATATATTATACGTTTTACAATTAATAAGTAACCTTTTCCAGATTCAATATAGCTAATTGCAATTCGACAGTTAGTGTCACCACTGAGCAAATCCTATAAACTCTACAAATCCTTATAAACCCTATGTGCGTGGGTGTGTAGGTGGAGAATGTCGTCTGATAAAGCAGGCTCTTTGGTAAAAGATATAAGTAAGTCTAGTTTGTATTTTTTTTTCGTATCTGGTATAAATAGCCTCATTTGATTTTTTTATTGAAAAAAAGTGGTGTTTGTGGAAATGTTGCATTCTCCATCTTTCTCATTCTTTGCAAAAAAAAAAAAAAAATGGAAAAAAAAGCACAGCTCATTTCGAGATACGTATTCATTGAAACTGACACAAACTGAATTACTTTCTGTAAGGAAAAAAAAAATAAGTATCTATATAAGTTGTATATTTTGCTTAAAATACCACTATTCGTTTTTTAGTGCATTAATATTAACATTTAATTCATTGTTAAATTCTGCAAACAAAGCAAGATTAATAATCAATAAAAATTTAGTAGAATTGAAATATTTATAATAAATTAGAATTACACAATTCAAGCCCGTTAATAATAGATTTCAGTATCTATATATTGAAGTAAAAAAAAAAGGAATTCACGATTTTGAAACTAAAAAATTATTTATTTATTTATAAAAAATAAATTAATAATTTTAGCAAATTTAGCTTAAGCTCTTCATCAAATGATATTTTATGAAACTGATTCAATTTGGAAAAAAAAAGTTATAGAGATAAACCAAACAAATTGTCAATTCGAAATTGTCTGAATAATTGGTGATTTTTAAATTCATGTTTTGTCGATAATTTCATTACATTTATTCGAACTTTAAACATAGAAGTCCTTCATTTCTGTTTGAAGTAAGTTAAATGGTAAGCTTCTGATCACAAAGTTATAAAAAAAAATATTCACTTTTGCCAATCTTAAAACCTAGGCTAACAGGAATATGAATGTTTTTGTTGGTTTCCTAGGACATACAGAGGTTTTTATCTTATGAATATGGAAGAAAGAGTTCTTCAACAAAATGAAATATTTGAATTCATTGAAATGCTGAATTTCTGATTTGATTATGTGATCTTTGAAACGAGTCTACCAAAATTAAGTATTTAAATGATATGAACACACAATTTTTCACTTATCTTATTTTCTTCATACAATATTCATTTTATTTTTCATCCAAATACGAGAATAAAGTTGTCTTCAATTTCAAGGAATTGAAACTGTCTCAATGTAGGAAGTGGCTAAGTCTGGTGACGTATTGAAAATTTAACAAAATTGCAAGGCTTATCGCAAATGGTATCACAAGGGTCATAACTGACACTCAAATGGGTACATAAATCCAAAATAAGGTGTGTAAGTGTCTCTCGTAGCAATACAATCCCACAGAGATGTCCCCTGCTGTGTTTGAGGTGATCCAAATATAGACTGGCTGTAAAGTTTGATTCACGTAGGAGGGTCCTTGCAGGTCGGGGGAAGGGTTTGAAAGAATACGACAACCCTTGCTAAAGCAACCCAGACATTGTTATCGCACTCTCTATTTTAGATCATATAGTCAATGTTCATCAGTGACGTAGGTAAGAGCAGTGGGTGTCATTATCAGGTCACGCAGGACCTGTTCAAGCGCAAAATAGCAGCAAATGAAGAATATTTGAATGAACTTTTCAAAGCTCACTGAGTTATGACCGAATAAAAATAAATTAGAGGGCATATCAATTTTTTGTTAGGGTGTGATAACTACTCTTCATGCTTAAAAAAAAATTTAAAAAAAATCAACATCTTCAACAAAAGGATTTCTAATACTACGAACGATGAGTTTTCATGAGTATAATGCAATCCCGATTTAATCCTTTTCGAGACACTTCATTTAAAAACAAATCAATTCACAAGTTTTGTAGTAAACACAAAACCACGTGATCCAGTACAAATAGCATTTTATCAAACATGCGTTATTAAAGTGACACTACTTTTGATTAAGGACCATTCCGTGTTACGTGTGTGACATTTGGAACACATTTTTTTCTAATTAATCAAGGATTTTTCAATATATTTCTTATTTAAAAATCCAAACAAAAGTTCTTAAAAATAATATACACTTTACCATATTCTTTTATGCAGAAACCTATCAGTTTGATACAATAGTTATTTTTTAAATAGCTTTTTAAAAACGTTACGTGTGTGACTTAGAAAAAAAGCAAATTTTGAGTAACGACATTAAATGATATATTTCTGTGAGTTTTATTGCCACACATTTAAATTAAAAAATATGGTAATAATTTATTTATCATACCATCTAAAATCACAGTTAAAATTTAAATTTAATAAATAATTGAATAAATGAAAATTAAAAATCTGCGTTACGTGTGTGACATCCTGATCGTTACGTGTGTGACCATGTGAATTCAAAGTAAAAGTTTGCTTTTAAAAATGCATGAGGATAAAAATGTATTAAAAATATTATATGATATTTAAACATTTATACAATAAGTCAATCAATAATTATTTTTATTAATGTTTATTTAACATTTCAAATCAACTTTAAGTTATTTAAATCAATTCTTATCTGAACAGAGTTACTTATAAAATTGAAACATCATCCAGTCTAAACATCCCTTTGTAAATTATCTAATACAAAAGAAACTTAATAAAAGTTAAAAGTTAAAAATTTAGAGTAATATTCTTATCAATTACGTCAGCTATTA
Organism: Thereuonema tuberculata; assembly: GCA_023159025.1. NCBI lineage: Eukaryota > Metazoa > Arthropoda > Chilopoda > Scutigeromorpha > Scutigeridae > Thereuonema > Thereuonema tuberculata. Next base: position 38,225,131 of record JAFIDM010000002.1, read on the forward strand.
ATAAAGTTTTAACATTTTTCATACTTTTAGTGTTTTAGAATTATATTTTTGCCCAATTAATTTGACTGAATAATCTATATTTTATATAGTTTTCTAATCTTACACCAAAATTATTATTATTATTATTATTATTCAATTTAAAGATTAAAAAGATTTTTAACCAATTGTATCTAGTTATCTTTTAATTATTTTGATTTTTTTTCCCTATTGACATTATAAATATTATTCATAACTATTTTATAAATAATTTTTTCTTTAATATTAAGTATTTTAAATTTGTTCCTAAGCTTTTTTTTTTTTTTTACAAAATTTTTTCAAAATTTATTTTGAAATTTATACAATTTTTTCATTTTTTAATAGATTTTTATATAACTTTATAAAAGTCATCTTAATATTCAGTTAAAAGAGAAAAATAAGTTTTGTGTTAAAATTTTGACTAAATTAGAAGTTATAAAAACTTCTTAGATTCAAATGTTACGTGTGTGACAATAGTCTTATCATGCCTCTTCAAAAGTTTTGTAAAATAGTAAATTTTTTTACAAAATATACACTTCTAACTCTATTCACAGTCTTGAGTATTTCATAAATTGATTTCTATCATTTAAAATAAATAAAGTAGGCAAAATATTTTTTAAATTCATAATCATCGGTGTATTTTAATTTCATCATTCTGCAATTTTTAATGTACTTATATACTGTATTAAAAGGTATTTTTTTGTAATGAAATTTTAGTTTAATAACAAAAATTTTGCATCATGAGAAAGAGCAGTTTTTCCTACAAATAAAATTCATTAACATTTTTCTATGTTAAAAAATATTTGTTTGCTCTCTGCACGGAATGGCCCTTAACTCTTTTATTCAAGCCACTGTAATTCAAGCGTCAAGACAATTACCATCACTGACGCCTCCTCAATGCATCATTAACATACAAAAGAGCTTTCAAAAGAGTTGCTGCTGCCCAAGCATTCAGAGTGATCTAGAACCGGAAGTGAAAAATATTGGATAGGTGATCCAATCCTAATTTTGTCTAATTATCACTATTATGCTGATCCGCTCAGTGGCGATCTAAAACCGGAAGTCGATTTTTTTTCCCTCAAACCTCCAAGTCGTGTCTCATGGGGATTCGACTCCCGGTTTGGACTGTGGACGACTTTAAACACAGACACGGCAATCCTAACAGCTTTCTCGCGTAGGGGAGTCGCTAAATAAAATGAGACTGAAAGAAAACGAGATTCGCTTTCGCGGGCATCGCGGAATGTATTAGAAATTCATTTAACTTACAAAATTAATTTTGATCAACTTTAATTAATGTTGATCTTTGACTCGTGCCCAAAGAAAAATTTAATCCCACTTTTGATGTTCAAGTAATCTGATGAATTAAGCCTACAAACAAGGAAAATAAAACAGTTTCTAATACTTCTGAGTCTGGCAATTGTTTTCATTAGTGGGATTCTAGGACAGCTGTTCCGAATTCGTAACCTATCATTATAGTATAATAGCATGGCTATCTACAAGTCTCATACTACAGTGGTTTCAAACATAACTTTAAGCTTCTATTAAATTCCGTTACTTAGATGTTTAATATGAAGTAATTACTTTAATTTGACTTGTAAAGTATGCCCTGCATTCCGACCTTCACTTCGTACCGTTTGACTGCTAAGCGCAGGAGCCTCACTTCGTGTGTTAGTTCTCATTGAAAGAGAATAACGGCAGGATGATTTAAATTTTGAAACTAGTAATAAATGACACAGTAATAGAAAGAATGTCATCAAAACCTATACATATGTTCTAAACATACTAGAACATCATTACCTATAGAATACGTTCTTTAATACTCTTAAACAATATTCATTTCTTTGAACAAACAAAATATCATTACTATTATTAATATTATTCATAACGAACCAGGCCACCACCTCCCTGTCTCTTGGTAAGTATGAGATAATCCAAGAAGAATCCATTCCAAGCGGTTTTGGCAAAAAGTGATATTTTATTCCTTTTTGAGTGAACTCATTGTTTGATAGCGAGCGAACAAATACAATAAAAGTAGGATTGGATATCGGGGGACCAGCAGTAGTCCAATGGTTAGCGTTCCTGAGGACGACGGTCCTCGGTTCGAATCCCATGCAAGGCGGAAAAAAATTTAAAAAAAAGAAAATTTTATAATCTGACTTTCTCAGCAAGAGAAACTAATAATTAACAATTACGCCGGACAGACAGACAGAGAAATAAAAGATTTTAGTAATATAGATTATGAAGTATTAGAGGAAAGAGAGCTTTTCTTTTCCTCAACAAAAATCTAAAGAAGTTTCTTGTTCAAAGAAACGAAATATTGTTTAAGAGTATTAAAGAAGATATTTATAGGTAATACAATAAATAGAAAGAATGTCATTCATTAATTGATTGACTTACTATTCCATATGAACCTGTTTCTACTTTCTTTGTTTGTTTATCCGTTTGTCTGTTTGTAAACTCATCCCATCAAAAAGTACTGGAGGGATCTGCATAATTTTAGAAACATAGGTTATTTTGGTGAATTTGGTTCCACTTAGAAAATCGACACATTCGTCTCCACCCTTCCTATTACCAAAGATGATTTCCGAAATTCCCCGCTAAAATTACTGGGCTGATTTTCTTAAAATATGTTGTGTTGCTTATTTTTGCTACAATTTAAAATAGGATGACGATTATTTTCATTTCCGCTCGCACCCTTTCAGTTCTCTTAAGTTGAGAGCCAATGTTTTACGCTCAGTCCTACAATGCAATGAATACTTGATCGTAAATCTAGTTTTTTAATGTATTTTAGGTTGATTTTTTTTGCAAGGATTATCTTTTTTCTCTCATCAGTTGAATTTAATCAGTCATAACTGGCTCTTTGATGATTCAGTCGCAAAGAAGACAATAGGAGCTGCAGAAAATTAAGAAAAAATGAAAAAGAATTACAGATTCACCGGTGTTACGACCTGCTGGGTTTCGTACAGTTGTAGCAAAAATCGACAGATAGCCAAATAATAACCGTTTGTTTTTTGTTTTGTTGATTACTTATCGTTGCATATATGGCACTGGAATCACCATATGCGTGAATAACTGATTTCTCTTTTCGCTTTTATCTGTCATTATTAAGTCATTTTATATTTTAGTCATAAGAAAAAAAAAGAAAGAAATGTTATAAACAGTTTAGTCACAGAACGTAACACAAGAAGATGTGAAAAGTATGCAAACTTACGCCATCGGAACGCCAAAGCAAAAGCAAAAGTCGTATCGCAAAAGTTTAAGTAATGCCAAATTTTTGCTTTTTTATTACTGATTTTTTTAACTCGTAAGATTTTCCCTCAATATTCGCGAATTTATCCTCCGTGAATTTCAATCAAAATTTCGTTAATTCTTTCTCCAGGGTCCAAGAATTCCAGGATCCCTAACAAATTACTAATGATTAAAAAAAAAAATTAATTATCAACATAGTTCTTGAAAAATAATTACTTCTTGAAATCTATTAATATTCTAATACTCTTTTAATTCCACAATATTTCATCCTTCTCAGCGAAGGACTTCTGGTCATAAGGACAAGAAACTAATTTTCTTTCCTCTACATTTCAAAGGATTACAAAATAAGAACTAAAAATAAAACATTTTCACATACAAGTTAATAATTGAAAACTATCGTATTGTTATTAATAATGATAACAATTAACACATTAATATTGATAAATTAAAATGTTAGCATAAGGATGCTTCAAAATAAGTAATAACAATACTAACATTACTTGCATTACGTCATTAATATCCAAAAACTCATTTTTCCATAAATTCTTTAATATAACCAAAAGATGCACTACTCATTTTAAATATTGTGGAATACAATATTATTATAATATTAATAGGATTTCAAGAAGTAATTATTTTACAAGATTTATGAAAGATGCTTATATAAAGATATCAACATAGTTATTTGTTTGTTTATTTGCTTTTTCCAATATTTAATCAATATCATTTGTTTATATGCCTTTTACAAAAACATTAACAGCAATGAATCTTTTCTTTAACAAAATCAACTTTCTTTCTTTAGTCTCCTTCTGTTGTAATGTGGGTGTTGTGATTAGTGTAAGATTTTTTTTCCCATCATAATGAAATCATCCATGAACAGTTTACAGCAACGCCACCTGCCTGCATTGAAGGGAGGGGTTAAAAAAACCAATTCCCCCATAATAATTTTCCTGATCGTGGGAAGGGAGGGTAGTTTGGTGGCAGATGATTTTTTGGGGGAGTTAATTATCCCTTGTCAGTCAAGGGTTTGTTGTGCCAGAGTCAACGTGGTAATGCTGAGATATCAGATATCGAGGCCTAACCTATTATGTTTCTTTATTTACATTAAAATTCAGACAAGGTATTTCAACAGTAAAAAACGCTTGTAGCTTTATCAGTTTGATTGAAAAAAGAAGAAGAAATTACAAGTTATAATTTTACTTAAATATCTTAATTTCTTAATGTATATTTACCTGTTCAAACGGGAGATGTTCGAACATTAGCTTTACCTTGCTAATAATTTAGCAAATTTGTTTGGGAAGGTAAATTTGAAAAGCGATGGATGTAAAAGAAAAAAAAACCCAATGAAATAGAGGGGGGGGGGGGGAGAAAGATTGTGTTTTCTTTCGAATTCAACGTAAAGGAACAAAAATCAAAATAGTAATCGTGTAATTAATATCTCATTTTTCAGCGTTAGTATTTTCTAATGAATTAGAATTTGATACACATGAAATATAACTAAAAAAAAAGAGAAGAAGTTTATGTTTTAATACTCAGCAATATTCACATAACATTTGTATACACCAAAAACTAGGACTTGATTTGTAAAACAATACTGCGTATCTTCTATTATTATCTATCTTAGTATTTCTAATTTTTATTAAGCGCATTATATAATTAATATATTCGAAATTTTAAATGTACTGTGTTTAAATTGCAAATTGTAGATTTGACTGCTCAGTTAAACTATGCTTAATTTAATTTAATTTAATCCTTTCTTTTAAGGAAGTTATAACTTAGTTTAAAATATATCACATCAATCTCATCTGTTTCATTCATTAACGCTATATTTCATCCAGAGAATTTATGGACTTCCTCAGGCTTCTTTCTGAAAATTAATACAGTACAACCTCGCTATTCGTACACAACCCGTTTCAGGAGGCAGTTCGAATGGCGATTTGTACGAATGGCGAATCATTTTTTCACATAAGATGTAATGTAAATTGGATTAATCCGTTCCAGACCCACAGATGATTGCTTATACAGTATAAACCTTTGTAATAATATGTTAAGCCTAAAATACATAAAAACTATGAAAACAATAAATATATAGGCCTCTCAATATTATGTCTTTCTTTTTCAGTTTAGATGATATGGTTGATTTTGCCATGCCATACTGAGTTGCCAGTTCAGAGACACGAGTTCCACTTTCAAATTTCGCAACGATTTCTTTTTTTCAATTCAATTGTCGTTCTCACTGCTTTCCTTTTAGGCTTAGTTGAATCAGTAATATTTTTTAGATCCATGGCTGCACTATTTTTAATAAAAATAACAAAAAATAACAATAAAATATCACAAAGTTTCATGAAGCTTGCGTGGATGATGCGTAGCGTACGAAAGCTAGCACGATACTGAACTGAAGCGACCGCGTGGCGAAGCCAGTACCGAAGTCACGCTGTCCGAATCGCGAGCAAGCGTACAAATGGCGAGTTCAATTTTACTTGAAAAAGTTGTACGAATAACGAGTTGTACGAATAGAGAGGCGGACGAATGGCGAGGTTCCACTGTAATACATTTTTTTAATAATACAGATTTTTAACAATTACAAATACTTCCATGAGACTTTGTCTTAAAACAATTTACAGACATTTTCATGCCGTCTTTGTTTTAAACAATTTCATGTGAACTTCGCTTTATTTTATAACAATTATTATAATTATTATTAAAGTCGAAAGAAAAAAGTTTGTGTTTGTGTTTGAAGTCAAATTCACATGAAATTGTTATAAATTGTTGAAAACAAAGACTGCATGAAAATGTCTGTAAATTGTTTTAAGACAAAGTCTCATGAAATATTTGTAATTATTAAAAATTTTTGAATCTATGTATTTTTAATTCTCAAAAAGTAACCTAAGAAAGTCCAGAAATTGTCTGGGTGCAATATAGCATATAATGAATAAAAAAGATGAGGTAGTTTAAAGTGAATGACTGAAGATAGTCTGAAGTAATGTTTGATATGATATCTTAAATACATTGTTTCTCTTAATTAATTTTGATCTTAATTCAGCATTTTAAAAAAAAATCTTCAAAACATTATTAAAAGGGAGTTTCAGTGAGTTTTTGAAAGTAGATTTGCATGTCTGATTATTTGTACATATTTGCAAAGAGTTACTTACATACATTAAAATTTGAGACCAAAGTTCAAACTGATATCTCATTCTCAAGACAAGCCTATTACACGCTTATTAGGCGATCATCAGTTAAGAGTATCAGAATGAACAGAGCAGGTCTCATAAGGGAGGTGTATTTGTTTTTTCTTTATTTTTAATTTTTTTTTGTTTTTAGTTTATATTTAAGGAGGTTCCATTTCTTTCCCCACTCAGTTACTTAAATAGTCAGGCTTTAATATTTCAATGTGGTGAATACAGGGATATAAATACAAACATACAAAAGAACTTAATGGACTTCCTAGAGTAAATTTTCCCTTACCCCCTTTCATGGGGCATCACTAGAGAAATCATTTACATCTTATAAAATTTATAAAACCATTTTTCCTTCCGTTGGCATTAATTAATATTAGCTACGAAAATTAGGAAAATTTTCAAAAAGTTCAAGGAAAATTAAATATAATTAAACTCATCATCATGTAAACAGCACGTTATAAACAATTAAACCTGTTCGGTCTCCAGATTAATATTGAGTGTGTTTTCCTTAGCAGGGTATACATTGATCACCCATTCTACAAACATGCTAAAACCATGCATTTCTTCAATTGCCAAAGATATCCGTTTCGTTGATGGGAAGCAAAGAATAACCTACTATATAAACTCATATCTGCAGCCTCTTTTAAAGAAGAACTGGAATTTAAAATTTAAGAATTGTTACGATTTAACTCATTTCCATCATGATTTTCTTTTTTTTTTATATATTTTGATAAGTATTTGTGTTTAATTTCTACATCTTCAAATCCTTAATGAGAAATTAACCAATCTAGTTAATTAAATGTTGAATGCTAGTTTTAGTTTTAATTTGGAATTTTTAAATTAAATTTTAAAAGGTTGTCAAATATCTATTTAGAGAATATCTTCTGAATATACCAAATATAACATGATCGTTTGTGAAGAGGATCGTACTGAATACTATACTACTAACAACATAAACTTTCTTAATGTGTTTAACCACTTCTCATGGCAATCTAAAGATGTAATTTAAAATGTAATGAACATCTTGCCTTACTCTTCTATTATTCTTTTTCATTTCGGTCTTTAAATACATTTTTATTTGTATCATCTTTGATTTTCTTTCATGTAGTGAAAAGGATCTTTCTTAATAGTAGAATTTGTAAGAGTTTTTCTCTACATATTGTATTGAAAGCTTTTTTATAGTCAATAAAGGCGAGGAATGTCGGAATATTAAATTCTTTGTGTTTTTCAATCAATTGACTCACAGTGAACACAGCATCAATGCAATATTTATTAGGACGAAAGCCATTTTGTTCTTTTAGGATTATAAATCATTGATCTACAAAATAAAATTAGAAGAGGAGGAATAATATATATTAAAACAACTGTTAACACAATGTTAAATACAATTATATCCAAGCTATTAAATGTAAATATGATATTATATATTAAATACTGGAAAATGATAGTTGTGCGAGAAATTTGGATTTAGACCAAAAAGAAGTATAGAAAGCTAAACTGAGGAATAGTTGTGAACAGATCGAGACAAATACTGATAAATATACTAACTGAACATTAGCAATTAGGTATACAATAATTAAGTGATGGGACTATATCTTTTCTTATGTAAACAATCGCATAAGACAACAGCTCGTGAACATTTTGTGCACAGAAACACTTGTTCTTGGAAGTTAAACCTTGTAGAATACACGATAGCAGGTCGGCGTTCGAGAGAACCACAAAATTTAAAGATTATGTTGAAAAATAAAATATGGAGAAAAGGAGTTTTTCCCTAGAGAGAACACCTAAGAGATCAGGGTCGTCGAGGATCTAGGAAACAAAATAAATAAGGCAGTTGACATATGAAGGCTTAAATGTATACAGATACAACATGTAGTGTGACCCAACGGAATTAAAGTTAACCTTGATTAGACGAATATTGTGTAGGCGATAGTTTTAATAAATATTTAATACAATAAAGCAACTTAAGCTAGAAAACTCATGTCACAGTCGTTCGAAACTCTATCAAGAATAATGTAAATAGAATGTTATTATAAGTGTACAGTATGTAAGTGATAAAGATATCTGGGGGCACAGCAGTGCCCCCGCCAAGACGAGCCGAAGGCAGGAAGGGCACTACGTACCTTTTCTGGAAGTGTTTCGTCGTATTTTCGAACTCTCATAGCTTCGGCCTGGATAATACTAGAGAGCTCAAATTTTCAGGATATGATGCAGTTAGCAGACTAATGAAATACGCTAACTTTCATTTATTTAGCTTTTAAAATACTTTGGATTTTATTAATACCTAAATTACGTCGATTCCGTCACTCACTGACTGACTGACTGACTCATGATCATCAAAACCTCTAGGGTACTTCCTGAAGTCCTAGAAAGCTGAAATTTGGTATGCAGGTTAGGATTAGCACACAAACAACAAAAAAATTAAGAAATCCGTAACTTTCACCCTGCAACCCCTCATAAAGGGGGGGTCTGGTTATGTATTATCGAACCCTCATAGCTTCGGCCTGGATAAAACTAGAGAGCTCAAATTTTCAGGATAAGATGCAGTTACCATACTAATCAAATACGCTAAGTTTCATTTATCTAGCTTTTATACTTTGGATTTTATTAAGATCTGAAATACGTCGTACCCTCAATGCTTCGGCCTAAATAATACTGTGTAATAATGTGATTTCTTACAAAAGTGCAAACAGCTTGCATGTACAAGTTGACCAATAGAAAAACAGAAAAGTAGGGTATTGAAAAAAAAATCCATTTTCTAAATAATCTTAAAACTAAATTTAGTTGTAATAGATAATGCCACCCAAAACATTTCATGTAAAATAAGTTGCCAAGACTCACATGCTCATAACGCTTTCCTGTTAAAAAGTTATCAGATCTCATCCTACAAAAAAAAATTAAATCCTACCCAAAACATTTCATGTAAAATAAGTTGCCAAGACTTACACGCTCATAATGCTTTCACTGGTAAAAAGATATGAGATCTCATGTAAAGCCAAGCCCCTAACTCTACAAGGCCTAACTCTACAAGCCATAACTC
>JAFIDM010000002.1:38234623-38259742 GCA_023159025.1 Thereuonema tuberculata
GTGCGACAGCCACGAAACGGCCAAGCCATACTTTTTGACCAAGATATAGGGTTTTTAGAGTTATGGCTTGTAGAGTTAGGCCTTGTAGAGTTAGGGGCTTGGCTTTACATGAGATCTCATATCTTTTTACCAGTGAAAGCATTATGAGCGTGTAAGTCTTGGCAACTTATTTTACATGAAATGTTTTGGGTGGGATTCATTTTACGGTAATCATTATTATCTTTTAAAACAAATGTATAAGTGTTTCCCAAATGAAGAATTCGTAGCAATTCTTTATCTACGAAATAAGCTAATGCAAAGAACGTTGACAATTTATAAGTTCTTTGTAGTAGTTTGTTTCACAGTTAATTCATCTCATCATCGTTAACAGTATTTCTATAGAATGACAGTCAGTTAGTAAGAATTGGAAACGACGAAAGTGAAACATATCATCACATCTAAAACCCAAACTATAAATCGTACAGAAACATACGTGAAACCTTGTTATGACTTTTAGGTAAGGGAAAAAGTACGAGTTCCGGTCTGATGTCACTTCCTGTCTCACAGGAAGTGGCCGAAAATGAAATATATACGGGGTCGCTGTGGTTTCGTATAAAATGAACTTTTTGTTTGTTTTTTGCTTCTTTGATAAAAAATTTGTAATGAGTTTATACCAATTAGAGTTTATACCAATGCAAATGGAAAGGACGGTTGACCTATAGGCAAATTTGAATAAAACTATCAATACTCTGAGCACACTCTTGGAAAGTCAAATTCTAGATCAGTATCAACAGGGCTCTTCTTATGTAGAGACGTACTGTTTACCATATACAGATATACTCAAGTAAAAGTCAGTCTCATGTAAAAGTGGACCCCTTAGTTTTGGCCAAAAGATCTGGAATTTTCCATATATCTCGTGTAAAAGTCGACTCTGGTTCTGAACAGATAACGGATCAATATTTGCGATTTCTTAAAGTTCATTATGGAACAAGCACTATAATTAGTGTGAAACAAAGTAACACAACCCTCCACCTGTTTCCCGTTCCCAGATGTAAACAGACATGGATAGGAATTTCAGCTAGGTCACCCTGAAATTCATTAACATTATATTACCGTATTACTGTGTCAGTATATCACACCATCTTTCTTATAAAAGCTAGGCCGATAGAATCGGTATTATTACTATGATTCATTGTGTTTTTGTTTTATTTTTGTTATGATATTTGGGATTCTAGCATGAATTTCAGCTCTTCAAAAATACTATCCATGTAATAGTCGACCCCATAAATTTAACCTTAAAAAATGATCTAAAAAATTTGACTTTTACACGAGTGTACACGATGTATTAACTTAACCTCCGTTGAATGTTTCCTTCCAAAGTTATCGTATAGAGAAAGTCTAGATGAATTTTTAAACCACTCAAACATGAATTTTTAAACCACAATTTCGAAATAACATCTCTCATAAGCTGGATAGCTCAAACAAAATCTTAAGCTCCCGGATAAGATAGAGAGAAATTCTAATTTTCGGTAAAGACATTAAGGCGAGTTGTGACTAAACAATAAGTTTGCATTCAATTGACAACGAAACAAGGCGATTAACATAGGCTTCTAATTTAATTAAGAAAACTATAAATTTTTATTTCCATTTTTGTTAAAATGCGTATTTCCTTTGGTAATGTTGTATTACTTCGATTAGGCCTATTAATATTTTGATTAAGTTTTATTGAGGCTAGGTTTTCAGTGCATTTTTTAAATAGCAGTTGTTTAAAAATTACATTATTGTTTTCATAATAAAGACCGTTATTCTAATTAGTCTACTGTCGTTTTTATGAGTACTACTACTATTTGCGTAGGCGGCAGACTGTTTACTTGAATGAATAGACTGAATCAGTCTTTTGCTTCCACGAATCGGCTTTTATGGGTGTCTCCGGTTGGCAGACGCGGTTTCCTTCCTCCTGCCACCCCAACGTATCTACAGAACTGACGGGATATTCAATTTGATTAATTAAATTATCATTCTATGAACTGAAACAGAACCAAAGGAAACGATTAACCAACCAATCAGAAACATATCCTTTCAATTCTCCGGGGTTTATAAAATAACAAAAGACACTCAAACAAATCCCTGTAGATGAACAATATCGTGATAGTATTACAAAACAAATAACAACGAACAATAAACTAAACAAAATAAAATCCCTCTCTTTCAGTTATCAATAAAATAATCTATGCGTAGTTTGATTAAAAAGCCCCCTTCGTAGCTCAGTTAATAATTAACATTCAAAATATTGTTTACAAATTGTTAGGTTTATATTTATGAAGGGGGTTACAGATCATGCGAAATCTCGACATTGTATTTTGAAAAATGTTTATTTGAGCAATATTTTTATGTATTTTTGTCCGTCAGTGAATTTGAGTTAATGGCTTACAAAAAAAAAAATGCAGGCGATTAGGTAAATTTGCCGATTATTAAGAAATAAAATTGACTGAAAAAAAAGCACAAATTTTCTAAATTTCAAAGCTCAGTTTGCAGTGCTTTGCTCTCATCATCTTTATTATTGTTATTATATTTAGTAAATAACAAATAAATAAATAAATAAATAAATAAATAATATTAATAAATAATATTAAAACATTTTTTTTTGTTTCTACATTTTCATAGATAGTAGAAAAATGTTTGTATAAAATTCGTAATTTAATAAAGAAATCTTCCGTTTCTCCATCCAATTATGTTTATTTTGAACTATTAAAGTGATTTACAAGTTCTTGTAACTATTATTTATAAATAAAATGGAATTGAAATTTGTTTGGAACATTATTTCTTATGTACAATATAGTATGTATCTATACTTTTAATCATTGTATTGATCATTGAGTGAAAATCGAAAATTTTAGATCTAATCGCTGATTGGTTGTTAGCTTGAAAAACCAGCACCAATCACATGAAGCGTTTCGTTGATATTTCTATGAACTTATGATTTGGAAACAAGGATATCAGATTACAGAGATACAGCATCGACTACTTCAACGATCAAATAATTTCAGTAATTAAATAATCCAGATTAGTTTATTAATTCATTGCACTAACTAACTTGTTTTTTGTTTTTGTTAATAACATGTCGACAAGAAGAAAGTATATAGGGAGTAGGTTCTGAAAGGTCGTAACCAAGGTCCTTTTAAGTTAGTTCATGAAAACTTACAAAAAAAGGGCGAGATCCCACGAAATTAACTATGACTGTATCTTGTAACGAACCAAAATAAATATCTTGTAAATACAAATAAAAATAACGTACAGTAAATAACGTAAATAACGTAAATAACATGAAAATAAGCGTAAGGCCCTATTAGGTTGCTTTAGATCACATTGCGTAGAATCACGTGATCAAAAGATAAAAATTTATTAAAAAAATTTTGTTATTAAATTAAAAGTTTACGAAATTCTGTCAAAATGCAAACAGTAGACATCAACTTGTCTGATGAGCTCGCATTGATAGAACGAAGGAAGGCGAAAGTATTCCATTGTAAACAAAACATAAAAATTAAACAAGACGATTCTTATTAATTTGAAATTCCAGTATTTTGATTTTTCACAATTGAAATATTAGCAATGACATTAAAATAATTACAATCATAAGTTAAATGTACAGTATGCAGTAATGGCCTAATTTTTTTTTTTTTTTTTTTTTTGGCCGGTTCGCACCGAAGTGCGAGTTTCGTATCCGAAGCCTCCATGTTCCAGGGAGCGCTAGTGTTCCCAAGATGGCGAATCCCTAGCAGACTCCCTGGAATTTCAAGGGAAAGATACTGGGGTGGTTTCCCGTGGCCTTCCCCAGGACGCCATTAAGGAATGACGTCAGACCGAAGAGAAAGTGAAGAAGAGGCTGCACAACACAGGAAAGGAAATTGAAACAACCATGCCACTGCCGGGATTCGAACCCAGGTATTGGCGCACTGGCCGCCACGGCAGACCGCCGCCGAGACCGCACGGCCACGCCAGCACGGCAATGGCTTATTAATAATGATTTATTAGTTCAATGGGATACTCTATCTTTTAGCTCAGATCTATCTTCACAACAGGAATTTACATCGGTTTAAGCTTACTTTTCTTTGGAAGTGCAAATCACATCATTTAATTCTGTCCGTGTATCCTTTCCTCACTCTTTAATAACTTTTGAACGCGTGGATGGATTTTCTTGAAGTTTCACATATACACCTAAGGACAGAAGACAACGTATCTTTTATATTTGAAATTTTAAATAAGTCTTGTAATAAATCAATTTATGTAGGTGACAAAAATGGAAATTTTCTATTATTTTAATAATTGAATAAGAAAAAGAAAACAGCACCTGAACAAAAGAAGAAATTGCCTTTCTGATTTTAGATTAAAGGAAGGAATTGTGAACGGCCGTTTCGTCCTTCTACGGACTCATCAGTCCAATCCTCGCCTTCCCTTAACCGAATCAGAAAGGCAAGACCTGGTTAGTGGAAGCCACCGTCAATCTGACAGTGACCTCACAAACAACATAAAGCAAGAAAACAAATTGCTGCGTCTCTCGACGCTAACACAAACCTTCTGTTTTTTATTTCCCTTCAGCCTACTCTTTCGTAGGAGAAGGTTTGTGCTAGCGTCGAGAGACGCAGCAATTTGTTTCCTTGCTTTTTGTTGTTTGTTGGGGTCACTGCCAGATTGACGGTGGCTTCTACTAACAAGGTCTTTCCTTTCTGATTCGGTTCAGGGAAGGCAAGAATTGGGCTGATGAGTCCGTCGAAGGACGAAACGACCGTTCCCAATTCCTTCCCGTAATCTAAAATCAGAAAGTCAATTTCTTTTGTTCAGGTGCTATTTTCTTTTTCTTATTCAAATATTCCCCCAGCATTTTAAATTTCTTTATTATTTCTATTATTTTATTCAACAATATTATAATTTAAAAGTAAACCAAGAATTTCCTATTTTGTAGTTTTAACGTTTCAAAACGTTAAGAAAGAATTACCACATCAGACTAAGGACAGTAGAATTTTAAATTATTTTAAGAATATATTGCTATACAACTAATATAAGTATCAAGACATTTCAAGCATGTTAAATTAATTCGTAGAATACCTTCAATGCTAATAAGTAATCATATATTGTATATGTCAACTATATATACTCAATTATTTGTTATTTTCTTTTTTTATTCTTTTTTTACAATCTTATAGACTTGTAAGTTATATATTTTTCAAATGTATACAATGTAAATATATATTGTAAGAAGAAAAAAAAAATATGTAAGTATCAGAACCCGTTGATAGGGACACTTCCCTAAGTGGACTGTACTGAGTTTACCTATCTATGTTAATAAAAACAAATATTAGTATTACTATTATTATTGGGTCAACACCAATGATAGTTGTTTAAAACCTATAATCAATCTGCAAAATAAAATTTTAAAGTTTATTTTCTTCAAGCAAAATGTAAATGATAAAAGTATAATGTTAAATAAGAAGCTTCAATATAGTATCCCGAGCAAAAATAAATATACAACATAAGTTAAAGTTGCGATCAGGCCCAGAAGACCGCGCAATGCAACTGGAGGGTAGGCTCCAATGTTCAGAACCTACGGGACAAAGTTGAGGACGGGGGGTCGGCCCGTCGCTCGCCCGCCTTTAACTCCCGGGAAAGAAACCCGGTACCCATTCTATAGAGGGTTGGGTAGACCCTAGGGCCCGTTTGGAGGAGAAAGAAGCGTGGAAAAATTCCCGTCCTCCGCCGAGGCCGGGAATCGAACCCGCCACCTCCAACCCGCAGCCAAGCGCCCTTACTCTCTCGGCTACCGGGCCCATCATATACAACACACTAATTAAAAACTATTATAAAATCTTTGATCACAAAAAAGAAAAAAAAAAAATCCTCAATTTATCTAAGAAACAAGAAAGATATCCGTCTTCCCTATCCTCTTATAAACAATGACTATGGAAAGAGGCATTTTAACTATATAATTGAAACAATATAGAATTATATATGAAAAATAATATATACTTATATACATACATAGTTCTCTGCCAAGGGCAGGTCCTTCACTGCAAACCCAGCATTCTCCAATCTTTCCTATTTTCTGCCTTCCTCTTCGTCTCCACATAAGATCCATTTACCATAATGTTGTCGATCATCTTAAATCTTCTTCTGCCTCGAACTTTTTTACCGTTCACCATTCCTTCCAGTGCATCCTTCATTAGGGAGTTTCTTCTCAGCCAGTGATCCAACCAGTTTCTTTTTCTCTTCCTGATCAGTTTCAGTATTATTCTTTCTTCACCCACTCTTTCTAGCACAGCTTCATTTCTTATTTGTCTGTCCATTTCACATGCTCCATTCTTCTTCATATCCACATTTCAAATGCTTCTAGTCGTTTCTCTTCACTGAGTCGTAATTTCCATGTTTCTGCCCCATACAATGCCACACTCCACACAAAGCACTTCACTAGTCTCTTCCTTAGTTCTTTTTCCAGAGGTCCGCAGAAGATGCTCCTTTTCCTATTAAAAGCCTCCTTTGCTATTGCTATCCTCCTCTTGACTTCTTGGCAGCAGTTCATTTCACCACTTATAGTACACCCTAAGTATTTAAAGTTGTTCACTTGTTCCAGTGTCTCATTCCGAATACTTATGTTTATCTTCTTTGTCTTTCTTCCGATAACCATAGTCTTTGTCTTGTTTACGTTTATCTTCATTCCATATTGTTCACAGCTGTCATTCAGCTGCAGTAGCATATCCCTTAGTATCATCTCCTCTTCTGCTAACAATGCCATATCATCAGCAAATCTTATGCACTTTATTCTTCTTCCTCCTACTATCACCCCTCCCATGTTCTGAAAACAATTCTTCACTAACTCCTCTAAGTAGATGTTGAACAGCGTAGGTGATAGAGGGCATCCTTGTCGCACCCCTCTCCCTATTCCACTTCCCTCTGACAATTTTTCTCCTATCCTGACTTTGACTCGTTGTTTCATATAAAGATTAGTTATTAGCCTTCTCTCTTTCCAATCCACACCAATTTTCTTCAAGATTTCCATAAGTTTATTCCAATCCACTCTGTCAAAAGCCTTTTCCAGGTCCACAAATACTGCATATACGTGTTTATTTTTTTTCTAGATATCTTTCGCCGATTGTTCGCAGCAGTCCAATTGCATCTCTCGTACCTTTTACATTCCTAAAACCAAACTGCTCTTCTTCTAACTCTCCTTCCACCTTAGAATATAAACGTCTGTTCAGTATTCGCAGAAGAATCTTCGCTGAGTGCGATATAAGGCTGATATAGTCCTGAACTCACTGCACTTCTTTGCATTATTTTTCTTCGGTATTGGTAGCAATACTGTTTCCATGAAATCATCAGGTCATTCACCTTTCTCATATATATCATTGCATAATGATAGTATTTGCTTCTTGTCTTCACCCAAGCATTTAACTAACTCAATATGTATTCCATCAACTCCTGTTGCTTTCCCATTCTTCATTTCCCTAATCGCTAGCTCAACTTCTTCCCTTAGAATACAACATCCTTTTTCGTCTTCTGATACAGCTGTTTCATCTTCTATAGCTAAGTAATCTGGACGATTCCCTGTCTCATATAATTCTTCTACATACTTCTTCCATCTGTTCAAAATTCCTTGTTTGTCGGTTATTTCATTGCCGATTTCGTCTTCTATCAACCACATGGACTTCTTATTCTTATTTGTGAAATCCAAACATTTTACTTCGCGATACATTAAATCATATCTTCCTTTTCTCTCTAGATCCTCTACTTCTTCACATTTCTGTTTCATCCAGTCTTCCTTCGCCTTATCAGTTACTCTTCTTAGTTCGTTGTTTAGTTTCTTGTAATTTCTGTTACCTTCTTCTGTGTTGATGTTTTTCCATTTTCTCCTTTCCTCCATCTTCTCCAACATTTTCCCTGTGACCCAAGGTTTCTTATTACTCTTACCTTCTCTGTATCCTGTTGTTTCTTCTGCTGTTTCCTGTATACAGCTTTTTAGATGAGTCCAGTATTCATTACTATTTTCAGGTGTGTATTCTAAATTAGAGGCTTTCTTTTGAAAATGTTCTTCAAATTTTCTTTTTTCCTCTTTGTTCATAAGTTTTTCTATATCAAACTTCTTCGTCACTTGCCTTCCTCTTATCTTTTTCAGACGAATATCTACTTCGCCTATCAGTAGGACATGATCTGAATTAATATCCGCTCCTGGTAGAGTCTTTGCATTTTTTAAGCAATTTCGGTATCTTTCCTGTACGAGTATATAGTCTATCTGATATCTACTGTCATCCCTTGGGCATGTCCACGTGTATCGTCTTCTTTTATGCTGTTGGAATAACGTATTTCCAACAATCATTTCATTCCGTTTACAGAAATTTACCAAAGATTCTCCTCTGTCATTTTTTTTTCCCAGTCCATATTTTCCAACCGTTTTTCCATCTTGTCCTTCTCCTACTACTGCGTTCCAGTCGCCCATTAGGAATACACATGCACCCTTCTTCTCTTTCTCAACTATTTCTTCTATCTTCTCGTAGTATTCTTCCACTTTCTCGTCTTCTAATCCACTATGTGGCATGTAAATTTGCACTAGCACTAAGTCCAATTTTTTCCCTTGTAGTCTCACCATTATCATCTGGTCATCTACATAACGCACTGATATCACTTTATCTTTCACACAAGGTCCCAGTAGTACACCAACACCATGACTTCCTTTACATTCACCATTTGAATAAAACATTCTAAATTCATCACTCACATATATATATATAAAATGGAAGCATATCCAGTGTGCAGAAACTATTAAAAAAGTGGCTGATAAAATGTTGTTAGAATGAATTTCTGTTGTTCAATTATTTTCATTGTTATTGTTATTTAATTATTTTGTTTAACTTTGTACACTTCCAATGTCTTTAATATTTATTGTTACTAGTTCTTATATTACTCGTAAAAATTAACTAAACGTAGCTAATATGGAATTAAATCAGAAAATTATTTTTACTTTTAAATAATGTTACTGCCTAATATAAAATTTTTGAAAATTAGCACCTAGCGGTCTATTTGACAAAAAATTCTCTTGAAAACTACACATTGATGTAAGCCTTTTAATGTTTTTTAACACTTAAATAAAAGCAAAAAAAAAAAGAACAAACTTATGTTCAAAATTAATTAAATAATTATAGTATTCCTATTTTCAGAACCTTTTGATAGGAATTTGTCAAACCTAACGGGTCTCTAACTTTTGTCTTTAGAAATACAGTTGACTCTCGATAATCCGACAGTTACGGGACCGAGGGGGTGTCGGATTATCAAAAATGTCGGATTACCAAAGGTTGATTTTTTAAAACTGAATTTTGACTTCTAAGCAAAGAAAATTTAAGCTGCTATGTATATACAGCATGTACTACAGTACGTATTATGTTGCAATACATATTAAGTAGATATTTTACGCCATTGAGGATATAAAAAAAAAAACTCATTAGGCATAGTTTTACACAAATGAATACGTATGTATGTAATACTAATTCATTTCTGTATTTATGTCTTAAAAAAATAAAATTACAGTATATAATGTAAAATATAATTTTATGTCTTAAAACAAACAAAAATAAAATTACGTAGAATACATAAGTATTTACGGCTTAAAAAAAATTTGTAATCGTTTTTTGTTTCTTCTTACGTAAAGAGGATCATGGCTATTTCTTAAATATCTTTTAACATTAAAATGTTCCCTCTTCTCACACACCAACGTATCAAAGTGTTTGCAGCCGACATAACTTCATCGCAAGTGACTGTGCATTTCACATCCGGGACCGCCTCAATCGGGTCGGTTTTCGAACCAACCTGCGTCGGACTACCGAGCGTGTCGGACTGTCAAATGTTGGATTATCGCGAAACAACTGTAATAATAAAAAAAAAAATTTAAGGAAAAAAAATCCTCTTCTTACAGCTCACAGACTTCTTAGAAAGCAAAAATAAAAAAAAATATTCTTTTATCCAAATAAAAGAAACTGAATCCATTTTGGATAATAATACATTAATAATATATTAATTAGAATAATATATTAATTCAATAATATATTAATTCAATACACAGCTTCAGTAAAGGGATAATCTAAAGGGATAATTCTTTTAATTGTACTTAATGATTTTTTAATTAAAGAAATTACTTTAATTTGCGGAAGTTATAGAAATTGATTCGCAAAATTAAAATGGGTTTTTCCTTCATTTCGATTTCACAGTAAGATCAAGAATAGCTCTCACAACTCTAAGGAAACATTTATTTCTTAATACAATTAGCAGTTGGAATAAATTATAATTAGTACTTATTGATAGAAAAAAATTAGAAAGAGAAATTCTTACTTACCTTTATTTAATTATTAATAACTGTTATCAGCTTATTACAATTCTTTTAATTAATTCTTATTACAATTCTTTTTCAATTAATATACAATGCCAGAAATATTCCAAATTTTTATGTTGCTTGTGATAAAAAGTTTCTATAACAAAAACTGTCCTTCGGCAGTTGACGAAAGATTCCAAGTTCCTTGAGTTATTGAGTTATGTTTGTCAGTTGATACGACGATGGGTTTTATTGTATTCTGGGATTAAATAATACATAACATTAAAGGTCGTGGTTATAATCAGTCTGAACAATTTTTGCTCCAAACACTGAGCAGGTGATCGATGTCTTTTCCTTTTCACTGCAAGCCTGCACTTGCCGTCATTGCCTAACTTCTTAATGTTTGCCTTTATAGTGTTTGTATTATTATTATTATGTAAAAGTTTCAAACCTTGGGTTTCCCCAGCAAACACAACATGGCGGGTCAAGGACCAAAGCACATGCTGCCAAGTGTAAAAGAAGTGGGCAAGAATGATTAGGGATGTGTGGTTGTGTCCATAAATTTCCTAACTATGCGTGATGTGTTGAGTACCACAGCTTTCTGGAGATGTGCATAAGTGTTTTTATGAAGTCCTAATGTGCTGAGGCTGTGATGCAATGTGTGAGGCACCAGACCAGTGTCAGACAGAACGATGGGTACAACACGTACTCGGTCCTGCCTCCACTGCTTCTGGAGCACTGCTAGGTTGATGTATTTATTGATCTTGTCTGCGTAAGTTTTCTGCATGTTCTTTCTGATAGGCACTGCAATATCAATGAGATAGGTCTATTTGTTGACCTTTCAACAATATTATTATTATTATTATTATTATTATTATTATTACAAAAAATATTATTTTTCCCACATTTTGATAAAGCGAGCATCCGTTTTCCAGTGTACATATTTCGAAATCAAATAACTTAAATTTTCCAGACCCTTTTCTGATTAAAAGCCTTATCCTGCAACTTAAATGTAAAGCAATAATAACAAGGAAAGTGAAACAGACGATTTAGAAACAATCCCATTTAGAAACAGTTCCTGGGTTGGGGTCTTATATGATAGTCATAAATTTCCGATCTGTCCAAGCACTGGAATTCTTAAGTACACCCGTCATTTGGTCTCAGCCATTAGTACATAAAACTTTACCATTCATTTTGATAATAAAATGTCTCCCCTTTTGTAGATTTTAAAACATATCTGTTAATAGTCTTAAAAGAAGGACAAGTTGGTCTTAAAAAATATTTAATATGCTCAGATTCTGAAATTAATAAGAAGGAAATATCTGAAACTTTTAGTTTTCAAACAAAAAAAAAACCCTCCAAAATATATATATGCTTAATACTTCGTATTTAGTACTTTAGTACTTATTTAGATATTCCACAATAAAAAATATTAAGAAAATGACACAATACACAATTGGTAGCTATATGTCCTGGAAAATGCTATTAATTTACTGAACGATACAGGTTTAAACCTTATTGATACTATATATTCGCAGTATATTTGTCAACGTACACTAAGGTGCAGAAATTAAGAAAGAAGTTAAGTGAAAGTATTTTTTTTCATTGAAACTTGGTTTTTAATAATTTTGTTTGAGATGTAATTTGACATAATTCCTCATAAATGTTGCCAGTTTAAGTATTTCTGTTTTCGTACAACAGTAAAATACAAAATGAGCATATATTCAAGAAATCTTACGTTACAGAAAAGTCCTAGAGAATTATTATTAATAAAATTATTCACAAAAATATGCATAAATCACAGTAGTTTTTGAATAGTAAATACAAATCTTTTGAATACAAAATGAAAGAAAGTCTAAGAAGCTTAAGAAAAACATAGGGAAGTTTTTTTTTTTTTTTTTTTTTTTTTGTAGCAGTCGCATATAATTATCTAATTTTTTAATTAAAGAAGTGTTTGTCTTCAAAAATTAAGATAGAATTTTGCACAAATTGTTAAATTGTCAATAGCAGCTTAACAATGCACATTTTTGAGACCGATCCCATGTCATAGAGTTTCGACTTGATATTAGCTTTTCTAATAAACAGTTTATCTGTAAAAGCTTCTTTTTCTTTTATAAGGTGAGTTGAAACGAAATAAACAACGGACATTCTGGATTCCTTTTTTTTTTCTTTTTTTTTTGATATCATGTTTTCTGATTTAGTAACACCATCACTAATTAAGTTAGCTTTAGTAATAAAGAAATAAACAAAAAATTATAATTTACGGAAATTTAAAATCTAATCGTAATATTATTTAGTTTTTTTGTTTTTTTTGGTTTTTTTTTTTTGACAGTTTAACCTTTATAATCAGTATTAGATGTTTTTAAGACTTCAAAAATCGTTTCTTGAAAAGTGAGAATATATAGCTCTTTAAAACCCAAAGGGAATGTGATACGAAAACATTATTGGTTGCTTGTAGTTGGTGAAAGACAGGAACGGCAGTCAGTTTTATACAAATTTTAAGAAAAAAAAATAATAATTAAAGGAAAATATAGTAGTTCGTTTTTTATAATATTTTGTAGTTCATTGTTAGCAATTTATTTTGGAGGGATGGTGCAAGTAACGGCCTTGCATAGGGCGCAATATTGTCTTGCGCCGGCCCTGATATAGGATAGTAAATAATAAACAGATATTACGGATTATGTTTAAGTGTTTAACTAAAAAAACCTAAAACTAATTAGCCATTCGTTTACAGAGTCAATGACATGCACTGTGTGCTAGAGATTCTTTATTGCTGTATATAATTATAATAAACCGATTCATTCAAAAGAAAAATGACTATCTCGTGCACTGAAAATTTAGACGATTGGCTTAACAACACGAAAACTGCATTAAAAACAGATTGAAACAAACTTCTGAAAATCAATCAACTATTCTCACCTAACTAGTTCATTTTGAGGACAAAATGAACGAGTTTTAAAAAGGAAGCGTAATAGTAATAATAATATTTATTCAATAGTATTTACATTTGTGTTTAATAATCCTTATCTCTGAGCTCAGGTTTTAGATATTAATTTTGTTTATTATTAGTCTATTATATTTTTTTTATTTTTTATTTTTATTTTTTTTGTAAAATAAACTAGGTTGTTTGTTATCAATCATTAAGTCTTGTGTTAACATTTTGTTTTTATTTTATTTTTTATTTTTATTTATTATGAATCCATTGTTCATTAACTTCGTAGGTTTCCAATTACCATTTAAAGGTGTTCGGTAGCACAGTTTACTTGTCGCCTTTTAAGGGGTCATGAGTCTCAGTTTCTCTGCGATAAAACTCAGCTCCAATCGGGATAAAATAACTTTCTTAATAAATAGTGTCTGGTTATTTTTTCCCCTAATCTAATTTGGCACTATGCCACAATACCTGGTTTCTCGTAAGGAAAATACCCTAGAAAAAAATTTTAATAGTACGAATTCTTGTAGAATTCAAAGTCATGGATCTGAATCAAATCTATCTACATACGTTATTCTATTGCATTTACACTAACAAAAGCCTTGTGGTCTTGTGGGCTCGACGACGGTCTCTCATGAGACCGGGTTCGACTCCCGGCATCTGCGTGGATGTTTGCTTTCTTTCCTGTCATGTCTGATTCTTCGCATGTCTCTTCTTTCGCCGTCTATGGTATTTGGGTTCTCCCTTGTGATGTGGGGTTGGCGTCAGGAAGGGCATCCGACCGTCATAACCCAAAACTTCTCTTCGGAATTACGCTAAGCGCCGCTTGTGCCGAAAAAGTGGGAAAAAGCTATAGTTGAAGAAGAAAAGATTTATACTAGCAAAAACACTATAAAATATGTAAGGATTTAAAACGTCAATTCAGGATTTACTGAGCAAAGATTTCCGACAAACATGTTTTGCTTAGACAATTTGTTTATGCATATCATACTTACAGTAAGTGATAAATTTGATTAATTCTGTATAATTTCATACTCTTCAAATTTTAGAGCTTCTTCGTAAAATCTTTAATGAGGCATTTGAAAATAAATTATTTTGTAGCTAAAGAAGAAAACCAACAAGATATTTTAATTGATTTTTTTTTTTAGCTTGGATTTTCATTAAACCAAAATCCAATTTTGGTAGATACACTCTGTTCGGTCACATTCCGTGATTGGCGATTGGTCTGAGAACTTACCTTGGCATGAACTCCATAGTGATAAGAACTGGCCATATGAGGTCTGGCATTATCATGATAGTAAATAGTTCCTGGAAGGCTTGACAGCGATAAATAATAAATTTGGCTACAGAGTGTTATCAATGTGCAGGTGTGCTGTCAAAGTACTTGAAAGTAGGAAAGACCAATTGAATGGGTGAGTTGAAAAAGGTACATATTCCACAAATGTAAACTTTTGGAAAACTAAAAAAAACTGTTTTTTAAGAAAACTAATTTTTTTACAAAAAAATTTTCTATTATCGATTTATACCTTTAAGTGAAGCGAACTCATTGTGCTTTGTAAATATATAGATATATAACTTTTTATAGCATAAAACTATGTAAATATGTTGAGTAATATGTTCCTTTTTCAACTCAATGTTGTTTTTTTTAAAAAAAAAACTTCATAAAATTTTATTTTTGTGTATTTTATGTTACATAATGTAATATTATATCACGCCATGTATTGTGCTTTGTAAATATTTAGATATATAAATTTTTATAGCATAAAACAATGTAAATGCGTTGAGGAATATGTTCCTTTTTCAACTCAATGCTAGTGCGGCTTTGAGTTGACAACAGAACATATTCTTGGAATATGTCCCTTCTTCAACTCAATCATTTTTACATGGCTCTGGAAAGCAGACTTAAAATTGAGAAATATGTTTCTTTTTCTGTTTAATGGATGTATATACGTGCAAAGAAGAAAATGGCTACTTCAGTTTAGTTTGTCAATTTATGGAATATGTACCTTTTTCAACTCACCCATTCAATTGTCGTAGGAATTGATTCCCCACGCAGTAACCTCAGGTGTGATGGCCATGTATCTCTCGACCACCACAGCTGAATTGGAACGATGACATGTCACCTCTATAAACGGATACGGTCATCATCAGCCTAACAGAGAAGCGGGATTCGTCGCTGAACAAAACACGAATCCAATTGGCCATCTTCCAGGATTCGCTATCATTCCAGTCGCTGCTGCATACGTTGGATGGTCAGTAGTAGACGTCTGAAGAGACATCGAGAATGAAGATCTACCTCTGCCAGTCATCACGGATTGGTGATAAGACATGATAAGTAGAGAAAGTTATAGATGGAGGACAGGGATGTCATTATGACTGCCCGCACGATGCCCTCGAACACCTGTCTCCCTGGACCGTCCAGATATATGCTGTTCTAGACCCAGTGCTGCCAACATTGACTGATGCCGCATCGCATTGACAAAAGTCTACGATGCAACCTGTCTCAAACTCGCTCAGTTATTGATACTACCGATGAATGCGGCATCTTCACAAACTACTTAACATAACGAAACAGCAAAACCAGTCAGATTTATCCGTCCACGGGAATTTCGCTAGTTGTATTTGTTCCAGAATACTCCCTTATCATGCGCTCTGGAAATGCTTCGTACATTCATTGGCCATGAAATTTTAATCATGTGCTTAGTTAGCCGGAAGGCTTTGCCCACCGAATTTAACGGCTCGCGCTGTATTTTTTACAATGCGTCATTTTTTTTCTTTTTTTTTTTTTTTGCATCAGTGTGATATTTTCTTTGCATTAATTGAATTTTTATTAATTTATGAATTTAATTTCTGTTGTTTAAGCTGCTAAATTTTCTTGATATTACTTTCGATTTAATTTTTATTTTAATTTCTTAATTATTTTTTTTTTTAATGAAGTCCTCCTCGATCTCGTCAAACTTCGATTTCCTCATTCCCTTTCTTTGTCTTTGCAGTCAGCTTCTTCAATTACTTGTTTCGATGATAGAATATCGTTTAATGTAGTCCTGGGAATATGGTGTTCTTTGGCAAAAGCTGTTTTCGAAACATTTGATTTTTCAGAAAGTGCAATCAAGTCTTTTTTTTTTTCTTTAAAAGATAACGAGGTAAGTTTTCGTTTCCCTTGCATGTTAAAATCGTAGTCAAACCACGAAATTGCAAGAGAAAACAATAGCCCTTAAAGCGGGGCTTACTCGCTATGAAATGAAGTCACACTCAGGAGCGGTCAAGAAAAACATCTACACGCGACAGAGTCGCAGCGAGAAGTGTGCTTTGAATGATTAGCAGCGAGATTCCAAGAACCTAAATCCTCCGTAGGAAAGGAATGAGATGACAGACATGGTCGAAAATTCCCCGTAAAGGCTTGACTTTCTTAAAGTGAAGGGACGGGGCTGAAAAGACATGGCATGCAAAATGGAGAAGAAAGATGCTTTTGGTCATTTTTGAGGGTGACGAGTTATCCGGATTAGAATTAAATTTGGTGACGGGTAAAGCAGGGTTATTTTACATTACTGTGTATGAGACCTTGTCGGGACCAAAAGAAAACGACGACTTAAACGGAATGACGACTTATCCGGGTGACGACTTAACGAGGTTTTACTGTATTATTATTCCTTATTTTAATTTCTGGAATATTCACCAAATATATTCAACATAATGCTTCTATTTTGAAATAAAAAAAATAAAAAAAACAATTAAAATTTAAAGATAGTTTCTCTCGATCTGTTAATAAATGCCCAATAAATAAGTAAAAATTCTTGTTAGATTAAAATTCTTCCAAAATTCTCGAATGAGCGTTTGACTGTTATTTGAGATCCATCCAAACAAAAAATAAGATTACTGAAGGGTTGAAAATGCTGGATTTTCTTTCTTAGGCTTAGCGCGCACCTGAATTAATCAGCCAAGCTGAGAGGGGTGAACTTCATTAGAGCTACATTAGAGAACCCTCTTTTTGCTGGAGGCTCGGAAAGCAGCTCGGAAAATAAAACAGGATTCATCCAGAGAAGTTGCGAAGAAGGGATTCTCACAATAAAAGGCGATCATTATACTGCTTGAGGCAGGCAGTAAAAGGGTTCTCTAATGAAGTTCACCCCTCTCAGCGTGGCTGATTTTCTCAGATGCGCACTAAGCCTTAATTTATTAAGAGAGCTACAAGCACTAACAATAAATTGGAAAGGTGGGGGAGGGGTTTACAAATTAAATAATGATCATTGCCATACAACCAAAAGAAACACAAAAACAAAAACAAAAAAAATGTCCTTTTTTCAATGAAACTGGGAGATTACAAATAAAAACTCTCCAACCAAAAAAAAAACAAAACAAGAAAGTGCAAAATGCTCATTTATTTTTTTTTCCTTTTTCCGATGCAGTGAGGGGTTGGAGAGGCTACAAATGTCATTAGCCTCCCTTGGTTAGATTAATTATAACTGTTAGTCTATTTATTTTACTGTTGATTAAATATAAAAATAAAAATAAAGAAACAGTTCATTATTGGTTTTTTTTTTGTAACTCTGTAAATGGAGTGATTTCATCGCCTGATGTGGGAGGATTATTTTTACAAATCATCTGATTTCTGAGTATCAGGATTCAAAATATGAGCTTCAAAATAAAATGAAAAAAAAGAAAGAAAGAAAGAACTTTATTTTGGTGCACCTGTGTGTTTAGGTTTGAAGTTCCAAAATTCAATTTAATCACATTACATTCTTCTCAGAATTCAACGTATTGTTTTTCCCTTCTCACGTGAGCATGAGCATTTGGAATGTTAAACAGATCAGAATTTTTTTAATAATAAAAGTTTAATTATTGTAAACACTTCGGCTATTCAAAGCTGAATTTGTAGATACTATTTCCAAATACAAATTATGTTTTGCAGTAAAGAAAAAAAAATAATGTTTTAAAGCGATCTGAATGTAATTGGAAGAATCTATATTACTAAAATCTTTTGTTTCTCTGTCTGTCTGTCCTGTTTTTTTCTGTGAAAAAATTACTACAATAAAACGTTCGCGACGGGAATCGAACCTGCAATCTTTTGATCCGAAGTCAGACGTCTTATCCATTAGGCCACGGGGACTACATTCAAATTATTGTTTCGTATGGAAACCCTTTGTGTGTGTGTGTGTGTGTGAATGTGGCGCAGTGAGAGAAGAGCCAGAGAAAAAAGAAAAATAACTCATTAATTTTAGCCTACTAGATTAAAATTTAAATTTCAATGTTCATTAGTATTAAGGCGTCAACAAAGGCGCGCCTTATCAAATAATGAGTTCATTCAAAAATGAATAAAATATCAATTTTTGTCATAGCCGCTTGGAATCGATTCTTCTTGGATTATCTCATACTTACTAGGAGGAGACAGGGGGATGGCCTAGTTTCATTCAGTTTTTTTTTATATATATTACGAAAATAATGCGAATCTTACAATTTATAAATTAAGATAAAAGTGATTGTAAAAAAAGGTCTTTATATGGAAAACTTTCTAGAGGTCATACAGACAGTTCCTGACTTTCGTAAAAAAAATAAAACAATCCTCACGTAAATCATTTTTTAGGAATGTGTGATTTCATAAATGAAAGATAAAGACTACACCTCCATTTTAAACATAAATTTAGGTTTTAGAAAGTACCACATACACATTACTGTTCTCATCTTAAAATCTGGCTCTATTCTGGAACTCGGTTTTACGGTTGAAGTAGATGCTACTGTATTAGTATTTAGCTTCCCTTGTATTCTGAATGTTTTGTATTGACGCTTTGCGCAGACTAACGCATGTCGGAAATCTCTTACGCAATTACGGACTTACGTAGGTCGAGAGCCGTTTGTATTTGAAATCGTCAGTGATTATGTTATTGGGAAAGCAAAACAAAACACAGAAGCCAAATTTAAGTGTAGGAAAATGAAAATCATTGTTAAAAGGCTTTAAGACACATGTGAGCAGTTTTTCTTGAAAAAGAAAAAAATCCTGAATTTTTTCTGAAATGCTTAGTGCTAAGAATGATTCAAACGAAAAATAAATCGTCAACTGTGGTTTCGCAAAGCCTCAAAATTGATGTGTTTATTCCCGTGAAGCTGAGTGGAGGAATATCTCTCCTCGTGCAGTCGTGCTGTGAAAGGAAGCTCGCGAAATGTAATGTTCCAAAAAACAAAACAAACATGTTGACTATCCTTGTCTGTAAATTTCATAATTGTCAGTTCCATTTTGTAAGGATAAACAGACAAACTTTAGAAAATATCATGAGTTTTAATTTAGATTTTCTAGAATCCTTTCTTCTAGCCTGTTCTATTGAAAAAAAAAATATTCCACTGATCTGATGGGCTTTTTTTCCTTATATGTTGTTCTTTCCGTGTCCACGCGCATGCTCATTGCATCGATGAAAGACAAATGAACAGTTGCATAAAATTAATGTTTATATAGTTGGTGATTTTGGTTACATATCAATCAGAGATGACGTCATGCTAATGTAGGCTATAAGAGAATATAATGACTTAACACTACAGGTTTTCAATCTGTAAAAAAAGTAGTTAATACTCTACTGCCCTTTTAATTACTACAAAATTTTGGATAAATACTTGAGCAATGCTCTTAAACATGTTGGTTTATTTTTTAATTTTCCAAAAGCAGTTGAATGGAGTTGAATATTCAAATTGTTTATTGCAATTTTCTTAATCAAATGCTGATGAGGTTTTGTATTTAATTTGTAATTTTCAGTTTACTTTTCTGTCATCAAATCACTCAACCTGTGTGTGTGTACATGGGTCCTCCAAAAACTTTTGAAATCGCTGATTGAATCTTCCTGAAAATTGGCGTGCATATTTTAGGACCAAAACTATCTAACTTTTTTTTATTCTAATTTTTTTTTTATCTGTTTTGGTTTCATGTTTCATGAAAGTGACAGAAATTATGATTTAGAAAAGCATTAGAATCAATGTATGTGTATTAGTCCCTTTAACTAATGCACTAAGTCTGTTTGCTTTGGTACGATTAAAATTAATCTGATTAAGCCAACTTAAGTAAATACTACGGATTGATTTTTTTTCAGGAAATAAAAAAAAAAAATTACAGTATTATTCAGTAGATATTATAAATTAAAAGGTAATAAAATATAATTTGAAATTACATGATTTAAAAAAAAAAATTAAGACGGCATTTTTAGGTAAGTAGGTTATAAGTTCTTTCAAAAGCTTCTTTTATAAACGATTCTAATGCATTTACGAAAATATATTTTGAGTTTGTTGATTTTTTTTTTATATATTGTAATAACAAGTTTTGATTGCTTAACGTGATGTTATTCAATGGTTACACAACTAGGAAAGGAATTTCTGTTGTGAAGGAAATCTGCGTGTTATTATTTGTCGATTTCGATTCTATTGTCATCATTCCAAAAATAAAATAAAAAAAAACCAAGGCTTTTGGAGAAAAGTAACTTCGTGCTGATACGTAATTCACAGATGAACTGAAAATAAATGGTTTGGAAAGTTTGCTTGTACCAAAAACCTCCTGAGCCCAATTTGAAAGGTTACGACGTACACTGTAGACAGTTAGTTGTTTCACGGAGAACTCACGGGGTCTGTTTACTGGGAATAAGCCCCGAAATGATGATTCAACAGACCGTACTCACGCTGTGCAGAGAAGTCGATCTATTTCTGAAACCAAAAACACTCTGATAACATCATGATTAAAATCTGCTTACATTTAATCCTCACAGGAAATTGTGGATATTTATTCTCGTTGAAATTATAGTCAGTGCTTTGCCAACAGGAAGATATTATTATTATTATTATTATTTCTAGTGCAGATTTCTTCTGCTAATTTAAGTGCACATGTCTATTATGTATTACATTATTACATATAGGATGTTGGACCAGGTCAATTTTGCATATGGTAGCAATAATCAAATGGTCAATTCGTATCGACTTTTTCGGGCTTTTAACCAGCGCTTTGGCGATGATGTATTTAGTTCTCTTCAGTAGTGATTGTAATGTGTGACCCTTTCGTAGCATGTTTGGTTGCAACAGAACCAGTGTCTTCAAATTTCTTCTTGACTGCAGTCATTGTTTCACGTTTCGGAGAAAACCCATATTCCTCATCAAATGAAGTTCTTGCTGCAAGATGTTGGCCTTTGACTCATAAGTAAACTTAATGACAGACACACATTGCTCTAACATCAACCGGAACGCACCACTTTCCCTGCCTGCCATTGTGAATTACCTCACGGTCACTAATACGTGATCAATGCCACGAGATGCTCGTACTGACTTCACTGTTGTACACAACTGAAGCATTCCGGTGCCCGCCATGTGTTAGGATACTAATAATCTTGTTAAAATGTATAAACTGCTCTCGAAAATGGCTCCGAGGAAGAAGTTACCTGGTTGACCTGTCCAACTGATACACCTCGTATATTATACATTATTATTATTATAGAAGTGACATTATTAAACAAAGTATATTCTCATTTCATCCTATTTTCTACTTTTGTGAAACACCATAGTCTTTTGCGTATTTAGGATCTACTGTTAAGACCATGAATAATAACTTTCTGAGAAACTTAGTTTTTTTTTTTCTTTGGTGGGGGATGGAGTGCAAAGTTGACGTAGGATAGCGAATAAAATGGCAGTGTTTTTTTTTTCTTTTGTTTTAAGAAAGTTAATATGGAAGAAACATATGTTATTATATAAGCTGAATACTACTTAAAATTACATAACTTAATGCACAAATCAATTTCTACTTCAGGTAAGAAAAATGAAAAAAAAAAAAGCCCTAATTGTTACCTTTTTTTTTGTTCATTTTTTTAATTTAATTTATTTTTTGCTTATGTCTACATTCAGTAAAATTTTTATTCGAAAACACTATTTGTGCGTCTTGATCGAGAGCCAAACTTGTTGTGAATTGCTGCTACAAATCTTAAATCATCCATCAGATGAGTGAATTCTTTCATATTCATTCCACTGGCTCCTAATCGTTTCAAACTTGCTTCAATTTTGATGACACGTATCTCATCTCATCTCATATCACCTTGCAATGATACCGAATATATTGATCCCATTTGACTTTTGGGGGTGACTTCTATCAGAAATGAGAAATCCTTTAAATAAAATCACATCAAAATCTCAATTTTATATCTTCATGTAAAAGTGGTGTAAAAACTTTAGGGTAACATAATACCAATTTTGTTATCATATTATGTTAGCTTAAATTTTGTAAAATATTTTAATATTTTAAATTTTGTAAACATTATAAGGAATAAGGATTAGAATAAAAAAGTTTTACTACAAAAAGTACGTGTATTTCTGAAATTGTAAAAGATTACTGTTCGGTTTTGTTTACCAGAGCCTTTAACGCTTTTGCGCATGCGTCAGGTCTCCTTCGATTTCTTCAAAATAAGGGCGAAGAGAAACAAAGATGGGATGTTTACTTTTTATAGTGTTAGTTTACTAGTAGCTGCGTTCTATTTGCGCTTTTCGAGAAAGAATTATGGAAAGAATAAATACTATTGCAAAAATGCTCCTCCTTTATTTTTTTCTTAAAAGCGAAAATGTCCAAAAGAATTTCTTACCCATCTCAGCGCATCAACCCTCTGCGGAGTAAAATCGTCCGGCAGTGGTAGCTCTGCCTTTCAAAACCGAACAGTACAGAAGTAAAATGTTTATGTTTATCTATCTATAATCAAAATAACTTGAATTTTTATTATCTTAGTTAGCTGAAACTTCGTTAACAGAATTAGTTTATTTATCTTTGATTCTTAATATATTGTGGATCTACAGATATGAAGTGTCGCAGCCAAAAACTGCCAAATTCAAACCTCTAACTGAATTTACAGATTGGATTCGTACTACTCGAGATGTAAATTACTGTATCTGGATTATCTGTTAGTTCTGAAAATAATTTGAAATAGAAGATGAAACGTTAAATCTTCTTTCTTTTTTTTTAATTTAGACAGTTGTTCAATTGTCAACCCTTATAACTGAATATATAATTAATCTCAGAACGTTAAATTTCAAGAATTGGCGCCATCTTGGATTTTCTCTGCAGGACATTCAATAACTGGACAGTCGCGCCATCTGGTGAGTTCTTAACGAATAACTTGCATATATTGATTGGCCAATTTTTTTATTTTTTTTCATTTTTTATAAAAGATAGCATTTTTTACAAAAAAATAAATGAAAAAATTAAAACAATAATATTAAAGTGTGAATTGTCTTTAATCATCCTCGTATTCCAAAACCGGAAATTTGATGTATTTTTTTTTATTTTTTGTTTTTGTTGGATGGTTGAGAAGGAGAGATAATTTACTACAAAAATAAAAAGGACGGAAGGGATACGCCTACAAAAAAGTTAGGAACCACTGAGTTAATACATTGACGGACCATTCCCAAAGTATTCATTTCCTTACTCTAAAACTACGGTCCATACAACAAAATATCATAGAACATTTTCGACTCAAAATGACTTTTTGGAACCCGTATCTCTTCGCTTTGTCTACCATTTCCGAAACACCCTGTATTTTCAATGCACCTTACACTTTCTTTCCCTATTTTTGAGTAAAAAGTAAATAAATTGAAGGCTGTAGAACAACTATTACGATGATATACCGTTGATCATTTTATTATTTAATCAATATTTTCAATTCTGCAAAATAGTAATTGTTATTTTGCAGTAAAATGACATTTCCTGTATAATATGCATCTAAGTTCGCTCCCATCTGCATCGCTTGTCACATCCTCCACGCCTTTCCTGCTGTAGGATTATTGTGAGAGATTCCCTAATAAGATTTTAATAGTATTTTATTTTTTTGGACTGAATAAAAGAATATAGCTTTTTTTTTATTACAACTACAAACGTAACTGTAGAACAAATCGCAATAAAATTAGGTTTTTAAATTCTAAATTGCTGTTATAAAATATGGCTTTTACTTTTATTACAAAATGAATGTTTTTATTTTTGTAGTTTAATTGAACCCCCCCCCCTTCGAAATTGTTGCTATGATATTTTTTTTAATTAATCACTAAAAATAAATGAAAAAAAATTAATATTTAAACTAAAATAAATATATCAATAATAAATAATCCCTACTGTACTTATTTTGTCACTTTCTTTTTTGAATATAATCTACTTTTGATTACGTAAGTTTAACTAATTAAATAATTTATTTATTGCTCTTTAATAATTATATAATGTAAATGTTTATTTTTAAATTTAGTTAATAAAGTTTAATATGACAGAATCGAACTTACAATTTTAATAATAATAATAATAATAATAAATTGCAGTGCCTATCAGCAAGAACATGCAGAAAACTCACGCAGACAAGATCAGTAAATACACTGATCTAGCACACGAGCTCCAGAAGCAGTGGAGGCAGGACCGAGTACGTGTTATATCCATCATCCTGTCCGCCACTGGTCTGGTCCTCACACATTGCACCACAGTCTCAGCACACTAGGACTTCACAAAAACACTTTTGCACAACTGCAGAAGGCTGTAGTACTCAACACAACACGCATAGTTAGGAAATTTATGGACACAACCACACATCCCTAATCATTCTTGCACACGTCTTTACACTTGACAATATGTGCTTTGGTCCTTCACCCGCCATATTGTTTTTGCTGGGGAAACCCAAGGTTTGAAACATACAAACATAATAATAATAATCATAATTGTTGTCGTTATTATTATTATTATTATTTTAACGAAAAAGTTTCAAACCATGGGATTCCCCAGCTAAGACAATATGGCGGGTCAAGGACCAAAGCACATATTGCTAAGTGTATTAAAAAAAAAAGTGTATTATTATTATTATTATTATTATTATTATTATTATTATTATTATTA
>JAFIDM010000002.1:38264628-38276692 GCA_023159025.1 Thereuonema tuberculata
AAAAATATTAGTAATTTGTTTTTTTTTTTGGTTGTGAAAGTAAAAATTTTAGTAATTTGTGTTTTTTGGTTTGTGAAAGTTAAAAAAGTTGTTGTTTTTTTTTTTTCTTTTTGAAGTTATATGTAATTCGATGGGGCATAGCATACTTTAGATACTTTAGGTGGGGCACAGCACAAAAAAGGTTGGGAAACACTGGTGTAGTGGCTGTTATAGGGTTCTGGTCATAATAAGACAGGTTCAAATCCTGGTCACAGTAATTCTTTTTTTTTTTCTTTTCCTTTTTTACGATAAATATATATAAGGTAAGGGAACCAGTTGTGGATCAGGAACCAATTGCGGATCAAGTCGTTTACCGTCTTAAATATCACACTTATCAACAGATGGCTCAGATATATAGAATCCCGATCCCTTCATGAGCTTCGTTTTGGTATTATAGTTTGTTTGGAGTTCCAAGTGGAGTCATCCTGTGAATCTGTTAAATAATTTGCCAGAATTTCAAAAGAAAATTAAGGTGAGTTAGGCTGAAAGTTATTTATAGTTATTCTAGAATGGATATACGTTAGAATTAATGGATGTAAGATAGTACAAGGTTTAATATAACCGGGGAAAAATAAAACTTAGTGTTTTCATGTTTGCGGGAAATTCTGCAGCCTTTTGTTCTGGCGGAAATTCAGCGGTTCGTGGGGTCCCATTGTGGATCAAACGTCACAATACAAATGAAGACTGCGAAAATGCAGTACATATTTTTTTATCGAACTGAGGTAATACAATGTCAATTATAAGAGCTTAATAAACGAATAAACGCAAAATCTGAAAATTATTTAGCTATTTCTCGTGGTGAAAACCAAGTTTATGCTTAGGCCGATCCACAACTGGTGCCTTTACCTTATATGAGATTGAAAGGAAGTGGACTCGTATTTTTCACCATCTCAGACAGAGATGGTTCCTGATCGTAGAGCTATCGCCCCCTCCCCTTCTACAATTTTCGTAGAGGGCGATACTAAAAAAACTTTCATGAGTGAAATTTTAATCGGAAGAGATACAGAATACAGAATACAGAATAAAAATGAAGAGAAGTATCCTTCGTTTTTAGAGAGTCCTTCGCAAAGAGATATGTGCACCTATTGCTGAAATGGTGTTGCGTGGGACGGATGGCGTTGTTCGTTATTTGGGAAGTTTTTGTTAAACGAGAATTCTCAGACACATCATAGTTAATGAGTATTTACCTAATTCAAATACAAAAAAACAACTTGAATAATATCCTATAATAATTTAATGTCAGTTCATTTGCGTCAATGGAGGGGGGGGGGGGGGAGGCGAAGAAATCATTTAAGAATTTCTAAGAAAAAAAAATGTGCAATAAATATTTAAATTTGTTAATAGAAGTAGAGAATAAATGCTTCTAATTTCCAATTAAGAATTTTTTTTTTTCAGAAAATTATGATTTCTAATAAATATTGTTTCATTTTTTTTTTATTTTTTTTTTTTTTACATTACAACAAAATCATTACCTTGCACACAAAAATAAAAAAGGAATATTTTTTTTAATTAATTAGTATTGCTTACTTAAGTATGCATACGTATTTCTGTATTATCCTCAATTACTCTAATATCAGATCCCTCTTTCTAACAGCTATGGGCACTTTCTCTGAATAGCAGGGTCTGATGTCGAATGAGGCGTAACTCATGCGGACTGTATTTTTAACATCGGTAAATTAAACGGATATTCTATGGCAATAAATTACAAAATAAGGAATGCAGAAAAACGTAGTTACAACGTTCTTCTACTCAGACTAAAGGCTTGTTCGCACTATAGCGTTTTGCTGCGTCAAACGTTAAGTTTATGTAAGATAATTGCTTTTGCGTCTCAGTTTAAGGCCAAACTTATATCTTGAAATCAGCGAACATCTGCGTCTCCTCCGACGTAAAGCCAGCCAATCAGATCTTGTGTGTGAGCAACATCCAATCACAGAGCACTGACGTATTCCTACAACTTTTGAAGATCGAAAGCAAGTTCTCTGACGCCATTTTCTTCACCGCTTCGTTGGGATCGAAGGTTATTACGAATTAAATATCACATTGAGGAGATTAATTTTCGAAAATAAACAATATTTTTACTGAAATAAATTAATGTTATGCGTCAGAATGTGCAGATCTCACCTTTGTAAAGAGATTTTGCATATAAATCAACATCAAAGATAGCGGTAGCCAATCGGAGTGTGTGTGTTAATCAACAGCCAATCCGAGGGCATTGATACAAATTTTGCCGGGAAAACGGAATATTAGCAATTGTGATCGCCAGCCAGTTACACTCGTTCTTCTCTCGTGTTTTTGTGTAAAATTATTTTCAATAATTTCACATCGTATTTTTTTTTCGACAACAACATGGATATGGATCTTCGATTAATTGAGGAGGTGGAGAAGTACCCCAATTTGTACGATTCTGCATCAAAATCGTACATGATGAAAACGAAAAAAAGAGCAGTACTGGGAAATGATAGCCCACACATTGGAAATGCCTGGTAATAATCAATATTTACTATGTGAAGTATGTTTTGTCTGTGATTAATTACTTAAATTTAATTAAATTTAATTACTTAATTAAATGCATGGCCATGAAAACTCTCTGATCTTCGTGGAGATGCTGCATTTTGAACAATGGAAATGCCGCCATAATGACGTAGAAGCATTTCCGTTTCCTCTTTCGGTCTACTTCCGTTTCCGCTTGACGTTAACTTGCGAACGCAAGTTAAAGTTAAAGTGCGCTCTGATTTTGACGCTGACGGTTACAAGACGTTTACGCAAACACAACTTTGACGCTATAGTGCGAACAAGCCTTAATATATAGTCATCCCTCGACTTACGTCCAGGTTCCGTTCGTCCAGGACGTAAGTCAAACGGACGTAAGTCGATACATTAAATCAATAGGGGTTAGGGACTTAACCCTAATTAGTCTACTGTCCCAAACACTGTATATTTCACTGACATTGGATTGTTAACAATTAATATTGATAGAAAAACAAGAACAATAATAATGATGAAAGAGAGAAGAGGGGGTCATAATATTCACCAAGACTGTGGCTGAACTTTGTGGCTGTAGATTAGAAAAGGACTTTGTCGTTGCTTTGTCACTATCAGACCATCTACGATTTAACCACGATTTAACCTTATTTTTCAAAATCGTCGTAACTGTAGAATGATATCATTCGAACTCATGTGCGATCACATTGACGGGCTTCATGTTGCTTCATAACTTGTGTTTCAAGATCAATTGCTCGTATCTTTTTTTTTTCTATGATTCATCACTAGGTTTTATGATTGGGCGTTTGGGGGCCATGTTGCACAGGATATCGTGAATTATTTTTTTTTTTATTAAATATAATTTAATTACAAGTCAGTCCTACTACAGTCCCTACGCTGAATAAAGACCCTCCCAGAATGCAACGTAGCTTATAGATTGAGCTTTCCTGGCCGACCGCTAACATTGAAAGAGAAGAGATATTGTGAAAGTTGTAAAAACAAAGTAAAATTAGATGTATTCAATGGTTAATGAATTGTACTAATCCCTATTATTATTATAATTGTTGTAATACAATTGTTTTTTAACAATCCATGTAATATTGTATTCACGTAGTCTTCCTTAATTGTTATTTAAATTCTTTTTTATTTCGTTACAATTTCATTTTAAGCTGAAGAAGAAGAGACGTTTTGTATCTCTTCGAAAATTTCTTTTAAATAATTTTATGTTTTAACGCATTTATTTATGTGAGTATGTTGTGGATTTATAATTACAATATTAATATTAATATTAGGTTAAATTATAATAATACACAATAATATTAATTTTTCGTTATTTATTAATAATTTTTTAAGTGAAAATCATATTTACAGTAATCTAAAAAAAATTCATTTTATTTTTCCGTCAATTAACATTGATATATTTTTATTTTTAATATTTTTATTTTATCTATTTTTAAGATAGCTTCGGTTAGTTGACTAAAGATTTTGTACAATATCCTATTTTTATTTCGTAGACCTTAGTTATTTTTGCGATTGTTATATATAATTATTTTAGACCAAATATTTATGTTTGTAAGAATTCATTTGCACAATTTCATTTTTAATCTTACTTTTTAAATTAAAAAAGTTTTTAATTACAATATTAATATATGAAGAAATCTTTGTTTGGTAATAAAATTTAACGATAAATACACAAATAACCTATTTCTCAAACGCAAAATCAACAGAGGAACTATTGAAGTCACGTGCTGAATGCCGACTGCCGAGGAAAGTTGCAGCTGAATGCGCTGTTGCCATTGAGTATGATAAATTATTGCTAAAAACATACCTTTCACTTTAATCTTGCTTGCTTGTTGTTCGAAAGTATGGCCGAAAATAGTATTTATTTTCTTAAAGGATCACGGACGTATCTTCGAACGGACGTAACTCGAGCGGACGTAAGTCGAAGGATGACTGTACAATAAATTTGCTCTTAA
This sequence comes from Thereuonema tuberculata, assembly GCA_023159025.1. NCBI lineage: Eukaryota > Metazoa > Arthropoda > Chilopoda > Scutigeromorpha > Scutigeridae > Thereuonema > Thereuonema tuberculata. The sequence goes on from JAFIDM010000002.1 coordinate 38,269,125, forward strand.
TTTGCTTTCCGTTTAATCCGTCTCGGTAACTCCAGAGGATGAATCATGGGCTCTTATAGAGAACAAGAAAATGGTATTTATACTCCTGAATCGGTATTCGAAATATGTTTACGGATTAACCGGCCTTTCGATTATCCGGTCAGGATTTCTGTCTCGCAGTTGCCGGAATAATTTTGTAGCAACTTCCTGACGAAAAGTAATTTGAAAAGTAAAAATTTACGATTTTGACATGATTTACACTTTTTTGTCAAAAAGGAAAATTATGTTAAAATAAAGTAAATTAAAATAAAATAAAATAAAATAGTGTTAAAATAAAATAATGTTGCAGGTTTTATATTACTATTACCTGGAATTTCATACAATTTTCAAATGGGAGAAATAATTTAATTAATTATAACGATGAATTTCTGTAAATGCTGTTAAATTCAGCATTAATGAAACTGAGAACGAATAAGGAAATAATTGGTCATTTTTGGAATCTTTTTATACCAAAACGGTCAAAATTGGGTATTTGATAAATAAATGCTGAATTAAAGAACAAAAGTAAAAGAAAATCCTCATTTAATATTTTTTTAATTGAATATGTTTTTTATGTTTTAGATAATTGGAGGGCTTTTATAAAAATAGTATGTAACATTTTGGGCCAAAAGGAGAGATTAATGATTGAATCTTGCTTAATTAATTGCAAAAATTGTATGAATAAAGATAAATTCCAAAAAATAAGCAATATTTCTTTTGGTTATATGAAAGAGTTCATGAAGAAATAATTTTACTATGGATTTGTTTGTATTGTTATTAGATGATTGAAATTGTTTAAATTATTATTAGAAGTGATTATAGGATTTGGAATTATTAGTATAAATAAGTTATGAAATATCTGGATTGTTGTTTTTTATGTTTGTTTAGATTTTTGGGGGGATCCAAAAGAATTGATGACGAAGAAGAGTTAATTTATTGTCCTGTATTGTCACCTGAAGAAGTCTCTCGCTTAGGGAGATGAAATATAGTGGTATTAAAGTAGGAGTTATTTGAAATTTAGTAATGTTTGGTTAACGGGTGGGCTAACTTTGGGTTGATTATCCTTTCTCAGGTTGGTCTCTTTGGTTAAGTTTGCTGTTAGACTTATCTCACTGTGAGACAAAGAGAAAACAGGAAGTAGTGAGATGAAAGCTTTTAAGATACAATATTTAAAAAGAATATATACAAGTTAAAAAAAACAACATTTTACAATCATAGATGTAGACAATAATAAAAATAAGAGCAAGTAATTTGTCTGCATTAAACTTTACTAGCACTTCACTGATGGTGTCTTAGTGTTCCCAGTGGCAAAACATTAGGAAATAAAACAGATAATAAGGGAAACGACATACATGTATGGAAATATAAAAAAAGGTAAATATATTCAAAAAGGTATAATTACATTTTGAATAGTTTTGTCAGGCAGTTTCATGTCAGGACATCGTCAGCAGAGATAAGGTTTACAAAAACACAGAGTTCTTACATCTTGTAAATCTTATCTATGCTGATGATGTCACGGCATGAAACCGCCTGACGAAACTGTTCAGAATGTAATTATACCTTTTTAATATATTTACCTTTTTTTTTATTTCCATATATGTGTGTGTGTCGTTTCCCTTGTTTTATTAATGGTTCACACACACGTTAAACATCAGATTATTAGGAAATTAGCAAATACCTTACAATTATAAAAAACTGAATTGAAATTGTATTTTCTTTTTTTTCTAAATGTTTAGGTTTAAACAAATTAAATTAAATCTCAAACCTAATGAAAAAAGAAGAAAGACTATTTTGAATATTCCGCTTTACATCTGTACAGGAATTCAGAAGCCCCGCCATAGGATAATTGCACAGAAGGAGGCTTCTGTTCTCTGCCCAGAGATGCCTTCTCCTGCTGTGTCCAGGGCTTAAGTGCTACCTTCTCGATTCATCATGGATGACATAATGCACGAAAGAAGGTCGTGCATCCGCATACATTTTCTTACTTCTACTGTTGATTTGTTTTCTTCTTTTTATTGAGCCTATTCTCTTTTTTTTTTTTTTCTTTTTAGTTGTCTGACTTTTAAGAAGAGAGAGAGGAAGTCTTGATAGGGAATGAAGTGTGTGTTGGCCTTCTGCCACGCGTCTGCAAGCACAGCTTAAACAAGGCTGTCTTAAGAAGGCGTAGGTCGTCGAGACGCTGTTAATTAAGAGGAAAGAAGTGCAAATTAAGAACCGCAATCTTAAAGGGAAATCAAGGAAATCAAAACAATTTAAAGTGAAATAAAAGAAATCTAGAATTAATGGGGCTTTCTTTTTAGGTGAAAACAAATTAAAAGCATCAAAATTAGATATCATTTAAAAGCGAGGAAGTACGAGACGTATACAAGCATCATTTAATAAAATATTATTTTAATGTAGAATGGTAGTTAATTCTGACATTAAAAGGATAAATAGTAATGTAAAAAATGCTTCAAGAGAACACTGATTTTAATACTGAAAATAATTTGTAGAGAATTCATGTTTACAACATTAAGAAGATCGGATGTTTCCAGTGACTCTATGTAACACTACTTTTAGTGGCCAATTAAAACAACATGTGTGAGTTCAGTCAATTAATTTCCAAGTTATTTCCCACTCATTGCTTGTGTAAAGGAAGCAACAGTAATGTTTTTTTATAGGACTGCATATAATACATTGTAAACGCGGATACTTTTTTATGTTGGTTACAGTATTTATTATTTGATAAAAATATATAATATATACGTATGTTTCCAAATGCTTTCTAGCGAAATGAAGTTCATCAATTCATTCTGTGTTTGTGTATGTATGTGTGTTTAACCACTTAATAACTTTTCAGCAACTGAGCTAGATCTTCTTTAAACTTGGTATGCATATTTAAGAAGTAGAACGATTTAACGTTTATGTTTGAATTGTTGTGGGTAAAGATCGAAGACATCAGGACATTATAGCAAGGAAATCTACAATGAGTGCAAATCCATTAATTTTGCGTGCTTTGATATATTCCTAATACGATTATTCTAGTTTAAATATGTAAGTTAGTTTTTCACATTCCACTGTCACATTTTCAGAATAGAAAATAATTCATTAAAATTTGAGACTAATGTTCAAACTGACATCTCAAGACAGCCTGTTTCACATCTCAAAACAGCTTCCAATTGCCAAGAAAATAACTCATTTTTACCGATAGCGACAATTAAAATATTATGTTTCCATTAAACGCAGAGGGAATATTTTCTTAAGCTGTGATGGTCTTATTAAAATGAAAATGTTTCTGAAACTTGACTCTTCAGGAATTCACAACTTCGCATTTTGCCACCAAGAAAATAAACTCAAACACGGCTGTCATATGTGAATTGGCAACATATAAGAATACGAAGAAAATCAATACAATCCAATTTGCTTCCCTCCATTGGAAATAAATTTCAAACTCAGTATGAAGATAGATATAATACTATGCTTAATTACATTTTGATTAATCTTTCTTCATGTCCTTTGTATTACGCATCTGGATTACACATAAAGTAAGTAGTCTGATTAAATGTCTAGAATTGTGGAATCGTAACGTGCAAGATCCAGTTATCTCATTTTCAAATTTCAAAATTGAGTAAAATGAATATTTAGAATGAAAAGTATCTCCATAGCAAAATATCATATCAGAACCAATAAAAATAGATTCTTTAAATCAACATATTTATTTCGAATATTTTTTTTTAAAACCCGTTTAGATAATTTTTTGACCGAAAAAAAAGTAAGTAAAAATAATAATAATAATAATAATAATAATAATAATAATAATAATAATAATAATAATAAACACAGTCAAAAATTCGCTGACTGGAGCCTTTGGTTGATACAAGTTTCAGCCAGAAACCTAAGTACAATAATAATAATAATAATAATAATAATAAAAATAAACATAATAATAATAATAATAATAATCACAACAGACCTGACATCACACTTGTTGATAAGGTCAACAAACAGACCTATCTAATTGATATTGCAGTGCCTATCAGCAAGAACATACAGAAAACTCACGCAGACAAGATCAGTAAATACACTGATCTAGCACACGAGCTCCAGAAGCAGTGGAGGCAAGATCGAGTACGTGTTGTACCCATCGTTCTGTCTGCCACTGGTCTAGTGCCTCACACATTGCACCACAGTCTCAGCACACTAGGACTTCACAAAATCACTTATGCACAACTGCAGAAGGCTGTGGTACTCAACACTACACGCATAGTTAGGAAATTTATGGACACAACCACACATCCCTAATCATTCTCGCACACGTCTTTACACTTGGCAGTATGTGCTTTGGTCCTTGACCCGCCATATTGTTTTTGCTGGGGAAACCCAAGGTTTGAAACATACAAACATAATAATAATAATAATAATAATTGTTGATAAGGTCAACAAACAGACCTATCTAATTAATATTGCAGTGCCTATCAGCAAGAACATGCAGAAAACTCACGCAGACAAGATCAGTAAATACACTGATCTAGCACACGAGCTCCAGAAGCAGTGGAGGCAGGATCGAGTACGTGTTGTACCCATCGTTCTGTCTGCCACGGGTCTGGTACCTAACACTTTGCACCACAGTATCAGCACACTAGGACTTCACAAAATCACTTATGCACAACTGCAGAAGGCTGTGGTACTCAACACTACACGCATAGTTAGGAAATTTATGGACACAACCACACATCCCTAATCATTCTCGCACACGTCTTTACACTTGGCAGTATGTGCTTTGGTCCTTGACCCGCCATATTGTTTTTGCTGGGGAAACCCAAGTTTGAAACATACAAACATAATAATAATAATAATATCGTCCTGTCCGCCACTGGTCTGGTGCCTCACACATTGCACCACAGCCTCAGCACACTAGGATTTCACAAAAACACTTATACACAACTCCAGAAGGCTGTGTAAAGCTGGGCGAACACGTAGCAATATGAGCAATATTGTTGAACAATATTGCTCGTTTTTGTTGCTGCAAACGGTTGTCAGTTCATATCAAGCGCGAACACAGAGTTTTTCTGAACGAATATTGCCCTGAATATTGACGGTTACGGCGCTTCGTGTTTCACTAGGGAGCCCTAGTCATTACACACTCAGTGAGAACGCCTTATAAACACACCACACGAGCACAGCATAGGTGCACTGGGGACAATATTCCCAGCAATTGTACGACATCGGTTTTATTTACACAATTTATTTGCGAATAAAATGGGAGCTATCCAGTGTAAGCGTACTTGCGGTTAAGCCTAAACTTGTTACGAACGTACAGAATCGATCTAGTATTAAACGCCTTACCGCGGTAGAAATCAATTACGATTCTTTCATTATCAATTGACAACATGTTGTTGTTTGAATTATCGTTTTGGGGCCGACCCATTTTGCTGATTTTAAGCCTTCTTTCTCAACAAAAATGGTCGGCGTGAGTGAATGATTTTCCGATTTTCAAAGTCCCGCCTTCCTTCGACGTCACCATTGTCACGTGATTTCATCCGTTCATGTGATTCGCTCGCTCACCAGCAATATTTCTCGACAATATTGTTCCAGCAATATTGTTCCTTTTGTACCGACAATACGAAATGGGCAATATTGTTCATTTTTATTGCTGCAAACGGTTGTCAGCAATAAAATTGGGCAATATTGTCCCACAATATTGCCTCATATTGCTACGTGTTCGCCCAGCATTACTCAACACAACAGCGTGGTTAGGAAATCTATGGACATAATCACACATCCCTAATCATTCTTACACACGTTTTTACACTTGGCAATATGTGCTTTGGTCCTTGACCCGTCATGTTGTGTTTGCTGGGAAAACCCAAGGTTTGAAATTTTTACAAAATAATAATAATAATAAACTATGTACACTGTCATCCATCCATCATATAATAGGGATTGAGCATGCAGTGCTCAATTTTGAGTCAATGTTGATGAGTTCAAGAGACTCAAATAACCACGTTCATATTTTAAATTGGGCTGTAATAAGCTTCGTATCAAATTTTCAAGAAATCAGTCCAGATATTTTAGCGAAATCATTAGATTTCGAGTGTCAATTTTCAGGAATGAGGACTTAATTTCAAATTGGACGTAAAGAAGCAATGTCCCAAAATCCATCTACCCAAACAGATAAACGGACAAACAGAGAACAAATGTTGAAATGGAATACCGCATGAATTGCATGATCAGTCAACAAGTCTTTGATATTCTTCATTAATGAAATATTCCGATTAGCGATCGCTTTAAGTTGTTTGTTTCTTTGTTTGTTTTTTTTTTTTACTATTGAACTATTTTACTATTGAAACACCCGAGAATTCCATACTTTAGCAAATTAGGATTCTATTAAAAATTGTCCTTTTGTTCACATCTTTAAAAGAAGTTTGACGCCATCTAGCGGCCACTGATGAAGATAGAAGAAAGAATAATGAAGAAACTAATCATTTGAGAGAAAAAAAAAAAAATACCTAACCAGCAAACAAATAAATCTTATGTAATTGGTTAGATTTAATCCTAATTTACGTCGAATCTGTGTCGGAGCGTCGCGCAGAACTTAGCAGACGTCACGAAACAAGAGACAACGTTTCAATTCAAGGACAAACATAAAAACTATTTAAAAGAGTTCAGACAAGAAAAATGTCAAAGTTCTTGTCTTAGAATTAAAGAATAAAGAAATAACGAAACATTTACACACGAATACACAAGAACTGCTTGAGAAAAAAAAAAAAAAAACTAATGTTTCCTTACAATTTTTAAAGGAAAATTCGAAGTAATTTGTAAACATCTAAAAAAAAAACCTATACTGAGATGTTTGGTTGATTGAATTTTTAAAATGAAGCATTCAGATCATAATTAATTCCCTTTAAAAACAAAAAAGAATTGAAATTTAATGTAGAATAAAATCGACTGAAAGGGAATTTATAAAAGAAAGCTTAGTATGCCTTCCATTTTATAGTTCAGTCGGAAAAAAATTATGTATTTTTATTATCAATTGCTTAAACTGGGCATAAACTATTTTAAAGTGTCACTTTATGAATGTTAGAAATTTTAAAAATTCATTTTTAGGCATTATTTCCTAACATTTAATTTTTATTCTTACAGGCAGGAACCATAATCTAAACTGGCTAGATATCCATTTATTAAAATCAGTATAGATATAGTTAAAATTATTATTATTAAGCTAAAACTTCTTTTAAAAGTATATACAGAAGCTGTTGTTTAATAATACTGATTTTTTTTTTTAAATGATAAACACATGTATGTTATGTGTGGTGAGTGTAGTAAGTGTGGGAGGCGAACACGGCGTCCGTTGATCTATTGTGCTATCCAACGCAAAGCAGGACAGACGGAGAGAAAGATTGAGAAAGAACGGTGGGAGAAATACAGGGGAAATGGGAGAACCCGAGAGAACTGCCCAGCGTGGATCATCCACCAGCACGAAACCCACATGAGTACCGAACCTCACATGAGTACTCACAACGGCAAATAAAACTGAATTCAAAGTTAAAAATAAATTCAAAGGAAATTAA
>JAFIDM010000002.1:38288577-38319684 GCA_023159025.1 Thereuonema tuberculata
ATATATATATATATATATATATATATATATATATATATATATATATTCTATATTATAATATAATTATTTTCCTACTTCACCTAACTTCACAGCCACGAGCCGCCACTGCTGACGGGTGGGAAATAAATAAACAATCTTGACATTCAAAAAAAAGGTTGAATACATTCCTTATTGACGGGGGAAAGGAAAGGAGATATAAGTCAAAAAACAATATGATGAGAATTGTAGTCCCTATGGCCTAATGGATAAGACATCTGACTTTGGATCAGAAGGTTGCAGGTTCGATTCCTGTCGCGGATGTTTCATTGTAAAAATTATTTCTATTTTCCATTCTCACAGAAAATTGCGCCGGACAGACACACAGACAGAGAAATAAAAGATTTTAGTAATATAGATTAAATGAAGTTATACAAGAAATTAATAAGAAAGTTAATGACAAACATCCACTTTTATCAATTGGTGATATAAATATTAATTTATTAGATAATAAAAATAATCCATTAATACAAAATTATATAGAAATATATCATAATCTTGGTCTTAGGAACTATATCTATGCTGTTACAAGTGATGTTAAAACAAATATCTTTCATTCCAAAACTTGTATTGATCACAGCTTTGCAAAAGCAAATAAGTTTAAAATTATTGGAAACATTATTCAAAAGATATATCAGATCACTATATGGTTTTAATGCAATTTAATTATTTTGACTTGAATTCTTAAAATATAAATGAATTTCTTAAATACAATAAATCAAATTATATAAAAAATGAATAATTTTTCTTAAGCAAAATACAGTCATTAACTAATAAATTAATGTTACCTAAAATTAATGATCCAAATAAAATTATGAATTTATCAATGAAATGTATTCATGAATCAAAAAAAAAATATTTGAGTGAGATACAAGAAAAAGATAAATTCATATCAACGAATTCACTTCCTTCAAATGTAAATAAAAATGCATATAAAAAAATATGGATGACTGATAATTTATTTAGACATATTAAAGAAAAAGATAAATTATTTCAAAAGTAAAAAAATAACAAAACTAATAAACAATACCATAAAGAATATAAAATGTAATATTTTATAATTCTGTAATAAATTCTGTAGTATTCATTCTGTAATAAAAATAAATAAATAAATAAATAATAAATAATAAAGATGATTTAACTGCAAACAATAACTTGGAGAAACTTATTCAGCGAAAAGGATTACATATCACTCTTTTAGAAATGGGAAAATTTATTGTAAATATTGGAAATGTTTGTTAGTGAAAGTTAAAGTGCGATCAGGCCCAGATGACCGCGCAATGCAACTGGAGGGTAGGCTCCAGTGTTCAGAACTGGCGGGACAAAGTTGAGAACGGGGGGGCGGCCCGTCGCTCGCCCGCCTTTAACTCCCGGGAAAGAAACCCGGTACCCATTCTATAAAGGGCTGGGTAGACCCTAGGGCCCGTTTGGAGGAGAAAGAAGCTTGGAAAAATTCCCGTCCTCCGCCGAGGCCGGGAATCGAACCCGTCACCTCCAAACCGCAGCCAAGCGCCCTTACCCACTCGGCTACCGGGCCCACATTGGAAATGTTGAAACTTGCAATTGTAATAAGAATTTGACTGGATCTTATACTATTCAGTCTTCAAACTCAATGATTATATTACCTCCTGCTGAAAATGATATATTAGAAATAATTAAAAATATGAAAAATAAGAACTCTTTAGGTCTTGATAACTTTATGGTAAAGGATATTAAAAAATTTACTTATGACATTCCACAAATTTTAACTATTCTAATTGATAATATTATTACTAAAGGTGTTTATTCTGATAAGTGGAAAGTGTCCAAATTAATTCCAAATTAATTTGACATAACTAATTATAGGCCAATATCAATCCTCTCAAATCTCTCAAAAAATTGCAGAAACTTATTTTACAAATTCAATATATAAATTTTCTATACAACGAACTTTTTTCGGGATTTAGCGACTTCGTTAAATAGAGGTCCGACTGTATTTACAATTTATTCGATCTCTTGCTTTGAATTCATTCTTTCGCATATTATTATTTATTTTGCTTATTTATTTGCTTCGCTATAGTTTCATATGTAGAACTTGAATAGGAAAAAAGTATAGCAAACAAGAGATATCCATAATGCCAATAACTGAGATTTGAAATCAACGTTAACAAGAATAAAAAAAAATGAATGTTTTAAAATAGAAACTGAATGATTCTGATTGGTCAATATTACGATATGTATTTGATTCATTAATATATAACTCCGTAATAAAATAATAGAAAAAAATCCAGGCATTATATTTAATAATGTCCCAAAAATTGTTTTAATATCCGATGAAGTATTTGTAGCTTGTCGCAGAAATTGTAGGATCACGGGCAGAATTATTTCTAATCCCCAGTCTTGTATTTCGGCTATTTTCTCTTTGCTTTTATTTTTATTAAGTTATTTAAATTGAAATTATAATTAACTTTTTTAAATATAATTTTTTAAATTAAGTATTTTTTTTTTTCAATAAACGTAGCCTACTATTTTTAGAAAAAAACAAATTAGGCTTATCAAAGAAGGCGTAATACAGAATGTATTTATATGTATATGTATATATATTCTTACATCATAGGAAAAGATTGCACAGATAATATCTCAATGAGCAATTATTTACCAATGAAAGTACGTTACTGTGTCTTAACGAGAAGAGACAGCTGCTATTTATTTGTTGATGTATTTCGTCTTAGTCATTTTAGTCATTTTAGACAAAGTCTCGAAGAATATAAATCACAATTATGAATGGCCAAGCTTCTCGAAAAAATAAGACAGACACAACACAGGAAGAGCGCTTACGCTTGTGGTATAAACAAGTCCTCCTTTGAGATCTTTTTTCAAAGCATCTATTTCCCTCCCTGAGTGAGGGTCACTCATCGGCTGCCCCCACTTCCTCCTCTTTGTTTACGACTAGTATAATGGAAATGCGGACCATGTTCAGCATTTCTGAACCAAGTGTCGACAGCTACCAGACACAGACCCAGTGGCATCTACAGGAGCGAGGTAAATTATGTCTTTGAGTTTGTATAGTTTCTGCAGAAAAAACAACAACAGATATTACAAAACGTATCCACTTCAGAAAACAGAAGCACGATTCGTTTAAAAAGAGTAAACAGAGATACCGTCACTCAATTACTTTCGACAAAGCACCTCGTAACCAATTTTAAACGTAGAAACATTAGTTTATCATTTCATTAATTTGGTTGTATAAAATAAAAAATGCATGTCAGTTTAACTGGTTAAAATGTAGAAAGATATGAAAAACAAGAGTATAATCTTACAATATAATGCTTAGTTATTATAACAATGATAATGAGAAAATAAAAATCGTTGTAATACAGTTATTCATATATTCGGATTAGTCAATAATAATAATATTCAATAATAAGCAATCTTCTAATAATGTTTCAAGAAAAGAATTTGGTTAATTACTACCAACTCAGGGATAAATTAAAAAATCTAAATATGTTCTAATCAATTCAAACATGAAATTCAATTTCTTTCAACTGAAATCGTTTTGTTACTCAAAATTGTTAGCCAAAATCATCAATCACAGTTATAATGTATTTACAAAAAGAAAAGATGAAAATAATGAGGAACTTTTAGTTAAAATGGAATATTAAAAATTAAAAAAAAAAAGCTTAGGAAATGTACAGGACTTAATAATTCGGGGCCCGTTAAACGTTAGAATGCTTTATTAGTAGTCAATTTAACATGTGACCAGAAGAGATACAGGAAACCTGTTGGCTAGAACTCCTTGCTTATGAGCCATATAAACGAATGAAAATGGGGCCACTATAAGTTAAAGCTTGTTAAGACAATCTTAAACGATTGGAAAAAGTCATTTTTAGCTCAGGTAAGATTCATGACATCACTTAGTGCTTTTGTATCCCTCTGAAATCTCTTGAACCCTTCGATGAATCTTCCTGAAACTCGCTATGCATATCTAAGAATGAAAGATGATATCACTGTCTATCTTTCATTTCTTTTTCTTTGTGGGTCCTTGGCGAGAAATCAGCGAATGAAGGAGACATAATACCCAATGAAAAGCCTTAGAATTTGAGGCTTAGAATCAAATGGTTTTATTCCTTTTAGCTAATGCCAATAATCCACTAATTCCTCGTATTTTTTTATAATTCAAATTAATCGGTTTCAATAAATAATGCGAACTGCTAATGTTTTTCAGAAAATTAAAAAAATCTTTTATTTGTACTCACAATCTGAATATACAATTACTATTTTTTTACTATTAAAAAGAAAATAATAAATAATTACATTTTGTGAATTTGTGAAGTTGTAATAAGTTCTTATAATTATTTCTTCATTTTCTAACTGTTGTCATAAAATTACCACAATTGTAAGGAAATTATTACAAAATTCAGTGTAATGAGTGAACTCTATATCTAACTAATCGTTATAGATAAAGATATTTGAATGGATGAGTTGAAAAAGGTACATATTCCACAAATGTAAACTTTTGGAAAACTAAGAAAAAACTGTTTTTTTAAGAAAACTAATTTTTTTACAAAAAAATTTTCTATTATCGATTTATACCTTTAAGTGAAGTGAATTCATTGTGCTTTGTAAATATATAGATATATAACTTTTTATAGCATAAAACTATGAAAATATATCTCGGTGTAGTTTGTCAATTTTGTGGAATATGTACCTTTTTCAACTCACTCATTCAATTCTAAAATGTAATCTATAAAACTGTTTTACAATATTGATAAAAGATGATCAGGAAAATAATATCCTTCATTAAAAGTGTCAGAATTGATATCTTCTCATCTACACGAAATTTTCCAGACAAAAAATATTCCAGATTAAACACTCGATAATAGCTGTTGATTAATATTAAATATTAGAGCTAATGTAATACAATATATAATAATTCAGATGATCTGGACGAAAGCTGAAGAAGTGGGAACAGCCATCATTACGTATTGTTTAAAATAAATTACTATTACTTTTAACTCATAAAAGTTTTTCTAGTTATATTTCTTATATATTTTACACACATTTAAATTGCTTTTGTGTGTTGAAATGAATTGGTAATAGATTTGAAGTTGGATCGGTTCACCAACATTTCTTTTGCAGGATTTTAAGAACTGAAGACCCACAATAACTATCATTTATCAATTACATAAGAGTAGTGCTGTAGATTTAAGATATTTGAGTGCCTTTCTATTATGTTAGCATATGTAACTTAATAGATAAGCATTCGCAAATTGATATGTATATTTACAATTGATTTTAATATGGGAAGCTTTGGCCATTCTATAAATATACAAAAGTAAACTAGAAGAGACATATTGCTGACATTTCGTTCCAAGGTGTTAGAGACTTCTTCACAAGTTCAATAATTTCTTTTCCAAGATGCAGAGCTCACCAGGATAGCCAAGAAGGTTCAAATAATTTATAATTACAACATTTTATTAATTAACTTTGATAATATTTCACTGACGATTTAATTTTTTCAATTCTACTTTTTTTTTAATTGACGTACCGTTTAGGAATCACGGTGAACTTCTAATTCGTATCTCACCAACGTAATATATTGAAATCCAAAATGATAAGCTTACAATTATCTCTATATTTAGGAAATGGTCGAAGATTCCAATTTTGAAGCAAATCGTAATACAGTAGATTCTCCATTATTCGGGATGGTAGGAATAAAAATTGATTTGGATAATTTTACGTTTATATTTTGCGTTAAATTTTTCATCCATAGTTCAGTTTTACTATCTTTAACAGGACAGTTATATTAGTAGCCTGTAGGGCGAGTCTTCAATTGAAATTTTATTAAATAATACATTGAAATATCATCAAAAGTTTTCGTAATTCGTTATCGCTGCAGTTAATGCAACTAGTGATAATAGAGAATCTATTACAGTAAAACCTCGTTATGTCGTCACTCAAGGAACCAAACATTTTTGACGACTTAGGCGGAGTGGGAATTTCTGAAAAAAAAAAAACAAAAAAAAAAACACTGAAATACAGTATTTTAATGAATTGCTGTAGGATTCGGTGAGAAAAACAAGATTTTCAGAAATCAATACATGCAAATGAATGAGTGGAAAATAAAAATACAGTAAAACCTTGTTATATTTTACTGTATATACAGTAAAACCTCGTTAAGTCGTCACCCGGATAAGTTGTCACTCCGATTAAGTCGTCGTTTTCCTTTGGTCCCGACAAGGTCTCATAGACAATAATGTAAAATAACCCTCTTTTACCCATCACCGAATTTAATTCTATTCCGGATAACTCGTCACCCTCAAAAATGGCCAACAGCATCTTTCTTCTCCATTTTGCATCGTGTTGTCTTTTCAGCCCCGTCCCTTCATTTTAAGAAAGCCAAGCCTTTACGGGAAATTTTCGACCATGCCTGTCACTTCATTCCTTTCCTACCCTTCGGAGGATTTGGGTTCTGGAAATCTCGCTGCTAATCATTCAAAGCACACTTCTCGCTGTGACTCTGTCGCGTGTAGACATTTTTCTTGACCGCTCATGAGTGTGATTTCATTTCATAGCGAGTAAACCCCGCTTTAAGGGCTATTTTTTCTCTTGCAATTTCGTGGTTCGATTACGTTTTTAACATGCAAGGGAAACGAAAACTTATCTCGTTATCTTTTAAAGAAAAAAAAAAGACTTAATTGCACTTTCTGAAAAATCAAATGTCTCGAAAACAGCTTTTGCCAAAGAATACCATGTTCCCAGGACTACATTAAACGATATTCTATCATCGAAACAAGTAATTGAAAAAGCTGACTGCAAAGACAAAAGAAAGAGAATGAGGAAATCGAAGTTCGACGAGATCGAGGAGGTTTTAGTTCGATGGCTAAAACATGCCAGATCGCAAATGTGCCGATTTCTGCCATGATTCTCAAAGAAAAAGCCATGGAAATTGCTAAGGCGTTGAACATTGAAGATTTCGGAGGCAGCAATGGTTGGCTGGAACGTTTCAAAGATAAACATTGCCTTTCTTTTAAAACGATTAAAATGCGGTAACTATAAAAAGTGTTTTTTTTTTTTTTTTCCACTCATTCATTTGCATGAATTGATTTCTGAAAATCTTGTTTTTCTCACCGAATCCTACAGCAATTCATGAAAATACTGTATTTCAGTGTTTTTTTGTTTTGTTTTTTCAAAAATTCCCACTCCGCCTAAGTCGTCACTCCGCTTAAGTCGTCAAAAATGTTTGGTCCCTTGAGTGACGACTTAACGAGGTTTTACTGTACATATTATCTTCATTTTATTTTCACATTAATCCGGAGTCCCTTTCTTACATTTACTATATAAATAAAGATAAACGATAGAGATTTGTTATTTTTCTCAAAAAAATTAGTACAACTCGCATTATTTATTTTAATGTTTAAATCCTGTAAAACTATTACACAATGCTGATAAAAGATATTCTTGAAAATATTTCTACAAAAATATACTAAAACAATGTACGACAATGTTTTTATTGACTGATTTAATCAAAGTCGGAGTTTTGACAGTGAATGCATATAATGCTTTAAATATTTCATCCAATCGAAAGCAGAGGAATTGATTTCTGCCGCACAAATGGACGGACAAGACGAAAGTAAGATTGATTCTTGTGGAGTCGTTCAAAAAGTAATCATTCATTTATTTGTTAATTTGATTTCCCGTTTTATACTTTATATGTTTTTTACACAAATTTCTTAACACTTAGTTTCTTAATTATTTTTTTTATTAGATCTTTTTTTTGATAAGGTCAAAAATGAAAATGGCAAGAATGTCTGGTTAGATATGTCTTAAATGGAACTTTTTTATGACAAATTTTCTAGCAATTTTTAAAAGATTATAAAAACCACATGGATTGATTTCCCAGAAATAGAAAATAGAAACCTGTTTTGTTTGGCTTTTTTGACAAAAGATATAAGCAAAACTAAAGAACATTATTTTTTCTAGGTTTGTAGCTTAGCGGATTAATATTCCTGGGGCAAGTGTTCACTACACTTCGTTTATAGTAGATAATACCATCCACCAACTGTAGCGAACTGTCAGATATACACTACCCTACACTAATGGACCGGACAGTGCGCTTTATTGGAAACATGTGAAAGTGTAACTGATTTAAGAGTGGGATGGGCACCTACGTGCTGAAGTTACATTAGCCATCCTGTGGGGCATGCTTTCCACAAAGTTTTGATACAGAGCTAAGGGTTTTTATGTCCATTCCTGCTTCAAGAACATGGCCAGTGCAGCTGTAGATGTCGGACGTGGTCCCCTGGCCCTCAATCTAGGCTCTAACTCGTCCCATACATGTTCGATAGGGTTTAGGTCGAGACTCTGAGCAGGCCGTGGAAGCCGCTTTACAGCCATCTCTGTATAATACTGCTAGACAGAGGCTGAAACATGTCATGAAGCATTGTCATCCTGAAAGTAACTATCGTCATTTCCAAGCATTTGCCAGAGAGTAGGAACAACTAGATTATCCAAAATGTCTTTGTAGCCTTCGGAGTTCAAGATTCCCGCAACAACATGCAATGGTCCCAGGCCATACTATGAGAATCACCCCCACAGCATGATTCCCCCACCGCCGAACTTCACAGTTGGAACGATGCACTCGGATAAAAGACGTTCGCCTGGCATTCGCCACACTCAAACACGTCCATCCGACTGGAAGAGAGTGTAAGGTGATGAGGCACGTTACACTCCATAAAATTGTTTTCCACTGCTCTACAGTTCAGTTGCGACTTTGCAAATACCACTTGAGTCTGGCGGTTCTGTTGAATGGTGAGATGTGGATTTTAAGGGCGTTCAATTCCTTCCGCAATGTATTGTGATTGTGATGTATTCCGCAATGTAACCCCTGATGCCTGTTGAAACTCACTGATCACGTGCGCACATGCACTTTGACGATCTCGTCTGATTTTATGTAAATATGCAGGTGTCCGGTCCATTACTGTAGGGTAGTGTATGTTTCACAAGCCATTGTGTATCTTGGATATAGATTGTGACAGAAATTTCCATTTTAGGAACAATGAATTGCTGAGGATTTTGATATTTTATGTTAGATCATTGGGCTTACAATATCTTTACACCAAGAACAATAAGATGCTTCTATCTTGTCGCAGAAGGTATGAGAGAATTATTCATGGGAAGCAAGTAGACCAAACAAAAATTAGCGAATCACATAATAGCCAGAGCTAATATGCGAATTACAAAATGATAACTCTAATTGTTTTAGATAAGAAAAAATTGAATAAAAAAATATTTATAACAATGGATGAGACCAAATTATTTACAAGTGACATCCTGGAACAGCTGTTTCACGCTCGTTGGCGATCATCAGCCAGGAGTAGTCAATGTAAACAACAAGGTCTCGCGCTGAGGCTGGTTAGAATCATGTATCGGAAGCGCAGTGGTGCCTCAAAGGATAAACCAAACAATAAATGTATTGCATTAAAGAAATTCATTGCGGCCTGTACATTGATGGCACATGAATTTTCTCACTAATGGTTCATTGGTGAGTTTTTTATTGTTTGGTTTATCCTTTGAGGCACCACTGCGCTTCCGATACAAAAAAAATATTTAATCAGATTAATTCTTGAAAATATTATTAAATTAAGTAAACAATATTTTTCTATTACACTTCTTAATATTTTATCTTAATATATAAAAATGAATGTTTTTTGTTTGTTTGTTTGTCCCGTATGCCTTCCCATACCATTCATCAGATTGCGATGAAACTTTGGTGAGTTGTTGTGCGCACGCCCGCGAAGGTTTCTGAATTAGTAGTTCTAACCATTTTACAGATTTTGGTGCGCGAGGCGTTTCAACAAATGAGTGTATTTCCCGTTTCAACGTTTGCAGTTTTCAATGCGACTCGCATTTGCAATGACCATCAACAAAGCACAGGGGCAATCGCTACAAGTGTATGTGGACTAAATTTGGAAACTCCATGCTTCACACATGGACAACTGTATGTGGCCTGCTCACGCGTCGGAAAACCTTCTGATTTATTCGTGTATGCACCAGATGGAAAAACAAAAAATATTGTATATCCAAAAGCACTTCAATAAACAAAATTAAAACACAAACACTTTCTTTCTTTGAGTGGCATTGCAACGCATGCCAGATACAGCTAGTAAATAATAATAATAATAACAGCGAACTAATGAAACGGAAACACCAAGTTTTGAAGTAGAACTGATAGGCTGCAAAACATCTTAATAGCAAAGTATAAGCTGGGTTGCCACGAATGTCAGATCACTGCTCGAGAAGGTTTTCTAGGACACAAACGTTAATTTGTTAATAGATGAATGGAATCTTCTGGTATCAACAAACCAATTTGTCATCTTTTGTTTTTGATAAATTACCACTCTTTAAAGAGAAATAAGTCGTTAAATTACACAACAGTGCTATAATAACAACAGTAATTTATTTATTTATTTAATAGAAATTCACAAACGAAGCTAAAATTGCAGAAGAACATAACAATTCCGGATTTAAAATGCAAACTAAAATTGAGTATCCGCTTACACCAGGAAACTCAACACAATTTTCCCGTCAGTTTCCAATTATGACAACCAAATCGATGTTTGTTCCCTCTTCCTTATATAATTTTCACAAATAATAAAAAAATTATGTTTAAAGTGATCCACCAATTTGAATCTATATTATAGCAAATTCAGAATGCTTTTATTTTATCACTGAGTGGTCGATCAGTGTAACGACCTTTACACAGCAGGTAATTCAGACGAATAACTTAATCGTTAGTTGTCTGTTTTTATTTTGTAAGCAACATTTACGAGTGTTTACGCGAGAGGAAACTCTTAGCATCTAAAACACTGTTACAAATTATTCGAGAAATTGTATATCGTGAGGATAAATCAAGGAAGAGTATACTACCGTTCCAATCCCCCCTTTCCCATCTCTCTGTTATAAAACATGCCTTTATACATATCATATGTATTTTTATCTATACATAATTTATCATTAAAAAATAAACCTTGAACCCTAACATGTCGTTTGGTCTACAAGGACGTTTAAAACGTGGCGTTAGCAATGCCGCATTGCTAATGTTCTTGTAGAACTGAGCGAAATTCCATGCATTTCTATGGAAAGTGAAAGATGAGGTCTACACGCGACCCTTGGTGAGCGTTAGCAACGCTCAATCCTAGAGGGTGGTGTACTTTCCTTTACTTTATCCCTATAACGCTATAACAATGTCTAAACTGACGCGGCTTTAGCAACGTTCGTGTAGACCACATCTAGCATTGCCCACGCGGCATTAGCAACTCTCTCGTGTAGACAAGCCTTAAAGGAATTTTTTTCCTAGCGAATATCCTAAGAAACATCACGATATTATCTATTAACAAGAGAAAAATCTATATTTTATATCAGTTTACAAACAATCTATTTTCAGTATCCTTTTGGATACTTCTACTCGTACAATTATTATACAATCATTTACATTTTATGTATATCAGAGCTTTTTCTCCTCCTAAAACGTTTTGAGCACTATAAATTTCACGAAAACATTTTATTTCTTTAAAAAAAAAATCAGTTATTAACTTTGATGGATTAGAGAATTTTAAAGTTAATTATAAAAATATTATAATATCACACACAAGTAATATATACATTAAGTAAATCTTGAAAATCAAACTACTTCTACTAATGTTTTTATAATATATTTTTAATATACTACGTTACTTTTATATACAATTTATTAATTTATTTAGTAGAAGGTATGTACTTAATAAACAAACACAATACATAATAAACTTAACAAAAATATCGGATAAAGAAATACTTATTCTTCTTCATAAGCTCTTCAATATTGAAATACGAATCCACTTCAAACTTTCAGTATCACTTGACAATTCTTCTTAATAAATTATCAGTTCACAAACAGTTCTTTAAATAATGTTTGTTGTTGAAATCTAAATCTAATAATAGAATTAGAATTATCTAAAGGCCCATTAACAATATTTTCTTAAATGACACAGCAGAGTAACATCAAATAATCAGAAACTAAAGTCGGCTATTAATCTGAATCAAGATATTTCTTTATATTCACAATAAAACATTTATAGAATACAAGAATTAATATTTGGTATTTACAAAGCTTACTTAGTTCAGGAAATTAAATAGAAGTCATCTTTAAACCTTTAACAACTAATGTACAGATTAAACATCTTGACTTCTAATACTTCAAGATATCGTTTCTCAAATATCAACAAAATTAACCTTAAATTAAGTTGACTAATTCTGTATAAATTATATATATACAAACAAAATAGAAATCTCACTGGTTTCTCTTAGATTAACTTACTTGACCCTTTGAATTATTTAAACTCTAAATACACCAACTGTGTAACAACAACTTGGTAAGCCTAACCTA
Organism: Thereuonema tuberculata; assembly: GCA_023159025.1. NCBI lineage: Eukaryota > Metazoa > Arthropoda > Chilopoda > Scutigeromorpha > Scutigeridae > Thereuonema > Thereuonema tuberculata. The sequence goes on from JAFIDM010000002.1 coordinate 38,301,020, forward strand.
TAGTAATGGCATAATATCTGAGTGTATTAAATAATTCCCTCTTGGAATATTCTGAATTTACACTTTACAGTCTTATGTATGAGAAATTCCTTAAATGCAATTTAATGCCTACACAGCTCATAGCTAGTATTCACAAAACTAATCTAATGAACGTTTACAATAGTTCGATACTCAAGCCCCTAAAAGTTCAGAAATAATGTCTGGGTTTCTTCATTAAACTTGACGGATTTCTTGCTGCCGAATCTTATCCACACGGACCGCAGATTACAATAAGAAAGTCTGTCCTACCTTGTCAGAAGAAACCATGGAACCTCGTCTTAGATATCTCTGAATGTCTCGCATGGAAGACCACGTTCGATTCCGTATGTCTATCCAGCCGGACTTATTCGTTTGTATCGATATTCCTGTTTCGCCCTGATTTCGTAATTCCCTGACGAGCGTATGTGACACTCCTTAGAACTTGATTCCATATACCATCCATGAAATCAGCAAGGACTCTCGAGTCACATCAATGCCCTTGGGTTGGAGGTCTAAGCCTAACTCCTTAGCAAAAACGTCCCATAGGCCGAACGTCGCTAAGTTTCCAAGATCGCTGTCTTTCTAAAAGATTGCCGTCTTTCTAAAAGATCTAGAAAATGATAAAATATACATTACTCATTTGCACTTAATTACAGATAGATGGAATATCGATTACTTGCGTAAAACGAAAATATCTTACGGCTTTCTACCATCTTTTCTCGTAAATTATCAGTGGGAAAATCAGAACCGGCCACATCACTTGGTAAACGTTTTCCTCAAACTGCCCATTGTCGCTAAGCAACGCAGCGACTTCTTGTATTAAGATTTTACAACATTTGAAAAGCGCCATAGTAAAACCTTTAAGTCAATTGGCATTAAATAAACATTACTCTTATGTAAAAAATAACAAACAGATCGGGGAAGGAAAAAAAAACAAATCTACCTTTGATAAATTCACTACAATGTTCATTCTTTGGAATTCAAATTCGTAAATTCAAAAAAAAAAACACCAACCATCATTGAAGAATTCATCTTTCATTCTTTGTTGGAACATCGTCACGCTTTCTCGTGCTAATCTTCTCTACACTGCGTGTCATTGTTCAAATCAATCAAATGCTTTAATTAATTTTGACTTAATTTCCACATACTAAATTTCGACTAAAATTCTCCAGCCTTCTTCAGATGTGATTTAGTCCTCGTACTTTGAGACCAGTAACCAACATAACAAAGTAAGAGTTAAATTTCAATAAATAAACGACAAAGTAAGAATTACAATTTACAACAAATAATTAAATTATCCATCATTATCGTATTTTAACATCATTCTCTTATAAACTTCCAGGATATATTCATTAACTTTCACTTATTGATATTTTCTAATATAACTATACATAGTCATTTATATTCTGTTTACTTTTATCTGTTCACTATTGTTACTGCATTTCTAATGTCTCTTGTTGGTTACAATGCAATAACGCATTGTGTTTCATACTGGTGATATATTGCTATTTACAATCGAGTATCCTATACTATTGTTCACGCAAACGTTTCTTTGAATGCTTGTTAGGCAGGACTTTTAATTTTTTATTAATTTTTTTTTTTTTTCATATATCACAAATTTATTTTCAGGGAAATTTCTTTCAGATAAGTTTCGTTGCACTATATTTCCAAATGTTATCCTTAAAATATCTATCCAATTGTCCAAAAAAAAAAATTCATTGACACAGAATAATTCATACTCTCAAGACTTCTCTATATAACATCTCTGTAGAGCCTTTATCTTTTCTTTAGGAAACGACTTCTGGATTACTTCCTAGAGGTATATACTCTTCTTCGGAATCACAAATTCACAAAATATTCCAAAAAAAAAAGATTTTACTTATAAATTCGTAAGAAACAACGAGTTGTATTGATTCTTGTATTGCAAATCAATTGACTGTCGAGTCGCTGATCACCCATAAGCGTTTGTTTTTTTCGCCGCCAGAGGTCGTAGCCCAGCACTGCGATTGCCAATGGAAGAATTTCAATCTAATTCAATAATTCGTTATGGTTTTCGTTTCGGAGACAAAAGTGATTTCACTTGTTACCGTTACGTTTTTTGTTATGCAAAAATCGCAACTACTTTAAATCTTTAGTTGTTTAATTCTTTAGAAAATAATCTTTAATTAAATGCGTACATTAATACTTAATTAATATCTTAATACTGTAGTAGTTTTAAAAGTATTACAGTACATAACTTTACATTGAAAATTGAATAGAAAAAAAGTCTTCATAAAATTATCATTTAGTTTAATTAATATCAGATAACGGCTTAGTAATGCCAAAAATTGCTTATTGGGTTCTTTATCTTTAACTTCTTTATTGAATATTTAATAAGCGATTTTAAACCTAGTATTGGTTGAGTGCAAAAGTTCTACCCGTTTTTATTACCCATAAAGAAGAGCAAATAAACGCAAAATGAACATTACCTGTTACTGAGCATAATCCCCATTGCTATCTAGGACTATCTAGGATTGCTATCTACGATCCAACTTTCTCGTAAAACCCAACTTAACCAGCCGTCTCTCGACCGTTGACCGGTGTACGTTGAAGGTCTCCGCTAATTCTTGCACGGTTGGGTTCGGGCTGTTCCTTATGGCTTAGTCAATATCGTCCTCTCCAACGTGTGATGGCCGTTCACTCCTAGCCTGATTTTGGCAGCTTCTGTCTCCTTCCCTAAATTTACGAAACCATCGACGACATGTGCTTTCGTCTATTGCATCCTCCCCATAAACTTGACAAACATTGTGACATGCTGCGGCTGCCATACTCTTTTTATCGAACTCGTATAACAAACAATATCTTATATGCTCCTTCTCGCTTTCCATGTTACACCCTCTGATAATTTTTTTTGAGATGATTAACTTTGTGAGACATGATGCATTTATATGTGAGGCATCCACATGTTTGGTTGACAGACGATTGCGTCATTACAATGTCATGTGTGAGGGCAATTCCATTGCAAAGTTTCATATCCAAAAAACGGGTAGAACTTTTGCACTCACCCAATATTATTACATTTGGTTACGATAAACTTACTTGTTACATACTGTATATTCTTATACATATGCAGATAAAAACCACTCTGCAACGACAAGGTAGATATTGCTGTTACGAGCTTTTTATGGCTCATGAATATGATACTCTCGACCTACGTAGACCCTACTGTTCTGGTTCAAAAGTCACAGGGAATGCTTGGGCAGCAACAACTCTCCTGCAATCTCATAAGAGCTCAAGCTCATTTGAGCGCCCATGGTGTTCCGAGGAATCAGTGATACAAATTGTACAAATGGCTTTTAAAACCTTATTCGAAAGATATTAGAATAGGGAAGTTTTTAAAGTCATTTTATACTTTTATTGTATTTACCAAGTTTTAGAAATAAATCCACTTGAATGTACAATTGAGTTGAAGCTTTTTACATCAAATATAGGTTTTTAGCTCTTGTAATTTTATAATATTGAACTTTTTAACAAACTGTTTGCTACTTTAACTGTATTACTGTGTAAACGGAAATATCATAAAAAAAAAAGCTTGATTCTTTTTTTTTATTTTTGCTTTAATACTACTTCGGAGTACATTCTAAAAAAAAAATACTAAAGGTAACTTATCTTCAAAAATTACTGAGTTTTGCTTTATGGAATATTATGGTTAAATCAATTGCAAATGAGCTCTTCTATCACGCCCTGAAAGAAATACGTCACCGTATTAAAAACTAGGTGTATCAAAAATTCTCTGTACAGATTTAAATGGAAGTTAGGGAGCACCAAGACAAATCTTTTTCGTCTATGAATGTATGTCCTCTGACGGCAAACTTCGGTGCTAGAGAAAGCTACAATCGACTAGAGAGGCGAAGTGGGAACGGAGAAAGGAACTGTGTTTGCCGCGGCAAACGTAACATTACGTTTAACATGAAGCATTTGACGACTGCTGAGATGACTGACATATGGAGCTGCCAATGAAAACGGAAGAACTCCTGTGAGGTTGTACAACAACTCTTCCCAAGCAGACTTGTGCCAAACATTTGCGAACCACCGAACATTTGCGCACCTTCTTTGAATAAACATGATATTTACACTTCTTTCCATTCATTTAGGTTTGAATGTGTTTCATTTATGGTATTGCATATATTCTCTCTAGCCGATTGCAGCTCTGCTAATAGCGCCCTCTAGCACCGAAGGTTATCGTCAGCGGACAAATGTTTATATAAGTTTATATGTCTGAATAAGATTTGTCTTTGTTTCTCCCTATCTCCTATTAAAATCTGTATAGAGAGTTTTGATATATACAAAGGTTATTCAAAGGAAAACGAGCCAAAGGATATAGTAAAATGTTGAATGAGTTTATTGCTGGATTTGCGACACAGAACAGAGGTGGCGCCACTGTAATGTTACGACCCCGTGGTAGGTGGCGCTGCGATCACGTGACGAGAGTAGAAGTCTGCTTTTGTGCACAACGTCGTGCTAGTGTACCATCCAAACAGTCATCTATCATGATTGAAGCAATAAACGATGATCAGCGAGCGAGGTATCGGCAGCATAAAAATCCACCGCTGCCTGAGTAACGAAAAATGCATTTCTTTGTCACTTGTTAAAAAAAAAAATTCGGGAAGACAGAAAAGTCACGGTGGAAGTAATTATTGGCAATTGTTGGAATAGTGTTGGGAGTGTGCACACCATTATCAAGGATTGTCTGCAATAAGATGGAACATGATTCGGGTGCCACACAACGTGGATTCTTTGCAGAAAAACATCTTCATGGGTCTTTCCTTGGAACATTTGCTCCGATATCCAAAGGAAGATACCCATTTCATCGACAGAATCATTGCGGGAGATGAAATTTCTCATGCTAAGAAATCCTTTGGCTCATTTTTATTTTAATAACCCTTATATATTATCTGTTTTTACATTTTACAAAATATTCTGTAACAATTCTTAAGAATTATTAGAATACCAAGACTTCTATGCAATGAAAAACTCTTACACAATGCTGTTTGGAACATGAGATCAATACAGAAAACTAATCCACTCTATTATCTGTTATGTTCTAACATTTAACCAAGTACCTCACAATCAATGACGTAAAGATCTACATTTTAATACGTAATTAACTCACATTTACGCTTTTAAATGGTATTCGCAGCATTGGGAAATTTACTTTTAACTGAGTTACAGTTGTAGCTAATTTTTTCAAAAAACAAAGATCAATTAATGGATAAGAGAAAGTAACCAGTTTTCATTTCTCGTTACTGATAAAATTAACCCAGTTACAATCGCAACTAGTCTATTTTAAAATGCAATGCGTTACTAAATGTTATCATGAAAAAGTAACTGTTACAGGTTACATTGAAATTTGAAGATTTTATCCATCTTCAGAATAATGCTGTCTTGAATTGAAATCAGATGATTTGGATAATAGGACAAAGAAGTGGCTGCAAATTTCAATGCAATTGAGATCTTATTACATTTCCAATCAAAAGAAATACATTCAAAATCCATCTAAAATCAAAAACCAACAGAACTTGAAATTTGAATATTAGAGGCAAACCTTAGAGATCGGGAATTAAAACTATCTGTTATTTATGGAGCAAATTTTGCGCGATCATTCAACAGTCGAAATACTACTATCTTTTCGTACTTTTTATTTTATTTTCTATTTAAGATTACATTGTAATAAAATTCCTCTTATTTAACTCAATCAATAGTGTTTTCTTATTATTAATCCGTGGTTTAAAAGTGTAAGGGATTATCTAGCATCGTGGAGATTGAGATTGTTCCTGGAATGGAGATCTCACCTGATTGGTCCACAGCACAAACGGACCGAGGTGAGATTGTTTTTTGGCTCTGGAAATCCGAAGTCCTTGTATATACATTTAAATTGTTGTGTATTTAAACTATTAAGTAGAACGGATGGCAATTTGTATAATATTACAAATAAGTGATTAAATAAAATGTTAATTAAGAATTATCACATTAAAGGTTGAAATTAATTATCATACAAAATAACTAACTTGTAAGTATTTTCAAATTTAATTTACCAACAATCAAAATAATTCTTAGGCGTTATTATTACTTTTACTTTTTTACAGTAAGCTGTTGTTGCTTTTTTTTTTTTTCTTTTTTATATTGTTATTTTTATTCTCAATATCTTACTTTTATTTTCGGAAATCTATTGTTAACTGGTGTTCTTATTATTATTCTCACCAGGTGGAGCGACGACTGAAGCAGAACGGGGACCTCAAAGTCTAAAGCCATTATAGGGATGATTGGCTTATCCATTACTGCTGCCGCAAACACTTGAAAATTAGCGAGTGATTACAGGAAAATAGGGTGGGGGAACTCAAGTATCCCGGGAAAATTTTCCGTGTCACCGCATCACGGGAGTTGGATAGGATTTCAAATTCCCGAGAAAAAGTTGACCGTAGATACACGAAAATACCCGGAAATCTACATTAAAAATAAAAAGTAAATTAATATCGATTAATATTCATTAACTTGTTTTCCATATCTTAATTAGTTGTTATTAGGCAATGATTAATATTAACAAATTTTTCACATCCTTGTTAGATTACTGGAATGCATTTTTTTTTTTTTTTTTTTTGCTCCACAATTTTACAAAAATCAACAAACTTTCGTGTAAATAAATAAATAAATAATAGGTGCGTATAATTGTTCATTTTACAAATAAAAGGTTTATAGACCGAAAGACGGTTCTTGATGATCCCGAATTTTCGCGATTTAACGTGATTGACGCGAGAATAGCCTCTATCCATGTCTTCTCACAAAATGGCGAGAAAGAAGGCTTATCGACTCCGGGAAAGAAGCGATCACGAGCAAGCCCCGTTACTGATGTAGACGATTTTGACCGATGCCTTATTCGCCGCTGCATCCATCGTCTCTACGCTGAAGGTAAAAATCCAACTTTTTTATTTTTTCTCTAGCAATTTCCTAGTGACAGACATTCAAAATACTACATTCCTTGAGACCAGCTGAAGAGGCTAATGGCCAGATCTCGGGTTTTTCGTAATTCTCGTGCAAACGTGATCATCAAGAACCATCTGTCGGCCTATAGTTACAATTATACTAAATTAAAATAAATTAGACTTAATTCAACTTAATTAAATAAATTAGAGTTCTGATCTTTCCTGTATTATAAAGGCGTGTAAAGGATTTTATTTCGGGGAAAACCAAGTTAGGGAACTGACCAGCAACAACCAAAAAAGAAAAAACATCGTTTTTAATATTTCGTGGGGGTGGGGGCCAAGATCCCTTCAATTTATTGTCGAACCAAAAAAAAAATGGAGCTAATCTGTACATTTTGAGATTTTAGGGGAGATATTCGTTGCCCCCCCCCCGCCCGACCCTCCTAAATACGCCCACGATGTATTGAGATGCAGGAAAAAAAGAAGTATTTAATTAAATTGTTACTTCAAATAAAAGACATCTTATCTAGATATTTCGCAAAGGTAGCTTCCTTTGCTTCTTCAGGTTCCATTTTTACAAAAAAACTTAAAAAGCAAAACGATTATTACAAAGGTCATAGATTTACTCCTGTTGTTAGCAAGTTCAAAACAATAAGTACAATTCGATCAGAAAGACAATTCGATATATTCTTTAATTATGTAAACTCATTTGATAAAAGAGTTCAATTTAAAAATGAAAAAGCAGATAAAGGTAATCTAGTTTTCCTTGATATTTTGTTAATAAACAAATCAACGCATATAGAGTATGAATATCATACTAAAGAATATCGAAGTAATAATAATGGTCAATTTCTTTTCTGCACACAATGTAAAAATAAAAAAGCAATAATTTGGAACTATATGGATAAAATAATAAATAACACTTTGGACAAGAAAAAATGGACTCCGAAAATTAAGGATTTAGAATATAAATTGTTAATTAAGGAATATCCAAAGAATTTTATTAATAAAATAAGAAACAATTACTTTAAAAAGAGAGCACCAAGAACTAAGAAAGAATACATCAACATAATAAAAATACCATATGGAGTGGAATTGTCAAAAGAAACTAAATTAGAATGGGAGTTAAATAATATATCAATAATTAGAATTGGAAATAAAAACCTAGGATCATTAATTAAAAAAACCCAAAGTAAGATCAGGGGTTTTTTATATAGCACCCCGAATAAGATCGGGGTGGTATATAAATTGAAATGTAGATCTTGTAATAAGGTATATTACGGAAACTAGAATCATAAAAGAAAGGGTCCAGGAGCATATAAGTGCTTGTAAGAACAACCATCCAAAAATTTCCGATTGGGCAGAACACTGTTTGAAAAATGAACATAATCCAGATTCAGAAGTTAATTATCTATTCCAGAAAACAAATACATCTCGATTCGTATAAGAAGCTTGTATGATTCAAAATTTTGAATATATAAATAAACAAAAAAGTTTAAAAATAAGCAAATTTTTAGTAAAAACCTTCAAAGAATACCATAAAAAGATTGCAAGGTTACAATAAATTCCAATAAATATATTGTGCTCATTATTATTTATATTATTTATTATAATTATGCTTATTGTACTTATTATTTTGAACATGCTACACATTATATCTATTATTTTGAATATGCTACGCATTGTACCAGGGGCGGTCTGGCCAGGTCGGCGGGGCCCCCGACTGCCCTGGTTTTTTTTTTTTTTTTTGTGGTTGTTAAGATAGGATTGTCCTTTTTTTTTTTTTGGTTGTCAAGTAAGTCAAGGGCCCCGCACCCTCCTAGCGTCGTCTCTGCCTCCTCCCCGGTAAATCATGTAGTTACGTTCGCCAGAGAAATGGTAAAGCCTTAAAGGCCCCAAATTCGTTTCCAGTCGAGGGCCCCAATTATGCCAGACCGCCCCTGCATTTTATCTATTATTTTTAACATGCTACACATTGTACCTATTATTTTGAACATGCTATACATTGTACTTATTGTTTTGAACATGCTAACAACAGGATTATGTTGAAGAACTTTGTAATAACCGGTTTGTTTTAAAAGTTTTTTGTAACCTGAAGAACCTGAAGAAGCAAAGGAAGTTATGGAGATATGATGTCTTTATTTGAAGTAAATATGATTTTTATACAAAAATACACAGAATTAACAACAATATTAAATTGTTTTTACTTTTTCCTTCCCTTTGTAATATTTTATACTTCACACTGCGAAGAATACAGGGTGGGTTTCAGAATTATGTAGATAAATTTAAAAATTAGTTTTTCAAGATGATGCATTACGAAATTTACTTTTTTTTACCATATTAAGTTAAAATATAGATTATTTTTTTTTTCGTAATAACATAAATTTTAGTTTAAATGTTCAAAATATCCATTGTCAGCATGAATACACGAGCGACAACTGATGGATAGTAGCAGGGAAATTTTTTCTTCTTCCTCTTCTACTATCATCCATATTTTCTCCAATGTTTGCAGTTTGCTATTCTATACATGATTTATCAAATATCCCTACTTATTAAATTGTAGAATTTAACTTAATAATTATATAATAATTTTATATTAATCTTCCTTGTACAATCAAATATACCCAATATTCCATTCACAGCGATTTCAGAACGAAATATTATGTATATAAAGAGGTTGTACAAGGAAATGAAGATTCATTTTTATAGAAAGTGAAGTTTGTTGAATTAGTAATCTTATATTTTTATTTTAACTTAAAAACCCAAACTAAGAAACTAATTAGGGCGTATACGTTAATTCAATATAATCTCCTTATTGTTGTTACTGGTTGCTTATTCTCCTAATAAAATTGTGATAATAACTTATCACAACGACTAAATTGTCTAGATTAAGAAAGATTAGAAATTATTAAGATATCCAAATGAGCTTATTTGTTTTGCTTACTATTATATTTTTATATTTTCTGATATATTTCTTTTGAAACAGAAACAGATGACGTAACTACATTGAAAAGGCAGTTTGAAATTCTAATTTTTATTTATTTATTTTTTTTATTTTTTTGATAATTTTTACATGTAACACAAAGTAAATATTTTTAAATGCAAGGTTAGCCGAGTTATCATTGTAGGCTTCGGCTAAATGAATTTAATGAACAAAAAATTGAAATCGAAGTATGATTTGTCCGTTTGTAAGAGCTTAAAACTTTTTTATTATAAAAAGCTGAAAATTTAGTTAAAATTGCGATACTGTAAAGAAAATCTCTATTGGTTTTAATAAAAATCGGATCACAATAAGTCAAACTATAATGTTATAATCGCGTAATATAAAACTATTTATCTCAAAAAATTGCAACTTTAATAATAAAGGAATGGTATCGCACTATTGATTTTTGGTAACATTAGATCCTTAGTAAGGTTCTTAGAGCCAAAAACCACAAATACCTGAATCTTCTTCGAAATGTGTTGTTGGCTTGTTAATCTAAAGAGTTTTTAAAAACTGACAAAAATCCCAGTTGTGTCATTCTGTAACGTTGAAGTGGCGCCTCCTAGCAGAAAATGCTCGAATCTTCCATAAAACAAAAGAAGGTGTATTAAATCAGCTTAGTATTATTAGAAGTATTGGAGTAATCTGTTCATTATTTAAATATTCAAGACTGCAATCAACTAAAAGAAATCAAGAAATCGTTGTATCACAGGACAATTCCGCCTTTGTTATTTATTTCTATTTTTTATTTTTTTTCAAATAGGTTTGAAACTTAAGATTGGTGGAGGTAAAATTAAGTAAAACAAAATCATTTTATTAATCGTTAATAATTTTCTTTTCAATCTTTTTTTGAAGGTGAAAATTATTTCTGTCTACTTTCCCGCCCTCCTTTGGTCAATCCATGAGATCATATCATTGTCTGGTCATTGTTGATGGGTATATCTCCTATTCTTCTGTTTTGTTTTTTGTTTTTGCAGGCAATTTACATAAAAAAATATTACATATCCTTCCGCCTCCAACCTTAAGCTGTTCTAAAATTTCCTTTAACTGTGATTGGCGGATATCAAATTAAAAATTCCATTACATAATTCAAAATAATAGATTGACATTCACTGATTAATAAAAATGCAAATAAAACATTCAGGCCGCTATAAAATCCACGGGTAACTCTATTACAAGCTGTGAACTGGGACTACTTTGTTTGGGGCATTTTTACAAAGTAGTAAATTTCAGCAAATCTTCTGGGAAAGGATTTATAAATATAAAGAAAATCTATTTTTTTGTCCGTTGACTTGAGAATAGTATTGTCGATTGTAATCATCTGGATATTCGTAAATTAGCATGCCAACCATCTCGATATTTACAGAAGTTAACAATATCGTAACTTTCAAATTTGAACTTACAATTATTAATAATAATAATGTGCATGAACTTTATTTAGCTCTAATAGAGGAATATTCTAAGTCTATCAAATCGAATGCTTCCATTTCTGAAGCGCCATTGAAGAGATCTCCCTCAGAAAACAGAAGACACTCAGTGGAGATGTATATTTTTGGTCGACCAAATATGATCGCTATTTAAGTTCTCTTCTTTCTAATTTCCTCTTGGCGACACTCTTTAAATGGAAAACCCCTACAGTTACTGTGTCGTTGGAGGGGATTTTTTTTTTCTCTCTCTCTCTTGTTTTTCGTTGTAGGAGATGAGTGAGGGGTTTTCGGTTCATTCATGACATTACAGAGACAGAAATACAATTTTAAATTTTGCAGACGACTCAAGTTTATGAGAACTGCGAGGATTTGAAGGACTTAGAATAAATTCCAAAGAAAGTTGAAATCAACGACTGCTATTTTTTTATCAAGTTATTGTAAATAACCCAACTGAAAGTAAATCCATATTCTTTTTTTGATGAATTCTCTGTATCGTGGTAAAAAGAAGCAATAATAATAGGCCTATTATTGTAAACATTAAGAAAAAACGATATTTTGAAGATTTTGAAGCTTTTTTTATGGTCCAACTTAAAATATGAGAACGATTACTTTGATCTCCACCCCCACTCACAAAATGGACCCCTGCCCCTTCTCAGTCTGCAATGGATAACTGAGCGTAAATCCCTAGGGGTATTTATTGCTTACCGAAAGGATATAAAAACTGTTAAATCTTTTACAAAATTAAGAGTAATTTGTCGTACAGCTGCATAATAAAAATGGTATTTATTAGCTCTAAATCAATATAAATTGATACTTTCTTTGTTTCGTATTAGATTTAATCGCTGTTATCCGATCAACAACACGAGATTAACATTAACAATATACTTATCATTAAGTATATAATATTAATATTACATTAAATTTAATAATATAAAAAAAAAGCTTTGGCCAACACACATGAATAATAAAATACAGTTATACAGTTAAAAATACAATCGGTTTCGTCCCGACCAACGGGACTTTCACAAAACCGGTTGTATTTTTAACTTGTATAAGTGCATTTTATTACTCATGTATGCTGGCCAAAGCTTTCTGTTACAGTAATCTTTAACACACGTTAAATTTTAATTATCAATTTAATAATGTTTTTATCAAGATTTTGTTAATTTTATAACAAAACAGCGTCTATTCATTGTTTTCATCGGAACGGCAATTTTGATTATTCAGGTGCCGTTTTTGTTTTCTTTTCTTTTCGTTAATCAATTCTCTCGGCACATTAAATCTTTTCTAATTACAGTCGGACCTCTATTTAACGAACCTCTATTTTGCGAATTTCTCTATTTAGCGAACTTTTCTATGGAACCAAGAACATTTCGCTAATTCCTTCGTAAAATAACCTCCCAATAGCGAAGTGCATTTTCTATTTAACGAACTTTTTCGTGGTATCTATTTTTTTTTTCTCCTTGAAATGTTTTTATTATTAATATTCCCTTAGAGGAAATGAAAGAAATGTGGATACAGCTGAGGGAAAAAGAAGAAATTAACGATGATGTGCTGATTGATGATTATCTTTCACTTGATTTGGAAGTTGAGGCCTCGGAAACACTAACTGAATCGGATATTTTGGACAGTTTAAAAAATAAAAACAATAGAGCAATGAATGCCGTGCTGGCGTGGCCGTGCGGATTAGCCAGCGGGCTGCCGTTGTGGCCGATGCGCCAGCACCCGGGTTCGAATCCCGGTAGTGGCATGGCTGTTTCTTTCTTCTTCTGTGTTTCGTCCGTTTCCCACCTGGGACTTGCTATCTCAGGGTTATCCTGGACGGGGTATAATTCTCGTCCCCCCTTTCTTGAATTTCACTAGCCTCGCCCTGACGTTGTCAGGTTGAGCTAGTTACGTGGTCCCTAGTTGGCCAAATTCGATAAAAGGAAAGGAAGAGCAATGAATTGCGATGAAGATGATGAAAATGGAAATGATCATGATACAGAAATCAAAAATACCTTCGTATGATGAAATGCATTTGAAACAATCCGACATGGATTATAATTTGCAGAAAATACTGAAGGGGTTTTTAGTGCATTGGAAAGATGCGAGACATACTATGAGCGAAAACACTTTTTCAAAAACAAAACCTCAGACAAAATTAACAGACTTCATTAGTAAAATTTAATACGCATGTGGTAATGTATGCTTTATGTCATTAAAATTATTACTTTTTTAATAATATTTAATGTTTACGTATTTTAAATCTGTTTTATGTAATTTAAAGTATTTTTTACTATTTAACGAATTTTCCATATAACGAACTTTTTTTCGGGATTTAGCGACTTCATTAAATAGAGGTCCGACTGTATTTAATTAATTATGAGAATTTTCTGTTCTTTGTTAAAGGTCTTTCATCCCTGCTAGTTGTAGGAAAAGGTTCTTATAGGTGTCAAGCGACACAGCACTTAATTTTCTTGTTTTTTCTTGTTTTAGGGGTCACTGCAAGATTGGCGGGGACCTTCACTAATAAGATCTTGCCTTCCGAGTCTTTTATCGGGGAGGCGGGATTAGGCTGATGAGTCCGTTGAAGGACGAAACGGCCGTTCCCAATTCCTCCCCATAATTGAATCGGAAAGGCAATTTTATTTTATTCAGGTGCCGTTTTTGTTTTCTTTTCTTTTCATTAACTATTTTCTAGTTCGCCATTTGCTTCACTTTAAATTAATATTTTGAATTATCATATTTTTTTAATAGTATTTTTTTCTTATGTAATAACGGTTACTTTAAGTTAATAACAAATAAAAATATACCTCTCTAATTTTAATTAGAATTTTTGTTTGTATTCTTATTATCAAACGATAGAAAATCTCAATTTCAATCGAGTTTCATTAGAATCGTACTAAAGCAAACTCAAGTTCTTTAGTAAATAGATTTTTTATCCCACATTAGAGAAATGGAACATGAATACTATTTTGTAATTGAAAATTGCAAAGAGATAAAATTCAGTTATTTTAATTCTTATAATTTTTATTTGTATTCGACTGATTGAAAGGTTTTGTATTCGACTGATAACTTCTTGATAATCTGCCGAATATTAAGTATTGTGTTTTATTTTGTTTGTTTGTTTTTTTCTGTTATTGTCGTCTCCATTCCTCATCCCTTAGCTAAATGCTCAACCCCTACCATGCAGTGGATGGTGGACGTATTCCCTGCAACATTTTCATTTTATTTTTATTTTTATTTTTTATTTTTTAACTTGGATTAATCAAGGAAATATTTTTACGTGTGCTCAGTAATTCCTAGCGAAGAAATAAGTTTCAGCCAACACACAAAAATATGTTAAAAATATAAACGTAATTATAATTAAAAATTAAAAACATGATTATATGATCTGAAGCTTTCGAGCTTCCTTTGCGGAGCTCATTGTCAACAAATTTACAAAGGAAGTCGTTTTATTAGTTTCCGTATGGAAACTAATAAAGGTTTACAGATATGGTATGAAAGTTTTATTCTATCGGCGACAAGAAGAGCATCCAATAGAATAAAACTTTCACAATTACTTCCATTTCAGTTCACCTTTATTAGCTTTCCATATGTGTAGATGTAGAACTGAATTCCTTTGTAAATTTGTTGACAACGAGCTCCTTAAGGAAGCTCGAAAGCTCCAGATCACGTATGCATGTTTTTCATTTTTAATTATATTTTTATTTTTGTGTGTCGGCTGAAACTTATTTCTTCACTAGAAACTTGGATTAAACCGAGAAAAAACAGCCATTTGAACCGAGGTCTTGAACCATGACTTCTACTGTATCTGTTAAATAGAATTGTTCTTTGAATCGAACGAAGAACCAGTGAATGTATACTTTAAATTTGAGCATGGAAAGTTTTAGTATTCTACTGGAACATCTTTTTTATCTGTTTCTTCATTTGTTCGTTTTTACACATTAAAACGGCTCGACAGATTTCCGTAAAACTTGGTAAATACTTATTTATTGTCCAAATTAAAAGACATCCGGAAATCCCTCGCTAAAATGGCAAGACGGGTTTCTTTACAAATTCGGTAGAATGGTTATTTATTGTTGAATTTACAATAAGTTCAATATACTAAATAATATACGAAATCAATAAGTCTACTATCCACGGGGAACTGAGAATAAGCAGCGAATGGGTCAGGGTCAATTCTGAGGGATAGGGATGAAGACCAAAATAAAGTGCCTACATTTTAAGGTGAACACAAATAAGCTACATACCAAATTTTATGAAAGTCCGTCCAGCTGTTTTAGCGCAATGCACAAACAGACAAGAAGACCAAAAGTGGGTCTTCTCATTTTCAATCAATTAAATAAAAGAAATAAAATGAAACCACTTAGTCAATTTATTAAACTAATAATTGGGAATTAGTATTTTAAATTTTATTTTATTTTTTATTTTTATTTTATTTTATTTTGTAAGGAAATTACAACGTGAATTTACCCAGTTACAGTATCTCTAAAAAGAAAAAAGAAAAACTAACTTATAATATAAACAAATATAAATACAATAAAAAAAATTAAATAGAAAATATCATTAAAAAAAAGCAAAAAATTTTAAAACAAATGCAAAAAAATTAGCGTAATTTAACTGGTGCTACGACCTAACGTTTTTAAACTTAACTGAAAATTTAAATTCACTAATAATAAAATTCTTTACAATTAAGAATATTGAAATTCTTTTAGTAATCAGTGTAGTTAATGTTGAAGCGTTCCTTCATTGAAGCGTGGGAGGAATCTTTCATTAGGAGAACGACTTGAAACGATAAATAGGGAGAAAGTTATAAAGGCTGAGAATGAGAATGGAGGAAAGGATGAGTGAGGGGATGAGTTGTTATGCGGGGGATGCCAAAACAGAATACAAGGGTGGAAAGACCAAATATGGAGGGCGTGGGAAATATGGTGCACCCCCACTAGAGTTATAGTAAGAGGGGGAGATGGTACAGCAACACATACCAACTAAAACGCTATGGCAATGTTCATATTTATCAACTTATTTTCAAAGCTATAAATTGTTTTCAATTAATAAATTTAAAACAAAGTGAATAAATGAAATAGAATTCATTAAAAAAAAAAAAAAAAAGTCTTTTAAAACTTTATCTATAACTATTCCTAATTAGTTAAGAATTCTGTTAAAGTAAAACAGTTGCTAGTAACTAGTGTACGCGAACCATTTGCTGTAATTTTGTAAAGCTACACAATATGTGCCTAAATTTACTAACTATAAATAAAGTATTATGTTTTATTCAAAATTCAGTATTTAAATGTAACTTGTATTCACAAAGATTACTTATAGCCATTATTTGAAAAGAGTTTGAGAGAGTTGATATATTTTAATCTAATTTGCATCTCAGGTTTACAAAAATTACTAAAAGAGCATTGAAATCTATTAACTATTCTACCATTAACTATTTAGTTAGATTTAGTTTACATTTAACTGACTGAAATAGCATTTTAAGTAACTCGTTCGACTGCTTACAATCCTGATTAACAAAAGATTCTCAAAAAGTAACGTAACTGTGATAGCCAATAATTAAAAGAATAAATTTAGAATAAATAAAATCAACTATCCTTAGTTTAAAATTTAATTTTAAGAAAAAAAATATGGGGCACAAAAGTAGCGACGAATGACAAAATTGAAGAGATCAATGTCAAAAACGAAGCTTTCGTAGATACATTTGTTCATGTGTGATTCTTTTGAAGCAAAATTTACAAAACACTGCTGAATTAATGCTTCGACATTGCATAAAATGTTTTCGAAGGAATGTTAATCAGTTGTAACGGACGAAAGTAGTCCTAGGCCACTAAACCACTGTACTGAAGTCTTAGCAAATAGTGATAATGAAGCTGTTGTTGTTGCTTCAACAAAATACAACTAAATATAAACAAGATAATCGAGGAATCAATAAATAAAATGGAAATAAGAAGAAAGGAAAGATGGCGAAGTCCTTCCAAGCTTTTTGCAGGCTTTGTACGGAATACAGGAGATACAGAGGAAACACTAACTACACCAGTATTCGAAACTTTCTATGATTTGCACTAATTTCGATTACTTTTATTTTAATTGATGAAGGAATTTTGAGCGGTTTTAAGTAGTCCAAGGACCAAAAAATACCTATAATCTAGATCGTCGTTGTGGCGCCAATGAAATTTAAAGTTGTAATTTTTTTTTTTTTTATACTAGTATATTAAAAAAAATATATCCTATTATAATTGAAGAAGATATTAAAAATCTTTATTAAAGTTCCGAAAGCATGTATTTGAATGTGTTTTCAGGAAATGTGAATTTTTATCTTTTAAAATTCTCTACATAATGCATATTTTATTTGAATTATGGTTATTATTTTGTTTTTCGTAAGGCAAATTAATTTAAAAACCCTACACTAAGAAATTAGCAATTTGTAAGTTTTGCAGAAAAGCTAAGTTATTATTTTCTCTTTTTTTTTTTTTTTTTTTTTTTTGCAGTTATTGTTGTTATTTTTAAAAATCATTGAATAGTTGTTAAACTTTTATCATCAAAATCTTTTCACATTACGTCAAGAATATTTCAAAATTGCATTTATTTGAGTATCACTTCAGAACCAAGATGTCGCCATTTCAGAATCAAGATGTCAGCCATGTCTGTGTACTTTTCCATTCTCTAACTAAACAATACAGTTCTGGAAAATTACAATTAATCTGAAAATGTCTTCATTGCGATTGAGAGATCTTGTGACGCTGACTCCAAAGAGGGTTATTTATCCAAGAATCTGATTGGTTTCTATCAGTCAGATATTTGGGCGCCAATTTGATGCCAATTTGATTTTTCAGCCTCCCTAAGTTAATTGGTTCACTCTGTGATTTATTGATTGATACTCTTTATTTAAAGTTATTTTTCTTAATAACTTTAATTCATCAGAAAATAATGTAAATTTTTATTACCAACTTCTCATCAAAATAATGTTGTTTGTAATTTTGTTATTATTATTTCTTTATTAAACAAAGCTTTGAATAAAATAAAAATAAAGTAAAATATTAACATAAATAAGAATGAATTTATGCTTATTAATGAATGTAAAATTTGTAAATAATTTATAGTGCTTTTAATTTTTTTCAATTAATTTAACAATTCCAAAAGCTTAAAATAAAAAAAAAAAGAAATAATGTAGATAATTTTATGGTAATGCTATTGGAGAGGAACAGCATTACATAATCAACTAAAACCTTATAATATATTTTGACTTCAATAACGATTTTCTCTTTTTTATTATTTGTTATTTCACCC
>JAFIDM010000002.1:38319694-38337175 GCA_023159025.1 Thereuonema tuberculata
GGGGGGGGGGGGATATTTAAACCCTATGACCTCGACATATGAAGAGGTCTTAAGCCCATTGCACATGGATCCGAAAATCGGACGGTCGTATTCTATTACACATGGCCACGAAACGTCGTCCATACGAACGATTTGAATGTTACATGACGTATAGACGACGTCGGAGAGAGTTTCGTGGCCATGTGAAACAGAATACGTCCGATTCGTGGATCCGACCGTCCGATTTTCGGATCCATGTGCAATGGGTTTAAGTCGAAAGTCATATACAATACAGTAGATAGTATGTCACAAATCCATAAAGACAGTACTGTCACATATACGTTCAAATACTTTTAAAATTAAATACTACTAATTTGATATTGAATATCATTTGACAGTGCAGTCAATTTAATGCTAATTTGCTCAATTTTGTGCTAATGATCTGGCTTGTGCTTACGACTATGACCGCCGTCGGATGCAACTCGAGGGTGCTTGTGGAAGTTCTATGGGGTCTTCGTCGTAAGTCCGAATGGTCGTAAGTGAAGTCCTATAAATGTGATTTATTTTTAACAAAATCCTTCCACAATTAATACAATCAAATAATGATTTGGAAGCGTAAAACGAACGTGTAGAGTAAACACACATTCCCCTAATAAAAGATGTCTTTATTTAATTCGCAATTTTCTTGATAAAGGGCATAATAAAATCAAAAATAGAATTATCAGGTAACTTGTGAGTTAATAGTGTTCCGCGCTTTCAAAGAATGTCCTTAAACGCACTCGGTTTAAAACTGCAGTGACACCATCTATCGACAGCTTTGGGAAGCAAATTAAATTATTTTAGCTTTAATTAAATGTTTTTTGTTTTGTTTTTTTTTTGTTTTACTGCGCATGCGAAGTCTTATTATTTTATTTAAATTTTTATTTTTTGTCTGTTTATCTGTTTATACATGCATCATACTAAAACAACTGTACTATTTCTTTAAAATTTTATACAATTCTTATCTAGGGTCCGATCATTATGGCCTACCCCTCCTCAAAACTGATAACCGGGCGCTACATGCACAGGATCACTACGCTTGGACAGCTTTAGCTGAGCATATGCCTACACTCGCCGATTGCTTATACGGAGACAGCTTTGTAGAAGATTTACTGAGTTGCGTAAGGTTAGGCATCTTACGAAAGAAAAGGGTTCTTAGCTAACTACTTATACCAATGAATTTTATCTGATTTGCTAAGACTTTACATTATGAATTGCATATAGAAGTGACATTTGTAATATCATCGTAGACTTAATATTATTTGTAATAAGGCATCAGTTTAGACAATGCCAGGAAGTAATTCGTTCAGTGATTCAATATGGCGGCTCGATTGTTCGCTATTTTTGGTAATGGTTTGCTTATATAGTCAATCGAAACAACGTTTATTACAAACTTCGCAGAGATAATGTTTCCTAGTGTGTTATTATCTAACTGACAAGTGGAGTTTGACAAAAGGTATAAAGATATTGTTCAAAAATGAGATCCCTACTGCGTCTAAAATCATAAATAATTATGATCTATATCGTCCTTCGTGCAGTGTCGAGGGAACGGACGGGATATGAGTCTCTGCGGCTGGGAGCACTGTCTTTTCCGCACTCACGCCTATCAATGAATGGCGTAGCAACGCGGTCGGTAGATAAAGTAATAAAATTTATTTAATAAAAAAAAAAATCCTTGTCCGGCTAACAAATAATGAGACGGATAAATCAATTAGTTTTTCTTATATGAGATATAAAAAAATCAAAATAAAATTATAAAAAAATTCAATTTCTTTCTCTTTTTTTCCCAGATTGCTGTAGAACAGAAGAAATTAAAATAAATACAGGTATTCCTTACTTTACGACCGAGTTCCGTTCCGACGACTACGTCGTTAAGCGAATTGTCGATAAGTGAGGACCTTGTGCCGGGAATATAGGATCGATTTAAAATTATAAAAATTATGCAACAAACTTCAAATTTATTCATAAAAAGACATGCATATACACATATTATCATTTGTTTATTTGGTTATCTGGAGCTGTAGAGGGTCCAGGTAAGGGAGATGACGACGATGAAATAGAAGTTGTACCTACAAGGGCGGAGGTCGTAAGTGCGAGTGATCGTTAAGCAGATAGGTCGTAAAGTGAGGAGTATCTGTAATAAAAAAAAAATCAATTAGTCTAAAATATTAAAAACAAAATATAGGATGTCCAAAAAAATATATACACACCTTATGATTATAAATTCGATGTTTATTAGATTAAATTTAAGTTTAATAATTCAAATTAAAGAAGAGAAATTGTTTTGAGTCATCGCAAGTGTTGAACTGATGGTCATTCTGACCCAGGCACTGCTGTTAACGCGACCTAACAGGAATTGCAAATATCTGTCTGACTTTGCTTCAATTGGTATTTTGGGCGGATTCTGCTACAATAATTCATTGCTTTTAGTACATTACTTGATGTAGTTTTGAGCCAATAACTTTATCTTTGACTTGTCCCCAAACGTCCAGTGGTGTGAGGTCGGGTGAACGCGGGGGCCATTCATTCAATGCTTTTTCAACACTTGCGGTAACTCAAAAAAAAAATCTACATTTCTCTGCTTTAATTTGAATAAAACCTAAATTTATCTTACACATTGAATTTATAATCATTTAAAGTATGCATATATGTATTTCTGGGACACCCTTTATATTTTAACAATCTTCACATGAAAATTTCTTCACTTATTGATTGTTAGGTAATGATAAAATTCACCAAAATTAAAATACTAAAATAAAACTTAAATTACCTGGGTCCTTTAAAGCGACCACACACACATAAAAGGTTAAAAATAAAGTTATTTATAATAAAAATTACTAGCGATTTCTCGAGCTCATGAATTTTGTCCGCTTCGTCAGGTGATCCCACCTGCTTTAAAGGGCCCCTGTAAAATAAAGAACTCACGTTAAAGTATTGTACAAAACTTAACTATTTAATTGAATGTTGATTAATCCTTGAAATTAATACATAAAAAAATTAAAAAGTGAATTTTCTATAACTTACAGTAAACTCCAGATTCTCCGCGAACCTCTCCTGTTTCCATTTTTTTTTTACTGCACAATAAATTACAGAATTAAAAAAAAAAAATAAATGACAGAATAAGGTAAACAATAAAAGAGGCTAACAAAGTAAGTGAAGACAATTTAGACAAAACAATTGAAAGAACGACCTTGTGTACGGAGCTTAGGCCGGCAGGTTACACTAAATTACGGGAGAGCCTTCCCGTAATAATAGAATTTAAAAATAAATAAATAATTTAAAATAAAATAATTGTTTATAATGTATGTACTGTAACTGTATGTATTGCCATTTTCATGTAAATAAAACATGTTAAAAGCATTTTTGTGTTGATTTTCGTCCTATTTCGGATTGTCCGCGGTATTCGCTTATCCGTAGTTGCCGCGCCACCCAATTCCGCGGATAATCGGGAGTTTATTGTATTTATTTTGTGTTGTGATACAGCGTATCGCAATGAAAAATTAAAAATTGTAAAAATTATTGATGTAAAGAATTGTAATAAAGTCAAATAAATATCTCGACAAATATACATTTCTTCCCTGTAATCTTGTTACAAATCATTACCCAAGAATACAATGATCACGTCGGTAACAATGCTATCTTCTTAAGTTGAAATCCACTATAGTATTCATTTATTAAATTATTTATTTATTTTGTTGTACAAAATGTTTTAATATTAATCAACATAAGAAAAATTAAATTTCGCATTGTGTTAATACCCGAAACAGCCAAAAAAAAAAAATAATCTTAGATGACGTCATCACGAAAAGCAAATAAACAGAATTCAATGAAATTCCATCTTATTTATTTTTAATTTCCTTTTTGCGTTGATTAATTTTAAGTTCAGAAATGAAAAGTAAATTGATTTTGCCAATTTCGGATCGTTATCTACAAGTCAAGAACTTCGGTGCTGCAGGGGCTAAGAGTTGAAATATAAATTTGAAAAAATGTTAACAGATGTTATTGATCAGGCGGGAATTATTTGCCCTCAAACCATAAGCGTTTCCAAGTAACTGCAGTCAAGTATTTATTTGGTTTTTAAATGTTATGATAGTTAACAAACAAAAAGTTTACAAGTCTTTTCTACAGGAGAAGCCTCTTTCTTTTAATTGTGTGATGATAATTTTAGTAAAAAAACATTTTGGATAAATACATACTATTTCGTAATAGCGATAATTTCGAACTTTTTTGTCAGATTTACAAATAAATGTAATATGTTTTTAAATGTTACATTTATGGGCAACTTTTAATCGAACTTAAGTTCATTTCAGTTTACACCAATGTAAGGCGAATACAAAAGGCATCATTTAAATTTACTAAATTTTGACTGCTATTATACTGTTTATTTTCTATGAATTAAAGCATAATTTAAATTTGAATATAAAGTAACAGAAAATCAGTAAGGATAATTATTTATTCTTATATATTTTTTAAGTAAGTTCAAACTTTAGGCTAATGAAGAGAGGTACTTCCCACAGAGATAAGAAGGCACAGTTGTAGATTTTTTAAAAAGCTATTTCAGTCTTGAGTCCACATTGATAAAGGTTCATCTATTTCATTGATTAGAACGCTTATAAACCTAAGTATTCGCTGAGTCATTCTTCTTTTCAGATGTAAAAATATAGTAATAGTTAATGGTTATCATGGTTCAGGAACATTTCATTATTCAGTAATTAGAATAAGAATTTCAGCTGATAAAGTACATATACATAGCGTCACAGTTTCTGGACATCATTGGTATATGCCTCTTTGTATTAGATCACAATTACAATAGTTCAACACTATTCATTGTTGTGATGACATATTAGAAAGAAAGCAAGGGTTAGATGTCATTATTCTTGCGATAGTATGACCAATTGATTAATTATATTTTATTGATAGTATATCTTATTTTTCTCTGAAGCATTAAATTCCTTTTTCCTATTGGTAAATCGTAATTGCTTTGAAATGGTGGTCAAGCTTTGCATCAATGTAATTCAGATATTTCTTGGTTCACTAAATATACAGGGTGATTCCAAAAGATGGGTAAAAAATTTAGCCTTAGATTCTACTCATGAAACCTAACAAAAACGATTCTATAAACATGGGTCCGGAAATGATTAGTTTTCGAGAAAAACGAATTGTATCATTATTCAGTATAGGTGTGTTTGTTTTTTGTATTGTGTTGTTGGCAAAATATGATGCGAGAAAACGTATTGCAAATAGTCATAAATAAGCAAAATAAGCCACCATAAGCAAAATAGGGAACGAATGATTTAATAAACGTTGTTGAAGCACATGTCAATAAATTAGCGAATGTGAATAAAATTAAACACGGCTGCAGCAACAATTAAGTCGTTTCAATTGTGTTGACTCGTATAACAATACAATGTTTAGTGCAAACTACGTTTTCGCGAAAACTATTCATTTCTGGATCCATTATTTGTTTGTTTTAGTCTTCTCATACTTGTATACAAATATCAAGTATCAGATAAGATACAAGTATCAGAAGACTTGTATTCCCGTTTTGTCTGAGACAAGTATCATTGAAATATCATTAGCAACAATCACAACAATGGCAACAATTGTGTCTTTTGCATGCGCAACAATCACATTTATAATAATCAGGAAATTAAGGCAATATCAAACATTCCTGAATCATCAAATTAGCAAGATTAAATGAAAGAAATACTCAAACTCCACATGATACCGATATTTCATCTTTTCTTATCATAAAGACTTTTACTAGGTTTTTTATTTAAATACAGAAAAGGAACAACTATTCACAACTGAACAAAACTAAATAATAACAAATGTATATCCAACATTAACAATAAAACATAACCTTCCAAACAAAATCTTTACTAAATAATAATAACAAAAAATAAATCAAAAAATTACTAAAACCGGAGAGACAATTATATGAATTGCAAAATTTCTTTTAATCTCTTATTTTCCATTAAGAATTTTCTGTAAATTCCTAGAGATATTCCACTTACTTTTAGAGATTTATCCTTATTGAAACAAATGCAGCAATTTATTAAGCAAGAATCTAAAATTAACCTTTTGCTCTCATCCTGATTATCATAGCCTGTATAAGATATACGATGGGGTCTGGATTGTGTTTATATCTAAAACAGTGGTCTACCCACTCTGAGACATTTTTATTCTTATTTTGAAACGCTCGTACATGTTCCTGAAGCCGTTCTTTCATGGTCATGTCCGTACTTCCAACATATATCCCTTGGTAATCCCTAAATTTTAAAGCATATACTACCCCCATTCTACACTCCCGTGCAACTAAATCGACTCACTCCTTCAGAGCGCACAAAAAGGCGTATATTTTTTTAAATGGCTTAATCTATTTTCAAAAAAAAAATTTTTTTTGAAAGCCTAATGTTTTTACTTTACAATGACACTATTATCATTAAAATCTGTACAATATTTTCCAAATGAATGTGATCTGAACGTAAGCGTAGCAAAATGCAGTCTGAACGGAAACTATGAGCTGCGCGCCGCACTCCCCTGTAAAATCCCACGTGGACCAATATTTCTTATCAGTCGCTTATCAGACGTTCATCTGTACACATCTCTGCAAGTTTAATTCATTGTTTTCACAAACCCATGGATACTATGCCAGAAGACGCCGCACAAGTTGTTGCTTTGTTGCAAGCAGGCCACAGTCAACGAGAAGTCGCTCATCAACTAAACTTGGGCCAATCTGCTGTCTCAAGAGTATTCAGAAGGTTTCAGGAAACTGGTACCTTCACTCGGAGACCACATACTGGACGGCGCCGATGCACATCTGAGAGGGACGATCGCTTTATGGTTTCAATTTCACTGTGAAATCGCCATCTCACGGGCGTCGATCTGCAACAGAAGCTGACACAAGTTCGTGGAGTAGCTGTTAGTCAGTGGACAGTCAGAAGACGCTTGAAACAGTCTCGTACGGCAGCGGTTCCTACATGATGTGGGCTGGCATATCCCTTGAGGGAAAAACAGATCTTGTTTTCATACCTGGTGGAGGCCGAAGGGGGGGTCTGACTGCTCGACGATACATTGAGGACATTCTCCTGGATCGTATGTGCCCTACGCAGGATATATCGGGGAAGACTTCATGTTGGTGCATGACAATGCCCGGTGTCATTCAGCACGTACCACTCGGCAATTCATGGAGGAGGTTGGTCTCGAGACGATGGAGTGGCCAGCCCTCCAGGAATCCTCAACCAAGAATCCGATTGAGCATTTGTGGGACGAGCTCAAACGGAGGGTCCGAGCCAGAAATCCGGCACCGTCTAATATCAACGAGCTCAAGATTGCGCTGGAGGAGGAGTGGAATGGGATCCCTCAAGACTTTGTCAAAACCTTAATAGGGTCTATGAGGAACCGCATGCAAGCTGTCGTAAAGGCAAGGTGAGGCAATACCAAGTATTGATTAATAAAAAGTTTCCTTGTTTTGCTTGAATTTTTTGTTGTATTTTAATTTTAAGTATCTATAATTTTTTTTCCTAAGCATGCATTTTGCTTGCGTTTTCATTCAAAATGCATTATAAAACAAAATATTGTACAGATTTTAATGATAATGGTATCATTGTAAAGTAAAAACATTAGGCTTTCAAAAAAAAATGTTTTTTGAAAATCGGTTAAGCCATTTAAAAAACATACGCCTTTTTGTGCGCTCTGAAGGAGTGAGTCGATTTAGTTGCACGGGAATGTATAAAGCATTTCATCATCTCTTCTTCTTTCTTAAATAGACCATTGTTTTTGAAATACATTACTTTTATCTCATTACACCTACAACTTCTTTTATATAGTCGTTGACTTAAATTCCAATCGGTAACTTTATATATTTCCTATATTTCACATTTTCTTTGTTCTTCTTATAATTACTCTTTTTGAAAAATTCTTTAAATGTTTTCAAAATAAATTCTTCAGAATACTCATTCAAAAGTAGTATATCTTTAAGGTTATTAATTTTGTCCTTAATAGATTAGGTTATGTTTTATTGTTATTGTTTGATATACATTTATTGTTCTCTTCCTTTGTTTTTAGAGTTGTTGGTAAGGTTTGTTTGGAAGGTTACGTTTTATTGTTAATGTTTGATATACATTTGTTATTATTAAGTTTTGTTCAGTTATGAACAGTTGTTCCTTTTCTGTATTTAAATAAAAAATCTAGTAAAAGTCTTTACGATAAGAAAAGACGAAATATTGGTATCATGTGGAGTCTGAATATTTCTTTCATTTAATCTTGCTAAAGCAACATCAATTATATTTTCATAGACGTATCAGAAGACGTTGCGAAGCACTGTGATTAGTTTACTAATCGCTATCCCTACCTTGTTTGGTTACAACACCGTTTATTAAATCATTCGTTCCCTATTTTGCTTATTTGTGTTTCATTTTATGAATATTTGCAATACGTTTTCTTGCATCATACTATGCCAACAACAAGAAACAAACACGCCTACGTTGAATAATGATACAATACGTTTTTCTCGAAATGGAACAAATCGCCGCGGTCCAACTCGCCACGGGCCGACTCGCCGCGAAGGTTTGCGATTTGAACAGTGTATAAAAATACAGAATTGATAGCAGCCAGTACCACGCATACAAGGATAGAAGGATAGACTTAAGATGCGGTACCATGCATGACACCCCTCCAGGTTATTTATATTGAATAATTCCAAAAATTACCTTGTCTGGGTCTTGATTAAAATTCAGTATTACCGTGTTAGTAAGTTTTACTGCCTATTTTTTAAAAAAAAAACAAACCAGTGGTATTCTTGAATTTTATAACAATTTCTACGAATTTAAGGCAGGTAAAGCAGATTAATGTTAATTATTTAAGTACATATTAAATCCTCTGCAAATATTCTTGATAAATTCTTGATAAATATTCTTGAATATTCTTTGTACTACCAAGTTTATCAGTTGTATTTGTCATAATAAAAAAATTATCCCCATGAAGATAAATAAAGTCTTAACTCGAGTTTGAAGAATAATACAATATTTGGCGGCGAGTTGTCCCGGACCCTTCATTTCCGACCCATGTTTAAAGGGGTTTTTTTTTGTTTGTTTTCATGAGTAGAACCTAAGGCTAAATTTTTTACTCACCTTTTGGAATCACCCTGTACATTAAAAATTTAGTTTTATTACAATTAGCTTTAGAGATAAAGCTGTATTTGGAGAATAAAAAAGGGCAACATTTGTATTTTTCCTTCAACTAACCTGCCAATTGACTGAATCTCGGTTTCGTGAATTATTATTTTTGTCTTTCAACCAACTGGTACCAATTGCCCAGCATGGGGCAAGAATTGTGAGCATTTGGCCGAAGAATCGTTGCCCAGGGTACGCCATAGGAGGCAACTCACGTTATACCCGCAGAAACAGACGAAACGCAGGAGAAAGTAAGAGGTCGTCCATTAATCACGTGATGTTTTTTAGTAACTTTTTAACCCCCCCTCCCCCCTGGTGATACGTGGTGAGGTTTTTAGACTACCCCCCCCCCCAAAAAAAAATTCCATGTATTTTTTTGGTACAAAGTATCTTAAAAGTTTTCAGAATATTATCTTTAAATACAGGTATAATCTAATTTAATTCTGGAAAATTAAACACCGTGATAAAAATGTCCAGACAAACATTAAGGTTGCAGGTTGTTTCTGACCGGCATAAAAATAATAAAGGAAAGGTGTAATCATGTGAAAAACATAATTGTACTGGTACGTGAATATATTTAATAGACACTGTCCTCGGACCACGGATTAGCGAGATTTTCTTCAACACTAACAAGTGGATAAGCATCTTGCAGGTCAGCTGTTGGCACTGTGCTTTGTTGAAGATCAACGTCGGTCTCATCAAACTACTCGGCGTCATCATTTTCGGTTTAGAAATCGCGCGTGCAACGAAAAAATAAATACACGTGATATCTCACTACACCCCCCTCCCCCCTTGTGATAGTTTGTGATTTTTTCCGAACCCCTCCCCCCCTTTCGAGGCTCACGTGATTAATGGACGATCCCTAACATCCATACCGACCAGGTTTCAACACATCTGCTACATGCTAGACCGCCGTCTATATCACTTGACTAAGCCAGAACGGCGGTTTTATGAAATTGAAAAGAAATGCTTCATCAATGAAGGACATATTTTAGAATAATAAATATAAACTAGAGGACCAAAAAAAAAACTGCTTTTTGAATACCTCTCAAGCCCTTCGTACAACGTAACCATACTAGATCCAAACAATCAATAAAAGTCTGAGCAAGGAAGACAAGCAGTCGTCATAATTAGTAAGTACTTGTCCTTTCTTTCTACATTAACATACTATGGCGTTTCCACAAATCTTCAATAAACTTCAAGATTCTACAACTATAACTATTAAGTGCTTTAAGTGCTTTAATTATCGACGAAAAGCCATATTAACACCAAATAATAACAGTTCCAAATTAAAACCTGAATTTTCTTATACGAATGCATTTCTGTAAAATACTTAAAAAATCAAGCAAATGAATTTAATGAAATGAAAACAAAATACGCGGTGTGTAGTTGCAGAAAGAAGCATTGGTTTCTGGGCTTGAAGGTTTTTTTTTATTAGTATTATTATTTTTGGTTTATTATTTATTTTAGATTTTTTTCTCATATATAAAAGACTAATTTTTAGAAATGTTATAAAAATATTTAATTTTGTAAATATCTTTATTTTTTTATTTATTTCTTTATTTATTTAACAGTAGTAGTAGTAGTAGTAATATTATTATTGAGTCATCTTAAAGTTTTCGCAGTTTTTGACCATAACACGGAATACGTTATCAGTGGTTCAGATCACATAGAAAGTGTTAAAATAGAACCTTCCATAAATTGTGTCTTACCTACAAAGTTCTGAGCGGATTTCCGCTTTTTATTCCGATTTTAATATCTCAGCAAATTCGATAGACTAATCAAATATGAAGAGTTGGAAAATATATATGGAAGAGGATTTGAGATACATATACTTACTTAATTTCATAAATTGTGCTAATTCTATTTAAGATGGTTCGTATGCGCTGAATCGTCATAATAGGATCAGTTTTGCAGTTGACTTTTTTTATTCAATATTTTATTCTAAATTTGACAATGTAGCTTTTTTCAGTCTCGTTCGTTGTCTGGAGTCGAGGAGCGAAAGTTTTTTTTTTTTTTTTACTACTTCCCAGACACCTTTCATCTATTTTTCTGCACATCCTGACTGAACGGAAGAGTGAACTAAAGATGGGGTCTTTTTAGAAACAGAGCCGACATGATAAATTAACCTTGTGGCAATATTGCGCCTTCCCGAACTGTCGTTGAGGCTTCAGTTGCAAACCCATAAACATCTCTGAGTTGAATTGAACGAACTGTTTTGCTTTTACCTGGAAGTACTTTTCAACTCTTGTTAATGTAGCGTCACAAAGATCCATAAAGATCCATCATGACATTTAGAGCTACAGGTATAGTAACAAAGTTACACGAAAACAAAGATCAAATCATTAACATCAAATATTTCGTCTATTTTGGAATGAAACTCAAAACCTAAGACAGATCCATTTGTATTAATATTAAAAGAGGGGCGGAGGGGATTAATATATTATTTGGATAAAAAAAAAACAACTTTCTATAAACAACAAATTCTTACAGTTTTTAAACTATAATGAAGCTCCCGAAAGAATATAAAAATATACTTGTATTAATCATTTCAGGAATCTAAATGAAATGTATTGTTAAAAAGCTGAATTACTTAAATGTAAAAAACAAAACTCACACAATACTTCATAGATAACCGAATTTTCGGCGATTTATTTACTTCCCCAATCGCCTTCTTCATAGGTTTAAATGAATATTAAAAAGAATGAAAATTACAATAAAGTTAAAAACAATATGAAAACATCAGAATGCGTATGCTACAGGACAACAATTCATTACAGTTTGAAATTACATATAAACAAATAAATTTAATAAGTAGTACAGTAGAACCCCTCTAATTCCGTCACCTTTGGGACTGGAAGTATAGTCGGAACGCAAAAAAGGTGGATTATCAGAAAATACAGAAAAATACGGATTTACAGTAAAATATACGGATTTACTGCGTTGTCAAGCAGTTGAAGTTTAGACTTTTTCAATGTTTTGTGATTCTTAAGAGCATTTTCACCATCTACCGTCACTGTATATGCAAGTAAACAACACAATGGCGCGACGAGTGTTGAGTCACCGACGAGTCGGAGACAAGTTCGGCCGGCTCGAGCACGGTCGGATCAACCGGAGTGGCGGACCAGCCGAGGGCGGACGAGAGGGGTTCTACTGTAACACATTTATTATTTGTAATAATAACATATTGTAATATGACCAAAACAATCAATCATTTTGTTAGAAATTTCTTTAATTTAGTGAATTACTGTTGTTCTTTAAATTTTAATCTTTCTCTTTGCAAAAAATATGCTTTTGACATCGTTATAATCATTTCATCTAAATTTGTTCTTCATATCTATAAACTTCTAATAGTATTCCTAATATGAATGGGAGGCCTCCATATCTTTTCTAATAAACGTATTCGATTCTTTTTCTAAGATCATTACACCAGTCGACGGTGAATGCCCGAATCTGATGCAATGATCTGTAAGCTCCGAGACATTAACTTTTTTGTTATTTAAATACCCAGCATATTCGGAGGCTTGTTCTTCTAACTTTCTTTTCGATTCTCCTAGATACGAAGACTTGCAATTTTCACACTTAATTTTATATATGATGCCCATTTCATATTTGTTTTCGATTTGATTCAATTTTTTAATTAACAAGTTTTTAATTTTATTTTTATATGTGAATATGACGTTAAAACCAAAGTTTTGACAAAGCTAACATGAAGGAATATTTGTTCATGAATGGGAGGCAAATTCGTGTATTAACATCATTGGTTGATTTGATCTCTTTAATAGAAAATTTGTTGTATTTCTGAATAACTTTTTCAATAAGATTACCTGGATATCCATTGTTAATATAAACTCTTTTCATATCTTCTAAAGATTTTTGATTGTGTGTTTCATCTGATGTCGTCTGATCTATCCTTTTTATAATATTGAAAATTTTATTTATTTTAATGTATTTTGCCTGAGCACATTGAAAATTTGTAGTATTTGTGCTTGCATATTCTTTCCTAAAATGTTTGAATGTTAAATTTGTACCATTTTTTTTGAATTTTTATGTCCAAGAATGTTATCTGATTCTCAGTTTCTAATTTTTTTGTAAATTTAATATCTTTGTGCATTCTGTTAAATTTATTAATTAAAACATCCAATTGTCTCATTGTGCCGAACCAAATAATTAGAATATCATCCGCATATCTCATATATACAGAAATCTTTATAATCATGAAGTACTTTTTTTATTTTCTAATTTGTTTAAGAAAAAATTACATAATATACCTTAAATTGATGACCCCATTGGGAAGCCTTGTATTTGCTTATAAATTTTATTATTATGTTTGAAATATGTGTTGTTTACTATTAAATTTAGGTAATGCTTAATTTCTGGTTCTTCCTATCCCATTTTTAACACTATTTCTCTTTGTGTATTGATTGTTTTTTCTATTAACTCCATGGTTTCTGTCACTGGTATATTTGTGTACATTGATTGTACATCCAATGAACACATAGTAAATTTCTTTTTATTAGCCGACATATGTTCTTGGAGTTTCTTAATTACTACTCCACTATTTTTCACTATAAAATTCTGATTAGGGACGGTTAATTTTTGAACCAATCTATTCATCAATCTAGCAAAATTTTGTAGTGGGGCACCGTATGCATTGACTATTGGCCTCATAGGGTAATCATCCTTATGGATTTTTATTCTTCCTTCTAACGTTGGGGTACGACATGATTCTTTTAGAATGTTATCCTCTTCATCTTGAGAGATTATTCGTCTGTATTTCAAATCTTTGACCAGTTTTTACTTCTTTGTATAATTGAAAAATTGGGTCTTCATTCAATTCAACACAATTACCATCTGCGGTAATTTCATTTAGTTTTCTAATATAATCACATTTAAGCTCCGAGATATTAACTTTTTTGTTATTTAAATACCCAGCATATTCGGAGACTCTTTCTTCTAACGTTAACAAATATAAATAATAAAACTATGTTCGTCGGAATCAACGTGAAGCCTGCAAAGCTAAAATAAACAATAAAAAACTGACCAAAAAAAGAAATTGGTGAGAAAGTGTCCCAGCGTTTCGCAGCCTCAGTGAATTTTTTTAGCGCATATAAGTATTAATAAATAACAATGTGCTGTTTACTGGTGACTGCTCCTAGCTGATGATCGCCGTATTAGCGTGAAACAGCTGTTGTAGGATGTCACTTTCTAAATATTTGGTCTCACCCATTGTTATTTATTAATAAAACTATGTTTTTGTTGCCATCATTATAATTTGGTCGTGCCGATATTATTATTATAATTCAAATAGCAACTTTCATTTTTTTTTTTTTTTAGCTTTGTTTTGTTTTATTCATATTTTGAATACTTGCTATCACAAATCATGATTAAGAGTCATAGCCCTTAATGCAAACTTTCTTTGCTAAAAGCAACTATAAAAGCCTTATTTGTTTTATCTAATGATTCCAAATATTTCATTTTTTTGTTTTACTTTCCCCCAAAAAGAATTTGATGATAATTTGTCTGTTTCATTTGATTGGCATTGGTACTTGTGGGGGGTGACATACAACTTAAAAGAAGGTTAAGATCCTCATTTAACTTGTGATAAATATTACAAAATAAGGTAGCATACTTTTTATAATATTAACAATAATATACAACCGGACCTCTACTTAACGAAGTCGCTAAATCCCCAAAAAAAGATCCGTTAAATAGAGATTCACCTTTTATTTTTCAATATTATTAAAAAAAGTAATAATTTTAATGACATAAAGCATACATTACCACATGCGTACTTAAATTTTACTAATAAAGTCTGTTAATTTTGTCTGAGTTTTTTTTTTTTTGAAAAAGTGTTTTCGCTCTTAGTGTCTCGCATCTTGGCAATGCACCAAAAACCCCTTCAGGCGTATTTTATTCAAATTGTAATCCGCGTCGGATTGTTTCAAGTGATTTTAGCATTTCATCATATTAAGGTTTTTTGATTTCTGCATCATAATCATTTCCATTTTCATCCTCTTCATCTTCATCGCAATTCTTAGTTGTATTGTTTTTATTTTTCACACTGTCCAAAATATCCGATTCAGTTAGTGTTTCCGAGGTCTTAACTTCAAAATCAAGTGAAAGATAATCATCAATCAGCACATCATCGTTAATTTCTTCTTTTTCCCTCAGCTATATCCACATTTCTTTCATTTCCTCTAAGAGAGTATTGATAATAAAAACATCTTAAGGAGAAAAAAAAAATAGTTACCACGAAAAAGTTCGTTAAATAGAAAATGCACTTCGCTATTTGGAGGTTATTTTACAAAGAAATTAGCAAAATATTCTTGGTTCCAAAGAAAAGTTCGAAAAATAGAGAAATTCGCAAAATAGAGGTTCGTTAAATAGAGGTCCGACTGCATATTAGTAACAGTTTCGATTATTAGATGAAGAGCAGTCAATGTTCGAAATTGTTAATAATATGTATATTATTGTTAATATTATAAAACGTGTGCTATCTTGTTTTATAATATTAAAAGAAGAAGGTTATCTATAAACTGAGTTTATTTGTAGGTTATAGGATTAAAATATTAATTAATGATTCTTACATAAACTTACTCAAATTAACAAAAACTTGATGGCCTAAATCAATTAACTTTAATAAAGTCGCATCCTGCGGAAAATAGTGAATTATTAAAAAAGATTAATAGACATTGTTGAAAAATATTGATAGAGATCCATTGTTTTGATTGTAATGTATTTGTACAGGAATTTTATGATCTTATGAACTAAAGTCACTGTATGGTCTTTGTGTCCATAGACAAGTATGGAAAGCGATTGATCTTGGCATTTGCCGACAATGGGAATACGCGACTGGCTGAAGACCGCCACGTGACCCCATGTCCGCCATTTTCGAGACATCGCTTAACTTCTGCTCGACGACATTACATTAGACGCTGATTTTGCGAGGCGACTATATCACTTGCTCATACTTTTTATCATTTATTTTTTTGTAAAATAGAATGCCTGGTTGTGCTGCCTTCGGGTGTAGCAACAGAACAGGGCTTTTGTTTTGCTTTCCGACGGGAGAACGAAATAAACTTCGTTTGAAATGCTGGCTCCACAACGTGTTGGCAGGAAAGATTTATAAAAAAATAACCTCTATTTTTAAAACAATAATTGTTGTTTTCCTGTAATTACAGAAACATTTCACAGAAGATCAATTTGAAAAACATCGTGATGACTGGAAACGAAAATTAAAACCAAATGCTGTGCCCACGATTTTCGTCCATCGTTCTGTGTGTGAAGCTGCTGAGAATTCCAGCTTGCCACGATGTTATCACAAAACTATAGAGACCAGTATTTTAAAACAAGAATTTATTTTATGATCAGTAAAATTAATATTCAACAGAAATTGAAAAGGAACTGTTATGGGAGCAGCATTGCCTTCGAAACATAGAAATGAAATTGGCACTTATGTATTTACGATTAAATTATATTTTAGTATGTTTGTTTCCTTATATATTTTATTTATTTATTTATTAATAATGAAGATACAACGGGCATACACCCAGTTACAGTATCTAGTAAAAACACAAAAACAAAACAAAACAAAAAACAAGTAGTGTACATAGAAAAATAAATATGGTGAAAATAACATTTACTCTTAATGTTTTTATTATCTTGTTCAATAAATATGTATTTATTTCATTGGTTTGTATGTTGTTTATATATTCTTCTGTAAAAAATTTCATTATGTGAATACTAGTAAAAATAATTAAACATAAGTAGGTTAGAAATTCTTTAACTGTATTTTATTTTTTGGATTCATTTAAGTAAATATTAAATAAATTTAGTTCCATAATTCAAGACGAATCCAATTAAAACGGTTTTTTCGTTAATAATGTTTATGATCGACAATCTACTACGTTTCAATTAATTAAAAATTAACAACCTTCAGGTACCTAATTTACTCAGGAAATTTGCATACATATAGTATGTACAATTAGACGAACTAACGTAATATTCACGCAATAAATGAATACAAAAACATACGTTAAAACACACAGACTAATTTTTTTTGCTTGAAAATTTTACTCGTGCTACTTGTAGTTTTGAATAATAAAAATTACTCTTTAGTTGTATTAGTTTTTAGAATCCACATTTGTTTCGCAATTTCTACGCAGCATTTGTATCAACATTATCAACGAAAGGTAGGAAATGAAATGTTATTAGTATCATAGACAAAATAGTTTATTTATATATATATATATATATATATATATATATATATATATATATATAT
>JAFIDM010000002.1:38337185-38358205 GCA_023159025.1 Thereuonema tuberculata
TATATATATATATATATATATATATATATATATATATATATATATATATATATATATATATAATTTATATTTTTATTTTATTTTTTTCATGATTTATCACAATTTTTTTTTATTTTTACTCATTTTAACTACTAACATAAGTTTTGATATGAAAGTAAAAGACTTCGTCTATTATGAGCTAACTACCATAAATCAACGATTTTGACATTAACTAAACATTGTAGATAAGGTTTATAATGATATTACTATAAAGTTCCTTCAAATACAATGAAAAAACAAATTAAACGGAAAACATCGTTAGCGCTTTGCGCGACTCACGTCAGTGCGTTGGCTCAAAAATGGCGCCGTAGAGAGATGTCCATACTTGTCTTTGGACGCAAAGACCATACAGTGACTTTATTATGAACGAATTTAAGAAGCCCAAGCGGAAAAAGGTAAAAGGTAAAGATATCTGTAAGACATATGTACGCCTTCAAAAAGACCTAACCATTCAAACATTAGTAAAGACACACACATACAGGCTGATTGCTTTATGAGCGTCAATTTCCTGGAAAATAAGGCTAATTATAAAAATATTTATAAAAATATATTTGGTGAGCATTTGAAACACTTTTAAGGCGAATCAATCGTTCTCTCATTTTTAACTAAATTTATTGTTATAAGCCTACATCTTCAAAGTAAATTTTTGGAATTTTTCATGATTTTAACAAAAAAATGGAAACTGTATTTAACAGAAAGACAATATTTAAAGTATCACAACATTTTTTTTTTATTTTACTTAGTTTCCTATAGGATAATGTCTTCTTTGAGTATGCTTCTCTGCAACACAAGGCTGCATTTATGTAGATTCACATTGACATGATTGTCATTCGCAAACCGAAGAGAGATTGTTACCACCTTCCCATTGTATCCAAAGTGAAAGAAATGTGGCATGTTGGATTTGGTTTTTTGGTCAAAACCCCTCCTATTCCAAATTCCTGGCATTCATAGTAGATCCGATCCTTTATTGTCTTTTTCTTCCATTGTCTTATTGTCCGCCATTTTGTTGTTTTTGCATGACTTCTCACAAACCTAAAATCTGTACTCTAAAATCAACATTGTCTACAAACTGCAGAGCGGTTGCAGTAAATTTCTAACCAAACATTTGCACATTCAGATGCTTGAAATGTCAGAATTTTCTTTCCATCTACATCCAAATTTGTAAATGATGAATTTGAACATGGATGGAAAAGAACATCAGATTTTCGGAAGCTACCAGTCCAGAATTTTATGGTAAGCATCAATATTCATGTATTAGATTAACCACCAAATGTATTCGGCAGAGGGGGGGGGGGTTCAAGAGACTATAACTACAGAGATTACTATAATTTTAAAGTTAAAATCATTCAAAAAGAAAAATCCCACATTTCTATTTTGTACTAACAATATTAATTTGAAGTTTAATAGCAACTAGTTGCGACCCGTGAAATATTCACGGAAATAAAACAAATTCCACATTTTTGAAAAACACAAGATTGAAAAAGATGTTCTAAGCTAATTTTTTTAGAAGCCATGACTTCCGCAACAGCCCACATGTAATTTGAATATCGGCTTATGAAACATTCTGGCAACCTGCTGCCCTAAAAGAATAGGCTCGTCGAAATTGAGGCAATATTAACGGAACTAAAAGAAATGCCACATTTTTGAAATACCCTGAAATTTTTGAAAAACACAAGATTGAAAAAGATGTTCTAAGCTCATTTTTTAAAAGCCATGACTTCCGCAACAGACCACATATAATTTGAATTACTAAGCCAAATTTTCTTAAAATAAAATAAAATAAAAAATTGATTTACTAGTTTCAAGAATAACAATAACGAATGTTCAACAGCCAATACCAATAATACTGTCTGGGCAACAATGACAGCACGTCCTTCGTCATTGTCCCCTACTTGTTGAGTAGTGAGCGAGTGGCTACACAGCCGAAATTATGTAAAAACCGATGTTTTTACAAACTCTCTGATAAATTTTGACGCATTAACTTCATGCATTTCAGTGTAAACTTCATTTATGTGGGAAAGAAAATCTCAATACGCTGATAATAATTGTGTAATCGCGATCCGTCGCGGTGAAGTGGGACGAATATTAGAGACGCCATCTTTAAACATAGGCGTGACGTCATGCCTGATGTGTTCCAACGCTGCACTGTGATTGGTTATTTCTCCGACTCTGCTTACAAATCTACAAATTTACAAAGATCCATATAATTTTTGCCTATTAATAGGATGATTTCCCAAGACCTTATTTCTGCTATTTGTGTATTCTTACATTAAACGGGTTACCTTATTTTCTTTAGGTCTGATTTATATTAAACAACCCCGTTCTCTAATGAGTCGTGTCGTAAGAAAATTTAAACTATTTTTGACGACTATTCTCTATTTGTAGCAGCAAGGCGACGACTACAGGGAAGAAATGCCGTCCATTTGTCATTGTTTTCAAAGTGAGATCCCAAGGTCACAATTTCTCGACAAGGCGATGACTTTGTCGAGTAATGTAGAAGCAAGGTCCTTTGTGACAGCTCTTTATGTAACTTAGGTGGCCCAAATTCAGGTTGCGGTTATTTTTAAAAGTCTTGAACTCGTAGGGTATGGTCATGGTATAAGTATTATAATAGAAATGGACTCCACAAGGGGCTCACAACAGATTACATGAAAAATAACTTTTAAGATATCGTTTACTCTATTTTTCACTGAGTAATTTTCCAGATAACTTGGATATCAGTATCCTTTCCATATATTCTTTTCGTGCATCCTTTCTACATGGTTCTTCAATCTCATATTAACAAATCATGGCGTGTTTTCTCTTACAGAAATATCAACCATGTATATTTCTTTTTCTTTTTTATATACAATCTTTTTATACATAAAAGTCTTATTAGGTAATTTCTTAGCTATTTAAAAGTGTTATTATATAAAAAAAATCTGGTATCTTGTTACTATTATATTAAGGCCATGCTTTGTTTATGGTCAATGTTTTTGGAGTAAACTAGGACAGTTATATTTAGAATTCACTAGATAGTAATGATGGTATCCTTTTCCAGAGTAAATTTTCCAAACACCAATCTACTATTCATTATAATTTCCCCTGCTACTAGTCGGAGAAGACAATCCAATGTCATTCACAATCGTCTCCTCGCACTCACTCGAGCCTTACTCGTCAAAATATTAAAGGTGATTACAGAAGTTAGTGGCGACAAGGCGACCATCCAACTTCAAAAAACGTCATCGACCTGAACCAGCAGACAGAACCTGTAACGAATAACTTGTCACTGCTGGATTAAAGCCAAAGACATAACCATGTGATCAGAAGTTGAAGTTGATGATCGTTCTTGCGTGTCACTGGTGGACGAACAGCCTTCTTGTCGAGTTTTGCTTGTGTAATCACGTGACTTCTTCAAAACTCAGATTTAATAACATTTAAACTACTTTGAGTCTGTTACTAATCTTTAACAATATGATCTACTTCTCCTTCTATAAGAATATCGAATTGAAAGGTAAAAATAAAAAATAATTACAGTAGATGGAATATGTTAGATGTGACAAGAAGAAGTTCTTGAAAGAACTTTAAACCTACTTTCTTTAACATGTTAATCCTTAACCATAAAAAAGTATTTGTTTTTTAGATTAAACTTAGTTGCTTAGCTTTTTTAAATCCGATTAATTATATCGAAACAAACAGAATTAACTGAGACTAATAAAATCCATTGTTAGGTATCAAAACCTTATCGTGTTCATGCTCTTGAAATCTCGATATTCACAGAAAAAATTTCAAATATCAAAATTATAGCGTCTTTTATTCTTAAATGCCAATATCCAAGAAGACCTATTCATTTCTGGTTCAAAGATTAATAAGGGCGGATCTACACACATTGACTTACATAGATTGAATGTCTCAGTTTCTTAAGAAAATAAATTAAAAAAGAAAATTAAAAACTATAACTTCTTATTCCGTAATGAAGATACTATTAGTTCGTCTTTTGTTTTGTTTTTAATTAGAATATTTCCTAATAAATACTAAACTCTGATTTTCTAAAAAGATATAAAAGTTCTAATTTAAATATTGTCAATATATCTACTTTACTTTCTGATGATGAAATTTCAGTGGAGCAATGATACATGATTGTGTTCGCTTCCTTCATCCCTTTTCCTTCAAGTTGAAGTGGCAGCAGATAAGATCTACGTAGGCTTCTCTAAATTTCCAAATAAACTCTTTAATATACTCACATAAAAAAATGAACATGAGTCTAACCTAATTTTCAACATACAAAAATAAGACTTACTTATTTTAATTAATTTCAAGAAAGATAATTAGTTGTAAATGAAAATAGCAGTATTGTACTGACTACATGTATTTACTAAACTGTAAAGCTTACAGTAAAACATTTACATTGTCTTTCCAGAGGCTTCCAGTCATTATCGGTTATAATTCATATTTACTTCATGTAGTGACAGCGACAAAAGATACAACGTGGGTCAATTTCGATTCGCGCACCACACTTGGCGAACTACTTTCGTGCAGTGATTGGATCGACTTCCGCAAGAACTAGGTCACTGATTAACAGCTGTTTATTAACTAATAATCAAATATAAACAAGTTTACTTTGGTCTGTGCTTTACGTAGAACTCGGCAGCCAGAAATAAATTAATGTTTATGCAAAACATTAGATGATGACTTAATGTCATAGATATATTTATTCTCACACAAAAACTTAGTCAAATGCAAAGTCAACAACTGACCTCAGTTCCATTGACCCTCACACCCAAACACTGATCGTTTATGGATCAACTTTCCGATGGCCTGAGACTATGTAACTCATTCATCTTTTTTCAGATTTAAGATAAGAATATTCCTAGTTGATTTGCTGTGAACTTCTGTAAAATAAAAATAGAATTTTAAGTCTACTAACCTTGGAAATGAGGCTTAAGACATTTGTCTGAGTGTGTCCTCCCTTATATCTTTTCAAATGGATCTTCTTGAAATTAAGTATGCTTATTTAAGGACTACAAATGATCCAACTTTTGCATTTGAAATGTTTTCCAAGGGGGTCCTTGTTCAGAAATTAGCCAAAAAGACGACAAACATTCTTATAGAAACAAACATTCCTGTAGAAACAAACATTCCTTTAGAACAGCTTTAGAATACTTTTCTATTTTAATTCTACTAACATTCCATTGTCTAAAAACTGAACTTTAGTTAATCCGTGACTTTAGACATGATATGACTTAAATTGATCGGCATTAACTTACTTTTTTTTCAGAAAATGTCTACTGTTTATATTTAGCAAATATATTTTGAAGTAAATGTAGACTTTTCGTGTCGATTCCATGACTTTAAAATACAAAAACAAAAAAGGAAAACTAATAAAGAAATTTTATGGAATATCATTTTAAGTAATTTCGACTTTAAGATGCTTCAGCAACTTCTTATTACTCTAATGAACTACACAAATCCTTTAAGGCACATCCATATCCTTCCATACTTTTCCAAAATCTTCTGGAAGCACTGATTGAATTCGGTAACTTTTAAAGGTAGAAGGGTCGGGGAATTCAACCATAAAGGTGAAGTAGTTTATCAGAGCTAATTTAAAGCCAAGGCCTTGAATCAGATCTTCCGTTGTCCAGTTAAGAAACTAAACGATGCCAAAACCATAAAAAAAATCTGAAACAAGGCCAATTAAAAAGCTACAGCAGGAATGTTTGTGCTGGTAAATTTATTACTTTTTCTCTTAAAGAAAAATTCATAATTATTTTAATAATTAAACTTTTTTGTTTTATTGAAAAATATAGTAGAGCCATAATAAGCTGTTAATAATTGAAACAGTGATATTCAAAGCATATAGCTCTCTATCAGTATTTCAATGTTAGTGTGTTTTTTTTTGTTATTGTTTGTTTTTTGGTTGGTCGGTGTGAGTCCTTAGTGATTTTTTTTTTCTCAATGATTTTTTCTAAGACCCCCAGAATTGTTTATGAGACTCATGGTATCTTAATGGTTGAACTAAATAACCCTTTTTAAAAAAAAATAAGAAAAGAAAATTGAACTATCAGTTCAATCTCTCAGAATCACATGTAAATTTGGATATTGTATTTTCTGACAACTTGGATTGTCTGATGGAAAAGCTATTCTTAGCTCAATTTCAATTTTCTGGAGTTCCCTACTTATTTAATGACAAACTAAAGTTTGCTACAGTCCATACAGCATAATTTGTTATGCTCCTCCGCGAGAATTAGTTCCAAATTAAAATAGTAATTGACAACAAGTTTAGCAAATTTCTACATTTGTCACAAAGTTATAGAATAAATGTAATAACTTATAAAAATTTACACTGTAAGTTTAAAATAGATTTCAAGTAAAAAATACAGACATTGATATCTTAAGACAACCTACACTTTTGGAACTTGAGAGAGTTAAAAGAGCAATTAAAAAATTAAAGAATCAAAGAGCAAGTGGTCCCGGTGGAATATCAGCAGAACTGATCAAAAATGGACCGATAAATTGCTCAGATTAATTACACAATTATTCGAAAGATGCTTAAACGTAGAAGAAACATCAGAAGAGTGGAGAATTGGATATTTAACATCAATTTATAAGAAAGGAGACCGACAAAAATGTGAAAATTGTCGTGGCAATACTGTAACAGCAACGTTTAGTAGACTATATGGACGAATTTTAAAAGATTTTATTGAAGAAGAAATTAGAATGAAAGAAAGTGAAGAACAAAGTGTATTTAGAGCAGGAAGATCATGTATGGATAATATATTTTGTCTCAAACAAATTATTGAAAAGGAAATGACGGTGGGAAATCAAATTCATCTTCTGCTTATTGATCTAACGAAGGCATATGATAATGTTCCAATCGCAAAATTATGGAATGTATTAAAGGAAACAACCATAAATTTAAATATTATTAGAGCAATTCAAGAACTTTACAGACAATCAAAAACAAAGATTAAAATAGGTCAAAGAGTATCAAAAGGTTTTATAACCGATAAAGGATGCAGACAGGGATGTTGTATCTCCCCAACACTTTTTAAAATTTATGTTGAAGCAGCATTAAAAGTTTGGACAGAAAACTACAGAGGATTGGGGCTTAATGTGAAAGGAACGTCAATGTTTACTCTGCAATTCGCAGATGACCAAGTCATAATTGCAAAGAGTTAAAATGATTTAGAGAGAATGACGATAAAAATTAAGGAAGAATATGAGAAATGAGGACTATACATGAACGTTAGCAAGACCAACTACCTATGTGTAGGAGGAAATGAGACGGACTTAAAATCTAAATAATAACATGAAAATAGAAAGATGTGAACATTATAGGTATCTCGGAGAAGACATTAATAGAGAAGGCAGAGACTCACAAGAAATTAAAAACAGAATTTGTCAAGGAAGGAAGGCTATAAAACTATAAAATTCTATGTGGTGGAGTGAAGAGGTCTCTAGGAAAAGAAAATATAATATATACAATTCTATTGTAAAGAGCATCTTATTATATGGGGCAGAGGGATGGAGAATTAAGGAGACAGAAAAAAAGAAATTAGCGGCAGTGGAAATGGATGTCCTAAGAAGATCATGCAGGGTATCAAGAATAGAAAGAATAAGAAATGAAAGCATCAAAGAAATGATGAAAATAAAAGGAAACATTTTGGACGATCTGCAAAGAAAACAATTAATTTGATTTGGTCATGTTAAAAGAATGAGTGATGAAAGACTATCCAAAATCGCTTTTGATTACAAAACAGATCAAAAGGGTGTGACTGCATATTAATTAACTTTTCCAATTAAAAACTAGAAAGAGTATCCCTTTTATCGAATTGCCTCAAAGTATGTTAGTTTTCAGAAATGAAGATCACACATCTGCCTTACTTCCCCCCTCCCCAGAGCTCGCGGTCGGCGTTGTCACTAAAAGAAATTGGCGTACGGTTCTCATGTGGGTTTCGTGATGGTGGATGATCGGCGCTGGGCAGGTTTCACCCCCCCCCCCCCGGTCAGCAAAAATTAGCAGATGCCTGACGTAGGTGCTGACGTAAGATTTGCCAAATCATTAACAGTAAATACCACTGAACAATTAATCAGAACAGTCAAAATTACGTGACATTCATTCCTGAATTAAAATATAACAAATTAAATATAATAGTACAAATGAAATACTGAGGTAAAAGTCTATCTAGCGTAGCGCTCTCTCTCGCATGCATGTTTGCTTGCCTTAAGTAAGCATTGCTCTGATCCCCTCTCTTCCATGTCAGCAAAGCTTGAGCCCCCCCCCCCCCTTAATGCTTAGGTAATACTTGTACGGCCCTTAAATAATAAGAATTCCTCTAAATGGAGCAATAATTAAAAATAGAAAAAAAAAAAACTATAATTAAATACAACACTGTATTCACAGTCGATGCCTATGAAGAGTTGTCTTTATCTCTTCCTAAATCATTCAACCGATTGTCTTGATTTTTAGCATTAGTCGATAAGATATATATTTTTTGTATTTTTCCATGGATTTTTTTTTTCTTTTAATTTTTAACTCTGCGATAAACTGTGAACAAATTTTACTTTTGATCCAGTTCCTCAGAAAATGTTATATCTGCTTTAATATTATATGACTCTTCTAAGGAGAATGCTGTCTCATTTGCAGCCATTTTTTCACTGTAATTTCATCAAAAGGTGCCCTAACTTATTTCCAAAGCGAATCCAAAATTACATAAAAAG
This sequence comes from Thereuonema tuberculata, assembly GCA_023159025.1. Classification (NCBI taxonomy): domain Eukaryota; kingdom Metazoa; phylum Arthropoda; class Chilopoda; order Scutigeromorpha; family Scutigeridae; genus Thereuonema; species Thereuonema tuberculata. The sequence continues at coordinate 38,345,925 of JAFIDM010000002.1, forward strand.
TAATAAGCATCCCATTCACCTAACGACTTTTGCTAACTTCAGATAAAGGGTTTCTCAATTTTCTCAAATTTTTTTATTGTTGTTTGGTTCCTTTCTCTGCGTTATTGTTTGGTGATTAAAAACACAGGATACAGATTCATAAAAAAAGAAGCCTCCTACATTGATTTGAGAACTTCCAGGAGATGGCTGTGATTTTGCAAGAGGAAATGGTGGTTTTGACTGGTACTGGGTTGCGTGGTTTAGTTCATTCATGGCTCAAGAGATGACGAGGTCGTGATTCACCGTCTGTGGCCTTGCGATGAATCCTCCGTTGGATTTTACTTCTCAGATGAAGTTCATATAATCCGTTACATTTATCATCACTTTAAATCGAACGTAAAAATAATTTGAAAAAGTGATAAAATTTCTTTATTAAATAGCTTAGACTTTTTAGCCTATTTTCTTAGGAAAATGAGGTTCATAAAATTAGTTTTATTTTTTTTTTGTATACGTATGCACCTCATAACTTTTGAACCACTGAATGATCTTCCTCAAACTTGGCATGTATATCTATGGACAAAGGATCGTCTTTATTCGCGTGGTTCCTTGCCACACAACACGTAAAGGTCACAGAAAGTCCTATGGAAAAACGTTCAAACCGATTTCCAAACCGCCGTCTTAAAAAATGGCTAACAATCCGCTTATTAATCCTCTTAATCTCTACACAGAAATCCGGAGTTCTTCTATCAAATTTCGTGTCTTTTTGAATTTTCTGTCTAATTTTTTTTGTCTAATTTTTCTAACTTATTTTCTGTCTGATTTTTTATCTAATTTTTTGTCTAATTTTCTGTCTAATTTTCTATCTGATTTTCTTTATCTGATTTTTCTGTCCGATTTTCTATTAATTTTTTGTCTAATTTTCGATCTAATTTTCGATCATACCTGCATTTTCCTCCATTCCAATGTAAATTCAACGATTTTCATTCACTGATGATGTAGTACATCCTGTTATCCCATATCTTCCCTAATATCCATATCTCTATATTCAATCTGTTAAATTCTCATTTTACAATATTTATTCTTTCCTTGCACAGGAAACAGCAATCTTTCAATTTTTTTCCCCTTCCTTCAGAAATCTGTAGGTTTCATCACTTTTTTTACCTTCTTTATTTCAAAAAAAAAATGCAATGGTTTACCTGAATTGATGTGTTTCTTTTAGTTTTTCTTTGATTTTATCTTTTACATTTTTTTTTCTCTTTTATGTACAGCATTAATACTTATATCCTCTTTTACTTCTGCTTTTTTTCCTTTGCAATTTATCCCTTGGCTACCATTACATGGCGAAAAAAGTCGATCCACATCACTTTGTGGATGTAACGCATGAAGTTTCTCTTTTTTAATAATCTAATGCTCGGTTTGTGTCCAATCTTCAATTCCAGTGTTTATAGCCCATATCACGTTTCCGCTACTTAATTTGGATTTCAGTTTTTGTAGGAGTTTGTTTATAACTTCAGTTCTAACTTTCTATTCACTGTTGTTGTTGCCATCCTTCATCTATTTGTAATTTAAACCAAAAATTGTAATTTAAGTAATTTTCTTCATGACCTAAATCTGATTCCTTTGTCTTTCCATCTGCTAGTTTTTTTGCTTTTTTATCCGATTCATTGTATTTTTTTCCCCTTTTTTTGCATTGGTCAAAAAAAAAAATAATCTACCATTTCCAAAGTTCAAGATAAATATTAATACTCCGTATTTATTATTCTTATTTATTGTTTATTGTTTTATTATTAATTTGTTTATCAGTTTCATATGAATTGAAATGAATCTTCTCTGACTTTTTTAGCTAAAAAATTTTTTAGCGTAAAAATTCAGTACATTTGAAAAGCTTCTAAAATAATTCTGATTTATTTAGTTATCGCAATTATGATGAAATGAAGTGTTAGTTAGTTGGTTTCTTAGTGTCCGATTTTTATTAACTCGTTAATTTATTAATGAAAATGTATCTTTTTAGCGATCCCAGAGAGAAGAGCCATTAGGATTTCCGTATTATAAATGTGTGTGTGTGTGTGTGTGTGTGTGTGTGTGTGTAACGCACGCCACAGCCCAAACCGAAAGTTGGAGCCCTATGAGTCATAGAACTCCCCATGACCTGGAGGTTGGAGGGAAGAAATCCTACTTCCTGTCCGGGTACCTCCCGTTTTCGGTGGCCATTGACCGAGTTACTTTGGATAAAATTGGGATCTTTGTAGACTGAATCAACTATGCTGAGAACAAATATGACTTAATCAGAGTCGCCCGAATGGAGATCTAGATTTACTAAATGAACGCAATGAGGGCAACACTTGAAATTGCACGTGACCATTGATTTACAAAAGATTGGGTAATTAAGTTTTGCGAGCCAATCAATAGTAACAAGAGTTTGATAGAAGCATTTGCAAATTCTACGGTGTCGCTTTTAATGTAAAGCTGTGAATTGTTATTATTACTTTGAAGATTTACGAATTTGCTTTCCGCCAATTACAGTATAGAAAATTTAAGCTATTTCAACTATTTGAAGGCGGAAGGATATTAGTCATTGAAGTAACACGACTGCAAATAAAAGATGATACAAACAATAGACTTTAGTCATGAATAAAGTTTTCTAAAAATAAATAAAAATATAAATAAATAAATAAATAAATAAATAAATAAATAAATAAATAAATAAATAAATAAGTGAAAAGTTCAAAGTATTTGGTCAATCTACGATGACACATCCGTAACGGTTCGCAAAACTCCATATTATGCAGCACTATGTTTTGATAACTAGTGCATTAATTCAATCTTGTTATATTCTTAGAGAGCCAAGTTCCCATAAGGTAAAGAGATAAAAAAAAAATCAAAGTAGAGAAAAATATCAGATTCCGAAGATAGTAAGTTTTTTGTAAAATTCTGCAAAAGTGTTTGAATACAAAAAGAAGCGATCTGGACAAAGGAAGGATGAAATCTAATTGAAGAGGGAGGACTAGAATATACGGGGATTCGAAGACCTGAATGCAGAGTACTAAGAAGGATGTATTATGAGAGACGGACCGGAAGGAGGGTGTGCTTTCGCACGTGCAACGAATCACTGCTCTTGGTAAATTGTTGTGTTATTGAAAACAAGATTGCCAGTGCGACATGAGACGCTGCTTCAAGAGACCCGGGTCACGTAGAATTTAGATAAGTACGGCAGATCAGATGGCAGCGGAACACTTTGATGTGCTGTCGATCTGTTACTGAGGGGAGCTTCATGGGCCCATTTAGATTCCACCACGTAAATTCGATTTCTTTCTGCTGACTTTGGTGGATAGGAGACTGCTTGGCTTCCATTTCCCACCTCCACCTTCATTCAGCGCAACAATCAGTGTCGAAAATCATAAAAACTTAATTGAGCTTGAATTTTCAGTTTAAGTAGCTCCTTTGATACAAATACAATATAAAAAAAGAAGTTCCTGAACGAACTTGGAGCTTACATTTCCTTAAATTATTAACAATTCTATTTTTCTTTGTTAAAAAAAAATAATATAATAAATTGTGTGAAAATTGAGATTCTTCGGAATACAACCTATCATACAGTTTTGCTAAAATATTGACTAAATGATAAATGTCGAGTTAACAAATCAAAGCAAGCGCAAATTTTAAAAGGATTGCTCTACTTCGCTACTAATGCTTCTATGGAAATGGGTGTCACATTCACGATAAAAGAGAATGGGCAAACTGTAAGGGAAATTGCCCCATCCTGTATAGTGATAAGATATATACCTATAGAAAGATCTCCTTACATAGAACGTATGTTATTATTTTTTATTATTATTTTATTATTATCTTCTCAATTATTGGTCCGTTCGGAGTTATATACGTCTGGATATGACTTATCTCGTTGACATCTTACTTCCCGGATGTATAAACTTTAATTAATTATCATGTATTACTCATTTTCAGTAACAGTAAATATTATTTTCATTTATTACATGTAAATAATTGTTATTTACTTGAAATAAATGATAATATTAATTACGTATAATACCGTATATGCTCCAATAAACGCCGAGGCTCTTATTGTCGCCGGTCTCTAATAAGCGCCGGGCTGCAGAGGGGACACGGCCAAATAGTAGCCGGTCTCTAACAGTAGCCGGGTCTTTGATATTTGCCTACCGGTACTAGTGTAAGCGTCCGTATCTTTATAGTCGTGCGTAATACCTTACAAAATGCATTACAAAATGCCGCCGAAACAGTCATTTGACATTGCCTTTAAGATTCGTGCGGTGGAATACGCGAAAGAAACTTCCGGTGAGGCGGCCGTTCGACATTATGGTGCTGATCCGAAAAGAATCAGAAAGTGGAAGAAACAATATGACAATCTTGTGTCTGCGAAAGTGAACAAAGGTGCAAGCAGTTAGAAGGAGGAGGAACCAAGAAAGTTAGTGACGAACTTGAAGTTCGTGTATTGTCCTGGACAACAACGAATTGCGGATTCATTGGGGATTCGGATGACGAACATCAGCAAAAGGTACAGCAAGACATTGCCATTTATCTTTAACACTCTTATGTAGCATGTGAAATTCAAATAAAGTAGCTGTTTGTAATATTAGCCGGTATTTATGTGTAAAAATATTGCGTTCTGAAGGATTTTGTTAATAATGGCCGGCCTCTAACAGCAGCCGGTCTCTATTAAGCGCCGGGAGCCGAGGCTAGTTTTGCAAATAAACGCCGGGGGCCTCTATTGGAGCATATACGGTACTTATTAACAGTGTGATTGATTGATTGTGGTGAATGTGGGTGGCGGGAAGTCTACCACCTACAGCCAAGCACCTCCCGCCTGTAGGTGGTTGGCTTCCCTGCCACCCACATTCACCACAATCAATCACTCAAACGTCATATCTAGACTTATATAATAATAATTGAGACAAGTCATAATAATTAATAATGTTCTATTGATGGAGATCTTTCCTTATGTATATATATCTTATCGCTACACAGTGGTGGGGCAGATCTGCCCATTCTCCTTCGTCCACAGAAATCCATACGAGAAAATATGCAGGATAAATCGTTTGTTTTCATACTTTTTTTTTTTTTTTTACAAATGCCCAGGCTCGTAGCTTGATCAGCTCTCTTTAGACCGCAACTAGGGGCGAGATATGATGCCTTTAACCGACGAATTGTTGCCCAGGGTACGCCAAGTGTCACTCCTGGAACGGACAGAAGGAGAAACAGAAGAAGAAAGAACCATCCATGCCACGACCGAGATTCGAACCCGGGTACCGGCACACTGCCGCAACGGCAGAACGCTGTCTAGACCGCACGGCCACGCCGGCACGGCTGTTTACATAAATGTGCTTGATAAGTTTAAGGTAGATCTAGTTTCTGGTTCCAAAGTCATTTTCAGGAGAGGAGACACAGCCACGCTTATACACAAGGGAAGGTTGCCGTCGAGGAAGCACATAGTGTTTTTTTTTTTTTTCATTTTTCTAAACTTATTTGTATCTAAAATTTAGGATTATGGATGCAAATATTTCGTGTACTACCTCCTACGCAGCCGTATTTCTTAACAGCGATATTTCATTGTTATTGAACTGTAATTAAAAAATCAGAATTATAGCAAAGTGTTCTATTGGTGGAACCAAATAAGTTTACCAAAATAAGAAAACCACATATATAACTATTATTTATTATTACATAAACCCAAGAGATATTACAAAATAAATTATTAGATAAAAAAAACTTATCTCCTTTACATATTTTTCAATAATTCCAGACTGAATTAAAATTTTATTTTTCTTATTAATATTTTTATTTCTTTATTTTCTTAGTTAAAACAATTGAATATTATGAAACATTAATTAGTAATTATTCAGAATATGAATACACTTGCATTTTCCAAGATTGTTTGATTCCTTCACTTTTTGTTCTCTTTCTTAACACCAGCACATTCTTCGTGCACCTTATCAAACAGAATCATGTCTTGTTGCGCACCGTCTTCCCATAAATCCACAGAACCAACTTGATGTGTTTTCTTTTTTTCAATGTCTTCACTTTTTTCCTTGTCAAATTGAAATGGATTTGGTTTCCGTTTTTGGGTGGATTTTTCAAGGTGTTCTTTACAAGGCGAAGAAGTCAAAATAATAAATCTGCCACAGCAGATAAAACAAAAAAAAAATTTAAATCAACTCTCATGTACAATCAAAAACTAGATGTAAAGAAAGCGCACTTTATACAAGGCAAGTAAAAATAAATAAATAAAGTAAATAAATAAATAAATAAATAAATAAATAAATAAACAACACAAAATTTAAGTAAGTTTCCCTGATTGGACCACTTCCCAATAGGACAACCTCGTCATATTGGATTCTCTAGAAGGTACAGAAGAAATAACGATTCAGAACAAAACAGAAAATATCGAATTTAATACTTCAAAAAGTTCTCTTTACTTACAAATAATAAGTACAATTTTAATAGATATGAAGGGGCTAAAGTAGACCCTTCTACGATTATATTAGTAAAAGACTTAATTAAAAAAGATATAAAAAAAGTGGTTAATATTGATGAATTTCATTATTAAAATGTTTTTTGATTATTGGATTGTTAGTTAAATTAAAGGATTCAAAATATCTAAGTTATCTTATTGTAAACAAGAATTGATTTGTCTAATGTGTTATTATGTTGTCAGTTCATTTGGATTATTTGTTAAATATTGGTTTTTCAAAAATTGTAAAGTAATGTATAAGCATATTTGCTATTTCATATTGTTAAAACAATTGTTAATTGTTTCAACGTGTGTTCATGTTTATCACTAGTTTGTATTTTTGGTTATTCCTTAGAACTAATTTATTGTTACATTTCGCTTGAAGAAGGGATGACGTATTATCATCCCGAAAATTCCGAAAAGTTTTAAATAAACTACATGTTATGGAGATGTGGTGTTTTTTTGTTTGATAAACAAAGATGAAAAGGAAGAAGTTAAAAGAAGAATTTGGAAATTTTGAATAAATAATATTGCTGAGAGACACATTAAGCAGAGAACAAGGTTCTTAAAAATAAGACAGGAATCTTAATGGAAGGTCCATATCGCAAAGAAATCTCTCTAACTTGTTTATTTCTCTACTCACAATTGCTGGAAAGGAAAGGAAGAGATTATAACCGTATTTGAGCATTCGTCGGCAGTAGCGCGGGAAATACGTAGAAGGTCCATTCATGGAAGAGGTCCATCTATGATAACCTTCTCCTACAAACCTACTGGTTGTATTAGCCTCACTTACTTAAGAGTGCTTTAAAAATAATTCAACATTAATTAGTTTTATTTATTTATTTATTTATTTATTTATTTATTTATTTTAATTCTTCTTTAAATTGTGTGATTCCAATTCGTTTTAATGATAACATTCAGATTACGAGGAAAGGTCGACCTTCGGAAACGCGACACTTTGATTAAACCCACTGCCAAGCGGTAGGGTTTAAAGAGTAGATTCCAAAACACCTAGCTTATAGGTGTTTTGGCGGTCAACCGTTTTTCCAAAAAATGAAGTTAAAGATCAAGTTTTCAGTCTCCCAATCGTTCTGAAATTGTTCGGGAATGTAACTCACAAATAGTGATACAATAGTCACAAATAAGTCTTATGTGATATTTTCCAGAAATGAAATATTGTAAGATTGCATAGGCCTATATACAGAAGCTCGGTTACAACGCGATCTTTCGGATCCAAAATCTCGAAGATCGCGATATAACCGCTATATAACCGAACTTTTATTACTTCGCGACGTCAAATGTCGTATATCGTACCCTATTATCGCCCTCACGATTCCAAATCGATTTTAAATGGTCATTTCGCGATTACCTACATTATTCAGAGCGATGTGAGAGAATTTTATATTTATAAATATTTATAAATCATTACCTTTTCAACACTTTGATGGGTTATATTAGCCAAAATCGATTTGGCGCCGCCATCTTGGCATCTTGTACAAACAACGAGTCACGTGGATCGAAACTACTATTAAAAACGCCTATTGAAACGCCTATTAGATTATATGGGCCTCTTTACTGGTTGTCATTGGCAGAAAAATAGATCTCGATATTCATTTTGGTTGAACGAAAAAGTCCGCGATTCTGCTATTTTTTAAAAAATATATTGTATTTGACGCATTTTCGTGACATTAGGGTGGGTATAGAGTCTCAATTACTGTAAATAATAAGGAAACAAGCGTATTAATTTACACCTTTGATTTGATTTTAGGCGAAAAAACGGTAAATTTTGCAATTTTACAATTATACACCTTTTCCGAAATAGAAGGGGTCCAAGACCAAATCGCGTTATATCCGAATTCGCGATATAAACAACCGCGTTATAACCGAGCTTCAGTGTATTACGTTTCGGGACTACGTTTATATTCAGTCCAAAAGGCAGTAGCCGCAGTAAACAGCTCCACAGACTCATGTGCGGACTTCTTTAGGCTTGAATTCTTTCTCGCGCTCGCTCTTTTTTAATATTCCCTTTTTTTTTCTTTTCATTTTTTCTTTATAAATAGTTTAATAGTTAAACCTTTACTTTTTAGTAAATTTTACACGTTTAAAATACTTCTCTTACGATAACATCTACTTTCCCAGCTTTGTACGCTTTGTAATACTTTCCAATCGCCTGTTACTTTATCATTTCTTCACACGTGCATTCGTTTGGATGAATATGTCGTAATAATAGTGGAAGCAGTTAAGGTTTCAACACCACAAGCATCTAACGGAAGATTTCGCATCACACTCACACACATGCGCATTGTTTGTTACTTCACTGTCAGAATATAATAGAAAGTTAAATAAATTTACAGAAGTGTAATACTTGTAAGTTATAGTAGAGTATTTAAAAATAAAAATTAAAATATAAATATGGATAAAGTAATACCTATAGTTCACTGAGTTCACTGAGATGTAAGATACTGGGTGAATCCGACTGACGATCATTAGGAAACCCCAAATAGGCTATCTTGGATTCCCAGTATCCCAATTTCGAAAAATAGATCACTGAAATCTTAGTCTTATGCGTTTTTTATTTATTCCGCTTGTAATTGTTTCTACTCACGTAAAAATTCTGCATTGTATATATTTCATGTTTAACAATTAATTCTTTAAATGCTAAGCGATCGCTAGCGGGGATTAATTGATTGGCTTTTTTATTGTTTAGGGGGCGTCCATTAATTACGTGAGCTCGAAATGGGGGAGGGGTCCGGCAAAATCTCACCAAATCTCATTTAAAGGGAGGGAGTGATCAATGAAAATCTCACGTCAACTTTTTAATTCAGAGAATATACATAATTATAACAGATTGTAACATTTTGTAATATTGTTTATGCCCGGGATTCCCCGATTTGAAACAAGCCCAGCGCAGGTGTCAGATTTCATTAGGCAAAATCTCACCAAATCTCATTTAAAGGGGGGGGGGACAATGAAAATCTCAGGGTTCGACCAACGCATGTGGTCACCTGTCCAGCTGAGGAGCTGTTGTGCACCGTGGACGATAGGCTGGAGTGGCTGCACGAGGGGGATGTAGATACGTCTAATGACTGTCTTCCTATACTAAAAGACATGGACGTCATATGTCCAATCATTACAATAGAGGAGGTACATGAATGTCCATGGAGTGAGTGTAGAATTTGGGAAGGTGGTGTCGCAGCCTATTTTTTTACTTTACTAAAATTTACTTAAATTCATTATAGTGCACCTTAAACGTAGTATCATTTTTCTCCTCTTCTTTCACAGAAAAAAAAATGTATTTCATAGAAGACATCAGTAAAGCTTTAGGTATTTAGTGGTAAGAAGCAAAATACATGAACATATCAAATAAATTTAATTATAAAAAAATTATAGGGGAAATCTCACGTGAGGGGAAGGGGGGGTGTCCCACCAAATCTCACCAAGGGGGAGGGTCTAAATTTTTTAAAAAATACCTCACGTAATTAATAGATTCCCCCTTATTTAGGTTTTGTTGTTGTTGTTTTTTTTACCTATAGTATTTGATTACGTTAATAATTTCGATTTTCAAATCGTTTAAACAAAATTTTAAATACGAAAATTTTATCTTATGTTGTCCTTAAATGTTCATGTCAAATTACAAGATGATTCATCTTGCAGTTCAAAAGAATGTTATGGGGAACACAGAGACTGACTGATAGTGATGAGCTTAGGAAGGTAATAAATAAATGAACTGGGAATCTCTCCCATATTTTGACTCACCTAAATACACTTCTGTTCCTATTCAAAAGTGATTGTCCACAACATTTGTTTCCACTTGAAAAATAAGAACTAGACATAAGAAATAAAGAAAGGAATATATATATATAAAATGAAAACTAAAACATGTTACTGACAGAAAACCTTAGGATTTTAACTTTGTATTTTTTTGTCTTCTTTCATCAATTTTCGTTGAGCTTCGTTTAAAATTAGAACGACACCCAAGCGTTGCAGTACAGCTCATCTCTTGTTTTTTTATGTCGTTTAATCAGTTAATTGAAAGGTCAATTAAAATTATTTCTGGTCCGAGGCAAAGTTTAAAGATTACGCCTCAACTTTCTACATTATTTAATTGAGAAAGTGAAACCCTTAAATTATAGGGAACAACTGATGTTTACATATTAAGCAATTGATAGTGAGGAAAAATATGTGAAATACGACAGGAAACGAATATCAAAAATTTAATTTTGATAATCTTAAGAATAAATTTAGTTTTACTGTTTAGCTTGGGTTTGAGATTATGATTATTTCTATTATAACTTGTTTTAATAAAAAGTAACTATTCCAAAATATTTGGAAAAAATTACTTTTTTGACCTTCCAAGTTTTGAGATATGTAGGGGGTGTTCAAGTGCATCTGTATCCCCTGCTTTTCTCGAAAACCAAGGGTACAAGTTGTTCGCGTAAAAATTTTCATTACCAAATAGTATCCAAAGAATTGCATTGTGGATGTCCGGTAAAAACCGGAAGTGGTATAAACGGGATCAGCTTTGAAATTTCAAATTAGAACATAGGTCATATGTGATATCGTTGGATAGATCTTTGGAAAAGAAATAACTTTTACTAAAACTTTGTTTCTCTAACGTTCCTTGTTTAGTCACAGTTCAGGAAAAACTAAAATGATGGGTATCATTGGATAGGTCTTTTGACAACTTTTACTAAAACTTTTTTATCTCTAAGTTTCCTTGTTTAGTTACAATTCAGGAAAAACTAAAATGATGGCACTTGTTACCAAGATACTCATCGGAACCATTCCAGATGATGACAACAATGAAATTGACAATAATCCAATCAGTTTCAATCGTGCAACACAGAGTAAATGTGGAAAGGAAATATAATTAAAACTGTTTTCTTCTAGCGATCCTTGTTTATTAAAAATTATCAATCATAACATAACATAAAAATACAGAAGATGTGTCATCTGAAATACAGGAAGTTGAGAGGTGCTCAAAATGTCCATCGTCTTGTACCAAACACCGTTGGCTTCTCGATCAATACGGATGAAGTCACACTTAGCACTGCTAAGAGGCCCACAAGCTTCTGTAATTCGATGTTCCATGTCGTACTTTCTAATTGGATGCTCTTAGAGGTATACGATGTCTTTAACTCGTCCCATAGAAAGAAGTCTAATGGAAAACTGAAAAGTGAGCTCGACAAATTGCTGAGCACTTGCTGAAAAGTTTGCTCAGTACCGAACAGCAAAACAAACCACAATAATTGAAGACTGTCAAACAGTGGCAGCCAACAGTTACAATCATGACTACTGGTCCGTGTTCCAGTTGAAGACACGTTGTATTTTGTTTCCACATTTAGTCTGTGTTGTACATTTTCAATATTGATTGGGCCATCGTCAATTTCATTGTTGTCAACATCTGCAATTGTTCCGATGAGTATCTTGATAACAAGTGCCATCATTTTAGTTTTTCCTGAATTGTAACTAAACAAGGAAACTTAGAGATGAAAAAGTTTTAGTAAAAGTTGTTACTTTTCAAAAGACCTATCCAATGATACCCAACATGATCTATGTTCTAATTTAAAATTTCAAAGCTAGCCCCGATTAACCTACTTCAGGTTTCTATCGGACATCTACAAACTCGAGTTTGGACTAAATTTACTTCACGATAAATTTGTTATTATGACAAATACAACTGATAACACTTTATTTGTTTATTTAAACAAAAAAATAGATTAACAATCTATATTACTAAAATCTTTTATTTCTCTGTCTGTCTGTCTGTGTGTCTGTCCGGCGCAGTTTTCTGTGAGAATGAAAAATAGAAAGAATT
>JAFIDM010000002.1:38358215-38371578 GCA_023159025.1 Thereuonema tuberculata
AATTTTTACAATGAAACATCCGCGACAGGAATCGAACCTGCAACCTTTCGATCCGAAGTCAGACATCTTATCCATTAGCCCATGGGAACTACAACTCTTTTCATATTGCTTTTTTGACTTATCTGTCAAAACTGAACTGACTTTGACTGAAAAGTAACAATTGTAATTAAAAAGAAAGTCTAAAAAGAAAGAAGCAGTACTTCATTAGGTAGCATACTAAGAAATCACTATTTGTAACTTAAAAACCACTGAAAAGTATCAATTGGAATGAAAAAAAGAGTCAAGAAATAAAAGAAGCAGTATTTCCATTAGGTAGAATACTGAAAAATCACTATTTGTAACTCAAAACTACTGAAAAGTATCACTTGGAATAAAAAAGGAGAGTCAAGAAAGAAAGAAGCGAGTATTTCTATTAACTAGAATACTGAAAAATCACTATTTGTAACTCAAAAACCATCATTATTTGTAACTCAAGAACCTCTCAAAAGTATCAATTGGAAAAAAAGAGAGTCAAGAAAGAAAGAAGCACTATTTCTATAGGTAGATTACTAAAAAATCACTATTTGTAACTCATAAAGCTAGAATCACATCAAAGTCAAAAAAACTCATGATAAATATGCGGCTCATCAATCAAGATGAACGAGAGTTTCGATAACATCAATCGAATGATAAGTCTAAGAATACAAGGAGAGACTACAGAGCATACAATACAAGTGCGAATAAAATTAACACTTCTGATAATCCACCACATGAACATCTCTATCTGCCCGAGTATCTGAACGCATTGAATCTCAGCGGTATTCCTCAACATCGTTTGTCATTGAAGATTGGATCTCCAATAATATTGTTGCGAAACATCAATCCTAAGTTTGCATACTGCAATGGAACTCAACTTAAATGCCGTTCATTCGATAATGATCTCATAGAAGCCGAAATTATAACAGGAACTCACAAAGGAGATTTTGTTTACATCCATAGGATGTCTATGAAACCAAACGATAATCTACTTCTATTCATTTTCACAAGAGAGCAATTTCCGATCAGGCCTTCTTACACTATGTTTATCAATAAAGCTCAAGGACGGACTCTATTAAAATTGCCATCTATTTGGAGAACGTTGTCTTCACTCACGCACAACTTTATGCCTTTGAGTCACAAGTCGTCAGAATTTGGTTATCTTCACTCGAAAGAATAGTCACAATCAATTCGTTGCCAAGAATTTCGTATACAAGCTACGATCTTCATTCATCATCTATATTAACAAACATCCATCTAAACTATCTCTTCTCTCAAATATCTATATCAATCAATTTGCACACGGGTAATGGTTGTAATTAAGAAAAGAGATTCAAGAAAGAAAGAAGCACTATTTCTATAAGATAGAATACTGAAAAATCACTATTTGTAACTTAAAAACCAATGTTCTTTGTAACTCAAAAACCACTGAAAAGTATATCTATATTACTAAAAGCTTTTATTTCTCTGTCTGTCTGGTGCCATTGTTGTAATTTGTGAAAATAGAAATAATTTCTACAAGTTATCTACTGGAATCCAACATGCAACCTTCTGCTCCGAAGTTAGACGTCTTAGCCATTAAACCACGAGGACTACATTTTAATCTCCATAAAAAATAAAAATATATCATAGATATATGATTCACACGCTGGTTCTAAAAGCAGTCGTGGATTGACAGAATATAAACATCTGAAATTAAATTTAAAAAAAAAAAACTTTTGAAAAATTTTAGTTTAAGTTTACTTGATGTAATTTCTGTGTGTGTGTTTTTAATAAATAAAAATTTGTTTTCCGTTACATATACGGAGGCTTCCGGAGCGAAGCGACGGATAGCCGACTAGTTTTTTTCAAAAATAACAAAAAACTGTATAGGCCCTACCAAAATTTAAGAACACAGTACCACTGGTACTGGTTTAAAAAAAATAGGCGGTAAAATTTAAGAACACGGCAATACTGAATTTTTATCAAGACCCAGGTAAGGTAATTTTTATAATTATTCAATATAAACATCCTGGAGGAGGTTGTACCTCAACTTATCTAGCCTACAGCTAATCGACCCACACTCTTCGCTCGGGCGCGAACTGGCCGGAAATAAAAGATGGAGTCGCTTTGGGTTTGTGGACGCTATGAAACCTGGTTTTCTGATACAACATTCTAGCCTGTTTGAAGTTTATACAGTATTTCAAGTATAAAAAAATCATCTATGTTACATATATCGTGAGTAATGTAATATAAATGATTTTTTTTATTTTAATTTAAGACCACTGAAACCCTTGGTTCCGTCGTGAAATGAGTCCTGAATTACGCTTTAATTTGGTTAACGCCATAGACTTATCGTGGGATATCCACGTAATCTCTAAAAATCCAAAAAAGAAAAAGATGCCCGTATTATTATAACAGCGACAGTAACGGCTGTTCAGTTAATACTTAGTTCACTAAATACAAAATTCGAACTTCGAAAAGTTAATGGGATCGCCAATAAATTAAGGCAAACAAAAAGTTCATTTTGAAAATGATACAACTACACAGTGTGCAACCATTCGCGCCGGCCACTTACAGGTCCTGGCTGATGAGCGCTAATAATCGCAAAACAGGTGTCTCAGCATGTGGATATAAGATTTACATATATTAATTATAATAAATTATATTTATTTATTTATTTATTTATTTATTTATTTATTTATTTATGTTGTCATTATTTATAACATTAATTTGTTTATTAATTTTTTTTGGTGGATGAATTTAAAAAAAAAAATTAAAATTACAAAATCAATGCCGTAAATTATTAGCTTATAAGTTTGTAGCTATAATCTTGTAATAATTTGTAGTTATTTTTATAACAGTTTCTGGCAATGATTTTAAGTTTCGACTTAATTTTTTTTATAATAATTAGTCATATTCCTAATTAATAAATTAATTTAATTACAATTTAATTACACATTAATATTAAGTATTTTTTATGAATATTAAAAGGAAAAGCATCTAAAATAAATTGAAAAAGAAACTAATCTGTACAGTTCTAACTGGTCACGTGTCTTTCCCAACGTTTTAAAGGGTTATTTTAAAAATTGTTATCTGAAGCGCTTTTATTAAAAGGTAAACTTCAATAGTCATCCGTTGACCTCAAAGCAGAAAACCTGTCATGTTTTTAACTCCTTCCGTTTAAACTAACAGCATAATTCCAACACGTGTTTTGAAACCTTGCAAATGATTTCACCATTGTCAATTTGAAAGAACTTATAACAGAAAATAGTTCACTCTCTATAATGAAATCCGGAAGGAGACGCAGATATCGCTACTATTATATTTACATTGAGGTCAAATAGGAAAAAAATAAAAAACGTATGACAAAATGATTTGACAAACTTTTATAAACACAGATTAAAAAAAAATGATGATTCATTTCTAAAACATTTTGGTCTGTTGAAAATGATAAGCTTTCTATTGTAAAAAGACTAATATTGGATTAAAAATAAAAAAAAATTCTAAGTAAATAGAGTAATATTAACTTAGGAATTCCACAAGGTTCCAATCTTGAACCGTTGTTATTTCAGATTCGTTTATTTAAGCCTATTTAAATAAATTCCTTTTCGACTGTTAGACATAAATAACTTATTTTACATTCAATGACTTTGATAATAATAATTAACAGAATTATTAAGACAATTAATAGAGAAACTATTAATGTCAATTAATGAAAGCATAAACTAAACCGAGTTTGTAATCGTTATTTTAATGACAGAATGATTGTATCATCAAACAAGTTAGCTTAATTAAAATTTGTTCCTTTAACACTTTATGTGTATTCAATATGTGAATTTGCCACAACGAATTACTAACAAAAAAGCGGGCAACATTTTTTTTTATTTATTTATTTTTTATTTTTTTTGGAGGGCAGGCAATTTAACTTTCGCAAAAAGATTAAAAG
Source organism: Thereuonema tuberculata (assembly GCA_023159025.1). Classification (NCBI taxonomy): domain Eukaryota; kingdom Metazoa; phylum Arthropoda; class Chilopoda; order Scutigeromorpha; family Scutigeridae; genus Thereuonema; species Thereuonema tuberculata. The sequence goes on from JAFIDM010000002.1 coordinate 38,362,159, forward strand.
TCATAGCTCATTTGGAATGATATTTGAAATAATATTAAATCTTCGTAACTAATTTCATGGTATATTATTTCTTTCTTTGAATAGCAGCTTTAGGAATCTAAAAAAAAAATCTGAAAATTTCAGAAGTAGTTCTTAGAGAGCCCGAAGCATAGTTTCCTTTTTTTTTTTTTTTTATCTTACTTTTTCATAACTGAAATGTCTTTTTCTTTTTAACACATTAAAATACTTCACTAAACATAAGTGAAAAATAAGCAGCAACCTGACGAAGCTCCTATTAGGAGCACGTGAAACCGGTCGTTTTTAAATGTAGTATTTTTACACAAGCTTAGTCGTGTATTAATATTTTTTCCTTTCCTTAAGCCCACAAGTCTTCACAAGTCTTTTTCATAAGTTCCAAAATCTTATTTTATCATAAGTCTGAAATACATTACTTTATCGAAGTTCAAAATTTCATAATAACTTAAATTTTCATGTTCAAATACATTATTATAAAAAAAGCTAAGACCAGAATATCTTATTTTTCATAAGTCCATACTATTTTGTTTAGACCGTAGAGTCTAAATTCAGTTTGAGATCCCTGGTTTAATGCATTGGGTATTGATAAAATTTGGAAAGTCTACAGTACAAAAATAAATTTCATTACAAAAATTGACGAAGTGAAGCTTCAGTGAATGATATAAAAAAATCCCCATAGGTTGCAATTTTAAATAAACTTTTTTTTTCCCTTTTTTCGATAATATGTAATGGAGTTTCTTAATGTTATAATTCTTTGTAAAAAGTTCGAAAGCCTGCGCAAGACCCAGTTACTTAAGTCGTAAGATGTTTGTTTGTATTCTTGTATTTTTATCGTACTTAAATATAGTAGCAATGTGACTTTATTATTAGTAAAAAGTATTCTAGCACTGATAGTCGGAGATAAGTAGATTACTGCAACGCTATCAATTTTACAGAATAGACCCATTGTTTCGCGCCATTACTTCTCCATCAAGTCGCCCTTGTTAGCGAAAAACAGCAGCTTGAAATTGCGCTTTTATTTTTTTTTTAATCCCCTGTGATTTCGGATCTAAAGGACACAGTCGAATAGACATGAATTACGTTGTTGTGGCTGTGATGTTCTGGGCGTCGAGAATTTTTTGGAAGAAGGTCGGGTGACGTCATCATACCGAAAACGGTAACTTGCACCAATAACAACAAAACGTAAACACGGCGGCAAAAGTAGCGACCTCGGCTTTTTGGGGATGCGAATGGTGTCTGGTGACCCACTTCAGAAAGGGTTGTGGCTCATTGGAGACGGTTCACACGAGTAGGTGGTCTGTCTCACAGAGAAATTGCTCAGGGAATTGTGTACACTCGTGCCATCGTCTCGCGTGAAATGAAGCTGAGTTAAAATGCGTGACGGAATTGGAAAAAGGAAAACCGTTTTTCCTTCACTTTCGCTACCTTTGGTTCCGTTGAATTGCATCTGAATAGTGGCACGTCTTCGAAAGGTGTCATTAATAAAAGACAACGGAAAACTCGTTTTGACTTTTGTTGTTTGCTTTTTTTTTTGTTTTTTTTTTGTAAATATACATGAAAAGGAAATAGGCTAATGACAATTCGCAGTTGCAACATATGAATTTTCAACAGTAAATAAATAAATAAAAAAAGCGATTTCAAAAATGTTAAAAAACCTAAGAATAATTCTTTTCTTTTTTAAATTTCTTTTCTTTTTTAAGAAGCTGTATTGTTTTTTTTTGTTTTTTTTAAATAATTAATTTAAAAGTTTAATTCAAATTATACTTATATTTATACTTATACTTTTAATCGCTAAGAAGAAGGAGGATTTGGTAGGAATAATTCCTCTGTCATTCCACCCAAGAAAAAAAATTAAAAAATGATGAAATTTTTGTTTTGGTTATATGGTTTGTCCTCTGACAGATTCTCAAATAATATTAATACCTCGTTTCTATTCAAAATTCCTATTTCAAAGTTTGACTAAAAAAAAATCATCTACGAAAGCTTTTAATAGTTTAATGCGAGAAATCTTTTAATACTACAACCCTCCAACCAAAACAAAAGAAACAGATTGTCTCCCGAAATTTCGGAGGTACTCTCGTCCCACAATCATATATACCCATTATTTACAGTGCGTATTTATTCAATTAATATATTTTTTTCTAAATTTATACAAATATTTAATGAGCCTTCTAAATATACAGATCTAGAAACGATCCAATGAATAGTTAAGTTATTTATTAGAGTAGAATTTCTTTAATAATAAGAAAAAAATACTTCTATATGTTAATTGTATTAGCAATAACTGCTTTTAGTGAAATCAGTTTATATGCATTTTTTTTTTTATTTTAAACTTATTTTTTAAACATTTTTTTTTTTAATATGTTTTCATAATTCTATATTTTTCTTTTAAAAACAAAGTAACTTGTTTATTTTTTTAACCAATTTCAATATTTTTATTCAATAATCAACATTATTATTAGATTCCATTAAAAATATTTCTGATCTGTTATTGAAAACGTTTATGAAATAGTGATTGATAAAAATAAACTGGAATAAATAAATCGGAAAGTTTGCAACAAAGACTCGTTTGATTCTCATGTTTCCTTGGTTCCCAACCCTTCCCAGTTCCTTCCTGTGCTTATCCTTATCATAATATTCACATTAAGACCAACCAATGCGAAAGCGCGGGAAAAAAAATTGGCGGGAAAATTTCCCGCCTAAAGCTTGGCGACCTACAAAGGAAGAAGGGAAAGTGTGTCACGATCAAGGGAACATCACAACAATTACGAAGTACACTACATCACCATTGACGAGCGACGTTTAGAAAAAGAATAAAAATTAAAATTTCTGTACAAAAAAAATTAAAAAGGAAAATTTATTTCACATTAAAAAACAAAAGACAAAATAACTTTGGGATTTTCTTTTAATTGTCTTTTTATTTAGTATGTTATTTCCTTTACAATATATTTAAATTTGAAAATAAATGTATAATTTTTTATTTATTTATTTTTTAGAATGAACAATAATTACAAAAATTGTTAAATTTAAATACACTTCAATTATATTTAATTAAAGCAAAAAAAAAAAGGTATTTATAAAGATCAGAGGTTCTCAAACTTTTGGTTTTCTTTACAAATTACAGAAAAACTTAAACCCTGCAAACACATAATATTCAATCAAGCAATTGAAGACGAGGAAAAAAAATTGTCTTTAGGCATGCCAGCTTATTTTTGTACTTTGTGATTTAAAATTTTTAATACAACATTAATAAATTTACTTATAATAACAGCTTAATCGTAATGTACCACTTGTGGAATCGTATTAAAAAATAAATGTTTGTTATTTTTTATTTTCTAAAATGTTGTATTCCTTTTCTTATAAATAGATGAAAGTAATTTTAAAATGAAATTCGAATGCATATGAAAACTTAAAATTTAATTTTTACAGATTTCATTTTTTTCATTTATTTCTTGAAATGAAAAATCCTCAGCTCTTGAAACAAAATATTTTAAACACTTATTTTTCTTTCATGTTTTTGACTTTTTTTTTTAACAAATTTAAATTAATTAATACAAAGAAATTTTAAAAAAAAATTAATAATTAATAACATTTTTTTCCAATTTTTCATATTTTTTTAATAAAGTTAAGGGAAAAAGTCAAAATTTTCATTTGGAGTTATTAACTTAATTTTGATAATTTTATCGTTCTTTAAAATTAAATCAATTTAATTGCGATAATTAGCAATTACTCCTTTCTTTATTCATTAAACTTTGTAATAATTATAAGAATAAACAAATAAATAATTCGTCCTTATCTAGCAATCATTTTCTTCAATCGCATTCAAAATTCAATAGAATCAAATTATGAAAAGACAATAAAATAATTAATTTGTCATTAAGTTATTAAAGCGCCATTAGCTTAACGGCTACCAGGTTTTGTTTACGGGGCGTTCTTTTTATCTCACACTAATCACTCAATACATTTAGACAACGTCAGCAATTCATTAATAAAGGCGCTCGGACGGCCTCGTTCTTGGATACAACGACTTCAAGGACACTTCTGTTTTGGCGGGAAGAAACTGTGACGTAGCAGGGCGCGTGGAGAAAATAGTGAAATCTGATACCTATGACTGTTATATAAGGAAGATTTTCTTTTTGTTCATTTCAATTATATTTTTCTTTGATAAGCAACCAAGATAAATAAAAAACATTGCACTGAGGACATTTTAAAGTTCAATTTATTTTTTAAAAGTGAATTACTTTCAATAATATATTAGAAGTAGATAAATAAAGAAATATATTAATACTTTCTAAAAATAATATATTTCTTTTCATATTTTAAGTAGAGTACGATTCTGCTAAAAAACGTTTGCTAATTAAATAAATAAATTTTAAATAAATTCTGCCAACTTTTAATTAAAATAAACTTTTTTTTTAATTAAGTTCACTTGAGTTAACAATAGTTATTACATTAAATACAAAAGTTTCAATATCGAAATTAACATTATTAATGTCATTAAAAATTGTTACTTTTGCATATTTTTTTTTACAACTGGTAACATTGTCAATATTTGATTAGATTTCATTATTGGCTAAATAAATCGTTATTACATTTAATTTCATTTGCTGAAATTACATTAAATATGATATTTTCCTACAAAACCTGTAGTTAAAGGAATTTTGTTTCAAATGATGAATTAATAAAGTATAATCGCTTGAAAAATTAAGAACCTAACTTATGATAAGCGAAATAAGTTGATCAAATTATTTAGATACAGTCCGATTAGGTAAAATCTTTTACTAACTTAAGCCAAGCATTGATAAGAACTTTAACTATTATTAATGTTTTAGTTGCTAATAAACTAAAATTTTATTAATATTAATTTAATCATTAATGAAGTTCAGTAATTTTAGTAATTTAAATAAATTACTAAAAGGTCAAAAATAAAACAAATACAAATTAATAGTTTCTTCCAGTATTGGTCTTCCTTTATAACTTCTACTTCCTTTTATTTTTATTTTATTTTTTTTTTAATAAAAATTAATTAATTTGTTGTTGGGCACAAACAATATGTTTTAATTCTTTGTTTATTTCTTTATTGTCTTTTAATTTGTGTTATTTGTAAGTATCTTTTAAATACGATTTTATCTATATTCATTTAAAACAAAATGTAAATGCACTTTTTTTTTACAATTTTTTAATTATAAAAATACTATTTATTGGAGAATTTGAGGTCACCATACATCTCAATTAAAAATAAAATGTATATATATAATTAAAATACGAATACTTTCAAAATGTCGCCTTTCGAAAAGTCCACCTGACAAACAAATGTTGGACATTTGAAAAGTACTCGTATTTTAATTGTATATATATTTTATTTTTAATTGAGATGTGTGGTGGCCTTAAATTCCCCAATAAATCAACTTAAACACGTTAATTACTTGAAAAAAAAATACTGTTATTTATTTATTTATTTATTTATTTTCACAATTCCTAAAACTTTTAATCAGTTTTTAGCAAACCGGATCTTTAAAATATTTTAATTAAAACGTTTTTAGTTTTTTTTGTTTTTTTGTTTTTGTTTTCAATCGAAATGAACAGAATTATTATATCGAAGGTTTTGACTTTTGAAAAGTGTTGTAGGAGATACGGAAACCTTAGTACATTCCAGGAAACCTTCCAAGATACCAAGAAAGAAAGAAAAAATATATCCGCTGTCTTCACGGAAGTATTTTATTTGCAGGAACTTCTCTAACGATTTATATTGTTCAGCCAATCCAGAGCTTCGTATAATTTTCAAAACAGATATTTATTTTTATTATTGTTATTTGCATTATACCTTCCTTTCCTCATAATTAATTATGCATTTTACTTCCGTTGAAGATTACAAATAAAATTACTAATTTCTGTCCTTTCATAAATACTTTTTTTCTTTTCTGTATATGTATTTTTAAGAGGATATTTTTTGTGCGTGTCTGTGTGCTGTGACTTGCAGGTGATTTCATTCAATGGAAGTTCTGATTACTTTAGACTAGAAAAACAAAACAAAAAACCTGCCCACACTTCATGAAATATATAAATTAACCTTTTTTTTAAAAAAAAAAAAGTTTTTCTAGAAATATTAGATCTTGGACTTTAAGGTATTTCATATATCTACAGTTGACTGTCAAAATAACCTGGTATCATATAAAATCTCCATAACTACACGTTAACTTTCAAAAATCCTTTACTCGTGATATTTCGCAAATTTTATTCAAATTTGCTTCTTCGGACGTTTAAAAAACTCCTTCTCTAATACATAGAATACATAACAATGATATGGCTTACAAAGGTATAATACCTTTGTAGTACCCGGTTTTTCATCACAATATGAACTTTATAAGGAATATCAAGCATAATTATGGTTTGCAGGCGTATACACTACTTAAGAACCATCAAAAATGTGTAAAAAGCATCGCAAAATGGGAATCACATCAATATTTCTTAAGAAAATCAGAATATTATGGATTGTATTTTAATAATATTGTAACATTTTGGATGTATTACACTTGGCTTCTGCATATGTTATACCTTTGTAAGCCATATCATTGTTATGTATTCTATGTATTAGAGAAGGAGTTTTTTAAACGTCCGAAGAAGCAAATTTGAATAAAATTTGCGAAATATCACGAATAAAGGATTTTTGAAAGTTAACGTGTAGTTATGGAGATTTTATATAATACTAGGTGAAAATTCCAGTTTTTTAACCTGGTATCAGTTTTATTTATGTTACAATTACTTTTCTTCCAATACTGTCTGCTATAGAGATGTCCACAGTCTGGATATACGATTTGGGTCGTACAAACTTTGTTTCCGTTAATAATGGAAAATTACGTTGGTATTTTTTTCTTTGTTCTTCTTATTTAATTATTCTATAATTTGATTGATTATTGACTCTTCTGGATCATAATAAATTTAATAATATCACTATTATTATTATTTTAAATCTTGTTCACCAAAACAAACAAGAAATGTGTCCAATGATTATAATACTAATTTAAGTTATTTTTTGCTAATTGTAACGATTATTTATTATTTTAGGTAACTATTATTCATATTTAATAATTAGAAAATTAATAAGAATGAAAAAAAAATATTAATCTTTGTAATTATAAATCTTAAAGTACGTATAGTATGTATTGTATTTCGTTAAATAAATATCTTTAAAAATTTGTGAGATTTTAAAACAATAGACGGCTGTTTTTAATTTGTTCATTAACGAATTTCATCATCACCACAAATGCTTATTGGCATTGATGAATACCATTCTAATATATTAGTAGCCAGACCTATAATAATAAGGTTAGATTATTTTGTTGATAGTTGACCAGATGTCGCTAATGCAATCTACTTACTTATATCTTTCCTATAAATATATAATTGATCAGATATTCCATCTATATTCTTTAGACAATTCAGCTTGCTGGGATTTCTGTAACCAGTTGCTAATATTCTATATGGATCTTTTTATATGTATATCATTACGAGTTCGACAACTGGATAGATCCCTGATGTTGCATGATATACAACTTTTTGGAAGTAGATTGAAATAGGACACATTGTTACGGCCTTCAAATGAATTTATAGATAAAAAACAATGTAATAGACTGTTCCAAATAAACGTCCAATGAGGGAAAGAAAGATGAATCGGGTCACCAGACCAATCGGGCCATTTCCGATTTTCTTTTTTTTGTTCTTTTTTACGTGAAATAAATATGACGAAGAAGATGCTTATAAAGTTTAGAATTATGTTTGTATTCTGAACATAAAATCAGTGGAAGAATCATAGAAGGTATTCTACTAGATAGTCAATAATCTTCTGTTTAAACTGGGATACCTGTGCCTGTATTAGCACAGTTCTTTTACTTACACAATGATTTTTCAGAAGTTGACCTAAAAACTAAATTTCGTTGTTATATGATATTAGGTACTAATTAATTTGATGACAAAGTTATAGACATCAAAATATTATATTTTGGACAAATAAGAGCTTTTGTTTCGTTTTAATTCTTTAGCTTATATTTGGTGCGCTTATATTATGTTTTCAGTGGGCTTTTTTTTTCGAAATTGGAAGTGTAAGGAAAAAAATGAAAATTTTTTTCTGACTGAAAAGGATTTACAGGAAGCATTTGATGAAGGAAGAGGACAGTACCTGTAACCACATTTCTATCATTGGTACCAATGATTGTTAGACTTTTCTTAACAGCATGTTTGAATTAGAATCCAATGACATAAGATGTATCTTTGACTTCAACATTCTAACAAGATCCACCGCAATTTTTTAATAGCAAAAAGGTGGCAGTTGTAGACTAGCATTTAGGATTCTAAAATCGATCCAAAAAGATAAAGAGAAAATTAGCAGAATAAAAGAAATGCCTTTTTTTGGGTTTTAAGCTGAGATCCTGAGACGGCCGTTTCAAGCTTGTTAGGCTCTCTTCAGCCAGAGCTACTCAGCCAGTGCAAGACCCCAAAAAGGCGTACGAGGGGAAGTATAGTTGAAGATGGAATCTTCAATGCACCCTCTATCATTAAGAAACAAAAAAGGACATTTATGTTTCTTAATTATAGAGAGTGAATTGTGGTTTCCATCTTCAAGAAAACAAGTAGATCTAGATCTAGATAGTAGAAATAAATCGTGCAATGATCCTAACAAGACGTTACTATTTTTCCTTTCTGTACCAAAGAGAAACTTTAACACAGCGATTGTTAATCCTGGATGAATGATAGTGTTACGACAGAGTGCTTATATTGTATTAGTTTATGGATCCCGAACTATTGTATTAGTTTATTTGCATCGTTACTGTTACAGGAGACTAAGAGATCATGCAATATTGCATTAAAGCTCATCACTATACTTTACTTATACTATAAATTATTAACTTTTGATAACTAATATTAATACATCATATAATCTATTGTCAACATTCTAATATACTTATAAACTCAATGTATTATAATATACTGCACTAAAAACGTTACTATCATTTTAAACTAAATATAATATAATGAATTTATATGAAATATAGACCTCCAGAACCTGTTGATTTAAAATTCCTAACAGAACTTTGGGAAAAATTATGAAATAATATACATTTCATTAAAACCTTCTTAATAAAACATAATCTGTATGTATTTAGCTTTCTATTAATTATAACAAACACACATGTATAGTGTTAAAGAAATAAGTAATTTTTATATTATAGGTTCAGAGGTCTTTTGGTCTTCTTTTGTCCTAGAGTATCAGGACGTCAGAACAAGTTGCCTATTTGGTAAAGAAGATAAGATCACCAAAGAGATACATTGTTGGAAGTTCAAATACTAATAAAATCCTGACGCAAACAACTTTTCATTTTTCCTGTAAATAATAAGGTACGTATTTAA
>JAFIDM010000002.1:38376578-38387861 GCA_023159025.1 Thereuonema tuberculata
TTTTTTTTTTATATACCAGCTTTTATTCCAGATTTTTTTAACTTGAAAATATTTCTCAGTATTTCAAGCAAAAATTACCAATAATTACAAGACCTGAGATACGTTATGAACAATCCTATGAAAACTGAATGCTTTCACTCCTACATTTTCTTTACTGGTTGCTTCCATCTCTTGGTGAGGTATTAGAAAAAAGCAAACCGACGATTGTTGAGTTGAAATGCTGATTCTCTTCAACCAAATTGAAAATATCTGAAACTGCCACAAGAACATTCGCTATGTATATCTTAAAGTTTTAAGCCTTTTCCGTGTGCGAAGTATATGCAAAACTTTTTATTTTCTTTGTTTGTAAAGTAAAATCAGGAATGCGAGATGTACGAGAGGGTGAGTTATATTCGAGTAAATACGGTATTTATTTATTAAAAACCTCTGTTACATTGAATATACTTAAACAGAAAGGTAAACAAATAATAAATCATGTTGAATCCATTTGAGCATCTAAGACCTTGATATTTCAAAATTCAAGGTGAATGCGTGGATTTAAAAAGAGCCTAAGGGATTCCCCAAAGAAGACCTTCATTTGAGGAGGGATCTGTGCTTTATACTATCCACAGAAAACTATAATCCATCAAATGGATTGGATTTAATAGCTCTCGCTGGGACAAATTACTGCTTACCTTGATTTTTTTTTCTTTACTATTTGAGGGAGTATTAGAAGCCTTGGTCAGTTTTTCATCGTTCTTGTAGTTACATCTACACCATCATAAACAACAGTAATTCAAGGTTAGAAAATCGATTCACAACTGATTAACCCTAGGCTTTGTTTCAAGCTGGATTAAGGAATAGGTTACGTAATACTGGAAAGAAGCTATAGCAAGCTCTAATATATAGTCGGTCCTAAGTTTTATTACGATCTTCCCGACTGATGATAGTCTAAGAATAATAATAAGAAAAAGAAAAAAATGTTTCAGCAACAACAATAACACCAAAGATACTTCAACATAATCTAAAAACATCTCGTTAGATGTTTGTAGCTCAATATATGAAGGGTCTAACTGCAAAAGTCACATTCTCCACTTTAGCAAATTTTTCAGGAAACATGAAAAACCTCTCATTTTAATAAAACAAGGTTTTGAAACTTGCATTTTTTAAAAAAAATATAATGTAGTCAGACAATGTGGTGTGTAATACTGTTTCAAATCATACACAACATATAACTTGGAAAAATGACTTCAAAACATGGAGAATGTGACTTTTGGTACTTACAGATGGAGAATGTGAGTTCTGCACTTGAATAGTTTGCAGAATATTACTTTTGACACCATGCGTTCTAGAAATTATCAGAGAAGATAATGTAACTCACGATATTATTTAGTTTGTTTAGAGTGAAAAGTTTAAATACATTGTTTCTTGAAGAAACAAATTTTACAAATTATTCTCACAATATAGAAATAAAACAAAACAAAAAAAAACTATAGATTGTCATCAAAACAGTTCAGTTTATTGAACAAAATCAGATCTGGAAAGTCTGCAGTTCATCTACAACGTGGCATTCCTCCTCATATTCTCCTGGCACATGTATTTCAGGTCCATCCAAAACATTGACGAAAAATTTCAAAATCTTCATTAGATCGCCACTCTTCTCAGTAGTGTTTTTCCTTGAGTTCTCTTCCATTTCAGTGGTGTATTCACATGCTTCTTTGGACTTCGCCAATATTTCTATCAATAGGTTTAACACTTTGATCCATTATTAATAAAAAAAGAGGACATCACAATAAACTTTACACTTCACTCTTACCCAAACATAACCTGTTGCTGACTGTGTCACATGACTACATCACGTGACCAAAATACAGCTCCCCATTGGCTGAGTGGAGAATGTAAGTTTTGCACTAGAATCCTCAGTGGAGAATGTTAGTTTTGCTCTAAAACGTGATTTTCAACATTAAATTTATATAAGAGAATAATAGTTTTGAGAGCTGAAACCTTCAGAATAAGGTACAGTTCAATGTGAACAATAATAATACATCAATAACTCATTTCCCGCCAAAAGTGGAGTGACTTTTGCAGTTAGGCCCTTCATATATATAAAACAGGGATCACAGATACAAGCAGTGTGGTTGGAAAGCTTTTGAATGAGGACATATTATAACACTTTTCTTAACATGCAGTTGTTTTTATTTTCCCTGTTTTATTATTCAAAATACAATATGCTCGAGGAAATCGAAATCGTTATTGTGTTGGCTTTAAACTTAGCTTTCACAATAATAATTACTACTAAATTTGGCTGTTGCAATGCAACTATAGGCTAGCATTAATATCCAGCTCCTACAGAACAAAGATACAAAATTTTATTAGGAATGACACTAAAATAACGGACAAGACAGGAGTGAACATCAAACTAGATATTTTAATTCTAAAAATTAAAGAAAAGTGTATAGATGTAATTGATATTGCTATCCTCCCAATTGATGATAACAAGCAACAAATTAACTTGCGGAAAAAAATACGGAAGTATAGGAACTTGCTACGAGGTGAAAGATTTGTATATAATTGAAGTCAGTAAAAAAGTCATAAATCATTATCTCTATAAATGCAGTGATCCCAAACTGTAGAGCGAAATATCGCAATGTACAACTTCTAAAGTATTATACAACAAGAAACGTAATTGGACACAATACTGTTATAGTTGGAAAGTTCTTGAACATCTTTGAGGAATAGCGTTATTTTTGGTTAATAATTATCTTCCCCCATCCAGGAATGTTGTAGAAAAAAATGAATTGTAATAATAATAATAATAATAATTACAACTTATAACCAACAAGACACTGCTGGTTGTAATCTCTTGATCTCAAAAACTAGAAGAAATATTTTCTGATCAAAATTGCTGTCCCCAAATACCTCCACTGAGCATTTGTGGATGTGTACTTTCTGACTTGTTAAGATCCGAGAAAGCTGTGTTGATGCTGGGACTTTTCTTTCTGAATTAAACTACATTTAATGTATGTTTTGCTAAAGTTGTCTGTCTGAAATTTTCATTCCGTTCTCAAGTAGATTGGGAAGAAAATGCGAAAAGATCAACATAGCAAGGAAATAAAAAAAATGATGACAGAATTGCAGATGCATTATAATATGATTTTCGTAAACAATTCCTTTGTTTTCTCTTATTTTACTTAAATTCAAAATTTAATTATTTACAACAAACTTTTTTTTGATTTTATTGTGGTTAAAGGTAACGTAGAGGGAAAAAAACAAAAAAGAATAATTTGATTTGATATCTTCAAAACCTAGATCGGCAATACGAAGCCAAGAAATTGCAATTCGCAGTATTCCAAACGTCAATAATCAAACTTTCATGTAACCAAGGTTGAATCCTACTGAAAATAAAACTCAATTTTCAGTTCTACATTTTCTGGAATTTCTCTGAAAATTTTCCAGAATCGGAAATCAATGATTTCTTAACAACAGTGACTCTAGAATAAAGAAAATAACTCTAATGGCTCAGATTCTCAATCTGACGGATCTTAATGGGAATTAAAGGTCGCGTCTGCAAAAGCAATACAGTTCTTGCTTCGAAAAAGCAATTGATTCAAAAGTAATTGGTTTGAATCAAATAAAATTGTCTTGGAGATAGAGGAAGTTGGCCTCTATGGACATCAACAAATAATGACAAATATTGGATCAGAAATAATGAATTCTTTGAATTCTATCGAAAAATTGATGAGAAAAAAAAGATTGGATGAAAATATCAAAATTAATCAAATTAGGAATCTATTCGAAAATTTCGTAAACAAAAACACTCCTAAGATACTCAGATGATAATATAATGTAACAAGATTAGAAAGGTGATGGTCAACTTTCGAATACCCATGTGGTGTAGTCCAAGAAAACAGTATACCATAAACAGTGACAACAATTTTTAAAGTATTTATACGTCATTTGTATTATCACGATTATAATGACACTTTTTTTTTTTTTTCTTTGACTGACTTGTTGATATTTAAGCAAAACTATAGTCCGACCACGATAATGTAACGATTGGATGTCAGCACTAGCCTCTCTCAGAGGTTCCGAAGAATATTACGTTACTGCTATAAGACAAAACAAAAACAAAAATTTAGTTTTAATTTAAGTCCTCCAATTCCAATTCCATTCGGAAATAATCTTCAACCTCTAAAATGATTTTTCGAGCACTGCTCTGTAAAATACTCTGGGGAGACTTCGGAAGGAAATTAATAGAGACCTGTGCTTTGAGGCGCGCTTGTTTGTGATTGGCTGAAAAACAAATACGTCATAATCACGTGGGGTTCCGTCTGATCGTCACGTTATCGTGGTCGGACTATACTTCACTTTTGTAATTCTTAACTAGTTTTAATAAATATAAGTATAGTTTAGATGAAGGACAGTTAGCTTTAATGGGGTTTTGTCTACTAAAATCATCAAGAGATAACGTTTATCTATCGTTAAAATTTCAGCTTACTAAGCTAAGTAACTTTGGATTAGCATGATTTTTTTTTGCATTTTAAAATCTACTGTTGTCCTTAACTCCTTAGATCAATATCTCAACATCAACAAATCTTCTTTATTACAAATCTATCAAACCTACGATCAATTTATCTCTAAAATTTCAGCTTCCTAGGATTCATAGTTTTTGAGCTCCTTGATCACATACTGACAGACAAGAGTATTCCCTCTTAAAATTTGCATTAGAAAATTCTTTTGTTCTAACAATTTTCCTGTCTAATGCAGTGCAGCGAATATAATGAAAATGTATATTAAAAATGAGAAGAAACACATTTTTATAGAGATTTATTACATCTGTGATCAATTAGTGGTATTTAATTTTTTAAAATAAAGTAAGTAATAGTTTTCTGTAGTTTATTCATAGATTCAAATAGATTAATATTTTCTTTTAAAATACAGTCCTAAATACAATTATGCCTACTAAGTACAGTATTTCGTCAGACCTATGACTAACCTACTTAGACATCTTAACCTACTATAGAGTTGTTCAATTTGAAAATTATAGTGTGACAGATCAGTCGTGACTAACGAGATTTCTCGAGATTCAGGTAAAGTCCGAGACAATAGCCTCTTGCCGAGGCTTCTCGCAAAATGTCAACACACACTATTTTACAAAGCAGCGCAAGTAAAATTATATTGCAAGTAGAAGAGGATTTTCGGAGAGAATTAGTTAATGGAGGACCTCTTTTACAATAAATTCATCATGTAGCATTTTCCTACTGATAGAAAGTCACAGTACTACATTTCTTGATACCTGGAAAGAGGCTATGTCAAGATCTCGGGCTTCCCGTGAATCTCAAGAAATCTCGTTCGTCAAGACTAATCTGTCAGACTATAAATAATTACTTACATAACATAACATAACATGCGTATCTTTGAAACAATGCGTTCATACCATCTTCACAATTGTACTCTTATACAATACACTCAAATTATTAAAGATATCTAAACAATTGTACATTCAAATCATTGAAGACTTCGAAAAACGTGTAAAAGTTCATAAATTCAAATTTATAAAACTTCTGTCGAATCCTTTAACCCTTTCTTAAATAAGCCAACTGAATGATCACTTATCTTAATCCCTCTATCCTTATTAATACTGGAAACAATTGATGGATCAGCGCCTCAACAATAAATCTTTCTCTTTCATTCTTAATCTATACATTACTAAAATCTTTTATTTCTCTGTCTGTTTGTCCGACGCAAAGCAACAATGGAAAACGTCCTGTTTCATTGTTGCCAGGAAGTCGACAAATGCACAAAGCGCAATTGTTCTGATTCCAATATTCACAATGTTAGTGCAACAATGGAAAACGGTTTTTCGTTGTTCATTGTTGCTAGGAAGTCGACAGATTCAAAATGAGCATTGTTGAACTTTAAATTTTATGTGAAAAAATTTCTACAATGAAACGTACACGATGGGAACCTGCAACCTTTTGATCCGAAGTCAGACGTCCTATCCATCAGGCCACGGGGAAATAACTCATTAATTTTAGCCTACTAGATTAAAATTTAAATTTCAATATTCATTTTTTTAGCTCCTCTCCGTCAACAATGGTGCGCGCTATCAAATAATGAGTTCATTCAAAAAGGAATAAAATATCACTTTTCGCCATAACCGCTTAGAATTGATTCTTCTTAGATTATCTCATACTTACCAGGGGGAGACATGGGGATGGCCTAGTTTTATACAAAATATTAACGATGGAAATAGTCATTGTTGAGGTGCTGATTTATCAATAGTTTCCGTATATTAATAAGGATGATTATCACTTAAGACTACGTCATTTGTGAGTAGTCTTGTAAGTGATATTCAATTTTCTGGTTTTAAGAAATTCGCTTATTAATAGATGTTTCTTAATATGAAGAGGATCTGTTTCTAAAACAAAAAACAATGATTTATGGTTAAAATTATGAAGCAGACAGAATCCTTCCTTAGTTATTTTAAAGCAGGAGCTATTCCGTCGCTTAGTTCATACATAAAAGGTCTTTGAAATAAAGAGCTAAAAATTGGAGTAAGTTTTTTATCCCTGTGATCCTCTTGAGGGAGTAAAAACAATAAAGACACAATAACAACATGTTCTGGCCAATTTTAGAATCTAGAGATCAAGGAACACTATCCTCAAAAGCTTAAGCAGCTTTATCTAGAAAGACAAACCTTTTCCTCTATCCTTGCTTCATGTCTGGTGTTTTGAAGCCTGAGACGCTTATGTGAATTGATTAACAATTCTGCAGCTTTTAAAAATTTGTAAAATTTCTCTGGATGAAAACTGTTTTCAGAATTAGGAATATGTTCTAGAGATAATTCCACCATGAAAATTATAGTTGGTGTGGGAACTTTAGAACGCCAGCGGGGAAAGCATTTCCGTATGAAGATTTATATGAATATATTTGGAAACTAGGTATTACCAAATTGGAAATCTAACAATTGTCGTTTATTTATCTAAACGCACGGATTAATAGAAAAAAAGAATCGTAATAAAAAAGCTTTAGAATGCAAATTTAAGTCGAGATATAACATCTTCGATCAAAAAATTATAGAACTATATATCTTAAGCTGAAATTTTAACGTAGATTTAGGTTAATGAGGCTCCATAATGATTTTGGTAATTCAGATTTTGGTGATTCAGATCAGGCTCTAAGGGCTTATTGCCCTCCAAATGAGAGATGGCCGCCCTGTTTTTGTGAGATCTGCGCATGTATGATCGATTAGTCTGGTCAGGCACTTAGTCTGGTCAGAGGACGTCGCCATTACGGTAATCGCTTGTTATTGTCCTCCAAATGAGAGATGGCCGGCGGAAGTTTGAACTGCGCAGCCCTTCCGGTAGCTGATCAATTATGTTTTCCTGTCACAATGGACGCCCGTCGTCTGTTTTCACTGAGAAAGACATGTTGATAACGCCAAATTAAAACTTCTCTCGACTATTTAGCGCTATTTCAATACCAGTTGCTAACAATAAGTATATATATAAATAAATAAATATATATTATTTATAAATACAATGCTCTTTTGCAAAGTAACAAGCACAATGGCGGCGTCCTGTCATAAAATCAGACGGAAGTGCCTGACCAGACTAATCTATGATATATGCGCAGATCTCACAAAAACAGGGCAGCCATCTCTCATTTGGAGGACAGTACTTTGCAAAACAGCATTGTAATTAGAAATAATATATATTTAATTATTTATATAAATACTTATTGTTAGCAACTGGTATTGAAATAACGCTAAATAGTCGAAAGAAGTTTTAATTTGGCGTTATCAACATGTCTTTCTCAGTGAAAACAGACGACGGCGTTCATTGTGACAGGAAAACATAATTGATCAGCTACCGGAAGGGCTGCGCAGTTCAAACTTCCGCTGGCCAACTTTCATTTGGAGGACAGTAACCCATTAGCAAATAAAGGAGGAGGACAGAGAGGATCTTGGACCTCCATACCCACTCCCAAATTTTTGAAATGATCTTTTTTTTTTCCCTGACTTCTTAACAATGCCCTCAAATAAAATCCTATACACAGAGACACCCCTAGCCTAAAGGCTGATTGTATATTTCTTATTTTTTATATTTCTTTTTAAAAGGTTTCTTACCAGTGCAGTGCTGGAAAACGTTAAAGTTAACAAGACGAAATATAGGATGATACTGGAAGATCCTTGTTTGAGGGATTTTTCCACTCCGGGTTGAGCTTACTCGATATTTCGGTCCGGTGCCTCGGGTCTTCTTCAGGAGATATTTACATTAAGATTGGCGCAAATTTAACTTCCGTTATTAGTTTCCCGGATAGGTCAATATACGTCTCCTGAAGAAGACCCGAGGCATAAAGTTTCAGATTTTTATAAGCAGTAGTTAAAAAGATAAGGGGAGGTGAAACCACCAGCACTTTATGAATCACCCGGTATGTATAACTATATACATATTCAGTATATAGGCCTATACATATATACTATATTCAGTAAATTATTTACAAGAAAACAAAATAAATAAATAATATTTCAGGTATAATTTATTTCGTTCTAACTTTAAACGTAACGAAAACGAAATTCAAATTTTAGCGTAACGAAAAACGAAATCACTTTTTTTTTTCCTGAAACGAAAAACGTAACGAATCATTTTTTATTTCGTTTGCCAGCTGTGCTTCTTGTGTACAAGATTAAAACAGAGAAACAACGTTTGGAATTCTGATAAGACGAAAGTAATTCAGAACGAAAAAATTAAATCTAATTTGAAATAATAATAGCTATTCAGTCAATTTGGTAGAAGAGAATGATTTCTTAAACCATCTTATCTTTCAGAGATAATTTTGCGAAGTTTTATGTTAATTCATTTAATAATCTTTGAAATAGGTAGGAAAACCTGGCGGCAAATGTTGAGTTAAAACCATAAAGATTGGAAAATGTGATATTACATTGTAATTCCTAAATATGACAAAGTGTAGAATCACAGAACATGTAATAAAAAAAAAACACAAAATCTGTAATAGAATTTAATGTGATCGTTATAAAACAGCAACACGATTATTTAGTTCATATCATTTAAAACATATTCTGTTTAATTTTAATATTTCATTACAACACTTGTAATTCAGTCCTTTGAATTATTCCTTTGGGATAATTGATAACTCCTTGATTGCTTTATTACATTTCCTAGCAATCAACTGTTCGTTATCTGTATTCAGTAATATAATTAATTAGTTTTGTTTTGACTGTTTTGCTTTCAGAACATTGCATTTCCAGTTGGAATAGGTTTCCAGTTTATAATTATTAATTTAGACAAATTATAGTTTTCCCGACTCTTAATCAAATCTATGAAAAGCAATTATTCAAATATGAATAAAGTAAATCAACTAATAAACAAAATTGATACTTAAAAAATGATGAGTTGACATTTAATAAGAATAGGATATTACATATACATCTCATTATTTTTACATTCAGTCATAAAATGTTTAAAATAGTTGAGTTTTACAATAACAGATGCCGCTGAGATACCTGGAGTATTTAATCCTTAGGAATCGCGAAGTCCTTCTGCTAATCTTTCATGACCTGAATTATAAAGATTGAAACATTAACTTTATAATATAAACGGAGACAGAAATAAATGATAACAGCTAAATCCTCTGAACGATGTTTCGTAACAAGTATTGAAAAACGAAAAAAAGTTCAAATCAAACATTTAACACAATCAAGTCTATTTTGTAAACAAGATAACTAAAAAAGCATTAATTCTTATAATTTTAGTTATAAAGCCAATATACGTTATTATGATATCTATTCAGTTAACTACTTATACTTACCTTATCAAACACGAAACTTATAATAAGTGAAATTATATAATGTGAACTCCATATTGACTTTGATAGAGCTTTGTAGGACTTAGATGAAAAATTACTATTATACGATTCAGTTGAAGAATTCTTAACTGGATAAAACAAATTTATAACCGTGTATTTTATAAGAACAACTATATCTAGGTTATCTTGAAAATATTCGAAAGTTGGACGAAAATTATAATTTCTTTAAATAAAAAAAAAAAATTTTAAACATTCAGAAATTGATGATTTTTTATTTTTTATTTATCTTAAATTATATTTACTTTCTATTTGTGAAACCACTTATTTAAAATTAATTTCTGATGAAAGAAAGAAAAAATATTATTATTATTATTAATTTTGAAAATAAAATAATTTAGTTTTAATAATAATATTTAAGATTGAATATGAAAGGACTTTTAATCTTTCAAAAAAATCACAAGAGTTAATTAATAAGTACATCACCTTGGGCAACATCATCTAAGCAATAGATCTTTTGAAATAAACTGTTTGGGAAAGTAAAAAAAAAAAATTCTTCAATTATTCACGGTAAATTTCAGTGTACTAATTCCCTTTTTTTTTCCTTGTGGAATATTCTAGAGAAACCCAAATTACGCACGGCTGAGATCGAGGTCGAGGCAAGAGGGGTTTGCAAAGCAACAAGGAACCAAAACAAAAAACAAAAAAAAAAATGGGGGAATGAAAGTAGGGATGACTACGTTAGAGTTGTAGGTCAAAGGTCGAGGAGGGTTACCAGACGGAAGGAAATAGCAATACGACCTTTCTATTGTTCTATGAAAAGAGGATATTGCTACTGACGGGGTTTTTAAAAAGTAGTTCTTCCCCCTTCAAAACTAACAAAATGAACAACGCATCCAAACAAAAGACAGGTAATGTCTGCGGCAGTTAGGCCTAAACACGCATCAAAACATAGGGGGGCTTCGCTTCCTTGTCTGGTTCATTTTTTTTTCTTTCTGTAGACACTTCTGAAGTTTAGATTTTATCGTCAACTATTGTTAAAAAAGGCCCAAGGCCTTCCCTTTCACTTTTTTATTTATTTACTCATCTGTTGTTTCTTAGGGAAAGTTATTTTAAACAAATTATGACTTCCAAACTTGCTTTTTTTGATTTAAAAAAAAAAGTAGTCCCCGATCTACGAACGGTTCAATTCTTTGTGGTTGATAGGAAATCGAATTAGATAGTAAGTCGAAAATGTGCAAAAAAAGAAAAACTGAATAAATAACAAATTAATCAAAGTGTAGCCTCCAAAAACAAAATAAACAACAACAAAAATCAGAATAAAAAATAAGTTTAAAAAATTCATTTGCCAGCATTCCGACAGCCTCAGTTATTATTATTTATTGTGATTTTCTTGTTGCTTATTTTGTTTTGAAGGCTTCACTTTGTTTATTCTAAACATCTCACCAAATTTAAATGTAAAACAACTACATTTAA
>JAFIDM010000002.1:38388261-38413009 GCA_023159025.1 Thereuonema tuberculata
GATGTTTAGAATATTTAATAGTAGAGGCTTTAGAAGGAAAGATCTACCAAAAAAAGTATGGAAACTTCACTTTGTTTATTCTTGTTATCCTCCGTACCGAGATCTCGCCGTTTACTGGTGGCTATTCAACCGTGAAAACCAGAAAACATCTTGACGCACACGCACCGTATCTTGTCTTAAATAAGCTAGAACAGTCGGCGACCACGTTGGTACCGGTGTTGTCAGCAAAGAACAAGAAAGAGCTCCTCCTGTGGACATGGAACATCAGCATCAGATGGTTGGGAAAAAAATGCTGATCTGATGATTCGCAGTTCCTATGGATCCTATCATCCTACTGACGGAAGGCTGAGAATTTAACAAAAATAACATAAGTTCACGGAACCGTCGTATTTCTGTCAAAAATATAATCAGTGTAACGGTGTGAGGAATGTCTACGAATACATTGGATCTCTTTCTATATGTCTGAGCGGCGTGTCGTATCATGTCTGAACATGTCTGAGCATGTTTGAACATTGTCACTGATCAGTTTCATTTCTTCGGGCCTACACTGCAGTGGATAATGCCTCTCATGAGACCCGAATCACCATGGAAATGTTTCAGGAATATGACAACGAGTTTTCGTTGCTTTAGAGGCCTAAAGCACCACAGTCCCGGATCTCAACATCATTGAACATCTTTCGAAAAAAAGCCTCAATATTGGGTCTTCGTTCGCAACTGCGAGACACAATCTTGTATACATGGTATAGCTTTCCTGCACAACGTTTTCAGCATCTACTAGAATCCATGCCAAGACGAATGCAGACCGTTCTGAAGACTAAAGGGTACAACACGCTACTAGATAAGAGTGCCTAATAAAGTAGTATCTGAGTGTATCTATAATATTTCGTTTTCTTTTAGAGTTTTCTCTTTGATCACTGCTGTGATTGTAAAAGATTGAGTCTATACAGGCAAATTATTTAATGTTTTAATTTTATCCCTTTAAAAAAACTACAAGGTCAATTCTTCTTTCCAGCAAAAACTGTAAATTCAATCAGTTTTGACAGACACAGTTCACGATATATCGAGAGGCTATAGAACACAGATCCCTCCTCATTTGGAGCCGTTGGGCATCAAATATTGAACGATTTAACCTTGGATTTCAAGATTTATTCTTGTCTTCGGGTTTTTGTTCTTCCTCTTTTTAATAAATGGGAGATTCAATGAAGATTTAATAAAAAAAAAATTAAATTCCAGAATCAGAAATAAATAGATTAACAAAAAACAAAGAAAATTATACATTGAAATGAAAGTAAAACGCAATGGTTTTCAACCTTGACATGAAATTTTTTTTTTAAAAAATGAAGAAATGGACTATTCCAAACCAATTTAAAATTGACATCAACAATTCTAAAATTTGGCAAATCTAAAGGATTTGATAAGAAACTACAAATTATTATTATTATTTTTTATTATTCACGATTTTCCCAATTCTACCTTATTTCCTGTGATCACTGCAGTTATGGAAGATTCTTAGCTGAAGCTGCAATAATTTTCAAAGTCCTGTCACTCGTTTCAACGTCTTAACCCACCATCCACCTTTGCAATTTGCCTTTTTCCTTTGTTTTGTTTTTTTGTTTTAATTTTTTTATTTGTTTGTTTATCTTGCTATTTTGTTTACATATTATTACAATATGTTTTACTTAAGTAAATTTATAATTATTCCTCTTGTGTATTTCCGTATAATAGTAAAAATAGACCATATACACAAAAGGAATACAACAAAAAAAGCTTAAAAATAACATGTTTCGGGATAATCTCCCATCATCAGATTACAATATAAAAATATACAAAATCGGAACCTACAAGTCCCGAGTAAAACTTTAAACAGCGTAAGAACATAAAAAAATTTTTTCTTTATTTTTTTTTTTTTTTTTTTCCTTCTTTGTGTTCTTCCCCGTTATCGTTCCCCCTTTTAGTTGACCCGTTGTTTGTAAACTTTGCCATGTGCTCTGTTCTCTTGCCATCCAAGTTCATCCGATCTCCACTAGCGGGCACCACCTGGACGTCATTCTTTCCTGATTCGTCCTCCAATTCACCAATGGACAATCCAAGCTATTCATTGGTCCTCTTTTCCTTAAATAGAGGAATTGACAGCTACTTAGATCACTTCCCACTGAAGAGGCCTCGTCTAAAGAGAGGCGAAAGCTCTGGACCTCCAATGTTTTAATGTTTTTTAACCTTTTATGCTTGTGTGCAGGCTGAACTTTTATCTATATTTATTAGCACACGTAAAAACTTTTTAGTATAAAAAATTTTCAAAGTAATAAGTTTAACAATGCTAATGCTACAACTTTAACAAACCAATGGATTATAAAAATAACAGCAATATAGGAATTATAACTAATAATGACAACATTTCATCTCATTTAATACCATAGTCAAGAGCATTAAGAATAGAAACTTCAGTATTATAACAAGGAATGGACTTGGACTTAATAATAAGCTACTCATAAAATTTTCTAAGGTAATCGTCCTTCTCAATGGCATAAACAATTGGATTGCCTGTTAGTATATTGTGTCCAGTTGCCTTGTGATGATTATTAGTAAGATATTGCTTGTTATTACCCTCGATGGCTCTTCTATGTTCATTCATTCGGAGACTAACCCTTCTTTTGGTCTCTCCTATGTACCTTCATGTTTTAGCACCTCCTTCACATTCTATTCCATAAACTGCCGCCATCTTGTTTTTATTATTAACAGCTACTTTATGGGAACATACGATGCTGCCAAGTGTGTTTTTTGCTTTGTGTGCCAACTTTACATTGAAATTTCTTAACAACGGAGTCAATTTTGTAGTCAAATTCTCTTCGAAAGGAATGGAAACATATCTTGTATTAACATTGCCTTCAACCCTTTGGTTCCTTCCAGCCTTTAAGATCTTATTAATATATTTATTAATAAAATGCATGGGGTAGCCATTACCTGAGAAAATATTCCTAAAATTTGGAATTCATTTATTAAGAGTATTTCTTTACTACAAATTTTGACCACTCTTTTTATAGCTATGCATAAAGAGTTAACTTTGTATTTAATAGGTCCAGCTGCAGAAAAGTGTAATTTAATGTTAGCATTTGTCTCTTTTCTATAAACAGTAGTATCAAACTGCATGTTATCTCTGATTACTATGACGTCTAGGAATGGGATCTTTCCTTCAAGTTCAAATTCTATGGTGAACTGTATATCCTAGTCTATACTATTAAAAACATCCAAGACTTGGTTAATTTTGTTTTTATTGATAATAATGAACGTATCATCAACGTATCGGCACATTAATGATACATTATTAGTGACAGTGTCAACACCCCAAACTTGCTGCTCTGTATAGTTCATAACTATTTCAGCAATTATAGCTGACGAATTAAGCCCCATAAATAATCCATGCTTTTGTAAGAAGACACTTCCATGAAAGGTAAAACACTGCATATTAATCAATGCTTCTATCATACTGATTAATACATTTAACGGTACTAGATCCTTCTTGCATTTATTAATATCTAATGCATAAACAAATTTGATGGTATCTTTTATTAGATTTACAGATAAGGATGTATATAGACTAGTAACATCAAATGACACCATACAATCATCAACCTTTAATTTCACTTTTTCAGTTCTTCTATGAACCCCATATTATTACTTATACAGAATCTGGATTTATAAACCAATTTAGTTAAGCCTTGGACTATAATTCTAGATAATCCCATTATTGCAGTATTTCTACAAGCAATAATGGGTCTGATTTTGTAAAAACCATTATCCTTACTCTTATAGATTTTTGGTAAACCTTTGAACCTGGGTAGTATCTTATAAATATTAATGTGCTCCATGTCGTCTTCATCGATAATACCATCCTTATTCAAATTCCTGATGATTTTCCTCATCCTAAATACTGTTAGTTTCTCAGTATTCTTACTACACATCACACCTTTAGTATCATTCAAAAACTGTAGGCAACTCTCTTCATATGTATCCTTGTTGAAGGCAATTACTGCACCCCCTTTATCTGCAGTAGTCATCATGATTTTATGCTCTTTGGTACCTTTAACAATATCATCTAAGGCAATTGACTCTATAGGGCTCAAAACACATTTAGTAAACTTTCGCTGTTTGATTCTGTTTAATTCTGCGCCCACCCTCTTTCTTAAGACTTTTCTGACACCTTCATTATCAATGAATCGTATTTCCGACTCAAATCTAGTTGCCGTACTGTAAATGTTGATATTTTCCCTACCAATGTTGAAGTTTAAACCTTTGCTCAATAGATTTCTTAGAGATACGTTGAAATTAAAAGAACGTTGAAATTAAATGTATCTTGATGATACATGGATTATTATCCCGAAACATATTATTTTTAAGCTTTTTTTGTTGGATTCCTTTTGTATATAAGATCTATTTTTACTAAATTTATAATTCTTCTTCTCTTTTTCTTCTCTTACTCTGTGATTTTTTTTTTCTCTTTTAATTTTTTCTACCAACAACAACATGACTGCCACTTCGCTGTATTTCTCATTTTATTTCTGTTGGTGTTTGTGTATATTTCCGGTTTTTCTCCTCATTTACATCTTAAAAATGACTACCGAATGCTAGCTAAAACTGTCGGTTTTTTAACTGTGTTTTTTATTATTTATTATTTGACCGAAATTTATTATGTCGACCCTTTTATACATCTTAAATGTTAAGCTTGCACTTTCATCCTCCTATATTACATTTTTTTTTTCTTTTGCCACTGATTCTTTCCTGCATTTTAAATTGACAGTTTTCTTCAAAATTTTACCTATTTCCGGTTTACAAAAGCACTTAACACTCTGATTCAATTAACGTAGAAGTGTCATTAATCTGTGTTTTTCTAGCATCGAAGACATTTGATAAATATCTTGGTCGTCTAATGTTTTCGTAACACCTTAACTTCAATGTGTTGATTTTACTCCTGTTGTAATGAGAAGTGTGGGTCCGGTAGCTAATGGTTTTGGAGCTGGACTGAGAATTGGAGAAGCCAGGTTCAATTTCCGCCGGTGGTCGGGATTTTTCAAAGATTGTTACTGCTCCATACGGACTCTGGGAGCAATTAGCCTTCTGTCAAGTGGGTACCCGCTTTCTTACTCGTGATTAAAGGCTGGCGGACATGGGGATTGCCTTCCTACCACAACTTATCCCCAACTGCTCACCCATGGACCTGCAGAGCCTGTATTGAAATACCTTTTCTTGTAACGAGAAGCCTGTCTTCTTCCTGAAGTTATCACAGAAAGTTTCCAATTCATTCATTAAAAAAAAAGACCTTTCTGTTGTCGACATTAATGATTACGTGATTGCAGAGAGACAGTATCTCTGACGTCAGACTAAATGCTTGAAATCTAAAACCATCAGAGCAAATATTACAACCAATGGTGTACCCTTCCATCCAACCCAAAAATAAAGAAAGAAAAAGACAAGAAAACAATAAAAAACAAAGAAAAACCTTTATAAAAGCACTGACGTGTCTGTGTCTTATTATTTTGGAAAGTGATCATTGAAACAATTTATTTGAATGGACTTTTTACAATATCCTTAGCCCCACCCCCTCAAACCGTAATTCTGGATAATTCTGAAAATATCTTATTCCTAAATATTAAATGTTTGACATTCACCTAAATTTCTTTCTAATATATTTAAAAAAAGCCAAAAACAAAACAAGCTTCCTCTCTCCCTTCCTCTTACATCGCATAGTAATTAAACTACCAAAGGTATAAAGACTTGAGTTTAGTCTAACGATTATAAGATCAGAAATAATTTCTGTATGCTATAATTAATTTCTAAAAATATATACTAGAGTACATATTAATGCATTCAAAACATTTGTAATAAAATTATTTAGATAAATTAAATCATTTACAAAAAAAAAAACCATAAGAGCAAATTTCATTGTAACTTTAACAATCTGCAATTTGTAAACTTTATTATTTGATGTATTAAAGTGTTTTTGTAAATCTCCTTAATCACCTATCTTCTGAATCTAATCATTCAATAGAATATTTACATTATCTGTTGCTTGCCTATCATTTCTTTTGGTTGTATTTGATTTTATAGTTCAGTGGTTCTCAAACTCGATC
Organism: Thereuonema tuberculata; assembly: GCA_023159025.1. Taxonomy (NCBI): domain Eukaryota; kingdom Metazoa; phylum Arthropoda; class Chilopoda; order Scutigeromorpha; family Scutigeridae; genus Thereuonema; species Thereuonema tuberculata. Next base: position 38,394,387 of record JAFIDM010000002.1, read on the forward strand.
GCAGCCAATCTCATTTTTTGAACTGTAAACACTTCTCAACCTCTTCCATCCAAATAAAATCTCTCATCATCAAACAAAAATACGACCACACAAATATCCGCTCATCCATATCCTTTCTAATTCCTTACGTTTGTCATTTAAAAAAATCATGACAACAGTTGTAGTCTCGGCTAAAAGAAACCTTCAATCAATTCGAATCTGTCCATATGGAGTCCATAATTTCCGTATATACAGTGCAACTTGGATAATTCGAAGCTGAAGGGACCACTACAAAACTTCGAATTATCCAAGACTTCGAATTAAACAAGTTACATCTTTTAACTTTAATTTCAGGTTCACTGAATGCTTGAAAAGATTATTCTGTCAATAAGTAAATATTTATTCAGAAAGATCATGGTATGAAATACTTAAACATTATAAGTATGTAAACAAAATAAGATTTATATTACGTAAGCTACAGTACATATTACATTCAATACAGAAAATTATAGTTTTTCAAAAAATTGTGCAATGTCTGATTGTTTTGTAGAATTCAGTCGCTTAAGGTTAGCAAAATTATATTTAGTGAACGGAAAACAGTTTCACTTATGTTGGTTTGTCCTTCAATGTACCGACGAAATTCGGCGCTATCCTGTACTCGTTGGCGATTTGGCATTTCTTCTTCACACCCTTTTCCACCTCGCGAATGAAGGCGACCTTTTCAGCGAACGTTAAATTCTTGTACACGCGTGGTTTACTGAAAGACATGGTGACACTGACAGCAGGAAGCTCGAATGGCGTCTGAAGCGTCACATGTCGAATGGCGTCACGTGTCGAACGGTGGCGGGAAGGGGATTTCAGTTGTCACATGTCGAATTTCTTAAGGATGAAACGCCGAAAAGTCGTTATGGTTCGAAATTTTTCATTAAAAACTTCGAATTAAGGAAGTTGAACTTCGAATTATCCACGATTTTTTAACATTGATTTAATAAGAAATTCATGGGACTAAGAGAAATCTTCGAATTAACCACGATTTCAAATTAAAGACGTTCGAATTATCCAAGTTGCACTGTACTTTCTTAATTTGTATTTCAAAGTAGTGTGAAGTGAGAAGGCTCAACATAACAAAATCTAGATAGTCTCTCCTAATCTATATCAGACGTTCTTATCATTTTTTTCACCTGAACACCATCCATTCTTTTCATTATATTCCAAAGTTCACGAAACAAAAAATGTTTTCACGAAAAAAAAAATATTTTTTTTTTGGTTGGAAAGTCATTACTTCGTTTGTAAATCTCCCTCCCTCATTCAGAACTTATTTTTGTTCGGTATTAAGACCTTCATAACCCTTCCCATATTTGGGTAGGTCTATGGATGTGAGTATCACAGATTGAGAACTGCTCAGTTATATGAATCATTAAAAATCAACAAAATTGAAACATTTAGGCTTATGTTTTAGGAAGAATATATATTTTAAGAAAAACCCAGTAAATCCCCTTATGAAAAGGCATCCGTTTTAACAGTTTTTTTATGCTACGACACTTTTCTTTTTAATTCGATGTTCATCAAGGTAGAATTAATTATAAACTCAATTACCCTCTATTTTCTTACAGACACTACTGTGAAATCTTAGTCATTTTGATATTAACTTTGATAATTTCCCCATCCACCGGGAAATGTCCTCAATTTTTTTGCTGTGACTAAAGATAATATCACCTTTTTTTTCTACAGGTTTAGGAGATAAGAATAAGAAGATAAAAAGGGTAAAAAAAAAAAGGCACGTGTATTCACGGAAGAGGGAGTCACCTTGAAGATGAGACTTAGGGTAGGGAAAAACATTGAGGGTCATAAAAAAGATATAAAAAAATTTTTTGAGGGGTAAACAACCCTTCTTTGATTTCACCCCAACCAAAGAATTTTTTCTTTATTTTTTTTTTTTTTTTTTTATTTTCTTTGAGATTTATCAGAAGCACAGTGGTTTTTTTGAAAGATTGAGACTCTCTTCAAACTCCTATTCATACAAGAATAAAATCAAAATATTATATGTATAGTAAGAAACTAACCTATCAGTAAAATTTGCTTCTTGATAAAATTATTATTATTATTATTATTGATATAAGCATAAAGAATAATGTTTATAAAACAGGTAAAATAACTTGTGGAGTACTTCAAGGCTCTAACTTAGACACAATTTTCTTAAATGTTTATGAACTATCTTCTATGAAAGTAAAAATTGCTGCATTTACATGTAGACTATTCTGATGGTATTGTATTTTATACTGTAAATAAAACTCCTACCTATGTAAGACATGTTGTGTACAAGAGATAGAAATATTCAAAACTGGATATACGAACTCAGCGTAAAATAAAGATAAAAGAAAAAGAAATCATAGAAAAGTAGCTTAATTAAAATACCTAAAAAAAAAAAATAACAGTTTTTTACCGTTATTATATACTGTTATAAATTAGTAACTGAAGAAAAAAGAAAAATTATTTTCTTAATGTGTTTCGAAATTATTAATACGTAATAATAATGTATTTATGTAAAAATATCACAAAATTTAATTTCCAGACCTTTTGATAAGAATATGGCCCTAAAAAAAATGTACTGACTACAGTAATACGTTAATAATAGCCAAAAAATATTGTATTTGTTTTCTTAACTTTTTAACTGATATTCAATAAGCAGGCAATACTTTGTAAATTTATTGTTAAAAATAATTGACTTACCTGCCAAGAAAAAATTTTCCCTAACAAATAATTATATTTGTGTGAAATGATTAAAGTAAAAAGAAAAAAATGGAAAATGAAAAATCGTTTGCATGCAAAAGTCATGAGCACACAATGACGTGACACAATGTTATTAATAAGTTATTAACAAGTTGTAACAGATGCATAGTGAATAAAGTGTATCAATGGATTGTTCCGGCAGATTCACCAGAAGAAGCAGGACGCCATATGAGGGATTGATCTAAGGTTATTTTCCTTTGCAAAAGTTAATATTGAGAGGAAAAATAAAGTTTATTCAGAGAAATACTCCCAATATCCAGATGCTGACTCGGGAAATGAATTGAGACGATTAATGCTAACTAGAATTCGCTTCGGCTATTCTAAAGCAAGCCAAGTTCCGGTATAGTTCCGAAAGGGTTAACTGTGTTCTAAATAGCAATGGAATACATATTGCTATTCAACGGGAGTAAAGTTTAAATGTCAAACAGTGGTAATGAGAACTATATCATCCGTGAATGTGATTTGAAGTTTATGAGGTATTTAGAACTCAAGTAAATTCTATTTTCTTTCAGATTGATGATTCCAACTTTCAAAGAAAACATTTAAAATAAGAATTTATTTTGTTAAAAAGAACAGAAGCAGTAAATGAACTTTTGAAGTAAATCAGAAGTTTGTTTGTTTTTTTTCTATGATCAAGTTAAATGTAATTTAAGAAAAAACAAGTCATTAGTAACACATAGTTAAATAAATCTTGATTTTTGTTTTATTCTGCAAAAGCCTTGGATTTCATTATTAATATTCTTTAAGGCGATAGTCTTATGTATGATTCTTAGGAAAAGTATCTGCTGAAAGTAAAATAAGTTAAAGTAATACTCAAATAAATCTTAATTTTGATTAGGTGACATTTGATTAATTCGCTTCATACTTTAATTTTTTACAGAAAACAAATATCTACAATATGCATTGAATTGAGTTCATATTATGCTAATTAAATAATTTCATCTTAAAAAGACGATTTCGTTAAAATAGTCAGTAGATTATTGATTGACATAAGTACTATCAATTTCTCAGCAACAAAAAATGGTATTTTTAAAAATAAAACTTATTGATAAACAAACAAAATATTAAATAATTTATCTAAATAATTATATCTCCTTTCTTATACAGCATTGAATACAAACAGTCCAATTTTTTTTTTGAAAAACAAAAAATTAATTAAATACACACTCTTAAATTGTCTTAGTGTAATTAACTTTAATCGAATCAAAGCACGCGAGCGAGGATTAATAACTAGATAAATAGGCATTGTTAGATATTGTATAGTTCTTTGTTTCTTTTACAGTGATTTTTCTATGGGAGTTTTTGTTAACTTCACGTGCATATTTCTCGATGAAGATCCCATGGAATAATATTCAAATATAAAAGTTATCTGATCTCTTATCCTGAAACATGCATGGAAACTTCAAGAAGCCCGATTCACTTGTTCAAACGTTATACATAACAGACACACAGACTACTTTTGAGAGCCTGACCTTTCTAGAATAATAAGCTAAAAGAGAAAGTAAGAAATACAGAGAAAAGTAAGTGTTTGTTTCATATTTTTTTTTAATATTTCTTGAAAACAAATAATAAAAAGATTAGAATGATGAGGGTTTATTTTTTTTTCTCTCTGAAAACAAGGTTATGGGTCCGATAAAATCATGGCCAAGTAAATCGTCATTATTTTTATTTATATAAACCAGGTCAGAGTGACTATAAGTCCTTATCGTAGACTATTTAAAAACCCTTATAGAGATACCCTGGGTAAAGAAAGGCTGAAGTGTGAGTGACCTCCAAGGGTAGCAGGATTTTTTTTTTTTTTTTTTGTGACAGGTGAAGCAAAACAAAGAAAGCAGGTGATAGAATGAATACAGGTCGTATACAAAGCAGATGTTGCATAAGAAATAACATTATCCTCTTTTCTCTTTCTCTTTCGTTTTGTTTCGTGAAGAAGGGATAAGTACCACCAGTCTCACATTGCCTGGTCACGTGGGAAGGAAGGATGTAATGGCGGATGACACAAGGAAGTTGCAAGAAAATGTTGTAGATAGCAAGTGTATTGTTGAATTTCCTCTTTTAGTTTACCTGCTGATGCAACAATGCAGACAATGAATCAGGTTTACAGCAGTATTTTGGTTGGGTTTTGAACTGTTTTCGAATAAATCTTTTAAGTAAATCTTTTAAGTATTCTATTGATTGAAAAAGAATAATAGAAACAGAGTTTCTTCAGTTATACATTGCCATCCTTACTCACAAGTAATGCTATGTAACGTTTAATTTTCAAAATAAACATTGATTCATTAAGAATTTGCTTGAATATTTTTTGAGAACTTAGTACTGTATTTTGATAATGCCTTAAAGTAAGATTGCATGAAATGTATTGTTAAAATACCGGTACTTTTAAAAACAATTCTAGGAAATTAATTAAATGTAATAAGTTTGTATGTAAATATCAAAGAAATAAATATGCCATGCTACCTTAAATAAGCAAATTCTAATCAGAAATAGTCGTTCAACCTGTTAATTAACATTTTAGCATAACCAGTAAATTACCAGTAACAGGGAAATTGATTTGGTTCCCAAGTTGTAGACATTATATGCTGTATAAAACATCTAAGAATTAACAAAAAGTTGAAGCAAGTTGAAAGGATGGAAGAGGAACGAAAATGTAGGATCTTCTTTAATATCCTTAACCCCCTCCCCCTCTTGGAAGACCAAGGAAACAATGGATAGAAGATATGGAAAAAGAACTGAGGAAGATGGAGATCAAAAGATGGAAAGAAAAGGACAGAAGAAAGAAGCAAATGAGGAAAGATGCCAAGGAGCTATGGTGCTACAGAAGAAGAAGAAGACGAATACGAAGTAAATTATCAGCTTTTCTTAATCACTGTTGTTACTTTACATTGGTGTTGCTTTAACTGCTTAACTATACAATTGCAGTTATAAATTCCAAGTACTTTAACTCACGTAACATTTACAAATTATAAAATATTAAAAATAATAGGCATGTCACCAGTTTCGACTGCCATTAACGGTCAACATCTTCAGGCTCCAAGGAAACCGTTAGTGGCTGGAACTGGTTACATGTCTATTATTCTTAATATTATTATAATTTGTAAATGTTACGTGTGTTAAAATAGTTGGAATTTTTAAATGTAAATTTGTATGCACACGTTAAAGTGATTATGAAATTATATAATTGCAGTTTTTAGTTTTAAATTCTTCTTTTACAAGTCTAATAAAAGCAAATATCCAGTCATCTTGAAAAAAAAATCTACTTTAAAGTTTCCGTGTTTTAGTTCTTGGTTTATGGTAATTACAAGAAATTATGTAATGGTTCCCTGACCGCAAGTGAGGATGTCTAAGACAAATATCAAATGCTTTCAATTAATTCCTGAATCCATCGAAATCTCAGCTTTTGAGGATAAACGGTTTCTTCAACATCGTAATTACAATAATTTAAAGGCAATAAATCTGTCAATATTTGCCCCGAACCTCCTACATGTCTAGTAAGTTCCAAAATTAACAGAAAATCCAAAATCAACTTTGTGTAATCAAAAGTTTTTACTATTATTTTAATTTCGAAGTAGTTTGAAGTAAACAGAAACACCTCGACTTAAAATCGATTCTAGAACTTTGTTCTTATCCTTACTTGTATCCAATGGGTGTTCTGGACATTAAGGGTGTTCTAGACCAAACTTACAACATTCTTTAACTACTTTCCTAGGAAGCTGAGACTTATAAAAAGCAGTGTTGTGTTTGCTTGTGTGTGAAATAACTTCCGCAGTTTGTGGATGGATCTTCTCCAAACTTGGTATCTGTTATTACAAGAGACTATGTATTTTAGCATTTGTTTCTCTGTGAGGCCGAGAAATGACAGAAATTTCCTTAGAAAACCATTAGAACAATGGATACATTTGATATTAATCCATTTTAGTAATCCACTAATTTGCGAGTGTTTAAAATTAATTGCGTTTAGATAACACTGCTTTCTTTGGAAACTTTCTGTTTTTCAGGAAAAACCAATATTTCGTTTGTTTATTATAATTAAAAAATAAACCGTGATTTTTCGCTTAATATTATGTTCATGATTTTTTAAAAAAAATAAAGAAAAATAAAAAAAGGGCAACGTTTTAAAGAAGTAGACATCTTGTTATCGTCAGTTCTTATCCAATAATATTCACAAATTCAATAATAATATAAATATTATACTATATAAAAAATAATAATACAATATAATATTTTTTAATTGTAGTCTGGATAAAATCTCGTAAACGTACTGTTTTGTTTTTTTTGTCTTTTTAATATTTAATGTGTTTGTCAGTTTATTCATCAAACTTCAAATAAGTTCACAAGGATTCAAATATATTAGTTTCTGTATCTTCCTATGAGTTCCTTTTCAACTGTAACAGTGTTTCAAAGTTTTTACAATTTAAATTGCTTTCATCTATTATTGAAGAATAAATGGGTTGAGGAGATTAAATTTGCTGCTTTCTGATCTTTTATTAGTTATATAACCAATGGTCAGTGAAAACTATTATAGTTACGGGACTACAGAAAAACGAGCTACTAATTTATGTTTTATCCCGTTTTGTATTTCATGCCATAATTTAACTTCTATAGATCCACATTGAAAACTTCGTAATCAATTATCTTCCCCTAAACAGACAATCTCTTCTTCTTCAATAATGAACTTATTTGTGTTCATTTATCAAATTAAAGTAACTGGAAAAAACAATTTGAAATACGAGCATTTGACAAAGGAAGCTATTGAAAGTGCACGAAACATAATAAATGTTTTTCTGTTATTTTTAAATTCACAGTGTGTTCTAAATTTGATGGATGAACTTTTTTTTTCTCCAAATCTGTTTCCACTGGATTTCCGAGAATTCTCTTGACATGTAAATAGAAACTTTGAGGCTACAACCTTTAATTCGCATTAGAGGAATAATTTATTTAACCTTAAACTACATTCTGTCAAAGGCTCTGCCTAGAAACATAGCCGAACTTACTTCAATAGCCTTATCACGAATGTAGCACTTGGGACGCAGAGGAAAGTTATGAGAATTCGGATGACCTTGATGACTGCCTTACCATTCATATTCAGTTTTCCATTCTGTCTTAGGTTAGCATTAGTTAATTTCGAAAAACAAACACGTTAATTCAACTTTACGCGTCTAATTCATCACAGTTTTGTTTGCTTTCTGCTTAAATGCTATTTGGCTGTTTTACCTCACGATTTAGTTCCTGGTAATAAATTACGTTATAATCTACTGTGCAGAAGCAAATGGCAAAGTAAATATAGAATAGTTTAACAGAAACGTGCTTCAATTGTTTTACAAAAAAAAAAAAGAATTAAATAAACCATTATGCATTCTATATTATGCTATGTATGCTATCTTATCTTTTTTCATTTTAGAAAAGCATTAACTAATTAATCCCTAAGATTAATTAATCTCTACTATGACTGATTTATGTAAAACAGGTGACAGAAATTGCTTTGCATCCAACGTTTAATTAAATAACAATTATTAGCAATTAATCCACAATAATGGCTTATTTAACTTCTTTTAAAGAGTATCTGTTTTTTTTATTTAATGATTTGCACAAGAATATATATGTAAACACAAACAACATATATTCTAATGACAATCTTCAGTTCGTGAGAGGACACATCAATTTACCTTAGAAAAAGTTAAACTTGGTGGAAACTAAAACCCCTGTCTGTTGTAATCCTTTTACCAATCTTTTTAAAAGCACTCTGTTGTCACACAGCTGCTTTTGCGCCATTAACCTTCAACTAGCCAACCAACTCTGTTGTCTTAGGTTGCGATTAAACCGTTTCCCTGCTTTTTCCTCTAATCATCTTCATTCCCTTTCTTTTGTTTTGTCATTCAGATTTACTTTTCAAATCTCGAATCTTCTCAGAATTTCTCAGTACCATATGTCTGTTTATGTGTGGGTGGCAGGGAAGTGAACACTGCGACGGTTGGTCTGTTGTGCTATCCCACGGACAAACAGAGAAACAATGAGAAAGAATGGTGGAAGTAATGGTGAAAGTAGGGTAAATGGGAGAACCCCGAGAAAAACCTTCCAGATTGTTCACCACCACGAAACCCACATGAGAACCGAACCCCGTGTATTCAGGGGTAAAGGCCAATGTCTCAGCGACCTCACGGCGTTCTCAGTACCACACTTCAACTTCTTCCAATCAGTACTCTTCTGCTTTTCATTCAACATCATTCGTCTTCAAGTACCTCATTCAGAACTTAGGACTTTAAGTTCTAGATATTCAAAAGTCAGTAAGATGTTCATCTTTGTAGTGAATATTTTTTTCTTTCTCTCCGGCAAGAAACAATTGTAGCGGAAAGACCAGGTTAGGGAATCATTTGTCATTGGAAGTCCACAGAATCAGAGAGACTTCATACGGTCGCAGGCAATAGGTCGTTGTATTCATATCTGTGCTATTATGATAATTTATCCATATCCTGAAATTCATACATTTAGTTATAAAATATTAAACATCAATTTTCTAAGACCTTATCTAGAATTATAACATAGGGCTATATTCGTTTAGCGAAAAATAATTTCAAGATATGTTTTCAAGGAACCTAACTCTCGTTAAGAGAGATATGACTCTAATCGAAATATTTGTATGACTTTATTTCAATCGATTTTGTAAATATTCGGCGTAAGAAGATTTCACTTTTCATCTCTGACTATTCTCCTATTGTGAGTTTTCAATTTATTTATTATGTAATTCTTATTGTTCTATTTTGTAAGTTTCCTATTAAAACGAGATAGCAATTTCGAATTAAATGTAAAAGGTTGCCCTGAGAATCCCAAAAAGGCCACAGGTTCCCTACCCTTGTTATAAACCATTACTGTCACAGCTAAATAAATAATCAATTATTTTTTTTTTTAATTAGCCAAGTTCATACATGAAATCTGCTTGAAAAATATATTTCAGATTATCATCAAATCTAAATCTGGGGGCACGGCAGTGCCCCCTCCAAGACGAGCCGAAGGCAGGAAGGGCGCTACGTACCTTTTCTGGAAGTGTTTCGTCGTATTTTCGAACCCTCATAGCTTCGGCCTAGATAATACTAGAGAGCTCAAATTTTCAGGATATGATGCAGTTACCAGACTAATGAAATACGCTAAGTTTCATTTATTTAGCTTTTATACTTTGGATTTTATTAATACCTAAAATACGTCGATTCCGTCACTCACTCACTGACTGACTGACTGACTCATGATCGTCAAAACCTCTAGGGTACTTCCTGAAGTCCTAGAAAGCTGAAATTTGGTATGCAGGCTAGGTTTAGCACACAAACAACAAAAAAATTAAGAAATCTGTAACTTTCACCTTCCAACCCCTCATAAAGGGGGGGTCTGGTTATGTATTATCGAACCCTCATAGCTTCGGCCTGGATAATACTAGAGAGCTCAAATTTTCAGGATAAGATGCAGTTACCATACTAAGGAAATACGCTAAGTTTCATTTATCTAGCTTTTATACTTTGGATTTTATTAAGATCTGAAATACGTCGTACCCTCAATGCTTCGGCCTAAATAATACTGTGTAATAATGTGATTTCTTACAAAAGTGCAAACAGCTTGTATATACAAGTTGACCAATAGAAAAACAGAAAAGTAGGGTATTGAAAAAAAAATCCATTTTCTAAATAATCTTAAAACTAAATTTAGTTGTAATAGATAATCCCACCCAAAACATTTCATGTAAAATAAGTTGCCAAAACTCACCTGCTCATGACGCTTTCACTTTTAAAAAGTTATCAGATCTCATCTTACAAAAAGAAATGAAATCCCACCCAAAACATTTCATGTGAAATAAGGAGTTGCCAAGACTCACATGCTCATAACGCTTTCACTGTTAAAAAGTTATCAGATCTCATCCTACAAAAAGAAATGAAATCCCACCCAAAACACTTCGTGTAAAATAAGTTGCCAAGACTCACATGCTCATAATGCTTTCACTGTTAAAAAGATATGAGATCTCATGTAGAGCCAAGCTCCTAACCCTACGAGACCTAACTCTACAAGCCCTAACTCTAAAAACCCTATATCTTGGTCAAAAAGTATGGCTTGGCCGTTTCATGGAACTATTTCATCTCACCCAAAACATTTCATGTAAAATACGTTGCCAAGATGCTCATAACGCTTTCACTGTTAAAAAGTTATCAGATTTCATATAGTGCCAAGCCCCTCACTATACATGCCTAACTCTAAAAACCCTACTATCTTGATCAAAAAGTGTGCCTTGGCGTACTCTATATCCTTTACATAACTCCATGGGATTGTCTGTGTGACAGCCACGAAACGGCCAAGGCATACTTTTTGACCAAGATATAGGGTTTTTAGAGTTAGGGCTTGTAGAGTAAAGCTAAGTACACACTGCTAGACATGTTGCGCGATTTGTCTATAGACCGTCAAAGACGGGTCACGAGAAACGGTCTATAGACCGTCTAGAGACACCGTTCTTTGTCTCGTCTAGCGTCCACACTACAATGTGAATTTCTCAGTCTCATCTTCGCAGTCCACCATGGAGGACATTGTTTTGTGTGGAATGAGTTCCTGCTTAGTGCTAATTACAAGTGAAAATGACCCAAAAATAAATACTAATATATGGAACTTTCTAAATAAACAAATAAATCATAAACAAAAAAATTTGAAAAATATTGAAATAGAAAAATTACTAAAAATTTATGATGTAAATATCATCTTCAAAGAGTTTAAAAATGTATTTTGAAAAAAGAAAACAAATAGTAATGAAATAACAAGTTCTAATTTAAAAAAAATTGAATTTCACGTAAATATTTTAAAAATTCTTTTAAAACAGACTGGGACGTGTCTCGCCTCTAGACACCAAGTGACGTCCACACTGTCAAAATGTTGCGCAACATGTCTCACGTTGCATGCTGTCTCCCATCTCGGTCGGGAGACTTTAGACATGCGATTTTTGGTCTCGCAACGGGCCCGAGGCGGGGATTTGTCTAACCTGAGACAACCTGAGACACGTCTATAGACCAAAATCGCGCAACTTGTCTAGCAGTGTATACTAGGCATTAGGCCTCGTAGAGTTAGGGGCTTGGCTCTACATGAGATCTCATATCTTTTTAACAGTGAAAGCATTATGAGCATGTGAGTCTTGGCAACTTATTTTACACGAAGTGTTTTGGGTGGGATAATCTTTACATAATTTTCTTTGAGAAATTCGTCAAATTTAGAAATATTGTGATGAAAAGTGGATTATTGTGAAACGGGCGCCATTTTGAATCAATTTCACAATAATTCACTTTGCTAATTCGAATGTAAATGGCAAATTTCAAATAGCAAATTGTTTTACTTTAAAGAAGTATTCTATATAGTAATTTATGTGTCATAAGTATCTGCAGCTTCGTTTTATCAGGAGATATTTTCGACGATATATATATAAGTAACGTTTTCTATTTAATACATAACATTTATAATTAATATATATCATTCTTTTTTGTCTTCAAAATGTCGTTTACAAAGTTCAATTTCATTTTTCTGACTTGTTGTTTAATAATTATAGAATAGCTGTAATCTTATGCATGTTTTCTTATTAGGACAAATGTAAATAAAGTTGTAAAGAAAAAAAAAACGAATAAAATATTTCGTAAGTTCACTGAATATATGCAAAGTTAACAAAAGCAAAGATAAAAATAGATCGAGGAAAAAAAAAAAAGAGTTCAAGAATTCGGAAGTTTAGAACACCGGAAATCAAGTGGAAAGCATTGATTCACACCTTCAACAGCTTTTTCATTCTAATTTTTGTATGCAAATAATATTCGTCACCTTGTATTCTGAATTTTTATTTTTCTGTACCCATTTCCTTATTTACATTATAGATAAAACTGCTTTCAGGAAAGTGCATTTATGCAGTTTTTCATTCAAATACTGACTTTGATAGAGTGGGATCTACATAGTAACTTTGAAAGACCAAATTCTATATTGGATCGAATGAATGAAAAGTGTTACAAAAAAAGAACTGAATGAAAAACTGTTTCCTGACATTCCTTCCATGTGTGCAAGGATTGAGTAAATAGAGCCAGAATCTTTTTTGAATAGACGTTACCATTAAAGTATTGCATAAAAGTTGTAAGCTTCAAAAATCCTTATCTTTTGAATCAAAAACTGAAGACGGAAACATCTTTTGACAATAATTAATCAATAAGGAAATAAATAGATGGATTTATAATAATTACTGTTATAATAAACATTCACAAATGAATTCATAAATTGCTTCCATCATGAAACATAAGAAGAAGGAAAGTTGTCCTATATATATAATATTTACCCTCTCATTCAGTCTTTTTCCTTTCTTTTCTTTTAATATTAATTGCATATAAGGTTAATTAAATAGAGAATTAACATTTCAAAGCGTATTAATTTGTTTATAGAATTCATTGAATGTTAACAGACATAATGGCAACGTACACTGTCTGAACGATAGTTATATTTAAAGTTTAAAATTAATTTAAACAGAAAAATTTTAGATTACTTTATAATCTAATCTTTATAATCTTACAAATTACTTAATTTATTTTCAGACCAATGACCTGAAATACAGAAATGAGAGATTATTATTATTATACAGACTGCTATGTTGTGGTACGGAGCAAAATTTATTTAGTTTCTACTTTAGTTCAGCGTATTTTAAGCTTTATTTATTTATCTATTTATTTATTTATTTACTGGCATTATTAAATGTATTTAATGTAGTTGACGATTAGGCCTTTCCAATTTAAATAGGCCCAATCGTCAAACTGTCATTATGCAAATATTAGTTCTTCTATTTGCAATCTAAGTTGAATAATTACAAATTTAGAATATTAATTTAGTAAATGAACTTAAGCTATTAGAATGTAAGCATAAAATTACAGGTTTCAGGCTTCCTAGCGATCATCAGTTTGGGATTACCAGTATGAAAATTCCAAAAATCTTTAGTGAATCTGTAATTGTGTGCGTTTTTCCTTACCAATATTCTCATGCATGTTAAATGTTTTCATTATGAATATCAATTAGTAACGCGTAAAACTGTGTTTTGTTCTTTAATGTAATGTAATTAACACTAAGAATTAGTGAAACAGTTTTGTTTAGTTTACAAAACAAGTTTCTGCTGATGAAAGAAAACTTAGTAAAAAGTGAAATTCAATATCCTTTCGAGTATATACAAATTTTATATACAAATAAATTATGATCAAAGTATGTAATGGCGTTATTGGATAGATAGATGGCGTTCGTAGTCGCAAGTCGATGCATTGCAACTAAAATGTATTTAATTAAGCATTTCAGTGAAGGATTTCAGGGGTCATTTTTTTGAAGGATAGGACGGTTGGAAACCAAAGTAAATATGTATGTCTTTTAAATCGGGTCGTAAATAAACTATTTCCCAAATGTTATGAAAATCCGACCAGTCGTTTTATCGTGATGCGTTTACAAACAGATAATAGATAAATTTAAAAATAAAATGTTCAAGTGGAATGCTAATACTGCGCATGCTCAGACAATAAATAAATAAAACAAGAATTTAAATTTGAACTTCTTTTATTAGCAATTAAGGAGGAGCTTTTAGGGTTGCATGTCTGTGTGTATGTGTGAGTGTGATGTCTTGCTCAGTCCGAGTCCCATGAATCAGGTTAAACGCTAGACTCCCCATGGCCTAGAAGTTTGGGAGAAAATCCGATTTCCGGTCCACGCCTTTTTCCAGTTTATATTGTGATCATTGACCGAATCAGGAAAATAAAGCTAAAAAACAGAACACGGAAAAGTGTGAGTGAGGAATAAAAAATAGGGAATACACAATGAAAGCTTTGATGTGGATTTCAGATCCCTGTTTCCCGCATAAGATTTGTGTTCTTCTTTTACATTTGCTCGTTCTAACTACGTTTGCTATAGACTAAAAATTGCAAGGCAGCTTCCTTGCAATTCACAATATTAAAAACCAGATAAAAAGAGTCCAGTAGTTGCACCCAGACGATTAATGCCGTATCGCCTGAGGAATGGAAATAAAATAAAAAAAATCAAGAAAGTAGGTTATATAACTCTTTTTCCAATCATTCCTAGCAAACTTTCAGATTTTTTCCATTTGAATACAAATGAAATCCAGAGGCAAATTCTATATTATCACCTTGAGCACATTTCCCTTTCTTAACCCTAATTATTTTTTAATAATACATTAAATCACAAAATCTCCAAATAAGGAATACGTTGCTTCGAAATAGCCATTAAATTGTGTTGACTCGATTAGTTAGCTAAGACTTTTTTAACGATCCATTTTGTATTATCTTGTGCGGTCGTCTGCAAAACACCTGGAATATAAATTCGTAGTCATTTGCCTTTGTAATTGGACAGGAACAGGCTCCACAGAAGCACTGTCGCGACATAACGCAGTCCAGCCTACAATCAAGAATAATTTGAGAAGTTCTTTGAATAAGAATTGCTTCCTTCCGGTGTCTTTGTGTCTTTACGACAACTTATTGATGAAAATACGATTGTTAAATGTAGTATCGTGTTGAGCTGTAGTATGTTTCATACATTTATTTTTGAGTTTTATGATATTTTTGTGGAATAACGGACAAATGTTTTACAAAAGAAGTATTCCTTATCTGAATAACGGGATAGTTCACAATTACTTCCGGAACGGAAGTGATGATTTCACTGACATCCCCCTAGCGACAGGAAGCAGCAGTTAACCAAAGGTCAAAGGCTTATGGGAATCACTCCTCATACTTCAAATGTTTCGCCGCAATTACATCAGATTTAGAATGAGATCTAGCTCTTCTACTTTAACTTAACGAAAGCTAATTATAGCAATGAATTCCTCAGTTAAGAAACGACCTAAATAGTTTTAGTTGAACTAATTTTTCTTCCTTACTTTCTTCATCACTGTTTTTCATTAGCAGAGTCTCCTGTTTCAAAATTAAAAATTAAGCTTATTTTGCTAGTGCTTCTCAGGGCCGTTTCTAGCGTTTGCGAGGCCCTGGGCAAACATATTTTGCAAGGCATTTAATAGAATGTATTGTGATTCCTAAAAAAATTTAAATAAACTTTCAAATTGACCCTCCATTAAGATTTTAATGTTTCCAATTGAACTTCATCTAAATACCGTACTCATATTAAGTTATTTCAAGCTACAAGTATAATTTCAATATTAAACAATTATCAAAATCCAATTGCAGGTGTAATTAACAGCAAATTCTTGAATATAAAAGTTTGAGTATGATTTTTTTTTCTTTATCTCCTTACTAACAAAATTAAAAAGATGTAATAGTTCAACTTTTAATTCCGTTGGATTTCGTTCTTTCTTCCTATGAACTGTAGATTCAAAACTTTCAGTCTGACGTCACAATAAAAGGCTATGTAAATTGAGGACAAATTTCATCTCAGAGACGTCGAGTCAATGTGTTATTTTGTAAAAATAGGATTAAGACGTCCGAGGCGCAGAAATATTTGTTTTCTTATATTCTTATATTTATATAGTGGACGATTCTTAAGTGAACTCTACAAAGGAATTAAAATAGGATTGCCTTAAAGCATAAGTAAAAATTACTGAGTTGGTTGAATGAATTTTTAAATAGCTCTCGTGATACGTTAAAAAAAAAGAAAGAAAGAAACCTTACTGTCTTGTTTCAACTATTGCTTACAAGAGTAAGTGCTCTTATACCAGCAATCCGTAGGAAAGGAGAATGGGCAGATCTGCCCCGCCACTATAGAGCGATGAAATATCTACGTAAGGAAAGATCTCCATCAATAGAACATTTGTTATTATTATGACTTGTCTCAGTTATTAGTCTGTTCGGAGTTATATAAGCCTAAATATGACGTTTGAGTGATTGATTGTGGTGAATGTGGGTGGCAGGGAAGCCAAGCACCTACAGGCGGGGGGTGCTTGACTGTAGATGGTTGGCTTCCCTGCCACCCACATTCACCACAATCAATCAATCACACTGTTCATAAGTATTATACGTAATTAATAATTAGTTTATAATTTATTTCAAGTAAATAATAATTTTTTACACGTAATAAATGAAAATAATAATTACTGTTACTGAAACTAAGTATTAAATGATACTTAATTAATCCACCCGGGAAGTAAGATGTCAACGAAATAAGAGATGTATATAACTCCGAATGGACTAATAATTGCGACGAGTCGTAATAAATAACATATGTTCTATGTAAGGAGATCTTTGTATAGGTATATATATCTTATCACTATACAGGGTGGGGCAATTTCCCATACAGTTTGCCCATTCTCCTTTCACAGGCTCACATGCTTTCAAATTCTCCCTACTTCAAACTATGATCATGAAATCACATAAAGAGAGAATTTACCAAAAGAATCATTAGACATCTAACCTGCAGAAGCCTTCTTATTCAGCCATTTAACTTGATTGAATTTGTAACAACAATATACCATACTAAGAATATAGTATTATTTGAAATGAGGAATTTGTTCTCAAATAGTTTTATTATGAATCATTGTACAATAAAACCTCTCAAATCCGGCCTAATGTGGCGCCCAGTAGGCCGGATTTCAGAAAAGCCGGACTACCGAGAGTGTTCTTAAAATAATTCAATAGCTCAATTTTTGTGAAGACATAATGCCAGGTTTAATTAATTTAGCCCCATTTTAATAATTTTGCACTCAAATGTTTATTAAAATTAATACAAATAAAAAGTGTATTTTATAATGACAGTAGTCTTATTTAGTGTGTACAGTACAATTACGCAAATGCGTTAAACTACATTTTAACAATATACGTACTGTAAAATAGAAATAAAAAAATCTAGTTTATTATGTCTATTTTAATGTTTTAAATTTATATGAAAAAATTAAATTTAATCTAATAAACAAAAATACCAAAATGTAAACCAATAAATAAACCATTGTTTTACTCATTATTTTTTAAAAAATGAAGTTATCGCTGTTTGTTTCAATCGCTGCGAACGTTTCTTTGAGGCAATGTCTCTCCACCTCCTAAAAAGCATAACGTCAAGGTGCGCCGGCCGAGTTGACTCTAAGTAGGGAAATGAATTTAGTTAGGCCTAATAATAATAATAAAAAAAAATTTACTGAGGACCAGGCCGGATTACCGAGGGCCGGATTTGAGAGGTTTTATTGTAGTTTGATTTCAAATCAATGAATGAATTTTTAAGTTCTGTATTAACTGTATTATTGTTATTAATTTCCTAAACTAATTAAAATCTTTAAACTGAAACTTTTGATTGAACTACCGGTAATTAACGGAAATACTCATTAACCGAAAGTTGTAGTTTCGCTTATGTTCTTGGGTATTCAGAATTCTCCAAATCATTACACATCTACAAGTATTTGAGTGAGTGAATTAATATTGCATTTTCCCGCGCTATTCAAAATGTCATCAAAATTCCAATCTTGTCTGAACATATTATAATTATTGCCTTACATTAACGGATTTTTCAGTTGAATAATAAATTGATTTTTACTTAATACTTTAAGAAAGCCTATTGTTGGGTAAATCTGATAAATTACAAAATTAATAACATTATTGTCACTAAATCTCAATATTATTATTATTATTATTTTTTTTTGGTAATTTAAAGTAACAATTTTTTGTAGGTAATTGGTAAGGCGCTTGACTTGGGATTGACTGTTGCCAGGATGGCTTACATGGTACTAAATCAAATTATGAAGAACATGTAGCAAAACGATCACAGATGGATAACAAAAGTTTTACTGGAGGAAGGAGAGGAGGTCCAGAAAACGTCCACGAGGATATAGAAAATGAAGTTGAACGTTTTATTAGACTCGATCACAAAAGAAAGTTTCGATTGAAAGAACT
>JAFIDM010000002.1:38419772-38443346 GCA_023159025.1 Thereuonema tuberculata
ATAGAAAGTTTATAATTTTACAAATCTATTTGTATTTAATTTTAGTTAAATCTATTTAATATTTCCTAATTATCTCTTATATTTTGTTGCTTGCTAAGAAATGTTAATAGAGAATAATTTTCTGCGTCAATATTTGTTCTATTCATTAGTTTTTACAAATAATCAATTCTAATGAATCCAAAAGAAGGATTACGAGCTCAAACCCCTTCCTCCCTCCCTTACCTACGCCCCTGCAAATCCATCGTTATTAATAAACACAAATCAGATGAAAATTCTTTGAGATGGAAAGTTCCTAAATGTAAATTTCTTTGATTCTATTTTTACTCAGCTTTTTTTCCTTCTAGAAATGAACTAGATTAGTTTAAAGTAACATTCCTTTCCAGTTCCTTTTTCAGCTAAAAAAACTGAATTTAAATGGATTTTTCTTTGGAGTGAAATAGAATTTAGCAAGTCGTTTCGAAGTTTTTTTCCCCCTGGAAATACGGATTAATTTTTCACACTTAAAAAAAAAAGCTTTTGCCAATTCTTAAACTTGATGGTGAAAGAGAAGTTGGCAGTTGGATATTTGAGTAAATGTCAGGTACAATTGGACGCACTGTTGGTGTTGTCGCTAAGACAAAGGTTTCTGAGTACCGAGGTTCGGTTCTCAAGTGGGTTTCGTGGACGATCCGCTATGTCCAGGTTTTCTCGGGGAGCTCCTGTTTCTTCCGCACTTCTTCCACCAGTCTTTAGTTTCAGCTTTCCATGTATAATAAATAGATCTATGATCGCAGTGCTTGGCTTTCCTGCCACCAAAATTCATCACAATCTAATCTAAAGTTAAGATATAGCTGAATAGTTACAGTTAACCAAAATAAAATCATTGAAAGAAATCAATTAAAAGAAACAAACATTTACTGTAAGCCTTATAAGAATTTTACATAAAATAAGAAGCCTTTGAGCCTTACAGTCACTCTAGACTGCTACACCCTCATCAGCCAACGCTACTCAATGTTCAAAACATCGACGATAAAGAAGATAGGATTGCCAGCATATATCTTTTAAAGAGACCATTCCGACTTTATCTCATATAGGCTCGTGTATCGAGACCTAGTTGTGTACTGATGGCTGTACTCTTAGCTGATGATCGCCATATTAGCGTGAAACAGCTTTACTAGGATGTCATTTAGTATACAACTTGGTCTCACCCTTTATTTTATGATTTTCTTTTGTTTGGATCATTATTTTCTCTTTTATTATTGTAACATTCTGTTTTGTTTCCTTTTTTTTTCAATCCAAAGTATTGATTAAAAATTGTGAAAAACAACATATCAGTCAAGCAATTTTATCATGAAATTAAGAATAATATCAATTTGGATTCAAGAAAATATGAAATTGATGATTAAAAATTAATGTATTATGAATTTTAATCACAATAATTGTTGTTACCGGTATATTAGTGTCACTTCCTCATTTGAAACATATTTTTAAAATCTTAAATGCTTTCTTCTTTTTGAGACTGTTGTGCAATTATTTCTATAACAATTAAACAGAAAAAAAAAAACTGATTGCCAGTTATATTGAAATTTTGGTCTCATCAATTATTTATAAGATTTGCATTTGGAAAACAGTTCACTTTCATAGTTTTAATTTCTTTGAACCCTAATACGAGAGGAAAGGATCAAACAACACAAATAGAATAGTCCTGAGTAGTTATCCGGGCACTTGAGAGCCGCATTTCCGGGCACTTGAGATCTTGCATAATATTTGCATAAATTAAAAAAATTTGCATATCATTTGCATAATTAAAAAATTGGTATATTTTATTAGGTCAGGTGACTGAAGGGTTTTTTCCGTAACCGAAGGATGATGGGTATTAATTAATACAATTTTTAATAATTATGATCAAAGGGTTAATAGATCATGTGATATATCAATCGTTGAGATTTTTGATAGGGAATTGAATGGTGACATTTTTGATGTGATAATTTTATTATTATTCGTGATCAAAGGTTTATTTTGGATGCCCAAGGATGTCTGTTACATAATGGTCAGGTGACTGAGGGTTTTTTAAATAATCGATTGATTTGACTAACTTTGAGATTTTTTTATAGAGAATTGAATGGTGACATTTTTAATTCTTCATAAGTTTACTGTTAGGAAATAAAGTATTAATTGTCTTTAATGTTGATATTTTTAATTCTATAATTTACTATTTGTTGTTGTCTGTTTCTTAATGATAATGTTTTTTAAATAAGGATGTGACGTTTTGGAGTAAATTTTCCATGTTGGAACATGTCTGATGTCGTTTTCCATCTTGTGTGAACGAGATTAAAAATAAAGTATTAAGTGTCTTGACTTGTAGAATATTTTAATGTTGATATGTTTAATTCTCTCTAAACCTAATGTTAAGAAATAAACTAGTAATACATTATTGTTTCTTTTGGAAGAGAAAAATAATTTACTATTTGTTGTTGGTTGTTTCTTATTGATAATGTTTTTAGGTAAGAAATGAAGTACAATCAGATACAAATTTTTCTCTTTTAAGTATTTTTTATTTCATTACATAAAAAAGAAAAGTTACATATATACAAGATGATTTAAGCTTTATAAAACATTGACTCCATGTCAGAACTGTCTGTGGCGTCAAATTGGAAATCATGTCTTTTACATTTTTTCAAAGGGACGTAATTGTCTTCTGATTCTTCCTGAAAATTACGTACTGGGATGTGTCGAGCGAAAAGTGTTGTTTGTAATGCCAGTTTCTCCATGTTGGACGTTTCATCTGTATAAACCTGCTTCCATCGGTGATCTGGATGCATACTTCATAAACGGAAGGTTGAAATTAATGTAGTAAACCGCCTGGACTACACCACTTTAACAGAATATCATCAAATCCGTGATGATCTTTCATGTAATAGTATTTATTCAATCGAATATCAGTGACTTTGGATGACGAAAGAGTTGGTGTGAAATTGTGCAAATTCTGTAGAATAATAATAATAATAAAAAATACTATTAATTCGAATATAAAAGAGGATATGTAACAGCGACAACAAAAATGAAATATTTAAATGACTTTAGGAAGAGGAAAACAAATTACAATTTCAGTAAAATGAAGAAAGATAAATAATCGAACTTTTTTTTTTGTTTTTCAATTTCGTTTACAAAAGCTCAATACATCAAAATTTAAATTCTTAAATGAAATTAAGAAAAAAACAAAATTTAATTTTCCGAAAAAAAAAGAAAAAAAAAAATAGTTAATAGATCTTTTTACATTATTCTGTATCGTTTACAATGTTCAAAGTACTTAATCAACTTTAGAAAAAAGTGAACTATACTTTATTTTTGGTCTTTGATATTCTGTCATAGAGAAGTCAGTCTTCATTTTTCTGGTAGTCATGATCGTTTTCTTGTTTTCGTTTGTGACTAAGCGTATGCTATCGTCGACTGCGATTCGGGGACTTGTGTCAGAAGGTGAAGGCGAGCAGAGTTCCTGACAACCGGCATCGTTGATCACAGAAGCCTTGGTCATCTTCCCTGTACCTCACCGCCTCACACACTGCTTCGTTTTCCTCTCGGGTTCCAGCGTTATATATATGGAGGGGTCGTGAAGCATTTCCTTCCCCTCACTGCTTCTGACATTGTTCTCTCTGTTACGTCATCAGAAGCGGCTGTTCCTTTGTTTTCCCCCGTTTTGTAGAATATTTTATTGTTGATATGTTTAATTCTCCCTAAACATTGTGTTAAGAAATAAACTAGTAATATATTATTGTTTCTATTGGAATGGAAAAATAATTTACTATTTGTTGATGGTTGTTTCTTATGCCCAAATCACACCAGCCTATTTTTCATCATTGTTTTCAATCGTTGGCCCTATCTTTCAGGTCTACGATCGTGTGATTTGCCTCTGTTGACCATTTTCATCCCTGATTCCATCATTGAAAAAATTTCAGAAAGTTTCTAAATACAACCCTGTTTTCAGGGATGCTCATTAGTGAGCTCCAATCAGAACCGACGAGCTACGATCCCGAAGGAGCTGACCAGCGCCATTTTGGCTACCGTATCGAGAGAATCCGAAGGCTATTAGGAATTAAATATCACAGTGAGGAGATTATTTTTCGAAAATAAACAATATTTTTACTGAAATAAATTAATTCTATGCGTCAAAATGTGCAGATGTCAAATTTTTAAAGAGATTTCATTTCTTCTTGAGCTGTGTGAAAGGCCGCAGGGGCTTGTGGGATACCCGCTCTTTTCAGCCGAAATTCAGTTCGCTTTCGCAAATAGTAGAGATGCTTGAATACAATTTACAATTAGTTTCGAATAGATTGACAGCTTACTAAAAGTCATTTCAAATTCTACGTAAATTGCGTTGCCGAAACACGATTTTAGCCTCTAAAAAAAGATTAATCACCGTCTTTTCGTAGCTTTCGAGAAACCGCCAAACTCTTTTAAGCTCAACTCTGATTGGCTAGCACTCTGCCAATCAAATGCACTGTTTCACCAAATTTCGTCGAGACGGAGGAGGAAGCAAGGAAGCAAGGAAGGGGGAACCGTGCACTGATTTCACTGTAGCAAATATGCTGGTGTGGAGCGGGCATTATTGATAATGTTTTTAGGTAATGAAAAAGTACAATCAGATACAAATTTGGCTCTTTTTAAGTTTATTTTTTATTTCATTATAAAAAAAAGAAAAGTTACATATATACAAGAGGATTTTAGGCTTTACAAAACATTGACTCCATGGCCTCCATACAAACTGGGATTTGTTAAAAAGGGTTGAAGGATTCTGGGGAACTTGGTTCCTCATACATTAATAATTTCTCCTGATGTGTGTTTTTAATTTTTCTTAGGGATGTTGTCCCAGGTTAATCCAGACATATGGCAGCTGTGATTGGCGTTTGATAGTTGTAAACAAACATTTGACGCTGAAACTTGCACTAGTTGCAGCAAATTATCATCCTTTAACAAGAAGACATGTAGTTCGGGTAATTCTCCTTTTGTTAATTGTTCATTGGCTTCTTGGAGTGCTTTCGACACTCGCTGATGATAAGTTGTTAGTTCTTGCGTTAACTGTTTTTCTAAATAAATTTCGAGATCAGACTCTTCAAAATATCGTAATTGTCGGTTGTAAGTGTAGTGTTTTAGTGTCAGGTTCTCTGGGTTGTGGTATGTTGCCTCCTTTTTTAAAATAAAATTTTCACCAATTGCATACGCATCTGGCTGAATTTTAATCGAAGAGGTCGTGCGTAATCCCTAGTGAATGAAAAAAACAAATCTTATTACTTGAAAAAAAAAAATGAAATGTGAATTTTTATGATTAGTCATTTTGAGGCTTTAACGAATCAAATGTACTTGATATATTTAGTCTATGTAACATAAATTATATAGTATTAAATTCAAGATTAGAAGAATGTTAAAAAATATTTTTTAAAATCAATAACTGTCTTTAATTATCTTACCGATAAGTATTAGCTTAATTCTAGTTTGATGCAATTACTTTCACGATTTTTCAAGTTGTATTAAGTATCTTATCATAGTATTTTATTCTAATTTTTTGATTGTTGTAAAACCTTCATTGTACACGTGTTGTAACTCTAAAGATTTTAAAATTTCTAATTTATCCCCTAAGTTCTTTCATAGGAGACTTAATCATTTACTTGTTGTGCGTTTGTAAAAGAGTTTTCGGAAACAAACATATCATCAGCAATAAAAAAGATAAATAAAATAAATTTGTCTTTCATAGTGGGATTATTATTCATTTATTATTAGATTGATTGTAAAAGAAGGTTGGAATCGGTCATATCATCAGCAATAAAATGATAAATAAAATAAATAATCGTTCTTCACTGTATTCTACTGTGTTTACAAAGTTCGATATACTTTAAATATTGAAAAAAAAAAACATACGTACCATTGTTTCCAATACAAGCATTTCGGATAAGTCAACTACAACGACGGCCATCTCTGCTGTTCTGTATGTTAAAATAAGCTCGAAAGACTACGATGTTCAACTTCTCGACGTGTGGAAATGAGTGATCATCTCATAAGCTAAAACTAGGGTCTTTATATAGGTAAAAGTTAATGGTGGAGGGGTGTGTTACGAGACTTGCTCAGCTGAGACATCGTGTCTCCAAGATCAACAAAAAAAGACAATAAATTGAAGAAAATACTTCCAGACTTCATGGCGGGTACACTCTTTTATAGTCATACCTTAGGGGCTTTGGTTGTTTGTCTTAAAATTGATCTCTAAAGATTAACAAAGATTTTAAATGAATACAAGAATGAGTTGATACAAAACAAAAGTTTTAAAATTCAATTATAGCTCAATTGATTATTTATTTTGTGAAATTAAACAAATAGCAAAAACTGTGTTTTTTCATTCAGAAACATTGCATTTTCTGTAAAATTCTCTTGTGTATTTGATTAAAAACAAATAACAAAAATACGAAAAAAACTTTACTTTTTCATTCAGAAACAGTACAATTTCTGTAAAATTCCCTAGAAATGAAACTTCAAGTAAAAGTTTCTCTGTTATGATCTTGTGTATTTGATTAAAATCAAATAACAAATACAGAACAAAAACTTTGTTCTGCATTCCGAAACACTGCATTTTCTGTAAAATTCTCTAGAAACGAAACTTCAAGTAAAAGTTTCTCTGTTATGATCTTGTATATTTGATTAAAATCAAATAACAAAAACATAACAAAAACTTTGTTCTGCATTCCTAAACACTGCATTTTCTGTAAAATTCTCTAGAAATGAATCTTCAAGTAAAAGTTTCTCTGCTAAGATCATGTGTATTTGATTAAAAACAAATAGCGAAAACTTTACTTCTCATTCAGAAGTTATTTGGTCACGGTATTCAATTAGATGCATTCCGAAACAGTGATTTTTCTGTAAAATTCTCTAGAAATGAATCTTCAAGTAAAAGTTTCTCTGCTAAGATCATGTGTATTCGCTTAAAAACAAATAGCGAAAACTTTACTTCTCATTCAGAACACTTTTCATTCAGAAGTTATTTGGTCACGTATTTGGTATTCAATTAGAACTTATTCGTCCAAAATTCAATTACTTTTAATTATTCCGAATTAAATTGATTTTCCTATATACATTTAAGTAAAATTTATTTAGTCGTTTTAATAATTCAAAACTTTGTAAATTCTGTTGCTTAAGGTGATGTTCTATTATCTATTTAAATTTTTTACATGTCCTTTATTTTCACAAACGCGAATAGAAATTAAAGATAAGTGCTATGATTTTTATTTCCTGGAATCTGGTTGTTTTTCTTAACTTGATTAAGTAACTCATGATTTGTAACTGTTTTCTGCGTGAACTTAGTCGCAAATGAAAAAAAAAAAGAAATTGATAATGGTTACCCGAAAGCTGAAGAAGAAAGTCTCAATGTCAGAACTTCAAAGACCAAAAAATAAAGTAATAAGCTCACTTTTTTCTAAAGTTGATTAACTACTTCGAACTTTGTAAAGTTTATCAAAATTCGTTAAGTAGGAAATGAAGTATATCTTTCGTACAGACAGACAGACAAAACAACGCAGAAGTGCTTTTGCAACAAGTAGCCTTATACAAATAATAATAATAATAATAATAATACGAGGTAACAATAATAATAATACTTTTTTGTAAACAGGATTTAATCTAAATAATCCTCAGCTTTAGGGTGTTTTTTTTTTGTTTTGTTTTTTATTCCACCATTGGAACATTAAACATGTTCTCATATTAAACAGAGCTTAAACCTGTCAACTCGTGTGGCGCCTCTCTAATATAATAAAAACGTATATTTTATGGCGTATTTCGACATTTCGCCAATCGTCGAATTCCGACCTACTTTTCTGAGGATTCCCCTCAGGTGACGGCGTTAAATCCTTCAAACTCATCGCGAACACCTTCACCTCTTTGAATCCAAGAAACACCCTCGCACTCGGGGAGGCCCAAACGGAAGCTCCTACGGGGCTGTAAAACGCGGCGCCAGACTAGAAAAGAGGCGGTGTAGGCGCGAGCGTTTTAAAATAGGCCTGAGGCGCTTCTCCTCGTCAAAACTGATGGACTCCCGCCGAAATATACGCTATTGTTCTCACCTTACAATGAGATCCTTGAACAATCTGACTCTTTTCATGGCTTTGTAACATATTAAAAGTTTCAGGACAGTTCTAGAACTATTTAAAATAAGCTACTGTTGGCGTGGTAACTTTCGAGCATTAAAGTGATGAATTGCAAAAATAAAAAAATAAATAAATGGAAAAAAAATATTAATTGACAGAAAAGTAATTGAAAACCATTTGAAGGTTTACTAAAACTTGAATGAAAGAAAAAGTAAGAAGTTGAAAGATCATCTGATCTTGTGAAACAGGAGAATGTATTACAGGGAAGCGAACTGTCCAGTTTACGCCGTGTTTACATAATAATCAATCGTATTGTGGCTGTTGTTGTACGTAGCCAATGTGTATTAGAAAACAAACGGAACCCGCAAAGCAGATTTTTGATACCTGGACAAAGACAATTAAACAATAACAAACATGTAAAGAAAAAGAAGAAGAAAAAAGAAATTATTTAATAAACAAGTCATTATTATACTGTATTTTTAAATCAGTTACATAATAAAATTAATAAATATTAATAATTCCTTATGTCTTCAATAATTCCTTTGTTGATTTTTTGTTTGAGAAATAGTTTATTTGTATTTTTATCGTTAAATATTTCGCGGTAGTTTATGCAAAGGGGCACCCAAACTTCCAATCGAAAAACCTAGTGAAGAATCACAGGAAAAGAGACGAGCAATTGATCTTGAAACGCAAGTTACGAAGTAACATGAAGCCTGTCAATGTGATCGCACATGAGTTCGAATTCACATGACTTCATTCTACAGTTACGATCCTTTTGAAAAATAAGGATAAAATCGTAAAGGCTGTGAAAGGATCTGCTTCCATTAAATCGACGATAGTAACGAAGCAACGACGAAGTCTTTTCTAATCTAAAGCTACAAAGTTCAGCAACAGTCTTGGTGAATATTATGATCTCTTCTTCTCTCTTTCATCATTACTAATGTTGTTTTTATCAATAATAATTGTTAACAATCAAAATCATTGAAATATATTTAAGTTATTCATTGTGTGTAGACTGTATAAATATAAAAGAGACCATAACACACATATCTTCAATAACAAAAATAACATATTATGTGAAGATATATTTTTGTTATTGAAGATATGTGTATTATAGTCTCTTTTATATTCATTGAAATATATGTTTGGGACAGTAGACTAAATACGGTTAAGACCCTAAAACTGTTGATTTAATGTATTGACTTACGTCGACTGATGCCCTGCCGGATGTAACGACCTCAACGTAAATCGAGGGATGACTGTGTATCAAAATTTTACAAGAACCTACATCTTGCTCTAACAGGGAACAACTTTGGATTCCAACAAACAAATGCGCACCAAAATTCAGAGGATGGTCATTTTCTGACCTCTGAATTCACTGGTGATAGTCGTTTTTCTGTAGACCTATACACTCGTTCACTAGAGGTCTCTGAGCACAAGGGACACGCTGAAGTTTGTAGAATCGGATCTGCATGCAAATCTATACATAGGATTATTTAACGTCTCTAATTTCCTTGCCGATGACCATTTTGCTTTAGAGCCTGTTGTAACCTCGGAAATGATAATCAAGGAAGATATTCTCTAATGTCTTATCACCAACATTGCGATGACACATGGGACTTCTTCACCGGAGCAGGTTTGTATTCACTCAATACATTAGCTGGGTTGATCACCAGTTTTCGAACCATTTTTCGTTTCACTACATAAGCAAACAACCTTAAGTAATGCGATACAGACACCTGAACAGTCTCAGACGGAACAGAGACCTCTAGTGGACAACTGCAGAGGTTTACAGAAAAACGACTATCACCAGTGAATTAGAGGTCAGAAAATGATTTTCTTCTGAATTTTGATGAGTATTTGTTTGTTCGAACCCATCATCAAAGGTGTTCCTCGTAAGTTTCTTCTCTGTAGAACACATTTTTTAAAGCGTATATGCACATCTTTACATTCACGGTTTTTTCCTATTCTGATTCTTCTGAACAAACGTACAATAACTGATTGCCGTTAATATATGACAGGTATAAAAGTCAAAGAAAAGAATTCTGCAGCCTTTTTTCCTTTTTTAATTTATTTTTGTTAATATACTGAAGATAGGATTAATTAAAATCTCACGCAAAATAAGTTTTTGTACCACAATGATCACATTTTAGAAAACGATTTCAAAAAGCTATCTGAAATTTCAACAGCCAGCAAGACGCCATTTTCCAAACTAATAACAAGATCTCATTCATTGTTGTTACTTAATAAATGTACAAACGCTTTTCTTTTTCTAATTCGCCCATTTAAAGCATCTATATCAGAAATTAAAGCTGACAGAAGAATTACTTACAACGGTTTTATAATTAATTAATTTTTCGTTGTTGAGTTCTTAGAGGCACCATTTCAATGATTACGACTGAATCGCAATATTAGCATCTAGTTTGCTGCGTCAATTAGTATTAGCTGTGTATATATTAAGTAGAATTTTTTGATGTTTTCCTTACTATAGTTCCTAATACTATAATATTAACAATACAGAAAATTCCTTACAATAGACTTATTTCAATTTGATGGTTTTACAAGTTCTGAAAAATTCCGTGTCAGTACAAATTTTGTTGTCGACTCAGCGCAAATGTGTCTGTATCTAATATATATATGTAGTAATATATATATGTATGTAGATAGATAGATAAACTAAAAGTAGGTTTCATCTACAAATATAGTTTTTTTAATATTCCTATAATTCTTTGTGTCATATCCGAGAGAGATATACATAACCGAGGAGAACCTCCCCCATTGCATCCAAAAATGAAAGAAATCTAGGATTTTGGACCTTTTTTTATTTATTTTGGTTGGAAAATTCATCGATTTGTTTCCTTATACTTTCCCTCCCCCAAGAAAAGGGTAAGGACAAGACTTTTTTTTTCTTTGGTTGAACAGTTACAGTCATATCATAACCCCTCCAATTCCAAAATCCCGAGTAAGCCTGATATATAAACATACTTCTATTTAAAATATTTTTTTAAAAGATTAACTAAAAAAAATATAATAATTTAGAAATTCTTTCGCAACTTTTTTTTAGTTTTACGCTTCTAATACAGAGCGTAGCTCATAGCAGGAGAAGTCTTACATCCCCGCTCTGTCTGTCCGTCCGTCGCAAGAAATTCATGTCTCAGGAACGACATATGACGGAGTCATGATCTATAGTTCGTTCAAAAGGTCTTCAAAAGGTTTATGTTCTTGCTTTCATTAGCCTTTCGTTTCCCTCATCCTTTATTTTGAAAGATATCGTGAGGAATATACTAGAATTAAGAATAAGGTAATTAATCTTATCTTATACTAATATATAAAGCTGAAGAGCTTGTATGTTTGAAGACGCTAATCTCTGGAACTACCAATCCTATTTAAAAAATTCTTTTAGCGTTATAGTGTATAACCCGTTAATTGAGGAAGGTTATAGGCTATATAAAATCACGCTACGACCAATAGGAGCGGAGCAGTAAACATAAACGTCAACAACGGGAGCGGCGGCGGCGGCGGGGAAGCTTGGCCGCAAGACGAGAACCGAACATTACCGAGAAGGGCCGAATTTAACGCGTGTGACGTCGCGGGGCGCAGCTTCCTGAAATATTTATATAAAATGATTCCCTGTCGTATCCGAATTCATCAGAAAAAAAGAAATATACAGTATATATCTTTCTGGGGATATAAATATCGGGTTTTCTAAATCGTATCAACGCCTTTTTTGACATATCAGAACCTAATATTGCAAAACAATAATAGGTAAGGGTTATCATATACAGCAGAGGCCATGAGGCTGTCTTTGGTATGCCGCAAGAAAATTCTAATCCATTTGGGTAACACAAAGTGAGAATAAAATCTAGACGAGAAATAATCTGCGTTCAAATGCGCGTTCAAACAAAAACAATAACTAAATTCTGTTTCATTCTTACAATTAAAGATAATGAATTATTAAATCACTTGCAAATCGAAAATATCTTTAAATCAGTGCTGGAAAACGTTACGCGTAACATAAAGAAATAATGGAATGGCTTTGAATTACGTAACGTAACGAAAGACTTTAAGGTAATTGTTCAAGTAGTAATAACAAATAACATAACAAAAACGAAAAAACTAGATAAAACTACAAAATTAATAATTACTAGCAAACCTGTCAAGTAAAATATAAAGTGATCACGTGACCTTGGATTCTTAGATCATTAACTCAGTGACGTAACCTTTGATCGCGATCGGACTACCTGAAAAAAGTTAATCTCGAAGAGTGGAACATATGTCTTTATATTTTGGTCATCTAAAATGAACGATTTAGAAGTTGACCTTAGGTCACATTACTTCCGGTTGACCCATGCCGATGAAAAATAAAATACAACCATTCTCAATATTATATTTAAAATTAAACATATTTATTTGTATTTCTGTGTCTTCGGAAGAATAGCGGGAAAAAAAAAACCACAATGTTTTCTTTCATGTAGGCCTAACTATTTTTCTTATTTAATAGCTTTTTGAAGAAGTTTTTTTCATGGGTAAACGAAGTGTAGGTGAATAACAATAATAGCTCTCTCAGATTTCCGTCACGTGATGGGGATTGACCATTCAGTGTTTGGGTATCAACTTTAAGGACTGGAGGGAGGATGGACACCAAAATAAACGTGCCTATGGTTTAAGTTCGACCACAAATAAGCTCCTACCATATTTGATGAAATCTGTCCAGCTGTTTTTAACGTGCTGCTTGTACGAGCAGACAAATGGGCAACGACAGAAATAGCAGTCGTTTATTCATTCGCCTACAAAATCCTCATTAAAAGGATGCCGTATTCCTACTACAAATAACATTTTAAATCCAGCAAATATTTCGCCAATTTGGTTGTGCAATTTATTAAAATTTTGGAATTTTCCGTACAGCGAAATAAATTTTGATTTACTTTTTGGTATCCTTATTATATACTAAAGTATTTACTTATGATATCAAAAAGTATATTTATTAATCATAAGGTAATATAGATGTAATGTTATCCTTCCCTCTTCGGTCTTCTACTGTTAAAGTATCACGTCCGTGCGTAGAAGAGAACGCTCCTGCGATCATCGGCCATTGGAAAATGTTGAGATGACTATTTCGACGCTCGCCTGTTTTGCCCCTGGTACTCGTCTTGAGAAAAAAAAGTCATAAGGATATTCGCCTACTTTTTGTGGTACGTGGGGGGGGGGGGAGAGACTGAATCCAGCTCTCTGAGCCTTTACCTCCGAACTGGGCAATATTGTCACTGTATTTAATATCTTTAAATCCTAAATTTAATGCAAAAGTTCTGCCAAATTAACTTCATAATAAACATTATGTATGTTATTCCTGGACGTGTTTTTCTTCCTATTTCCTTCAATGGTAAGTAAATTATGATTAGTTATGGTAAATTATGGCAAGTATTATGATCTAATGTAATTTATAATTTTACTTAGTAAGTTCAAGAGTTAGTTATTCTTGGAAGAAACATCTTATACGATGACAACTTTAGAAAATCCCACTTTACTGCAGGGAACTGAAGGTAAAGGACACAGCGATTCTCGACCGTATAAAGTTGGGTTCTGGTGGTCAGTCCAATATTCACCCGATTTTAAAGGGAAAGAAATCCTGTCCCATTTTATATATTTGTCGGGGTAAAACTTGGGACCAGAGGAGAGGAGAAACATCCAGGTAAAAAAAACTACCTCCTCCGGAAACTGAATCCAGCTCCTCCGAATTGAGTAGCCTAATGTCTGTACTACTGAATTACAGAGGCTTTACAATTTTACAAATTTCCTAAAACTTACTCTATCTTAAATAATAATTTACTAAAGAAAAGTAAATAAATAACTCCTTATTATTTTTATGTAAGAATGTAAGCATAAAAAGAAATGACATTCCTCTTAAGGTTGTTTTTCCACGATATTGTTTATACAACTCTTAAATTAGAAATCTTCAAATCCTCTGCGAAAATGGCATAAATTTACAAAACCTATTAAGTGTCCAGGTTACGCATGATATTGACCGGGAAAAGGAAACAGGAGACGAAAACAAGTCCCAATTCTCCCATGAAATCAAACATTTTATTGGAGATTACAATTCATCGTGAAGTTTCCAACATAATACCTGGGACTGAGAGAATTTGTTGATTTCTCATAGAATTAATACAGGAATTCTATTCAATAAAACTTTATAGTTTCCGCAAAACCATTACATCAAGGTTTGTTTACTGTTATAACCTTTCACGGTTTATTCTTCTCAAAGAATAGGAAATTATAAAATGTTTTTAATGTAATGAAGAAAAAAAAGGCTTTTGCTTTATTAATAAAAAGATTGAAATAAAGTCATAAATTATGTAAATCATGAATAAGAACATAACTTCATATTCTTCAACATCAATTTTGTTATCTGTAATTATTTTTCAAGCAAAAACATCATAGAAAATGCAGAAATTATAATACAAAACCTAAAGTGAATTTTTTTTGTTGTAATAAATTAACAAAAAAAAAACTTTCTTGTTGATTTTACTGCAATAAGATAAGTTTTTTATAAGTTTATCTAAATTCGCGAAATTTTGTATATAAAGGAAAAGCTTCCTTATTTGTAAATTATAAAACTATTGTAAAAATATCAAGTTTTCACAAGTTCCAACAAACTGTCTTTAAATTTTCCATTTACCAAAAATTAGTCAAAATGTCTACTTTTATAAGCTTATAGTCCGACCACGATAACGTGACGATTCAACGTCATCACTAGCCTCTCTCAGAGGTTCCGAAGAAATATTACATTACAGCTATAAAACAAACAAAAACAAAAGTTTACCTTTAAGTTAAGTCCTCCATTTTCCAATTCCTTTCGGAAATAATCTTCAACCTGTAAAATAATTTTTCGAGTACTGCTCTGTAAAATACTCTGGAGCGATATTTTGAGAGAAATTAAAAGAAACCTGTGCTTTGAGGCGCGCTTGTTTGTGATTGGCTGAAAAACAGATACGTCATAATCACGTGGGGTTCCTTCTGATCGTCACCTTATCGTGGTCGGACTATAGCTTTCCTTAGGAAAATAAAATAAACTTGGTGATCCCCAAAATTAATGTTATCCTATTCAATGTAAATGCTTAAGTTTAAAGCTGCTGTAGTGATGGAATGAATTAAAGCAAGGCCAACTAAAAATACAGGCCCAGGGCGCGGAAAAGAAAAACGTCGTGGTAAATATCTTATACCATAAGAAATAGTAGCGCTTAAAGCAAAAGAGTTTTAAATTTAAGTTATTATTACGTAATACCTTGAGGATTTGAAATATTTATTGTATTAACTACAAAAAAAAATCATCGGCGTAAGATTCAGATTCAAACTTAATTTCTACGCTATTTCCGACTGAAAGATTTAAACCAGTGTCTCTGTTTAATCCGTACACAAAAGTGCGAGACATGCTGTAATTTTTGAAGGAAATCAAAAACAACAAACTTAAAAAAGAAAAGTTAATGAAAACTCTACTGATTCTTAAGCTTCATATTTTAAACATCAATTTATTACGTTCCTGTATTTTTAGACAATCGAAACCCTCGCTTTAAGCTTCAGGTTTTGGCTACATATCAAATAACCGTAAGAATAGTTCTTCCACATTAACTACATCCCGTCAGTACAATTTAACTAAATCTAATATTGGCTAGTAAGACGTTCGGTTTACTGAACCCCATTGCTAATGTAATTTAATGTTGACTCAAAAAATTAATAAATATAACATTAACCTACAATAATATTAAGTCAATAACTGTATATTAATAACATTACATTACGATAACACTAATAAATTTATATTAAACATTAAATTACGATAACATTAAATGAAAGAAACATTAAACCAATAACTGTATTCCAATAATATTAAATTGTAGTAACATTAAATCATAACTATATGATAATAGCATTAAATCAATCAGCTATATCTATATAATATTAAAGCTGTAACTGCATATTAATAATATAAAATTACAATAACATTAAAACAGTTACTACAGTCAAACTTGGATAAATCGAAGTTGAAGGGACCAGAGAAAAAGTTCGAAATATCTAAAAATTCGAATTACATATATTCTCTCAAACAGAAGAGATAAATAAAAAAGATTAACTCCACGATCAAAGATACACATAAACTTTATCTGCAATTACTACATTTTTTTTTTTTTATTAAATCAAACATTTTTTACTAGCTTAATTATTCATTACTTTAAAAAAAAAAAAAAAGGCAGATATTTTTAATTGCTTCATTGAATTCAATCTTTGAGTCCTAGCATTGATTCCAACCTATCAATTGATACAAAAATACATTCCAACCCTCGCTTTTGTTTTCCTTAGAAAGTCCGTTAAAAAAATAATGTATCTTAGCTGAGAAAAGTCTCAGGAACAATTTTTACCGTAATATTTTAAGGACAATCGTACGAAAAAATTCGAATTATCCAAAATAAAATTCGAATTATCCACGATTTTTTAACATTACTGTATTTTAACACAGAATTCTAGGGGCCGAGCAAAAAATTCCAATTATCCTTAATTTCGAATTAAACAAGTTCGAATTATCCAAGTTTGACTGTATATATTAATGACATTAAATTGTAGTAATATTAAATCAATAACTATAAGTCAATACTATTAAATTACGATAACAATAAGTCGATGATATTAAATTGCAATAACAGTATGTAATTGCATGATATACAACTCTCAAAACAAAACAACAACAAAAAAAAAAGAAAAAAGCGAAATTTAATCTCATTAATTTAGATCTTAAGGACACTTTTTATTAATAACTAAAAGAAAAAAACATAGGATTCCAGTGAATATTGTTAAAATTTATTACAATAATGGATCTATATTTGAAAAGTATTCCAATATTATTTAACAATCGCTGTACTATTTACAAATTTCCATTATTTTTAGTTGATCTAATGAAATTTTCAAATCAAGCCTCTAATTTTATTTAACTGGTTTTTTTTTCATCTTTTCTCTTAATGAGTTAAATTATTTCTAAGGACAGTTTCTCAGTGTTTGATCCAAACAATGTGTAGGAATTTCCATGGCAATATATTTTAATAAAATTTTCAGAATTTGACAGTATTTTCAAACAATATCAAAATATCCTTGGAAGGCATTTCTAAAAATAAATAAAAATAGACCGGATGATTCTGACGGAACTGATTCAACCCTTCCGTCTTCAGATCAATTAATGTGTCTATTCCGTGGTAAAGGACCCTTAAAAAAAAACCACATCAATAAAAAAGCATCATTTAGAATACAAAGACAGAATTCAGAAATGGATTTTTTTTTTCTTTTGAAGCAGAGATGTAGCAAAATGTAGGTCTAATAAGCAAATGGAGCATTTGCTCAATGAATTCTTTTAATTAATTTTTTAAATTGATTTTTATCTCTTTGTGCA
Organism: Thereuonema tuberculata; assembly: GCA_023159025.1. Lineage (NCBI taxonomy): Eukaryota > Metazoa > Arthropoda > Chilopoda > Scutigeromorpha > Scutigeridae > Thereuonema > Thereuonema tuberculata. The sequence continues at coordinate 38,437,308 of JAFIDM010000002.1, forward strand.
ATTGCTAACAATGACATTGACATACATTTTCTTTCCATTAGATTATCATAATAATTAATTTTCATTAAAACTATTTAATTTGGTGACCTAATAGAGAAAAAACATACATCAATGTAATCGTCACCTAACAGATATTTAGAGAAGGTATTTTTAGTCCTGTAGAACAGAGATGCTACATTATTAGATCAGGGTGATCAATAGTACAATACGGCCGGAAAAGTCCCGATTTAGAATTGCATATCCTATGTCCCGATTTTGGAATGAATTATTCCGGAATATGATTTTGTTATTTGAGGTTTGTTTTGGTCTGTGTTGCTCAGAAGAAAGTTGTTTTCGTTTTGTGTCTGTGTGACTTAGAAAAAAAGTTGTTGAATTTTTTTTTTTTTTTTTTTTTTTTTTTGCTGCTCGTTGTCTTACATTGCTATTTTAGAAATATGGCCACCCTGTAGTAGATCAAAGCTTATAAGAAAAAAAATATAAATACGTAATTAAATAGATAAATAAATAAACCAATAAGTTATTGAAAAGACTTGATGTCTACTTTCTTTAAGAATTTTTTTTCTAGCTTTTTTTTTTTTTAAATCGTAAAAAAGAGAAAAATCTGCGTTGATTTTTAAGTTGTAAAATCTATTGAATAATTTAGTATAAATTTTCTGAAAAAAATAAAATGAATTCAATCTGCATTGTTTACTTCAGTTGCTTCAATCCGATTATAGTTTTAATCATAACAAAGCAAGGGGATTTAATGGATAAATTGAAAGAATAAAGACACGATTGTTTCGTTTCATGCGCTCATTTCTCGACACGAATCCAAACAAAAAAAAATATAAATAGAAAGTAAATTTAAATCTATTATTAAGTTGGAATAATATATTTTAATATTAGGATAATTATAGATGTTGACGTATACGTATATACATGTATATGTATGTATTGATTTGCACTAAAAAAATATTAAAAAAAAAAAACAAAAAACAAAGAAGTCGTAAGTCTACCTTCCTTACAAAATATATATATATATTATTTCTAAACTACTGAACATAATACTATTGTTTCCTAAACTACTAAAAATAATACAAACGTAAAGTCTCCCTTTTTTTTTTTTTTAATATCTTCCGAATACAACAGTAGAGATATTTCAAAAAACTTCATTCATCTTTCCTCCTAATATATTATACAGTATAGACCTATACAATATTTCGACCGCATTACTCGTCGGTCTTCTTCAATGTGTGTGTATTTGTATCAAGCAGAGATATTTTTTTCATTTTCTGAAAAAAAAAATTAAAAATAAATAAATAAATCCTCATTCTTTACTTAATTTGTCTGATTCCAATTTATTTTAATCATTATTACAACTCCCGCAGACATTATAGGATTACTAAGCATATTAATATCCTTTGTTTAATACATCGACAGAAATCTATTATTTCAGTTCTAATTATTTTCTATGGGGAACTTTTGTCACTTTCTCGCGTTAATTTCCCGACAAGGCCCCACAAGAAAAATCAAATTTAGAAGTTAATCGTTTGTTGTCCTTCAATGTGCTTGACACTTTGTGAAAAGAGTCATCCAACTGTTCAAAAATTATCTGGTGAGGAGATAGGGGGGTTGAAACACACACACACACAATCAAGTTGACTTGATGTGTCCACTTTCCTAAGATAGGAGATTAATAAATAAATAAAAAAAGCACGAATCAATTAACTATGTATTTCAAATGTCCCGTGAGACCATTGATGTGCTTTTCATTTCCTGATCTTGAGCTAATAGCTTTAATATCCTTACGAACGTCTTCATGTAGGTAAACGTAACCCTTTAGAAACTATCTCTAATATCTTCACAACCGGATCCAATGCACTGATTAATGTCAGTTTCCGCCGCTAGGGCTAAGAGCAATCAGACCTTGAGATGTAAACAATCATGGCCACCGTTCAATTACTTCCGGACAAAGGAAGTAGCGAAAAGGGTGTAGATTTCTTTCTTTTTTTTTCCTAGTGTTAATAATTTATTACACCTTCCTAATTCTCAGTACGCAGATTAGGAATTCCGATAAATTTGAAGAAGGCAACCGATAAATTATGGAAGTGGGTGGAGGTTCAAGCAACGAAATTGTAGGCGGAGATATATAAGCATTTTAAGAAAGATTGGGCTCGGTAGTTGTATTTCAGTGAAATCTTTACGTAACTTCTGCTCTTATATAATTGTTTACTCAAATTCCAAATTTAAAGTAGAAGAGGTCTAATCATTACATTTCAATCATTTTAAAACCAAGATTAAAGAAACAAGTTTAAAACATTAGGTAATGAACAAACTGAAGAAAAATATTGATTTGAAGGTAATGCGGAGTAAATAGCTACAAATTTCTGTACAGGAAGAACTGTATTGCTTGAAAGAGAAGTTAAAATCAACATTACCTTGAAGTTCTGGTTTGTAAAGTAAGAACAATATTTTTACTTAAATCTTACACAGCATTACTTTATTGCGATGGCTTGGATGTTGGGAGGCTGAGGAAAGTCAGACGTTTAAAAACTTTTCTTGATTAAAAACAGCATTCCTGTAAAACTTAGTTCTGAAAGTGAACATCGTTTGCTCTGAAGATTGGCCAACATACTCTCCGGATCTCAACCCAAGGAATTTTTGTTGTAATTATCTGTTTAACTGCTACAATAATTTTTAGATCGTTTTCCATGAGGCCGAGTTGAAAGGGAACTACGAAAGGCGTAAGCCTTTTCCTTGAGTCTAGGATATATATTATCTAAAATAATTGTGCAAAACGAAACTATATATAGATATAACTTTGCAGTTTTTAATGTCTCTTTTAGAACGTCATTCAGAAACCTTCTCAACTTTCTTGAAAATTTGTTTTGCAAAACTCTGAATATTGAAATACGTAATAGAATAAAGCTTAGTAGTCAAATACATATATATCTCAAATATTATTACAATACTGAGATAGGTTTCGCGGTCACTGTCCGATGTGGCGGCGACCTCCACTTATATTTCTCTCCTTTCTGGGTTCGTTATCGGGAGGACGGATCGGGCTGATGAGTCCCATACAGGACGAAACGGCAGTTCCGATTCCCTCTGATAATAGAACCAGAAAGGCATTTTATTTATTCATTGTGCTGCCCTTGTTTATATTTTCTATTATTACAATATGTTGAAAGAATTTTAGAATACAAATCAATATTCATTTTGACTTTTAAGATTTACTTACAGAAATCAATGTCACTAATGATGCAGATTTCAATGGATGAAAAGACAGCATGCATCTGTGTGAAATGGACCTCAAATGAAGCACAATTTCTTTGAGTTTGACATTAGGTAATCATCCAATTAAAGATTACGTATGTGGTTTTTAAATTTATACAGAATCAATGAAATGGACAGAAGTTTCTATATTACTCAACACAAAAATCTTTTTTTATGGATTTATAACTGTCATATCTAACATCCACTGATTTTCGAATATAACAATTACAATTTTTTCTACGATTTTTTGGGAAGTATTTTGAAAGACTTGAGAATGACTCTGAAAACCCATCATAAATGTAAAGAATAATAATAAAAATAATAACATATACGTATTTTTTATAAAATGAATGATAATTAAATATCTGATGATGATTAAATATCTTATGTATAAGAGAGCAATTTTTTAAATAAAAACATGCAGAATTACTTTTTTATCTATTACTTTAAAATGTTATATAAAATTTATAAATTATCATTTAATTATTTACTTTAATATATAAATTATTAAAATGAGTAGGGAAATGTACTTGTTTACAATTTTTTACTTAAAAGATAAATAAAATAAATAAATGCACAAATAAAATAAAAAAAAAATACTTAAAAAGATTAAAATATATATTATTTAATTTTATTTAAATTTTGTAATCTTAGAAATTCTTGTTTTTAAAATAATGATTACTTTATTATTTATATTAAATAATAATCAATTATTATATTATTATTACTATATTAAGTAACATTTCTTTATTTATTTATATTAACTAATCACTTTCACTATGTCTGTAGAATCTAATCACAATCTCAATTAGAAACATAAGATCTCTTCGTTAATCTTAATTAATTAATTAATATATTTTCTCAAATTTAATTCGTTTATTTAATCCATTGAAGTTTTTGATTTTTTTTTTTTTTTATTTCCTTTCTAAGAAATAAGCTTTTCTATAATATTAGTTCTCCATATTTCTTATTTGGGGGGGGAGAGTTCCCTATCAAAATTATAATTTATAAATTTTATAATTAATTTTTTTAAAACAATTAAAAAAAAATTGTAGAAAAATAAATAATTTTATTATTGTTGGCGACTGTAGAATTACTTATTCTACTACAATCCTACTTTTGAAATGATTTCAGTATATCAGAACAGAATACTTTGTTATTGAAGAGTGGTTTTTGAGTGAACCAATCAGAAGCTGTCGACATCGGGTGCAAAGTGTCCTATGGCAATCCGAACCTCAAAAATATGCACAAATACAACTTTTTTCGTCTTAATGTTTCTCCCAAAATTCTTAAAAATAAGGGGGGGGGGGGGTTGAAGTATTAAAAAAAATGCTTGCTAATATTTTTTTATTTTTGGGGGGGGGGGGTCTTTTCCTCAAAGAAAAACCACGATCTTGACTGAACTGTTCGCAATGCTAAAACCCTAGCAACATACCATAACAACGGGCTTCTTGAACTGTAACATAGGTTGTCAGGACACTCTTCAACGGTCCATAACTTGGGAAGAAAAAGTATAGTATTAGAAAAGATGAAGTCAGAACAATATTTAATATTGATGAATATGGTTTATGAAAAGTGAAATCTAAGGGACAGAAAATAATAATAATATGAATACAACCACATGATATCCCTAACCCTCTCTGCTCATTTTTTTACATTTGGCAATGTATGCTTTGGTCCTTGACCCACCATGTTGTCTTTGCTGGGGAAACCCAAGGTTTGAAACTTTTACATATTAATAATAATATTTTTTTATTTTAATATATCATTATAAAACATAAGTCCCATCAACAGGTGGTAGGAATTCAAATACAAAAATAATATTTAAATAACACATAATAAACCATATAATATTATAAATATCACAAAGACAAAAATTATCAATATCCTAAGTGAGAAAAAAATATCTAGAATTTTAATTCTAGTCAACCAATAATAATAATAATAATAATAATACAAAAAACTAAAATCTGTTTATCATAAATGAAATCAAAAAGAGCAGTTTTTCCTAGGGTTCTCCCATTTCTATATGATTTGATTCTCTTTTATTCATTTCCCAAAAAACTTCGTAGATGACGAAATAACGGGGGAAAAGTATAAATAATATTAATATTACAATATCTCTGGAATCCCCTAGCTTCTACTTTAAACTCATCTGCCCAGCCAATGTTACTCATTGTTTACTGAACATTGATTATTCAGTTTTTTTTCTTATATTAAAAAAAAATCCATTTTCTTTTCTTAAATGTTTTCTTGAGATTGCAATGGTTTGTTGTTGGATATCTTCAGTGAAATTATAATTTAATAATAAGGAAAACCTCTGTATTTTCAACTTCATTAATTTACTGTCAAACAGTCGATACGTGAACGATATTTATGAGTACAACACATTTACACTTCTTAACTTAACGCCGGTCACTTGTACATCCTAATCTTATCAACAACGCAGCTCTTTTTCATTTATTTATTTTTGTATCGGAGGTTACAGTCCGATAATAGTATCGCTATTAAAGCGGCTCTTTTCCAAATTTAAACGTTAAAAAAAAAAATGGTAGTTTTACGCGAGCTTTGTCAAATCAACCTCACTTCGAAGGCAAAGGTTAAGGTAATGAAACAACATTCCGCATACAAAATTATAGATCTCATTTGATCAGAGATAAGGAATTAATAGAACGACAGACAGAACGAATTGCGGGTCATTCACCCGGAGACGGGGGCGGCGGCTATTCCCAAAACACGTCATTGACTTAATTGCCTGGTCAGGTAAGAAGAAATGTTTCCCAG
>JAFIDM010000002.1:38443356-38453938 GCA_023159025.1 Thereuonema tuberculata
CGTCATTGACTTAATTGCCTGGTCAGGTAAGAAGAAATGTTTCCCAGGACTGGGAAGAAAAGCCTTTCGGTCCCTTTGGTGTGGGGTCTACAGGCGGCGTCCAAAGATCTTAACCCTTCCTACCCCGAAATTCTGAAATGTAGGGGGATAACTCTTTCTTTTGTATTGCTTCTACGGAGCAGGGAAGTTGGTAATTTTTTTTTTTTTTGAAGGTCAGCTTCTTAACTAGCCCCCCCCCAAATTCCCTAAAATAAATTTATACAAATTATATATTCATGTTTCCCAATAGTTAGTGGATCTACAGTACCATTATCTGTACTGATCTATAGTAACTGGCTTATTTATAACAGAGTTTCTCAAACATCAACTGTGCGCGCTTCCCCCCTCCCCTTCTTTTTTTTTTTAAGGGAGTGTGACTTATTTTCCTGTTAATGACTATAATAATTTTATCTTTGATTGAATTACGTTTTTTTTTTGTTTGGTTTGTTGGTTTTATAATCAGATTTGCAATTAATCTTCCATTTCATTCTTCTATAATTTTTATTATTATTAACGAAGAAAAGTGAGACAAATACAATCTGTCATTGTCTGAATTGAAGAAGACATACAAGTGTATCTGAGACTAGTTTCCCCCTAATAATTTTTAAAAGCCTGAAAGGGTCTTCTTGAATCTTGGCTTGCATATTTACGGTCAAGATGTTATTTAATTTCTATTTTTGAAAATTTCTTTGTGTTGATCCATGTCTAGAAATTAGCGCATGAAGATAACATAGAATTGAAATATTAAAAATAATTGGTTTAATATAATAAAAGAAGTAGTTAAGTAGTAGTTATGTAATATAATAAGTAGTTAGGTAAATAACGCTGATTCATTTATTTTATTTATCTTAGAAAATGAAAACTATAGCCTACTATTTGCAGTGATGGATATAAATTTATACTTTTATTTTTGGACGAAGAAAAAAATCTTTTTTTTTTTTTTTTTTCCAAACAAGATTTGAAGGATTATTGTAATTAAACATCATGATATAAGCCAATTAGAGCTTTAATCAAAAGCAACTTTACTATTAAGTACTTTACAAACAATATGGCAGGTTTCTAGGAGGTTACATTCTTTAGTAAAATAATAATAATAATATTTTGAGGCTTAGGGCTTCTGTGAGGTTATGTGGAATTAGTACATTTAGTGGAGATTCCAAAGGAGATGATCCTAACTCCTTTCAATTTCTATATTTGTTTTTAAGTTCATAATTTCTGCCTCTTCATTTATTTTATCAATTGCAAGAATATCTAGGTGCTTATATGGGTTTATTATGATAGTGTTCCAATAAAATTTATAAGTTTTGTTCTCTATTATGTCCTGGGGTATGTGTTTGTAATGTGATCACAACTCATCGTCCAGCAAGTGATACTGTTTTGCAAGTTCCTGATGAATCCCTTAGTTATTATTATGTAAATGCTTCAAACCATGGATTTCCCCAGCAAAGACAACATGGCGGGTCAAACACGTATTGCCAAGTGTAAAAAGTGTGCAAGAATGGTTAGGGATGTGTGGTTATTTTATTATTATTGCTGTACGATGCTAATTAAGTCATCACCCTAATACAAGGTATTTTTTTTTATATAAATTATTTTTTTAATTAAATTTTTGATGCAATATATTTTAAAATCACGTTTATTTATCCCTCTGTGAATTTGTTATGCATTTGAAATTATCAGTTAACATTTATGCATGTATGCATGTAATGCATGTTAATAAAATTTTAACTTCAATTATTAATTTATATCCAGGTCAACATTTAAGTACTTTCATTGGATAGATTTTTCTTACAATTCCGCAGTACATATACAATCGAGTAACCGATCGTTACTATATTCTTACTGGTGGTTTCTTTTACCAGATAATTTTTATTTTTTTTACCTTGATCTAAAACCTTACTTTTGTTGAACTAGATTTTCAACGTATTTGGAGGAACCAGACATGTAAAATCGATTACTATTAGGTGTGGTTCCATTTTTGAAGGCAGGATAAATACAGACTTACATTTTGTAGATTGGATGCAGAATAAATTACATTTTTTCTCTCCATGCATCACGAGATTTCGGATACGTAATGCAATAGAAAACACGCGTGGAATGTTCTACTATGGGAACATTTTGATCTAATTAATACGTAGTTATATTTAATAATTATTTATAGTCAAATTGAGATCAACTCTTAACCCATTTTCTCCTTTTCTATTAAGTGATTATATATAGAATAATACACCACTGTTTCTTGAATATCAATTGTAATTTTAAATAAATTATAGTTATTAACAGTTGTTTAGAATAGTAGTAAACCCTTTAATAGTAATAAACTCAATATAATTGTACAAGCGGCAAAACTAACGTGATAACATAGAAACAGTTACGTCATCACAGAGCAAAATATGCTGAATTCTGAATTACAATTTCTCTCTATTCATAAACGATGTTTAATACCTAAGTTTGTCAACAATCGTGTTAATAATGGATCAGGTTCCCATTGGTGGATGCGGAAGAGAACTGTTTCACAGAGTAATTTTGAGGTTTTTTGTTTTGTTTTTTTATTGATTGATGGTATTTCTAACCAAATATTTGTATCGGATGTTATTTAAGATCTGATAATGATAACAACATATCAATTGCTGATATGTACTTAGTTGTTGTCACTCCGGAGCCATGTTCGGTCATAGAGTCAAACTCTATGATAGGGAATTTTTGTTGCATTACTATCATTTGGCTATTATTATCCAGGAGGCACCCTAAGGTGACAGTCAGACTTCTGCCTCCTATGAAGAGAAACAAATACTGAAGAAGAACGAAACATCCAAACACCACACCGGGATTCGAATCCAGATTCCTACACATCTGCCTCATCAGAGACGACGCTGAGACTACAAGCTATGCCAGAACGGCAACATACTAAGTGAATTAGAATAATGTTACCTTGTAGAGAAGGGAGATTTTTTTGAGCTGCCTCGACCAAAACCCAAAAAGCAAAAAAAAAAAAACCGCGTCTTATCTTACAACAGAAAAAAGTAAGCAAATAACAGTGATATCTTCCAAAAACTAAATCAACGGATTTTCTACCAAAAAGGGAAAAAAAAAGAATAATAGTGGTACCTTCCAACAAAAAGTAAAAACTTAGCGACTCTTCTAATCAAAACAAAAATAAATAAATAAACAAAAAAACAGTGATATCTTCCAACCAAAAAAAAAAAAAATCAAAGGATCTTATTTTCTAACAGAAAAATATAAAATATCAGTGGTGCCTTCCAACCAAAAAAATTACCGGCTATCTTCTAATATAAAAAAATAACAATGATACCTTCCAACCAAACAACCAATGCCACTGGTGCTTTCTTATTGTACTATTTACTTTACTGACAGCAAAGGAACATGTGAAAAATTTTTGTGATGAATCTCAAGTTGTGACGTAATGTATTTTCTCTATCAATACAGATTTGTCGTTTTGTGTAGTTGTTAATAACTGTGAAAATGACGTCATTTGTGAATATATCACTTTTAGGTGGTAACAGAGGAACAAGTTACAATTAACGAAGGAAAAAAAAATGAGACCAAAAACTCGGTTATAGTTCGCCCACGGTCCATAAAAGGAACATGATTTAAAATATCCATTTCCCATTGAGCATTGCCGAAAGGGATTTAAATTGGGGGCGGAATTTAAGAAAAGAAATCTAGAAAATTAATTAATACATAAAAGCGTGCTTCAAGTCTACCGATCAAAGACAATTTGGGAGAAACCTATTTTCAAAAGGTGAGTTCAGGTTATCATTCATTTAACGCCTTTCCAAGGGACAGGTAACAAAGCTGTACTGTTCCATGGCATAAAAGAACCATTTTATTTATTTCCTCAAATTTTCAGTCGAATAATTTAACTCGTTTCCTTGGGAGATCAATTCGCAGCTTGAAGCGATTTCTGAAATAAATGAATTTGTAATTATTTCAGCAAAAAAAAAATTAAATAAATATATATTTATATTTGAACTTTGAAGCAGTTACAAGTACTTTTCCTGTTTCTTTAGTTCACGAGCATTTCTATATCAATTGAGAAGACATTTGAAAATTTTTTAAAAGATTTTGGTTTCATTCTGTAAATGAGCTACTGTATGAAGTTTATCTGTTCGTCCGTGCAGTTTATGGAGGTCTCGAAAACTTGGAAACGTTTTTGAGGAAAAGATGCATTGCCTTTGGAGTTTTGGAACAAGAACATTTTTTATTTTTTTTGATGCAGAAGAAAAGCATGACGTCATAAGTGTGAGGAAATATTGACATTGGACTAATAGATTGAACAGTATGTTAAGTACACAATTATAAGTATAATCACGATTTAAAGTCATGTTTGAAAAGCTTAATAACTGTTAATAAAGCTTCGTGTTATACATGTGTTTAATAAAATATCTACACAATTAAAAAACCAGTTCTTAATTAAAATAAATTAGTAACTTATTTTATGCTTCTATGCGGAGCATAGCTCATAGCAGGAGAAGCCTTATATCCCCGCTCTCCCTGTTCGTTCGTCGCGAGAAATTCATTAATTGGTCTGTTTTTATTATAATGGGATCTCCCAACTCTACGGAGAGCTTCTATTTTTTCTGTGGGGTTTTGAAGTTGTAAAGTTTCCGAGATTTTAACATTTGCTCTGTGTAGGAGCCGTGGCGCATTATGCTATCGTTACTGGGATTGCTACTCCTACCTTGTTTTAATTATATTGCATATATTGAAAGAAGATTAGGGTTAAAGATTACTCCATTCTTCCTCGGAACTAAGAGGTAATATTTCGAGCCTCTCATGGTCACTTTGAGTTGAAATCAAGGTGATAATTGGTATCCATTTCATATAATACGTAAATTCTCAAAATTAACCAAAGTAAACAGATTAAAGTTTGAAATGTAATAAGGTTTCAACAACAAAACACACAACAATATATTTTTATATATATTTAGTCCTCCTTTTTATGCTGAAATAATTTGATAGTCAAAAATAACCGTGACGACCTTGTGAAATATTTACTAGCTTGCTTTTATAGCAGTGATCTTCAACCTGGGATGCGCCTAAGAGAGTACATCTAACAAGGGAAGTGCGTGAGCTCGAATGCTAAGAACCGCACGAAAATGTGCTGAGAATATAAATCGCTCATGCTAAAAACAGTGATATGAGTCAGTCTCAAGCAAAACTGCACGTCTTACCAAGAGAGACATTTGAATGATCACTTATTGAAGGTCCAAGAGAGGAACTTGGTAACGCATAGAAACAAACTATCGATGTAATAGGACCAACATCAACGATCTTTTCATGTAGAGCTGATATTGCCTAAAGAAATATACATCAAGAAGTTGGCAATATTTTGTTGTCTTCGGTGGCAATATCTTGCGATTAAGTACTTGTTAGTGCAGATACAACATGCCACCGTCGGATGGCGCTAGCAGACAACAGCTGAGTTTTGCATGGGAATGACTCTTACCACTGTTTTTTGGATGACTTATTTATGTTCTAAGCACATTTTCATGCGGTTCTCTGCGTTCGAGGTCATGCACATCCCTTGTAAGAGAGTAGGCGAAAAAGAAGAAAAAAAAAAGAAGTATGTTCGTAACCAATTGTTGATGAATTATTTAATAATTAATTTTGATTTACTAAAATAATTTAGCTTCAAACTTAACCAACATCTCTAATCAAGACTAAATTGTAGACATGTAAAATGTTTGGGTAACAGAATTTTTTAACTATATTCTGTTTCTTTTTAATAATTTAGGCTCAGAAACTAATATTTCACATTCAAAGCTTTTAAATCATGCTGGAGTTTTTGTTGTTGTTTTTGATTTTTTTTTTTTTTCTGTTATTTGTAAAACAATGAAAAAGTTTGATGTTTTCTGAGGACTTTTACCAAATATATAAGCGCGCACGAAGATTAAGAAACACTGATAAGTGAGGAACCATTATAAACACAGAATCATCAAAATATAAAGGAGTTCATAAGAAGGTTCTGTCCATCTGTCCGTCCGTCAACACCACTATAGCCCAAGCAAACGTGAGTGATAATTTATTGGATAACTTATGACTTAGATTTCCGGTCTGCGGTCACTTTATGTCTTACAGTGAGTGGCCGAAAATGAAAACTGTTCGGGGTCACTGTGGTTCCACGAACAGTTGAAACCAGTTTTTGCCTTCCTTTTATTTTAAAGTATCATTAACACTCATGGCATTTTTAAAGTATAGATTAATATATATTAAATCTCTTTCTTGATAAAACAATAAGGAAAATATTAGTGGAGTCATAATCATTACAATAAATCCTCATTATCCGCTGAGGATTATCCTTTCCTGAGGATTCGTTTATCCCCTTCTATAAAGTAACAATTGCGCCCCATGCGCGATCTCTTTCTCCCATCTGCGGCCATGATTTAGGCGCATCTCGTCAGTACAAGGCTACTAAAAGAACTACGACGGCAAACAACGCTGACGTAGTCAATTCAGTTGGTCCATGTTAGGCTTCTTTTATGCATTCGTTTTGATTAAACAAAAGCGTAAAATTCCTTTACAATATATGTACTACAGAATGCGCTTAGTGAAGAAGAGCTGCAGGACCCTAATCTTATTTTTCAGTGCCTCAGTATCCGCGGTTTCGGTATCCGCGGGGTCTTTTCAAATTGACTGCACTATATTAAAAAAAAAAAAGTAACTAAAATTCCTAATATTAAAAATATATATAAAATGAATGTTCATAACATTCTAAAAAGCTGATAGTAACCAAAACTACTTCAAAATTTAATGTTAATCTCTTTTTTTTATATATTTTTATTTTCAGCCATTGTAATTGATATTCATCGAAAAGAAAGTTCACCAATAAATTACGCAGCATTTAACGTTTTGGCAAAAAAAAAAAAAAGAAAACTCATAGAAAAGATATATGATGTTATTACATAATGGTATCTGAAATGTAATAGGAAGACAACTAGTTAAACCAGTGTCTCCCAACCTTTTTTGTGCTATGCCCCACCTAAAGTATCTAAAGTATGCTATGCCCCATCAAATTAGGTAGAATATAACTTTCACAACAAAGAAAAAAACGACTTTTTAACTTTTACAATAAAAAAAAAATCAATTTTTCCAATTGCCCTCCCCCTTAACAATCAAATTGCCCCCCTGGAAAACAGGGAGTTAAACATAAGAACGATTTAGAAAGGAAATGAAAATTTAATATGGAAATGAAAATGCTTTCGATGAAACGCATCAGTTTCCGATTCCCAAGAAATCTTTATTATGTTTTTCTTTTCTGTTTGTTCTTCAGTTTTTTACTTCCTTCCTTTCTCATTCAATTCTTCTTTTGATATTATTTGAACCACAACTAATAAGACATTAGATTCATTCATTTCAAGGAGATTCAAAACAAATTTTGTGAAGTTTTTACAAGATAAAAGAAAGACAAGAAAAAAAATCTTAATTTAATATTCCAATATTCGAATCCTCTCATCTCAAGACCAACCAGAAGTCCCTAAAAGAACATATAGCCTACTTTCGTAAAATGTAGTTCCTCGAATTTATTGTTTTTCTTTAAAAAATAAAAATTAAGAAATTTCAAAAATTAATACTTTATTATTATCATTATTCCCCTTAAGTCTTGAAAAATAACAGACGTAAAGTCTAAATTTTTTTAACATTATAATATAATTATGATTTTTATTAAGTTATATTTGCATTTCAAACCCTTCTAAGAGTACGTACTTAAAATGTAAAGTTCACTTCCCTTTGTGTGAAGTTCTAAGATATTAGTTTTTTTTTATTGTTTTTTAAACGTGGAGAAATCAATCCTTTAAAATATTGCTGATTAAAAACTTACAAATGCACTAAGAAACAATGTATCAATGCTGAGGCTTCCGAGAGCTGTTTCCGGTCCAGGTGTCATCAAGTGATGTTGATCTCTCGTCTGACAAGGGTCGAATTTGAGTAGAGTCATTTTCTGTGTAATCCTCCTCAATGTCACGCTTATCCGAAAACGTTTCTATTATTATACAAATTAAAAACAATGTAAATGAGAAAGACAACAACAAATCGAGATTTATTGGGGAATTTAAGGCCACCACACATCTCAATTAAAAATAAAATATATGTACAATTAAAATACGAATACTTTCGAAATGTCCAACATTTCGTTGTCAAGTGACAAAGAAATGTTGGACATTTCGAAAGTACTCGTATTTTAATTATTCATATATTTTATTTTTAATTGAGATGTGTGGTGGCCTTAAATTCCACAATAATTCTACTTACACACATTAGTTACTTGAAATCGAGATTTGAGAGGGAATTACTCGTATTAATCAGAGAGATAGGAAACCTTGATCATCTTTTACAAAACACTCAGTCTCTAAATATTTTTTAATATTACGAATGTAATTTTAGACATAAAATAAATTCGGTTTATAGGAAAATAGACTTAAAAAAATAATGAAAAAAAAAGGTCTATTAAAAACGCCTCTTAATAAAAAAACTTAGTCAATATGTTATGAATAAATAAATTATACACTAAAAATTCGCATGAAGAAAATCTGTTCCATGGATATAACGAAAGGTGCAACACATCTGTTTTTTCGATATCATAATCCGATCTCTATCAGGATATTATGAGCATATGGTAAACGAGTGTGGCATCAATTAACATATGATTAACAATTGATGGATGACTAATACTCATCGCGCATGCGCTAACAAAAATTATAGCTTTTTAATCTTTATTTTGATAAATAAGAAAATAATTAGTAGTCTATAAAAATCACAGTAAAAAAAAAGTAAGTAAATAAATAGATTAAAAAAAAGTAACCTGTTAATTTTTTATTTTATTTATTTCTCTTTTTGAAATAAATAAAATTGTTTATTTATTTTTACTTATTTTTCTTTCTGAATAAAATAAAGCAAACTGAGAAATAGTATTTAATTATTATAAATCAATAATTTGAATATGTATTTAAATAAGCAAACACAATAAAAAAAAAATAATCTAATCTAATATTTTTTTTTTAATTTAAATAAATTCAGATTAAAAACATCAAACCCAAAATAACAGAATTTTAAACGACTCATTAACGTTACAGATAATGAAAATAAATTTTTAAAAATATATACATAATAGAAAAATAAACAAACGAGATAAGTTAAAATGAAACGCGAATATCTACAAAAGTTCAATCTACAAATATATTTATTTATAAAATATTCAAATCTTTTTTATTATTATTTATTTAATTATTCATTTCTGATGGAGGGCAAAACTAGAATATAATTTATTTAAATCGCTTTAATGTATTCTACTCAATTTAATTTTTTTCCTACCTTAAATATTAATAGACCTTAGAGTTGGTGTGTCAACTTTCGAGTAATCTCAGATTAGACAAAAAGACAGTGGGTTATTACACAATATTTAACTTCAAAATTAAACAAAACTTGCCATAAAGTTTGACCTTTGTTGCTACGGCTATACCTGTTTGATAATTGTTAAAACACCGTCTCACTTCATACCTATGCGCCCTGTCTGTTCCAAATTCATTTAGGATCTCGCAGTAACTAACTATTAAAATTTCATCTTTCCAAAATAAGTAGTTTTAAGTTACCGTTATTATATCATTTTATTATGTAATAACCTTGACCTTAAGCTGTATTCCTTAGGCCTGAAAGGGTTACTGAATACATAGGAAAATATACCTGTAAGTATTTAAGTATTTATTATTAAAAAAAAAAAAATAGATATATCTGCTATATGGATTAAAATTCTGAAATTATAAAACTTTAAAAATTCGGATCTAAGGATTGCGCATTCACACTGCCTGAATTAATTCAAAATTTCGTTCGAGGGCACTTTTGAAATTGGATATATTTTATATATTTTCAGAAGAAATGAAGGATCCGACTGCAATAACAGTATGTTACATGCTTCGTACTTACTGTAGAATAACTATACAAGTAACTGAACTGAAAGTCTTATTCTATGACTCAGTATTTATTTGTTCACTTTTTAATTTGTTGTTTTAAAAGTAGTTTAATACTTCACAGGCTATATAGGCTCCAATGATTCGCGGCCATCGCAATAAAGTTAAAATCGGGTGATCAAGTCATTTGAGGGCTAATTCAATCTACTAATCACACAAATATCCTGACAATCCCCTATTCTATAAATAATAACCCCTCCCGTCTTTAATCTCGGACATGAAATGAAGTCTCCTTTTTACTGAGGGCTGGGTGAAACCGAGGGCCTGTCTGCAGAAGAAATACGAAGGAAAAAAAAAATCCTGGATCTCAGCCGGAAATTGAATGGACTCTAAATCTTATTGTGGACCGCAACTACACAAAGCATATGAGCCTGCAGTTCAGCGCTTCTATCAATGACTAGAGGGTCTACATTTGTTTACTTTTGTATATTTATAATTATATTCTACTATGCGGATAAAAGTAAGAACTTCCTAAAAGAACTTAAAACCTACTTTCCATAAAAACGCATTTATTTTTTTTTATTTTTTTTTTTGTTATTTTGTTATTTTTATATTAT
>JAFIDM010000002.1:38454038-38576425 GCA_023159025.1 Thereuonema tuberculata
TTTTTGTTATTTTTATGTTATTTTTATTTTATTTTTTGGGTTTTTTTTTGTTGTTATTTTTAAGTTATTTTTTTGGGTTTTTTTTGTTATTTTTATATTATCTTTATGGGTTTTTTTTTTGTTATTTTTATATTATTTTTATGTTATTGTTTGTGTGTTTTTTTGTTATTTTTTTTGTTATTTTTTTTTTATTTTTTTAATATTTTTATGGGTTCTTTTTTGTTATTTTTATGTTACTTTATTTGTTATTTTTTTGTTATTTTTATGTTGTAATTTTTTTGTTATTTTTATATTATTTTTAGATTATTTTAATCTTATGAAATGCCTACATTTATTCTCAAACTTTAATATTTACTGAATGCAAACTGTATAAATTTTTCATTTTCTACTTTAAAAAATTAATAATAATAATTCAATTCGCGTTACTTACTAAATTGGATTACTCTTAATCCTATCCAAGCTGTTGCAAATTAATAGATTAGTTAAAAGGATTAGTAATGTGTAAAATTAATACTGTTTATTTTTTTTATTTTTTTTAATGTTATGCCAGCCCTATTAGGTATACGTCAATGAAACTGTATACCTGTGTTATAGATGCTGATTATTTTAATCTATATATTGAACATTAACATAAAAAAAATTAAGTTTAAATTATTAAGTTTAAAAATTAAGTATATTCGAGCGCTAATTTCTCCAAAAGGACCCAATTTGGAAGAGATTTCAAATATAACATTAAGATCGTCTCGAGTCCTTAAATATGCAAACCAATTTTTAAGAAGATCCACCCAGCAGTTAAAAAGTTATTAGGGCCCTAGGGACACTGACTTGTATTGGTGACTCACTTTACTATGAAAATAACCTAAAAATAATGAAGGAAACGGTGATCATAACCAGTTCTGAAAATCTGATGGTGATGTTGAATTACCTTGATGTTTCCTGATAAACTGACAGGAACATTCCTTATTAAAGCTACACGTCTAATTAAATTGTTTTTCAGAATACTTTTGACAGGACAGTGTACATTTTTCGTTTCAAAGAATTGGATTTTTTTTTTCCTAAGGCATTTCTTTAAAGGCTAAAATCAAAGGAAGAAATCAATAGAGAACAAAGCGAAATATATGTGAAATATATTACGAATCCATTAAGGAAATATTCAAGTAGTGTAAAAAGATATGACACATTTTTTTTTAATAGTTACACTTCCGGCTTCTTTGATTACCTTCACTTAACAGGAAAAAGTTGTTGGTTATTTTCCATGGAAATCAACTACAACTAAAAAAGGATTCAGTTCAGAGGATAAAATGAAGAATGTATTTTTTTTAGATGATTGAGATAAAAATAACGACCAAACAGCAAATGACAGGAAGATTATGAGTTAGTGTGTCATCGGAGTTCAGAAAGAGTTTGAAATAAGTGGCGTCAAGTGATTGGAATGATGTTCTAAATCTTATTGTGGCCCGCAACTACACAAAGCATGGGTTATAATTACAGTACGTTATAATTGATGAAGTAATAGAAAAGAAATGGTAATTACAATTACCTAAATCCCTATGAATTTCAGGAATCAGTATGTGTGTATCTACACATTTCCTAAATTATTCTTAAGTAAGAATAACTTAGAAATAGTTTCAATCAGATCATTTTCTAAAAATTTTTAACTTCACTGTAAAAATTTGTATTCTTACAATTCCCATCAAATGTTACATTGTTACAAGTTGAATCATGAAATAGAACATATTCTACAATATGAACAGAATAGAAATATATATACAGAATAGAAATATCTGTCGCTGCTAACTTCGAAATTAGTTGGTTAAGCCTCAAATTCTTTCGAGGTTTTTTTGTTTTTTGTTTTGGTAGGATGATCAAATGTAAAAGAGGATGTCCTGGATGACCACCTTTTGATTGTTAGGTGGAAGACCTATTTAACTTGCCACCCATCCACCCATCGCCTAAACAGAGTTCCTTAAACGCCCCTGATTTGAAGGAGAACCAACAACATCAAGAAACATAATGAACATGCGCACATTACGCAAAGGATTCGCCCCCCCCCCCGAGCTGTCATCGTGAAGAGACTGGGACGGACCGTTTCGTCCTTATTAGGGCTCATCAGCCAGCCAAACTCCACCGATTTCTTGATTAGTTCACTCCGCACGTTAAAGAACGTTTAATGATAACCAACAATATGCTGTAAAAAGTCATAATTGTGATGTGTTCGCCTGGTCCGTAGCAATAAGATTAGACTGCTGGAAATCTGTAACTGATCTGATCTGATCTCATCTGTTTATTTCAGGGAGAGCGTGCATTTAAATAGCCTATGTACATTGATTTTGATTGGTTGGTGGCTTTAACAATTGATTGGGTGGTTTAAAAAGACATGTGATAGCAACGGTTTTTAACTGTGCTATTTAAATTACAGGGAATTATGGGATAGCCAACAACCGTTAGATTTTGAACATAAACAACAGAATTGACAGTTTAACGGAAAAGAACTTAAATGTACAGTGGATTAAATTATGATTGATTAGAACAGTAAAAAAACAGAATAAACTAGAATACAATAGATAAAATATGATATATCTATAAAAATCATCACAATATCACATTATTTGAGGCAGTGATTTCTGTAATCAGATGTAAATGATGACATCCTTTTATGTAAACCTTCTTCAGTTTAGATTTCCTTGATCGGGAGCGAGATTCTTAAGCGGGGAGAGAGGGGGTCCAAAAAGACCCAGGTATCTGAATAATTCGAATGTAGTAGTACAAAGTTAGTTTTTATTGAAATTTATCTTTTAACGCGACTACCCTTATTAATGATTCTAAGTCTAGGAATATGGGGATATGAGATCGGTCAGTCTGGATGTATGTTTGTAATCCCCTAATAACCTTTGAAGCTGAATTCAGTGGAAGCCAAGTTCTTGACTCTTCTTGAGACTTAGTATATATATTTAAGGACAATTTACAATCTTATCTTTTATATGTGCCTCCCTGATAAAATTCCTAGATCCGGCACTGCACCCTTGTCAAGAAATTAGCGCGAGAAGGTTCTCCAAAATTCTCCGTAGGAAAGCAATAGAACCTAAAGAACGTATTGTGTCTTAAATAAAGGATATTAGCTTAGGAATCCTTTTAATATCTGCGCGAGCAATAATATCATTAAAATTAACAGGATTCAGAAGTTGAAGTAATTAATGCGCATTTATTTATTTATTTATTTATTTATTTTAATGAATAAATGTCAACTGTTAAATGTTTGTAGTCATTTGTAGTTATATCAATACCCTAAAAATCTCTAAAAAGCTTGTAGCAAAAGCTCTAAAAAACAATGTGAGTATAAGGTTTTGAAGATAGGAAAGACGTCGAAAAGTGGAAATATATATATATATATATATATATAGAAGGAAGAATAATTTGAATGGCATGTATATATTCGGAATCGGTGCTTATCACAAGGTCCCGGGCTCATCTGTTCAGATAGGGAGAACGCAATAGCGTATTTATCCTTTGTAAAATATACTAAAAGGGGAAAGCACAAGAATTTAACAAAACGTGTAGCGTTTAGGCTTCCCGTTGTTTCAAGAACTTTTTTAAAACCTTAGTACCTTAAACATGGATTAACTTATTATCATTCACAGTAAATAAAACCATCCACTATTAAATTTGAACTTTCTTCTGATTCGATTTAATTGCTATGTAACGTTTTTCTAATGTTGGGTCATCTCAAGATGCACCAAAATTAAGGTAACTTTCCATTTAATGCAGTGAATTTATCATTAAAGTTTTTTTATCTATTACATAAAATAGTTTTCAAGTATTTTGATCGAATGAACAGAAAAAAAAAAGAAAAACTCGATTTGCATTTTTGTTCTAGATTTTTCGACGGGGTAAAATTAAGGGATGTTATAAACTTTATGTAAATCGTTAATATTTGTAATACTTCTCTATAGCCACAGTAGCAGTTCGAAATAGCTTTTGCAAAGTTTCTTATTTGCTTATTTTTAGACAAATCGCTTATGGCGTATGAATATTACATGTGTGAAGCGGTCCAGTTAACGGTTGCTAAGTTAAGCGGTTTGAATATAGTTCCCAAAATGCTTTTGCAGCAAGAAGCAGATCGTTCAGAATTAGCTGTTGTCAAGAGTGAAGAACTGGAAAAGACAGGGCGAGGGGCGATTAGAGCTAAAGACCTCCCGCCGAAAATGCCACTATATGACCCTGGGTTCTATTCTGAGAGCACCCGCGAATTTTCTCTTATTTTCTCCACCTGTCCGCCTCTCTCTCCCCTCTTCTCTTCAAATGAAGTGGTTCTATCCACTCAACAACACCGTTACCCCCTTACAACAATAGAGGGGATGGGGAAAAGGGATGGGTTTTTTTCTACAACGATTGTAATTTTCGAAAACGGTAAAAACATGGAGGCGTGAATGACTGCTACAGGAATGGTTATATATCAGAACGAAATAACCGTCTCGAGATATATTCACTGATAAGGCCTAACAAACTAGTTTATTAGTAAATACAGGGTCCGTATTCAAATAGAAAATACATCACGTAATTAACATTTAAAATGAATGCTTAACAAATCATATTTTATTGCTGTTAAGCTAATACCACTAATTATTACTAATCAGGTCAGTCAAAATCAGCAAACGTTCCTAATCAATATGTTTGAAAGAAGTAGATGAACCTATAGATTAAATGGAGCGCTGACCGCTGTAATTTATTACGTTTATGATAAAAAATGCATATGTATAAATGCAATCTATATGCAAAATAGCTTTACATTATAAATCACTTCAGCTGATTCCTTAGATTTGAAGATTGTGTATTAAGCACAAAACATAGATCATTTCTAAATTCTTTTTCTTAGTGTTTTCAAACAATTATATTTTAATTCTAATTGATTTCCTTACTTGCTGGACAAAGAAAACACCGTCATCTGTTTGATTTACAAGATTTATATTTCGATTAAAAAAAGGATAAAATTATTAAGTATGTTCTTTTGTTTTCTTTATCCAACTTTATGTGTAAATACTCGGTTTTATCATTCGGTTTTATTCTAATAAGAATATTTTTCGTTTACTAAATATATTCCTGATATTGTTGTTTTATTCATTTTATGCTACATTTCATCCAGAGATTTTCTGGATTTCCTCAGGCTTCTTTTTGAAAAATTAATAATACATAGATTCAAATTTTTGTAATTATAAATATTTCCATGCGACTTTGTCTTAAAACAATTACCTCTCGGAAATACACAACCCGGACCCAATAACCGAAGTCCTTTATCAGATAAAAGATAGAGAAATAAGGCTGATTGTAGAGACAGTTTTTATAAATAGTTTTAATTGCCTAAATAAGGCAAAAGGTTTGCAAGTGTATAAATATTCAATAGAAAGTTTTAAAAAAAGTATTAAAAAAATAAAGCGAAATTCAAATGAAATTATATTAAAATGTTAAAGTCGAATAGAAAAACACAACCCGGACCCAATAACCGAAGTCCTTTATCAGATAACAGATGGAGAAATAAAGACTGATTGTAAAGACACTTGTTATAAACAGTTTTAATTGCATAAATAAGGCAAAAGGTTTGCAAGTGAATAAATATTCAGTAGAAATTAAAGTACTGAAAAAATAAAACGAAATTCACATGAAATTCAATTTTTATAAATTATATAAAAGAAAGACGGCATGAAAATGTCTAAATTGTTTTAAGACAGTCTCTCGGAAGTATTTGTAATTATTAAAAAAATGTATTATTAATTTTCAAAAAGAAGCTGAGGAAGTCCAGAAATTCCCTGGATGAATTATATCATATAATGAGTAAAAAAGATTAGATAGTTTATAGTAAATGACTGAAGATAGTTATTGTTACAAACGTGCATTTTTAACTTCTTTGATACATAATAACTTATATTTGTTATCATAGAATGGAACCTGATGGAATCATGTAGCCTATATGTGTAAAGCAGATCGTGTGGATTTGCCTAAAATCTTGTTTCTTCGTTGTTGTTATTCTTCTGAAAATAATACTCTACTGAAAAGCCTCAGGTTTTTTTTTTAAATTGTAATATTAAGTAAATAAAAGCAGTTTAGAGGCTTTTTTTATTTATTTTTTTCTAAAAAAAAGTAATTAAATCCGCAAATACTTAGCTGTCTGTTTTAAGTTGTCAATAATTTTAATCATAGTAAAGCTCGCGCAAAGATTAAAATGATTGATAAGTGGATTAGGCCTAATATCCTTTTTTATAACATCGAAAGAAATCTATAGTTTGAGTTCTAATGCTTATGGGAATTTTTGTCATCTTCTGGCGCTGATTTTTCATCAAGGATCCATATGCAATTTTTTTTTAAAAAATACACAGTCTTTTATCCTTAAATGTGTAAGTTTCGTCCTGCAGATGAGAAGTTATTAGGATCTCACACAGCCAAACTGAGCATTTTGATGAGCCTCAATTTCTTGGATGAAAATCTAAAAAACAGTTAAAACTTAGCTACTAAAAAACGATGCAAACCTTTTCTCTCCTTAACCCTAACCATTATAACGTTCCCTTGCTGAATTCTTTCATAGACATCAACAGGAACTTTCCAGAAAACAAACCCAGCTCACCCAACTCATATAAATCAAAATTCAATAACTTTTCAAACAAATTTCCTTTGTTTCAGCTTCATTGTGTATTTAAGATTTGTTATTTGTTGTGATTATCCTTTACATGATCTAGTTTAACCATAGAATAATTACGGAATATTTTGAAGCAGGAAATAACCACTGTACTTTTTTTTATTGTTGTCCTTTTTTTTTTATCTTGCTTTGAAGTCAATTTTCCAGCTAGACTCTATAAACAACTTGTTCAGTTTCTGCCTCCTTACCTGAGCACTGGTCCAACTCGTTTAGTGAAGCTTCTTCTGTTCTCAATGGAGTTATCAGTTCCAATTGAGTTCAGGAACGTCTCACATGTGACAAACCCGATTTGTCAGTCAAAGAGAACCGATTCCAAATGCCTTTCAAATGTAAACAGACACAAAGCTACGTCCCCTGTGGGAACCAAATTACCTAAGTCTACCATTACGTATTTGTTTACAAAACAATCCAAGTCCGTTGTATTGTTGACCCCAAAAACCATCCTATTGTCGATTTCATAATATCTTATATCTTTCTTGAAATATTGAACTGAACTTTCCTACTCAGTTTATTCTATTTTGCTAGTAAAGTGAGGCCCCAGAAAGCAGTCTTTATGTGAGTGTACGTGATGCGTCCCCCAATAACTTCCGAACCGCTGAGTGGATCTTCCTGTAACTTGGTATAGATATTTAAGACGTAGAGAAGATCTAACTTTTGCTGATTAGAAACGTTTTACGTGTACTGGATTTTTTTAAACGCATTAATGAAGCCATACACCTGATTAGTTTAAACATGCAATTAATTTATATAAAAAAACATAAGATATAAAAAGGAATCGACTAGTTTCACCACCGAGAGACGGTTTTTTTCAAGATAATTTCTTTCGGCGATTCCTTTGTATACTTGTTTTTTTTTATATAAATTAATTGCTTGTTTAAACTAATCAGGTTTAATTAATGCGTTTAATCTAACTTTTGAATTTGAAATCTTTTCCAAGTGTGTACCTGTAGAGAAATTAGTGCGAGAAGACAACAAAAGCTATAGAACAGCATTAGAATACAAATAATGGATTTCTTGATCTTTTAACAATGTTGTTAATCCTTTTATCTAATCAATTAAAACCGTGTGTTTTTATGTAATTAAATGTTAAGTGGTTTTAAACAATTTAAATAAATATTGAGGATTTACTTAACTTACTTTTTTCAGAAATTGGAAAAATATATACTGCCTGTATTCATAAAATAGTATTTGAAAGTAAATTAAGCTTTTGATATATATTATTACGAACAAAAAACAACAATAAATAATGAATAACTTTTAAAAATAACAGGCTTTAGATTCTTATAGGACGTCCTTATAATTTTCTTCATCTTCATAATATTCTTTATCTTCAATATTTGTAGATCGTCTGAACGACGTCATAAAAATTTATTATAGAAATTCCGTTCACTTTAGGACGGTTTTATTTCCTTTAAAAAAAAGAAAAATCTTCAAAATAAAGCAGGGAGATTTAATAGAGACTAGTTTATTGATCAGAAAGTGACATTTTAATGTTGCTATAAATACATTCTATTTGATATTGTTTTGTTATTTTTTAACTATTCCATTTCAAAGTCGTTCGAATTCCGATCAACCCCCAAAATAACAACAACAAAGACGAGGTTCTTATGAAAACCATATTGGAGACTTTATGATCTGTTCTCTGCTGAATGCAAAGGAATCAAACTAACCAGCAAAGAAACATATTGAATTTACATTCCCAGAATCAGCAAATATTGTAGTAAGTTATTAATGTTATGTTGTCGGTTTAATTTGTCCAGTAATTATTATTATACTCAAGGCGTTCTTCCAATTCCAACAGTTACAGTTATAAAAGGTTTAAACGATTCACAGAACAAGGATTTTTTTTTTGTGTGTGTGTCCATTACGAACTGAGTTTACAGCCTACAGGGACATCATTCTCAGAAAGTTTAAAAAAAAAATATTGAAAATTTAGTAGAACTTTGATTATCGTAGTTTTTGATTATCTTAATTGTAGAAACGTATGCATATTCAAAGCTAAGATTGCTTTCTAAAAAAAAAATATTTTTATCTTTTACTATATGAGACACAAAAAAAGAAGAAAATCGTGGATTATGGATTACTATTTCCATGTATGCTCAGCGACCTCTACTGGAAAGCATCGTAACTATTTTCTGCAAAGCAAGGAGAGAACAAGATTTTCTAAAAATTGTTATTATTATTTAAGATAAATTGCGTAAATTGTGCGTGTCAATTGTGTTCTTAGATAGTTCATTCCGCACGTTAAAGAAAGATTAATAATGTTATTATTATTATTATTATTATTATACAGGACACTACAAAACAATGTGTATCACAGCTGCCAGTTCTTTAGCTGGTGTTGGCCTTCAAACGCATCGAATTCTTCCCAAGAATTATTATTATTATTATTATTATTATTATTATATCGAAAAAGTTTCAAACCATGGGATTCCCCAGCTAAGACAATATGGCGGGTCAAGGACCAAAGCACATATTGCCAAGTGTATATATATATAAAAAAAAAAAAAAAAAAAAATTTGGAAGAATAGTTAGGGATGTGTGCTTGTGTCCATAAATTTCCGAACTATGCGTGTTGTGTTGAGTACCACAGCCTTCTGGAGTTGTGCATAAGTGTTTTTATGAAGTCCTAGTGTGCTGAGGCTGTGATGCAATGTGTGAGGCACCAGACCAGTAGCGGACAGGATGATGGGTACAACACGAACTCGGTCCTGCCTCCACTGCTTCTGGAGCTCGTGTGCTAGGTCTGTGTATTTACTTATCTTGTCAGCGTGAGTTTTATGCATGTTCTTGCTGATGGGAACTGCAATATCAATGAGATAGGTCTGTTTGTTGACCTTATCAACAAGTGTAATGTCAGGTCTGTTGTGATGTATAGTTTTGTCTGTGTGAATGGGACGGTCCCAGTACAGCTTATGTGAGGTTGACTCTAGTACGCTTTGTGGTGTGTACTTGTAGTATGGGACCGTGTTCTTAATAAGTGAGTGTTTGTGTGCTAGTTGTTGATGAACGATCGATGCTACGTGATTGTGTCGGTGGAGGTAATCTGTTTGGGACAGAAGGGGACAGCCTGATATTATGTGGTCGATCGTCTCATGTGTAGTGTGGCATTTTCTGCATCTGTCGTCGTGTGTGTTTGCATCGTGTAGAATGTGTTTCTTGTAGTTGAGTGTGGGGATGACTTGGTCCTGTATCGCGATCATGAACCCTTCGGTCTCCCCAAACAGCTCACCACTCGTCAGCCATCTGTTCGACGCTTCCATGTCGACATGAGGTTGGCTGAGTTCGTGGCGATGTCTGCCATGGAGTTCCTTACGAACCCATGATTCACGCAGCTGCTGTGTGTGGGTGTCGGGAGTGGTGAGTGTTAGAGAAGGGTTTGCGAGGTCCAGGGGTGTGAAGTGTGTGTCAGCCTTGACAATGGCTGAGTGGAGTGAGGAGTGTTGTGCTCTTTGGTGAAAGTGTTCCCTAAGTGTGTAAACTTGTTTTTCGTGTAGGGTGATGAGATTGATGAGTCCACGGCCTCCCTCCTTGCGGGGAAGAGTCATCCTTTCCGTAGCGGACTTGGGGTGGTGCATGTTGTGTTTCGTGAATGTAGTGCGTGTTGTGCGTTGTAGTGCTTCGAGTTCAGTGTTTGTCCATGAAATTATGCCGAACGAATATGTTAGTGTGGGGACGGCAAAAGTGTTAATGGCTTTAATTTTATTTCTGGCATTGAGTTGTGTTTTGAGAATGTTGTGAACGCGAGCACAGTATGTTTTCTTGAGTTTGTTTCTGATGTTTGCGTTGTCAATGACGCGCGCTTGCTGGAAGCCCAGGTACTTGTAGGTCTCTCCCTCTTCCATGGATTGGATGGCCAACCCATGGTCCAGTTCAAAACCCTCCAAATTCGTAGTCTTCCCGCGTGTTATATGTAGCTTGCGGCATTTGTCGATTCCAAATTCCATCCCAATGTCTTTGGTGAACTGTGTTGTGACTTGTAGTAAATTAGTAAGTTGTGCGTTATTTGTGGCGTAGAGTTTAATATCATCCATGTAGAGTAAGTGTGTGATTTTGTATGGTCTCAGAGTGTCTGAGGTAAGCCTATAACCGTGTTTTGTGTTGTCTAGCATGTGGCTTAATGGATTCAAGGCGAGGCAGAACCAAAGAGGACTCAAGGAATCTCCCTGGAAAATACCTCTCCTTATGGGAATGGGAACGGTAGTGATGGAGGTGTTGGAGGTGCGTAGGTGTAATGTTGTGTTCCAACTCTTCATCGTGGCATCCAAGAATGCCGTGATCTTGGGGTGTACTTTGTAGAGTTGAAGAGTGTGCAAAAGCCAGGAATGGGGGACTGAGTCAAATGCCTTCTTGTAGTCGATGTACGCGATGTGTAAGTTCCTATTCTTCGCGCGCGCCTGGCGCAGGATTACAGAGTCAATAAGGAGTTGCTCCTTACAACCCTGGGAATTTCTGCGACAGCCCTTCTGCTGTTCGGATAGAATGTTATGTGTCTCGATGTGTGTGTAAATTTTGTCTGTAAGGCAGGAGGTGAGGAGTTTGTAAAGTGTGGGGAGGCAAGTGATTGGACGGTTATTTGCAGGGTGTGCTGTTTCAGTGTTCTTGCTCTGTAGGTAAGTGACACCCTGTGTGAGGAAAAGAGGCATATGTTCGGGGTGTTGTATTATGTCAGTGAGTGCAACAGCTAGCTTCCCATGCAGGGACGTGAGCCTCTTGATCCAGAAGTTCTGAACGCCGTCTGCACCAGGAGCCTTCCAGTTGTGTGCATGTTTTAGTGCTGTCTGTATGTCTGCGAGAGTAATATCATGGAAGGGCATGAAGGGTAAGTGTTCAGCGAGTTGTTCTTCATCTGTGATCCATGGTGCTTTGTCATTGTGGGGGATGGGGTTGGACCACAGAGACGACCAGTATTCATGTAATGCCTGGCTGGTGGGTGTGTTTGTGTTGGGTGCAGTGGAGGGAGATGAAAGGGATCTGTAGAATTTTTTCTCATTGTATTGGAAAGTATTGTTCTGTTGTTTGCGTAGAGTGCACTGTTTGTATCTTTGTAATCTTTTTGCAAGTGCACTGAGTTTTTGTTTTAGTGTGTCGAGATGTTCCTGAACCTGGTTATGATGGTTTGAGTGTGAGGGGCGAGTGTTTATGTGCTTGAATATCTTCCTGACCTGGGACATAAGTTTCTTTGTTTTGTTTCCTGCACAGTATTGTGTGAGCCTGGCTATGTCTCCTCTAAGGTCGCTGATGCGGCCTTCAAGGCGACGTCTCCAAGGGGGGATGTATTCTTTTGACCGTGCAGTGGTAGGTATGTGGTGTTGTTTGATTCCAAGTGCCCGAATGGTTCCCTGTGCCGCACAGTAGAGTGTTGTATGTATGTCTTCTAATGTTTGGATATTGTCAAGGTGTTGTGGGATAGTGTGTGTGTTGAGATGATATATGATTTTGGCGAGTTGTTTTGATGTGTGTACTTTGGGGAGTGGAGGTCTGAGTGTGGGGTCTGTGCCTGTATATTGTGCTAGTGCGGTGTAGAAATTATCATGTGCTGCTTGTTGTATGTCATTAGTTGTATTGTTGGGGAATGTGGACTGAGGGGTAGAGGCTTCTGAGGCTTCTGTGTTTGCCATAAAGGTAATGTCTTCTGGTGGGGTGGGGTGTGGTGTCCTGTGGTTGGATTCAGCGACCTCTTCCCTAATTTGTGTAAGTATGCATGGAGGAATAAGATTGTTTACTACTATAGAACGTCGCTGATCCGCTACTCGCTGTTCGCTAAGCCCTAACGATGGATAACGTGTGGTGAATGCATGGTGTAGTGCCTGTCTGTATCCTGTGAGTTGAGTCCCTAACTGTGTAACAGTGTAGAAGTCGCGCATAAGATCCTGGTTCATCTGTGGTGACCATCGGATGCGCTGGCGTGGTTTCCCAGTCTTGGTGGTCGCCTGCTCTGACACAGACGAAACACTTCCGACTGTTCGGGCTGGATGGTGTTGCCCGGGCATTGTGGTAGCCATACTACAGGATGGGATGCCACTTTCCCCACCACCACCTGCGGGAGACTGTAGCATATTTTTCGAACGGAGGCCTCTGCCTAACCCCTGAACGCGGGTGACTTTATCCTGCGCCACACCCGATGCAGCATGATCTATATTTGAACGAGTTCTCATCATGGATGGTTGGACCCTTTAGCCTACCCTAAAGCTAGTGTAGTTCCCGCCCCCACCGCGAGGAGGTAGGGTCCATGGGGGCTTATTATTATTATTATTATTATTATTATTATTATTATTATTATTATTATTATTTGCATCTTTAACTGTTATTCGATTTATAACTAGAATCCATATCCAAAAATAGCTTCGGGACAAGGAAAAAAAAATGCCTGCGCGAGAAAATGTGGCGTCATTTTTCGCTCGTTAACAATTCTCTTTACCATTAGATAGAATAAATTTGAAGCAATAGCTGATCTTCTTAATTATTCAGAAATACATATTCCATCACCATGACTCTTAAAATAGTGGAAAACGTTCCAAATTATACCTTGAGCTTGGCTGTGAAGGCCTGACAATAACTTGTTCTCATAACACCACCATATTGCTTTCTGTTCCAGGATCAACTAAGTGATCCGTTTTTTGCCATATTTGGTGATCCTTCTTCCTCTGTGCGTACTTTAATAAATGTTAATTAAAGAATATTAGACTCATGCTTATATAATTAACCAAGATTTCCTGAACTTCATAATCTCTTATTCAAGAAATAAACTTTATAGGTCTAATTATAACTCAACTTTTGAGTCAATATTCAAATATTAATTGCTGCACAAATATGACCCTGTAATTGTTAATAAATAAGAATGGATAAAAAGCATCAAATTTCTGCAGCAACTTTTAAATTTATGCACTAATTTTTTGTGTAAATGTCGTGCTGACAAGACTATATTCAAAATCAAAGAATCATTTCATGACATGGGTAATGGTTGTTGTGAATCATGATCTATGATCAAAATAATGTAGATGAATATTTTATTTACTTAATAATCTGTATTATGTTATATTTGCAGAAGAGATGTTAACAGTTTGAACTTACTGAAAGTAAGAGTGGAGAAAGTGCAGCAAATTTTCAGTATCCCAGGAGTTACAACTTCTGAATCAATACGTTCCTAAAGACTAACTAACTTCCGAAAGTGGAGATAGAATAGAGAGTGAGCCATAAAACCCACTATCCCCTAAGGATTCTAAACATTGTTGCTTGATGTTACGAAATGTTTGCACAAGAATTAGTGATTAGGTGCCAAATCCTTAGCAGTTCTTCCAGAACATTCACGATACTGTTATTTTCATGGCAAAAAGTTTTTCATTTCCATTGCTGTAACTGAGATATTCACTCACTGTTGTTGCTGAATGAACTGGTGCTCCATCCTGTTGAGGCAACTTTTAGAAGAATTCTTAAATTGTTCGTTGAACGAACAAGCCAATCCCATAACATGATGAGGTAATGTACGCGGATCACAAATGCTTCAAAGGAATGTAGTATCATTCAGGTGTTTAGAAGACATACCAATCTACCTCAATGTATGTGGTGGATTCCTTTCTAATTCACCGAAGTAATCTAAGTTCTTCTCACTCCGTGTTCTGTAGTTTTGCTGTACGGTTTATACTATCCATGCTATCAAGACAATTCATTCTTCCAAGATGTAATTGGACTCATCATTCATTGCGTCATCGATTATTATCAACTGCAATCAGAAAAAAAAAAGGATCTTAAAGTACAGTTACAAAGAAAAGTAACGCACTTATGACTCACCCCTG
Organism: Thereuonema tuberculata; assembly: GCA_023159025.1. Taxonomy (NCBI): domain Eukaryota; kingdom Metazoa; phylum Arthropoda; class Chilopoda; order Scutigeromorpha; family Scutigeridae; genus Thereuonema; species Thereuonema tuberculata. The sequence goes on from JAFIDM010000002.1 coordinate 38,468,520, forward strand.
TACTTACAGATTTCAAACAAAATTTCACCGAGTAACAGTTCTTAAAACTTTTATGGGGTAACTATGGTAAATACTATGGATAATAAATAAATAAATAAATAAATAAATAAATAAATAAATAAAATTCTTTTAAAGAGGGGGAAATTAATAAAGCATTAGTAAAAGTCATTTACTTTAAAATGACTTTTACTTAGGAGGAATCTGGACAAGGAAACCCGTTATAATGAGTCAGAAAACTGACTTATAATAAAAATAAGTAAATAGAAATTTCTGCAGTATTAAGGTTTTTTTTCTTACTTTAATTTTGGATTTCCTTGAAATAAAAGTAATACACAATTTAGATTTTATTCTGATATAGTCATTCTTATCACAAGATGTACCGGTACGTTACAACTTTATTAGGGGGGGGGGGGTCCTAAGAAGATTTTTTTATTTACAAAACTAACAAACGGAGACCCATCATCCGACTGAAAAAAACTCGTGAGGAACAAATCAAAGCAGATGTCTGTGGGCCATTATTAATTGGTGACAATGATACTCACGTGTACTTTCTTCTTATTAGGTCAACGCACAGTCGTAATTAAAATCCATTGTTAGGTCGATCTAACAGGAATGCATCAATGTCAATGTTAGCAATGCAATAATAGTCAAAAGCACTGTTATTCAGCCTTTAAATTTTTTGGTTCTAGTACCTTTAGAAATAATTTATCTTTAACTATATACACAGCAAAGGTTTTCGTGTACGATTCAAGCACTTAATATACCAGAAATAAAATTTTGGGTTTAGGGCAAGTATCTAAAACAAACTCATAAATTCATCGAATTTGTTATATTAAACTTTAATGCTTTTTTTTTTTAATAATTAAACAATGAACTACCATTTTACAAATACATAGGCCTATTACTTAGAAGAGGGGAAGGAATTAGACATGATTAAAACGGGTATCAGAATGAATAGCCACACTATTAGTTCAAAATAAAATAAAGAAAATGGAAAAAATAAAACAAAATTTCTTTTGTTTATCTCAATAGATTACCTTTTCAAAAAAAAAAAAAAAAACTCTCGAAGTAACTTACTTGATAAAATGAAGTGCATTAGTAGATTTATTAAGATTTCTTTCACGTATCCCCTTAGCTGTTTTCTCGTACCCATGTTGAATACCACTGGTCTAAAGAAATCTAAGACAGATTGTTTGTATATTTTTCCTTCTACAATAACATTTCTTTCAAATGCGTTTAATATTCATTGTATTACTTCTATTTCTAATTTAACCATTCTTATTTAATTACTAAGACGGGAAGCACTGATTAAAATGTTATTAATTATTTCCTTACTGTATTCCTTTGAAGCTTCCTTTCTTCGTAGGAACCATTTCTGACCCATTTATCTATTCTAAGAAAATAATCTTTGCTTGCTTGTATTGGAATAACCAAAGTTTCCTAAGAATTACCTTGGAGTCGAGTTCTGCGCAGACGGAAGTTTACTCCCAAACGGAAGTTGTTTGACCGGAAAGGGACGCTCTCCTTTAAGATTTAGAAATAATGGTTTTGTTTTTGCCTGTATTCTATCGCATTTTTCTTGTCTTCTTTTTCAATTCTTTACTTTTTTACTCGTGACTCTGTGGATATGATGTACCTTTAGGAAGAGACGTCACATTTTAAGTATAATTAAATATATAGGTTTGCGTATAGGTAGATAGACAGTAATATCGAAAATGCAGATTTTTTTTAAGCTATCCTTGGCCACACCCTCGGAATCGAAATGTCACCGTTATTACACTTTTGCATTTGTTCCTGTTAAATTTATTTCTGTTTGTTCCTCTTAACTGCTGAATTCTCATGATTTCTAAAATAAAATGTTTCATGAAAAGGAGAAGTTTCGGCGATAGCTAGGGTGAACGGTTTCAGATACGAACACCTTTAAACAGATGTATTAAAACTCTAACTTTCTATGGTTTTTATTCGTCCGAAATAGATAGCAGTGTGTGCGATGAGACATTAGCACCCACAAACCTCCGAGTGTCTTATGTTCCAAGTATTTGCATATTTAATCTCTATTGAAAATTTTATTCAAAACTAGCTGAAATAGCCGTTCTTCGTACGGGTTACAAAATAAAGATGTCCAGTTGTGGATGATAAAGAAATTGAAATTCTGAGATCACTTCTCACACTCACCCCTATAGGACCGTTCAAGTATTACGTAAGCACATTTTTATCATTTTAGACCCCTCCCCCTTGTAAGCAAAAATAAGCAGATGCTCGACCTGCCCCACACTCCTTGTGCTTAGATAAGATTTGCAAAATCATTAACAGTAAATGTCACTGAAATACTGAGGCAAAATTTTTTTATATGTCTTTCGTAAACATTGCTCTGATCGTCCCTCCCCCTCCTTGTCAGCAAAAATAAGCAATGCTTCAACCCTCCCCCTCCCCCTTCGAATGCTTATGTAATACTTGAACAACCCCTATCACATCAAACCTTCCCAGTTGATAAAAAATCCCGTGATCAGTACAAATTAATGTTATATTCTTATTAATCCCGTAGAAGCATCCTTCAACAATATTTGCCTATTCCCTCACCCACCTCCGTTTAGATCTCTTAGTATTATATATATCGATCAAATAAAATCTTTTTCAATTTTCGAAAAGAACACCCTCATTTCAAATTTCGTGTTTCCAAACTCAAGCGGTTTTGGAAATATGCATACCTTTGAAGGGAGCCCCCCCCCCCCCCCGTTTACTTTTCGGTTTTGACAAAGAACACTCATGTCAAATTTCATATTTCCAACTGAAGCGCTTCCCACACCTTTACGTCCTTCTTCACACCCCTTTTCACTTCAAACCCTCCCCAGTTCGTAAACAATCACGTGATCATTACTATTCTATAAGTATCCCTAAAACCCCGTAGACGTGTCCTTCAACAATGCTTGACCATCCCCTCCTCCCGTTTACATCCCTTAGGGATCGATATCGAAAAAGAAGCATATTTTCGATTTTGATACAAAACACTCATGCCAACTTTCGTGTTTCCACCTCTAGCAGTTTTGTAGATATGCAAACCCTTTAAGAAAGATTACCTCCCCCCGTTTATACGTATTAAGATCCGAATATCGAAAATTCATCTATTCGTTTCGATTTTGACAAAGAACAGGAGAGGATGAATAAGAGAATAATGCAAAAAATATTGTTTTAGTTTTTGTTTTTGCCACTAGATTAGTATTTGGCGATATTATGCACCACAATAGTTTATTTCCCATTGTCGCTACCAAATTGATATGTGGAACTATTACGCATAACAATATTTTAGTTCCAACTAGGTCATTCCCCGTGTACAGATTAATCATCGCTCAGTGTCTGCTCTATGCCTTTCTTGTATCTCTTCTTCTGTCTCTTGTGTCTCTCTCTGCCTGATGTCGTTCGGCGTCTAACCTCTGTCTCTCTTGCGTCTCTTCCGTTGTCTCCTTAGCTCTTGACCGTCTTTTACGTTCGGCTTCATTCTTTCGATCCAAATCTGTCTGTTGTGATCTTTTCAATCGTTTCCTCTCAATATCTTTCCCTCTTCTTTCTCCTGCCTTCCTCTTTCTCTCATTGTCCATTTCGAAACTACTTGATGAATTAGTAGAGATTATGGATGATAAAACGATGGTAAGTATGAGATAATCCAAGAAGAATCGATTCCAATGAAAGCGGTTACGATTTGTTGAATAGTTGAGCAAAACGTGATATTCTATTCCTTTTTGAATGAACTCATTATTTGATAGCGCGCGCCATTGTTGACGGAGAGAAAGCAACATTTTGAAGTTCAAGTCGACTTCCTCGCAACAATGACAAATGAAAAACCGTTTTCCATTGTTGCACTAACATTGTAAAACTGGAAATCACAACAATTGCGCCGGACAGACAGACAGACAGACAGACAGGACAGAGAAATAAAAGATTTTAGTAATTTAGATTGTTGCACAATAATATTTTCTTTAGTTCCAATTATCGCCACCAGGTGAATATGTAGCGCTGTTTCAGGAATTTCAACCCTTTAGGAATGGTTAATCGAAATCTAAATAGCTTACTTTTTTTCAAGTACAACCTAAGTAAGCTTCCTGACAAATTTCAGTTTCCTGTCTATATGGGAAGTAGAAGAATTAGATATGAGTCAGTGAAGGGTTTTCGCATTTATATATATATAGAGAGAGATAAACATACATTTTGTTATTGTTGATATATCTCAATAAAACATCTTCATTAGTTAAACAATGAAAATGATTGAGTTTCTCATATTTGCTCAAAAGAAGAAAGGTAAAAATGATTTTTGTAATTATTGGCAAAATATTATTAAACAATTATATAAAAATAAAAATCAAATATTTTCATCTTTAACAAAAACAAAAAGGAAATTGGAAAAAATTATAATGTTACTTTATACCGCACTCATCTTAAAAACAGTTAGATTTCACTTTTATTGGGTAAAAACATTTATTGATTTATTTTCTATAATAGTAATATTTATTTAGCATTTTCCGAAATCTTTCTGTGTTAAATACCTGAAAAAAATACTTCTAAAGATGATTATTAGGGAAAGTAATTTTTAGCTAGTTAAAGAAAAAAATAATTTAAGTTATTTTCATTATATTATTTTTTTCTTCATTGCTGATAGAGGTTGTAAATGGAAGAAAAGTAACATTTTGGATTTGTTTTTTTATGGTTGGAAGGACATCGTTTATTTCTAAACCCTCCTTATACAGAAAAAAGCAACTTTTATTTATTTATTTATTTATTTATTTATTTATTTATTTATTTATTGAATAGCGAAGGCCATAATAAACCACCATCCCATTCCAATTTTTAGTTACCTTTATATTTCACGGGAACTTTTATTTTTGTCCGAAATTTGAATTGTATAGTTTAAGAGGAAGAAGAAGGATTGGAATGCTGGATGATGTTAAAAGGGGAAGAAAGTATGAACAATTGAAGAAAGATGCACAGGATAGAAGAAAATGGAGAGCGTCCAATTGAAACCTGTCGTAAAGACAGTTCCACAGAGAGAGAGAGAGAGAGAGTTTAAATTATACTAATTAAAATATTCCATTATTTTATATTTAATTGCAGTGAACCAATTAAGAAAACCACTGCTGTAGTTGCTCTTATAACTGTCAGATGTCCATAAAATGCAGGATTGGGTAAATTACTTTTAAAAAGTTACTGAATTACAATTACTTTTTAACAACCAAAAAAAAAAAACAATATTCTGTTAAAAGCATATTAAGAATTTATATTTTTTAAACTCTGTTGTAATTCTTCAACAATCTTCTTTCTTTCCATTTCGAATATATTAGACAAATATAAACTCCTTCACACATCACATTAGCATTTAAATATTTATTAAATACTAAATGCAAAAGACAAATTTTCAGGAAGTATACATCTTCCTTTTTTAAGTCAAAAATTAGAATAAAATAACAAACAAACAAAGAACGGGTTGAACAGCTTAATATAATAAAGGCTTGGAATATCATGTTTTTAATTTTCAGAGGTTTAGGAATCCAATTTTCCGAGAGACATGTTTTTAAAAAGTTCTGATGCTCTTCCCATCTTGCAAGGTTGTTTATTGCCATGTTTATTGTCTGTTGTAATTTCCATATCACATTGTAAAAATTGATTGTATTTGATTCTTGTTTTTTATTTTCTTACTTTAGTTACTGAGGGGTCACTGTCTCCATCATGTATTCTCAATATCTCCCCTCGTACGCCTTTTGAGTCTTGCACTGGCTGATTAGCTCTGGCTGAGGAGAGCTCAACAAGCACGAAACGGCCGTCCCAGAGTATCAGCTCGACTCAAAAGACATTCTTATTTGGAAAGATCGCCTCTTAGACGTAAATGTAAATGCCAAGTTTCACATTTAAAGTTAAAATTATTAACTTCCAGTAATAGTTTACTTAAAATACTTTTCACTTGGAAGCAGCTATAAAGGCAGTTGTTTACGAAGGGATTGGGTAGAATGACGTCACCGCAAACAGAGAAATCGTAAGTTCGCAGTAGTAATTTGCGTTTTTTAAACGTATATGTTATATGAAGCTGAAACGCTTTTTTTTTAAGTTTCTTACACGTAAAAAACTTAGTTTTTACGAGACATCTTTGTTTCGAATGAAAGTTCGAATTTGTAATGCTAACTGTCTGTCAGTAGCCTTCTAAATTTTGAAGTAAACCACTCAAGAGACTCATAAAAGTCGTGTTCCTTCGTCGACGATTCAAACAACTGTGACTGGAATACGACTATAGATGAGATTTGGATTTAGTTTCGAAGTTAATTTTCTTAGAAAAGATCTTGATCAACACTAGCGTCTCGATAACTGATACAGCGCTTTTGAAACAGCTCTTGCCAAACCAATAGCTTGGTATGAAAATATAACTGACCATAATAGTCCAGCAAATAGAGACCAAAAAAGGGGGGTTACCTTACAAAAGGTCCGGTAGTTCTAATTTTTTGAGATGTTGTCTAGGATGGTTAGTAAGTGTTTAAAATGCAAAATGCACAATTCCTCCGCGCCCGCCGCCATCTTAAAAAAACCAAAAATAATTGATACTTTCTTTAGATTTTCGCTTATAACATCTGTTTGGTGCATTTTAGCTACAAAAAAGCTCTACGCAATGTTGTAGAGAATACAATTTCGTACAATATGGTTTTTAAATTTTATTTCTAGGACTGATAGGTACGGAGATATGCAATTTTTGAAAAAATAAAAAAAAACGCAATTTCCAGAAATTTGTAAAACTTCTAACTTTAGGAAGGTTGAAATTCAGATATGGCCTATTCTAGGGAAACAAGTGTCACAATAAATGGTGTAGGGAATTTAATTACCTACAAAATGCATGTATATTTTTATGAATCAACCCTACGGAGTGTGGGGTAAAAACAAAATCAAGAACAACGGAATATTGCGGTTTTTGCTATTGGGACGCATTAGTCCAGCAAATAAGAGACCAAAGAGAGGGGTACCTTACAAAAGGTCCGGTAGTTCTAATTTTTTGATATGTTCTCTAGGATGGTTAGTAAGTGTTTAAAATGCAAAATGCACAATTCCTCCCCCGCCGCGCCACCGCGCCCGCCGCCATCTTAAAAAAACAAAAAAAATTGGTACTTTCTTTAGATTTTGACTTATAACTTCGTTTTGGTGCATTGTAGCTACAAAAAAAGTTCTACGCAATGTTGTAGAGAATACAATTTCCTACAATTTAGTTTTTAAATTTTGTTTCTAGGACTAATAGTTACGGAGATATGTTTGTTTTGAAGAAATAAACAAAAACGCACTTTCTGGAAACTTGTCAAACTTCTAACTTTAGGACGCTGTAATTCAGTTATGGCCTATTATAGGGAAACAAGTATCAGAATAAAATGTGTAGGGAATTTAATTATCTACGAAACGCATGTAAATTTTTTGATCCTACGGAGAGTAAGGTAAAAAAAAATCAAAAACAACGAAATATTGTGGTTTTTGTTATTGTGACGCACAGAGTATCTAAAAAAAATTCACCAATTACCTTCCAGTGTTGGCTTGAAATTGCAGTGTATACCAACCCTACTTGAGTTTCTGACATGAAACTGAAGATGCTGACAGGTTGATAGTTGAATGTAACAATCAAAGATATTTTTTTTTCAATAAAATTTCATTTTTCTGAGCATTTCTCTATTGTATTTGAAGCATTCCATTTCATTTTTACTATCCACTGAAAATACAGAAGACAGAAGAGGTTTGGACAAGTCTTACTACAAAATCCCATCTATGATATCAAACCCCTTTTGATCGTTTTTGAATTGAATGAACTACTCAATTTGGCTTTTAAAAATTAAAAAGACTTCAGTATATATTTTTAAAATTTTATTTTTGCATGGAACAATGAGGGTATCGGGAATGGATCGTGAGTCAAATTCTTTTTTGCCAACTCCACAGGTTAATAACAATCAAAAACGACCAGTTTAGAAAAAAAAATAGACTATTAAATATATCGCTCTTTAGTATTTTAAAAAAAAACTTAAAAATAAAGATTTTTATTAACGATAATTTCTTTATAATTTGTAATAATTAAACTTTTAATCAAAACAAAAACCAAGTAATACTCGAAAACAAAATAAATTACGAGAGATCGTAACTAACCTGGACATCTGAATGGAAGAGGCTCTTTAATAGCATCTCTCCCCCTTTAAGGAATAGGCGGCTTCCCAACAAATACTGACGTATTTCATTCCATAAAGTTCAAATTTTATATAAAAAAAAAGATAACAAAGTAAGGCACAAGCTAAAAGAAGGAATCGCACCCTGAGCTATCACCGCGAAAAGACTGAGACGGACCGTTTCGTCCTTTTAAGGACTCGTCGGCCAGCCAAACTCTCCAGCGATGACAGACTCAGAGGGTGCTAAAGACACCATAACCAAAAATAAACAAAAAGACAAAATGCAAATAGTCTCTTCGTAGTCAAATAGAGACAGCTCAGGGTGCGAATTCCTTCTTTTAGCAGTGAACCTTCGTTTATTACTTTTTTTTTTTTTTTAATTATTCAGATACGTTAAATTTCTATTCATTTTAAATTTTATAGTTGTAATCAACTATTTTTCAGGATTTTTTAAAAAAACATTTCACCTTTACACTTAACATTTTGTAAATACTTTTGGGGGCAAAACTTCTAGAAGCTACTATTTGTAAATTCTTAGGGATATATTAATAATCTTATCCGTGTTAATAAATTTCTAGAATTGAATATTAGTCAAGGAAATTTCGTGATGAAACTTTTTCTCAGCATCGACAGGAGTTCAAAGGAGTTCTTTCATATTTATAAAAAAAAAAAAAAAAAGCCAGCTAAATTAAATCCTGTATTGAATGAAATCCTGAATACTTTTATGCTTATAAAATCCTTACAACAATGCTTGCTGATCATTCACTTCCTGTATATAGAGGAATGCCCTTTCATAAGTCCAATCAGATTGCTAATCTTTGGGACCGGATATATGCTGATAAGTGTTTTAACAAAAAACAAACAAACAAAAATGTAATCAATGATCTCTTGCAAATTACTAAATTATTAATTTCAAATACTAAAACATCATCGGTTTTGTTAATGGATAAAAAAAAGGGTGATTAACTTGTAAGGTTGGGATCGGCATCCTGTAGCTCTTTGAGGGATGGTCTGCGACTATCCGGAAAGCTTTTTTTTTTTTTTTTATCGTATAGTCCTAAAGGCTTTTGGTACATGAATTTCATCGAATTGTGAATTAATAATAATAAAAAAATATTTGTAGGAAAATAATTGTGGGACCCCGTTGGTGTGTCAGGAATTGGAAAGGTGAGGTTGGTGATGATCCTCACAATCACGGCTTTTTACCAGGATGGCTATTTTCCAACACAATCAATTTTTTTTTATATGTAAATACTGACACACTTGTTATTTTATAATCACAATGGATTCATTATACTGATATCGTACAGCTTTAGATGAGAATAATTTTTAAATTTTAAATTGATTAAAAAATAAAAGCTAGCCAAATTTCCGTCTTCTTTTCCTCATATAAAGGCAGTATCTTGTTATAATTTAAATGTTTTCCTTCAATGCTGATATTTACTGTATTGTCGATAAAAGCAATGACTGAATGAGATCGAAAATCACGACAAGTGATGAATTAATGAAGAAAGAAATCGGTATCATGAATATCGATGTAGGAATAAGAAGCAGCTTCCTGATACCGAACCTTCTACATATTTCTAATCGGACTTGCTGTAATACAATATAGTAAAGTTGTTTACAAAAATGTTTACACGATCTAACTGCGTATAACTGAATACTGGAACAACCGGTTTTGTGTTTTTGTAGAGGTGTGGACGTGTTTGTATATGTTCTTCCATATTTCTTTGTCACACCAGTCAGAATCAAGGCAACTGAAAATACAGGCACCGAAAAGAAAATCGTTACGAATTTAATAATTACAGTACGACGTACCAATACAAAGTTCTGCTATTTTTTCCAACTATTACTTGTTTAAGAAAAAATCCTTTGCAACAAGCGCTGCGTATTGATACACGCCTTCGCGCCTTAATATTTACACTGAACATTAACACTTAATTTCCTGACACTTTGCATTTCCGCGCCCAGGCCTGTATTTTCAGTTGTCTTGGGTCAGACTTGAATACCACGGAATCATGAATAATACTGTAGTGCTTACAGCTCTCCAGATAAAAAGTACCACAGTAGTCCGTTACCTTTGAACTGCATTATTGTCATTCTTAGTAATTCTTCTCAGCTATTTATTCTAAAACTAGTTATTTCTCCTAAAGAACAAGGTTTTTCGGCAACGTTGCCACTCTTTCTCTAAGCCTCTCAATTGAAAAAGACGACAAGTTCCTGAAAGACTGAAAGCCTAAGTTCTGTAAATTTTTACTTTTATTTTATGTTTATGTTTTTAATTAAAATATCTGCTGAATATTAAAAACTGTAATCATATTAAGGCGCTCGTGTAGGCATCAGTAGAATTAATAAGAGGATTTTTTACATCCTTTGTTTAAAATATGATAGAAATTCATTGCTTCGGTTCTAATGTTTTTCTATGGGGGATTGTTGTCATCTTCTCGCGCTAATTTTACATCAAGGATGCACATGATTATAAAAGTTAGGTCGTCCTTAAATGTAACGTCAAATTTCAACAAGACTCGTCCAGAGTTCAAAAGTTAGAAGAACATAGACACACATACCGGGTGATTCAAAAAGTTCTGGAAAGTACTGGTGGTTTTCACCGCCCCATATCTTTAAACTACTGCTCATAAAAATCTGATACTTTTTATATAGAATCGTCATACATATAAGAGTTATATTTTTCATGTTATTATTTATTCATTATTATTGAATTCATTTTTTGCGTTCAAGCACCCCGATATATCGAAATTATTATCCAAAAAAATTATTCGACCGTCTCCCAAAAAAGTCATTTGTCAGAAGCATTTTCAAAAAAATACAGGTTTTTTTTTTTTTAATTAAACAAAAGAATTAATGACAAAAGTGTTTAGATTAAATTTCCCTAATTAAGTTCTGTATCATTTGAATATTGGATCCGGACTTTTAAAGTTTAAACAACATCACAACAGTTATTTAAATATACGATATATTGGGGGTGTTTGAACGCCAATAAAGTGAATTTTCAATAATAATGAATAAATAATAACATGAAAATATAACTCATATTGACGATTTGACGATTTTATATAAAAAGTTTCAGATTTTTATGAGCAGTAGGTTAAAAGATATGGGGCGATGAAAACCACAGTACTTTAGGAATCAACCAGTATATATACTCATACGCAAGACTGACTGATGTGATAAACTCCCTTCCTATAAAAATAGACTAAAAAAAGAATATGTTAAGCCATTTGCTGCAACCGGAATAAAGTAGGATTCGGAAATTGAGATAGCACGAACTGCATTTTTACGAATCTCAGTTTTTTTGTCTGCCACTAACTTTTTTTCAAAGCAACTTCAAACAAAATTTTAAGAATGTGATAATCACCAAAAATAATGCTCTTTATTTTACAATGCTTAAATATCCACAACCACAATTTCAGTAACAAATCAAAATGAAAAGGTTATATCTCTCAAAAAAACAAAAAAACTATTCAGTTACCAAAGTGATGATAACTTTTTGGTAAGTCGATAGTTCTGTATCTGATCTTTTAATGCAATCAGTGTCGGCGATCTGTTAACAAAGCAAGGTAACTATTTCCTTAGGCAGATGATGAGGACTAGACCCAGACGGTATGTCTAGGATTTAATGAACTGACTCATTCTGGTAGGGGGAAATCAAATATTCTGCACGCATCTACTTGGGGAAGCAAATCGTCTCATTCGGCATCTCTTTTATCGACTACCGATACATCAAATGAACGATAACATCTAAAAAAACGTAAAGAAACAGAATGTCTAAGAGTACTGTTTTCAACTATTAAGTATTACAGAAGTCCGTTGTTTTTGGATTACACAGTAAATAACACTTTTAAAATCAAAGTTGAAATGCTATCCGCTACAAGAGAGAGCGTCTTTTGTTATATAGAAAAGTTAAACATGCTTAATAAATATAGATTTGAAATTTTTTTTTTCCTGGTTTTGAGTTATACAATTTTTCTAGGTTTTTTTTTCCCCCTAAGGTTGATCAGTTATGCAGATGTAAATTCTTTTCCTCTTATTCTACCGAACAAAAAAGTGATGTTTGTTAAAATTCTGTGATTTGTAACAAATCTGATATCTTTCAGTAATGCTGCTGCATTCAAAACAATAATCAAGCATATTTTACTTTGGTTTTCTTTCTTTTTGTTTTTTGCAATTGTCTGGAAAATGCGAGCACTACTACAGGGCATCTTTAAATTAAGGTAACTTTTTATTTTGTTTATAAATGAAATAAATGCTCTGAGATTTTCTTCTAAAACTCCGTCAAAGTCGTCTGTTTTGTCGTATTAATGGGTTTGTTTCTCTGTTAGACGCTGGGCGAAATTGTGTTTTACAACGACTGTGTTGCTGTTTTGTTTTTAAAAAACAAAAGACGTTCGTTTACGTTTGCCTTTTTGTATCTTACAGAGACCCACAATGTGGATGGGCTGATTGTCTGCACCTAACAAATCTTTAGCATCTTCAAAAATTGGGATAATCCGAAATTGCAAACAATTCCTGCGTAATCTATAAAGTCTATAGTTCAGTTCACGAAGTAATACAAAAGGGTGTGGTAATTAATGACAGGTTAGTCATTCCAAATATCTTAGCGACATATGTTGTTGAAAAACTGAACTTTGTAAATGTTTTTGAATCAGTATCAAAATAATCCGATATTATAACAATCAGACCACACAAAACTAAATTCACAAATTAGGATCATTACATGTTTCGAGGGTCAAAGCGACCTTCTCTCTCAAATAAATAACATAAAAGAAATGGCAGATACATAAAAGGAATCTTCGAACATTGTATCGTAACTGCAAGTCGGGTTGGTGTCCGGTGAGCTGATTTTCTTAATTTGTTAATATAGTTTTTTTGTTTTGTGCGACCGTGGTCTGATTGTTTATTATATTTTTTATTCCGCAAGTTAAATTCACCATTATTATAATCCGATGTTTTTTTTCATTACTATTATAATTCTTTATACTTTGGCGTACTTGTAAATTCAGATTTTTTTTTTTTTTTAATTATCAATTTTTATTTATTTTATTGTTTTAGTTTTCTGATACAAATATCAGAAGACTTATATTCCCGTTTTTGAGGACAAGTATCATTAAAATCTCATGAAATTATCATTAAGCACAACAACCGCAACAATTTTGCATGCGCAACAATCACATTTATAATGCAGCTCTACAACAATCACAATAAACGCAACAATTGCGCCTTTTGCATTCGCAACAATCACATTTATAATAATAAGGAAATTAAAGCAATAGGAATGAGATTTTCTTATCATAAGACGTTGCGAAGCATTGTGATTGGTTTACTAATCGCTATCCCTAGCTTGTTTATTTATATTTTAAGTAACTTCTATCACGTCCACGTCCAGGCATGATTAAGAGATAAGGCTACTATCTTATAAGGCAAACTTCCTTTATAAGCAATTTTTAACGAATAAGTAATAATCGGATATCGAATGACAACAGCTCCTTATTAAACTCGGTTAGTTATTGGAATTAAACAATTGTTTAACATCCAATGCTTACAAAGTATTAACAGTTTATTTTGATTTCAAAAAAGTATAATATTTTGTTCTGTACTTGAAATAGTTTAAAATCAAGTAAATAAAAACGTACTTTTATATTTGTATTTTTAAGGCTATTTTTAATTTCGTAATTAATTAAGTTTTATTTTCTAATAATTTTTTGATGACACTGCTGATAAAGCAGTTAAATTTTTTATTAGTAGCCAGCTAAAATTCTCCCGAATTTTGGACTTTAAAAATAACTAGTTTCCGCCGTAACAGTTGTTTAGTAGAGTTTTTGATTTTATTCGAATTTAGCATTGAAATTTTATAAAACTTAGCATGTAAAATTTATTATCCAGTGACCAGAACTTTTTTTATAGAACTTTAATTAATTCTAATTTTTGATAAAGGAGAATTATTTTCTTCCTTTAAAGAAATCTATTTAAATTACCTCTTTTTTTTTTCCTTGTTTCAATTTTTATTTATAGCAGATATAGCTTTGTTTAAGAATGAATTAAATTTTTATAAATGTTATTATTTGGTTTATCTTTAAGAAAAAATACATACACACATACACATATAATCTTGATTCCAATGATCTATATTTGTGACAATTTACTATTTAACGTAAGGAAATATTATAAACTATGACATATAACGTATTAAGGAACTATTATGTTAAAACATCAATATTAGCATTCAGGTTTAAATTTGTAATTTTCTTTTCCTTCGCGATTTACGAAGTCCATTTTTTTTATGTTTGTAAGGAAATTAAAATACTAATTTTCATTGTTATTCCGCTATGATTTTAATACACTTCCTTGCATTGTGATTATGAAATTTGCGAATTGATTACTAAGAATTGAAGAAAAGCAGAACTCTTTTCATTTTTTTGTCCAGTGGTTCTCATTAATTAGAAATTTAAATTAGAAACACTCAATTAAGTATCCTGATCATTAACAACAGTTCACAGCTCATTTAAGAAAAATCAAAAAATAATTAATTTGAGTTTTAATCGTAACTTCTTTAAATACGTGTAATAAAAAGTAAAAATAAATAAAAGAAAGAAAATTATATACGAAATTCTATTTGCAGATCTTGATAATTCGATCACATTGTGCATTGTGGTGAAACTAACTTTCTATTTATATCTTCAGAATAGTTATCAACCGCTGCATAAGCTACGTTATAGGTAAGGTTTATTCTAAACACATCGGAAAAAAGAAAGGATAGAATAAAAAGTTTTAAAATGCAATTTTATGTAAATCAGTCGAAATACAGTGGAGCACCGTTTATACGTTTCTCGTTTATAGTTTTTATCATTTACGTTTTTTTTTTAATGGTCCCGGCAAAATCCAATGCATATTAACGTTAAATAATTTCATTTACACGTTTTCCTGAAATCGCAATTTCATTTATTCGTTTTTTCAAGAACTCAAGAAGAGAGAAAATGCGCATTTCAATCTCAGATTCCCACCTTCCGATTGTCCAGTCTTAGAAAAGGCATGCAGTCTTAGAAAATTGCACTGAAAAACCTCATCCAAGTTTTCAACAAGCTTTGGTGTGTTTTAACACCACCCAAGAATACCTCATTAACAGTGATTGAAATGACAAAGTTAAGATGGCACTTTTAACTGTGAACAATGAACTTTTTTCTGTGCATTCCAAAAAAGCCCTACAACCTAAAATAACAAAATATTGTATAAATGCTGAATGAATATAAATAGTAGTACTAGTTGTACATTAAATCCAAAATAAAAAGTTTTGTATTAAATACCTCTTGTATTTCATTTTCATGTAATATTTTAATTAACCTCTAACTTTTTATTGTTGGTTATTACGAAATTGTACGTAACTTTTGTGAATTTCGTTTATTACGTTTTTCATTTATACGTTTTTGTTTTTCTCAGTCCCTTGAAAAACGTATAATGGTGCTCCGCTATATATATATATAGTATATATCGAAAAGATAAAACTCAAAACATGGCTTTTCGAGTTTCACAGAGCAAATATTTCAATCAATCATTTACAATTTAGAAAATTTAGAACGTATAGAATATAAGAATAAAATTAACTTATATTACTAAACATAAATAGCCCCGACAGTGATATGAAATTTGAAACCAATACAAAGAACAAATCACTGCCTGAAAATGCCAATACAAAATTCAGATCAGTGTTTCTATGGTGATAAAATAAATTTACCATCACGTCATCAGCGGCGAAATTTAATACCGTATTTACGCGCATAATTTCCCCCATCGCGTAATTTCCCCACCCCAGTTTTTGTGGATTACAAAATTCAATTTTTATTTTTATCGCATAATTTCCCCACCTCTACTTCAACGCGTTTCCAACATGATCTTGACTGGCGTTCAACTCACGACGACGCGACAATGTACCGTTACTATCGCATTTCTCTATCCCACGCTATTTTGGGGGAAGATTCCACCCCCACCCCGGTCAGTACAAGAGCAGACTCCTTCTGAATCAGTACAACAATTTCGAGTGTTTTGTGAAAACGTGAAGTTCGCGAATAAAGTTAAGTTCTCTATTAGCAGGCAGCTGATGCTGACATCATGCAGTGAGCAGCTACAAAGATGGCGGGCTGCGCAGCGTGAGTTACGAAATTACGTCACAGTCGCACACACACTTCCGTGCATGCCTATTGCTTAACTGTACTTTGAAGAAAAAACAAATGTTGAGATGTGATTTCTTATATTTTAAATGTTGCGTGTTAATAAAATTGTTGTTAATTACATTTCTTGCTTTAAAAATCAATATTTAACATGGTTTTCCTTACACTTTCACCATATTTTTTTTCCTCAAATTGAAAAACATCGCGTAATTTCCCCACCCCCCTTTTTTTTGTCAAAATATTGATGAAAAAAAAGGGGAAATTATGCGAGTAAATACGGTATATTGCGTTTTTGCTAAATTATTTCTAAATTCAATGCATTTAATTCAATGTCCAAGAATTTTTTTTTTAAATAGGTGCATGTTTTAACCAAGGAAGTTCCTATCGATTTTTAGTACAAATCAGACCAATACGTAAAAAAAAGACCAAAATACAACTTAGAAGGTAATAATAACTGTAGTATCCAATCAAGGTAAGATTTTAGAGATAAGTACAAGATCTTACAAGAAAGATTTCGATACGTATTTGACCACTATATTAAGAGCTAGAGACCAAGAAAACGTCTATCCATTGTTCGTTCGTCTGCAATCAAAATAAGTCAAAAGTTATTTCCCCTGCAAACGATCTACGGGTCCTTAGGAGGCAGTTCCTTATTGATTTCGGTTGAAATGGGACGCACGGATGATCCTACGATCTAAAAACGCCACAAAAAATCAAGGTACAACAGTTGGAAGAAAAGTAATGTGCGGATATTGGTAATACGGATATTGGAAAGTTGTTTTGCCAACTACAGTTTTTAAATACAGAAATTAGCCAGACAATTGACTGTATAGTATTGGTTAATTTACAATTTAGAGAAACGTAAAACGCCGCTAAACGCTGTTAATTCGCTCTGGATTAATATGAATTGTAATTTCAATTTAGATGTATACAATAGCTTGCCTGAATCAGGGACCATATTGGATATTTGTTTTTCTTCCGGCTTCTGTCGTTCTTTCTTCCGTTCTTCCCAATAGCTCTAATTCCACCTTCAAAATCAAAAAGTAAACATAAATCAGTATATAAATTTGATGGCAAGACAAGAACTTTATAGTAAACCCCTCATCAATGATTCGTGAATACTATAAAAATCTATTTACAAGGTTCTGTTAAATTAATTTAACATTAGCTTATTTTGACTTCACCCAGTTTCTTAAAAATATTAAAGCATTAAGTTTTATCAAAATCCAAGCATTGGAAATAAGCTTCTTTCGTGTGGATGGATAACATCGAGTATCCGTCAGGGAGTGAGACCTTGACGAATATCGAATAAATAGATAATAATACATTAAAACATTATACTTACAAAAGACTGGTCAACCAGGGCCGTCGGGTGGGCAGGGCGACCGGGGCGATCGCCCTGGGCGCCACGGCTAGGGGGGGCGCTGCGGCAACGGTAAAATGAGATTCCGTTTTTTTGTTTTTTTTTTGGTTGTTGAATTGGAGATTGAGGGGGCGCCTAATGAAATCTTGCCTAGGGCGCCGCGGCTAGGGGGGGCGCCGCGGCAACGGCAACAGGAGATTCCGTTTTTTTTTGGTTGTTGAATGGGAGATTGAGGGGGCGCCTGATGAAATCTTGCCTAGGGCGCCGCGGCAACGGCAACAGGAGATTGTTTTTTTTTTTTTGGTTGTTGAATCGTTTTTTTTTAGTTGTCGAACCTGGAGATTCGTTGCGTTTTTTTTTTTTTTTTGGTTGTTGAATTGGAGATTCATGGGGCGGCTGACGAAATCTTGCCCCGGGCGCCAACAAACCACGCGACGGCCCTGTGGTCAACTCATTGGTTTATTTTATTACATAAGAGCAGAATAGTATAATCTAATGAAATGTAATTAAACTTTTAAGTATTATTTATTTTTTAGCGGATCATCAGAAAATCATACTATTTGTATCTACATTAAGAAGGTTAGGATGAAGTTATGGTTAACTGAGATTAACGGGGAAAAAAAAAGGTGACAAAAGGTTCTACTGCAGTTGGATAAAAAGAATACAGTTAGTTCTTTTACTAGGGCAAAGTTCACTTATTGATAAAACTGACATAGATAATGTATTAAAACAGAATGATTTATTTCAATTACGTAAGTTAATGAAATGGGTGAGACCAAATTGTTTACCAAGTGTCATCCCGGAACAGCTGTTTCACGCTCTTTGGCGATTATCAGCTAGGAGGAGTCACCAGTAAGCAACGAGGTCTCGGTACTGAAGCTATTTAGGAATAAAAATTGTTGGAATGGCAATGGTGCCTCAAAAACAAAAATAAATAATAAAAAACTCACTAATGAAAAATTAGTGAGAAAATTCATGTTTGCTAATGCAATACAGTTAAAAAAATCGATAAAAATAATTCTGTGAGTAACAAATAATGTTAAAAATAAATGGTAACATTATTTGTATTGTTTTCCTAACATTAAAAAAAAAAAAAAAGAAATATTAAAAACACTCCGTTTAAAGTACTTTCAAGTCACTATTAATTTCGCTGCTAGCCGCCGAACTGTGATCTCAAAAAACGATAGCGGTTGATATTTATTTCAGTTTTTCTTCAAACATTAAAATCTTCAATCGTCTACTGTAATTTATCTCTTAAAAAAAATAAAGGAAAATAACTTTTGTCAAGAATCAAAATTGCTTTAAAAATATTTTTTCCCCATATCGGTATTTTTTAAGGAAATAATAAAAACAATACCTTGGGCTAAACGATGCCATAAATTTTGTAAATTTTAGCAATAAAAGTAACGTAGTTCCTAAGGCTTTCATAAAAATTACAGCCGCATGTCCAGAAAAAAAATATAAAAAATGAAATAATTTTAGTTTTATTGAAAGAAAAAATATATAAATCAGAGCTAGAGAATAGTTGTTAATTTTGACAGTAAAGCTATAAAAAAATAGATAATGATGATTACTGATTGATCCAACCCATTCGAAAATGGAAGGTTCCCTCTAGTGTATAGGAATGCCGCTATCTTGTCTGTGAAGGGTTTAGTTATGAGTCCAAGCGGAGGATTGGTCACAATTAACTCTGATTTCTACTTCAAAGTTGAAAAATACTGTGAATTGAAAGCGGATCGGTGAGATTATCTATTTGAAGGAAGGTTTTGAAATTAAAATTAGTGCTGTTTCAACTTTACAGGTCAACGTGAACTGAGCAATTATTTTTAATTTTTTTTTGTTTGAATCCCTGTTCACTTGAATTCTGTTAGGAGCTCAAGATATTTATAATACAATAAGCACTAAAGATGTTTTTGTTTGAATATATTTAAGTCAGTCTATATGGATTTTATAAAGGTTATCTGGATGTAAACGATACAAACACAGATATAAGAACTCACTTTGTTATAGCTCATTGTTATATAAAATACATTTCTGAATTTATCTTAAAGTTACTAGTATTATGTTGCAGCCACTTACAGCATCTGTAAATGACTTAAGAACTAATTTTATAAATTATTTTGTTTTTTGTTTCTTGAATGGTGAAATCGGAGATTACGGTATCAGGCTGTTTTGGACTACGGTCAAGTTTTAACAAGATGGCCGCCTTGGCACTACTTTGAAGATATGAATTTTAGTTTTTCAATTAACTACTGAAATGTAGAATAAGATTTGCAGGTAAGCTTATTTTAAGATGGATTTGCACGATCTTTTAATAAAAAAAGTAACCCTCATCTGGCTAACTGCGATCTAACAGTTTGCACCATTATGTATCCCTTCGCGGATGTATCCTTATGAAGACTGTGATTGGCAGGTACCGTATTCTCCGGTTTAGCTTCTTTAATTTTTATCTATTCCGTTAATTAATTATTTTATAACAATTTTTTTTTAGTTCCGGAATTTCTGAAAATGATCTGATCTTACTCTTCATTTCTTTTAAAATTATTTCAAACCTTGTTTAAGACAATTTTGTTTTATTGTTTTTTTTCTAAAACATATAAAGAAGGCACGAATGGCGTTTTAATGTGTGTTCCTTAAAATTAAAATCAGGAAAATATTACACACAAGTTGAGCAGATGTTACAGTTTAAAACTAAAATTACAAAGAATGCTACTAGTTTCGTATGCAGTTGCACACATCATAAGGCACTAAAACATTAAACACTGATTTTTACATGGGATTTCCACTCTTCCAGCATTTTGCCCATCCCTTCTCACTATCCCATTCACCTTCTATTGTCGGCAGCACGTGGCTGCATCCATATCATTTCAAATCGTTACTCTCCTCGCTTCCCATGTAAAAACCAGTGTGTTTAATGTTTTAGTGTCTTATGATGTGTGCAACTGCAGACGAAACTAAAGGGATGGTCTGAGTTTTCGTTTTCTTCTTGTATATATTTTAATTGTGATTTGTAGATGTCTGTCTGAATTAGAGCGTTTGGAGTGCCCTGCTGCTTCTGCTATGAAAGTATAATTTCAGTTTCAGTTTTTTTAATTTGATAAATATGTTTTTGTAGAAATTATTTATTTGTATCTATCTGTATATTATTCGTTTTAATCATTAACCGTTATTTATTTTAAAGCATTCGTTTTCTATTTTCGAAGTACTGATGTTCTGTTTATTTTTCAATTCTTTTCCGTTACAGCCGTTTAATTAGTTAATTAATTTAAGTTCGTTTGTTTTTAGCCAATCATGATGTATATTTTTAATTAATCTTCCAATCAAACTCTTCAATGTACAATCTATAAAAACCCTTGTTTTTCGTTTAATAAATTAATTCAGTTCAATTCCAGAACTTGACTCGTTGACTTTCTCTCCTAATAAAGACTCTCAGAAACACCACTACAGTATTTCCTTTAAACCAGAAAAATAAGATTACTGTAGGAATTGAAGGAATGTCATTTAAATCTAGTGTCCTACGAGGTTATCATTTTCACAGGTAGAGATATATTGACAGACAAATTTGTATAGCAATATGTCAATGTGCTTTTCTCAGGCTACATTGTGAAGAAGGCAAGGCTCCTGCGATCATCAGCCGAAGAAGTTGGGAGTCGACAATCAGTACGATTTTTGCCCACGATTTGACATTTATTTCGAATTGAAGTTACGAAAAAGATTTGTACCAGGTTTACACAATCATAGGATATTAGGGCAATGTGAAATAAATTACAAAATTAATTGTCTGAAGATTTTATTTTGGCTTTTCCGAAGAAAAATGAAGAATTTTTGGTAATGAATCTCGTGAATAGTAATTAATATCCTGAAAAAAATTCATAGACGAAATTAATAATAAATTATTCAATTTCCTGATTTGAATAAATTTTGATAAATTATTCAGATCTAGAAGATGATGGAATGAAATTTTTATTGATCTTTCAGACTTGCCAAAAGAATCATCCATGCTTTTTTTGTAAATATAGAATTAAAAATATTAAAAACTGATTAAAAATATTCTACCGTTTAATCGGTTTTACACTGATTATTAAAAACCCAATTTATTAATACAAAAAAATATTTGCTTTTAAAAATAAAAATTTATAAATGTAAAATATAAAAATATTGAATAAACCTTTTAATGACGGATTCTGAATTTTTAGGAGTTACTATTTCTTCATGATCCTGAAGAACTTATTAAAATTTATAATAAGCTGATATTTTTAGATTAATTATTTCTCTGTAAATGTTTGGAATATTAATGTTTAGTTAAGAGAACATTTGGGCTGAAACCATAATTTTCTCCGTAATTAATGTATATTTATCCCAAAAATGTAGGAACAAATATTATTAAATGCCACTTACGTTGCTGTGTATTCCAATTTCCTAATATCCGCATTTTTAAAATCCGACATAATTGTATCAAAGACAGTTTCAGTAATTTCGCAGTAATTCTATGTACTTTGTGTTTACTGTGACTTCTCCATTGGTAATTTCCTGTTCCTATGGGTCCAAATTTTAATCAAAGAGAAATGATAACATTTATCTATAAACAAACGATTTCTTCCTCAAATCTTCTCTCTTATAATATCTGTTACTAAATATCATCCACACTATCAGAAAATAAATGTCATACCACATTTATTACTATAAAAACGAATTTTCAAGGAGATATGCAACGTCTCCTCTTTCTCAAGCCTTTTACATGATAACAATAATAAGCGAGATTCTTTTTTATTACAATGTCCTTAAAATATCATATCAACAATTAAAAACGTTAATACAATATTAAGAAAGAATCAAATTAGACAATATAATAATCTCAATTTCTTAATAATCAACGAAAAAACTAATTATTATTATATATAAAGGCTATAAATTATTGAATTTCTCAATTATTACTTCTTTTTTAGAAGTTAAAATTTTTTGTTGACCATATCTCTAGCCAATTTTACTAAACTTTTACTTACTTCAACTCCTTCATTCCTGTTGAGATTTTTTTTCTTTCGAATTGCGAATACATAAGCTTTCTATTGTCTTTGTAATTTTTGTATTCGTTTCATTATATTAAAAGAGACGAAAAGGACGATCCAAGAACGTATGGGGGAACACGAATACTATATTAGAAAAAAATTAGTAATGGAATCGGACGAAGGCGGGGTTGGGCTGAAGAGTCCGATGAAGGACGAAACGGCCGTTCCCAACTTCTTCCCTAAAATCGAACAAGAGAGGCGATTTCAATTTATTCATGTGCTGCCTTTGATTTCTCGCTACTTATTATTGTTATTATGTAAAAGGCTTGAGAAAGAGGAGAAGTTGCATATCTCCTTGAAAATTGGTTTTTATAGTATTAAATGTGTTATTATGACATTTATTTCTGATAGTGTGAATGATGTTTAGTAACATTTATCTAGTTTTAAAATTTCAGCTTTCTAAGTAAAATAATTTTTGAGTTCTTGTGATTACTGCGCTTTAACGTATTTCGTGAGTTTAGTTACTTATCCTTTTTTTTTTCCATATCTAAAACCTCTGAAATGTGTAGTTAGTATGAATGCAAATTAAGCATTCTATAAAAGACTAATTCTAGAACATTCGTTTTATTATAAAATAAAACTCATTGTTTTATGTTAGAGGCTTATAAAAAAAATGAACAAATTTAGAATAGAAATTTTATTTTTTGTTATGTCTAATTTAAGATTCATATTATTAGCAGTACATCTCCTACTGTTAACGCAAATTCCGCCGCTTGGGGGCATGAAAAAAAAAAGAGCAACGCAATGAAAAGAATCTGTAAAATTATGCTGAGTACAGTTAATTATGAAGAATAAATAGAATAATAGTTTTAAAGAAAAAGTTTATGTTTTAAAAAACAGATTGGCATTTCATAAATCACTTAAGAAAGATATATAAAGAATAATCCGTCATTTTTCGTAGTCTTTACAAAAATTAATAAATCTTCAAATTTGATTTTTAAATAAAAGAAATATGCTTTTATATAAGGAGAAATCACAAAAAAAGTAGTTATCTGAGAATCTTGCGCACTTTGAGACGAAAATTCAAGGGACTTTGAGAATCCTATAGCAAATGAATGGGTGTGATTCTCAATAATTACCATATACGTATATAAGAATGTGTTCATTTTAAATTGTTTGTGACTAATAACTGATAAATTCCAAAAGAAAATTTGAAATTATATAATTAAACTTGAAATTATTAAACAAGAATTTATAATTAAAAAAAAGCCATAATGTAAATTTAAGTGCGCTAATAAGAAGCCTTGTCGATCATTTTCCAAAGTTTAAATGTATTTTTCTTGTACGCAATAAATTTTGATATGCAATGAATCAATAAAAACTTTTATGATTGTCCGCCATCTTGAAACAAAATGGCCGTCATTTGAATATTTGGAAAAAAGTGCATTTTGGACAGAATCTTGGTTTCTATAAGAGTTGTTCCAAAAAGTTTTCTTAAACGGTGCATCTTTATTCTTTAAATGGCACTAATTAGCAATTTGTTGTTTATTCCTTAAGTACACAACAGGTTAGAAAAGAATAAAAGAATTCTTAGATTTCACCTTGCAATTGACGGAGCCTTCAAATCTCACAAATAAAAATTCAACCCATGCGTAGAAAGAATACACTTTAACAAAGGGAAAAGATGCCTAGAAAAACCATAAGTAAAAGCGTGATATGAATATAACATAGAACTTTTGTTAGCTATTGATTTGGGAAGAAAAAAAAGAATGAAAGAAATTGCTATTTCCATAATTCATAAGGTTTCAAACCATAAAATATCCGCCATTTTTGATTTATGTAAAATTTGATTTAATAATACTTTTAAAATATCTGGAGAAAAAAGTCACAGACAAAAAAAAATAACAGATTTTTTCTTTTAAATTAAATGTCTTGTCTTGTCTTGTCTTGAACATCTTAGGTATAGACAATGATTGTCTGTTCCTAGCTCTGAAGATGATTTTGGTCTTTCCATCGTAGTTTTGGTCGTCCTCTGTCTCTTTTTCCTTTGGGCTGATATTTCAAAATCAAATTTGGAATCTTGTCGTTAGATAGCCTTTTTACATGATTAAGCCAATTTTTTTGGTAATTTTGAATTTCTTGAATTAAACTTGGAGTTTTAAGTTGGGCTCGAATATCATAACTTTTCTTTTTGTCGAGACGTGTAAATCCTAATAAAGGTCTCAGAAATTTCATTTGTGCAGTTTCCAATCTTTGTTTGTTTCTTTGTTTCAATATCCAGGTTTCACTCCCATATTTAATTGCTGCTTTGGCTGTAATATTATGTAATCTTAGTAGTGTTTCTTTCGTCATTTGTTTTCCAAATCTTCTTCTAATTATTCCATTCATTCTGTTGTATGTCTGTATGTTTGATATCAGGCTTGCCTCATCGTTATAACATGAAATTATGTTTCCTAAATATTTAAACTCTGATACTTGTTCTATTATTTTTCCATTAATTACAATTTTCACTCTTTGTATTTGTTTTCCACACATTGCCATGGATTTTATTTTTAATTCCGAAATTTTCATTTTATAATTTTTTGAGATAGTATTTAAATGATTTGCTCCAATTTGAAGTTGATCTTCTGAATTTGCTATCAAAACTTGATATGGAGGGGAAAAAAATTGAGTTTCTTGAATTTAGATGAATAATGAAATAAACCATTTACAGTCAGTCAGTTATTAACAATACGTGATGTAAACATATAATATCAATGAATTAAATACCTGTTGTTAAATGTCGATGATTAAAATGAACATTCCAATCAACGGGAAGAAATCAACCAATCTCTCTAATCTGCTGTCAATCGAAGACTTTCTCGTATCTGCATTTCATACCGATATTAGAAATTATTTTACACATTATATCTTTTATTACTTTTATAAGATTTAATAATCTGTTCTATTTGCTAACTGTTAAGAATATTGTCAGTCGCTCTGTAGAATTCACTATTGGCTGATAATTTACCTTTAATAAGAAATAATTCACCCTTTTATTGAAGAAGACGTTGAAAATGGCCGAAATGAAAGATCAGTGAAATATCGTAATATCGGTCATTCTAAGAACAAAAAAGTTTATGCAAACATGGATCCTATTCCGAACGATTTCCGAGGCAGAGCTATTTGAATGTACAATTGTTGAATTTTTGATAAGAGATATTTACTGTTTATAATATCTATTGTTGACGTGATAAGAGTTTTACAGTTTACAATTAATTTTCAAAAATTCCACCGTCAACATCAATGCACTTTGTAAATCAAATATAAAAGTGATATTGCGTATAATAGAGGGAGGAAAGGACAATTTTGCGCGCAAACTTCAAAATATCTCTATCGGGGAACCGTGCGGAGTAGGGCTCATGTTGGCAGCGCCGCAGCAAGTATGGTGCGTTGTACCGTGCCGTATCATGCCGTTGAGACTTTATCTCTGTAAACGATGGAATCGATGGACAGATGATGATGAAATGAATGAAAACAAGAGAATGCACAAGGTAGACAATGATAATAAAGAAACATATATTTATAATATAATTTATAATATAAAAAATTAATAATTTACCATCGACGGTTTCAAGCTCCCGCGGGAGATCATCTTCAAGGTGAGAACATGACATAAGAAACCAGAATGACACTCATTGTGTGAGTACTGTAAATCAGAGCTTCTCAAACGGTGTGTCGTGAGGATAGCTTTGGTTTCAACATTCAGTTTCATACTAGATTATCTAGAACAAAATCTAGACATCAAATAACCTGGGCACATGAACTTCATTCAGATACGTTCTGTCAATTAAGGATTAACAAAGTATTAATTCGATTCAAATCGGCTTAAAAATTATATTTCAGGGTATCTTTAAATGTTTAAAAATAGACTCTTAGATTCATTGGTAAATCATAAGTGTTTTTCAAAGGATTCTGTGAAAGTGAAAGTAATAAAACTGTTTAAAACAAATAACAATTGAAGAATAGTAATGTGAAACAAAGCAATAAATCAAAGTGATTTATTTAAAAATATGAAACAACGGTTTAAATAACTGTGTGATATTATTTAAACGTGACAAACAGTGAAACTTGTGATAAAGCATTATTGCAACAATAGTAAAAAGAAAGACAAGTTTGTGATTAGTTGTTGCTCTGAACAACAACAGTGAGTTCGGATCGATTCAGCCGATTCTGAACTAAAGCCCATTGCACATGGATCCGAAAATCGGACGGTCGGATCCACGAATCCGACATATTCTCTTTCACATGGCCACGAAACTCTCTCCGACGTCATCTATACGACATATAACATTCAAATCGTTCGTATAGGCGACGTTTCGTGGCCATGTGAAACAGAATACGTCCGATTCGTGGATCCGACCGCCCGATTTTCGGATCCATGTGCAATGGGCTTAAGACAACGTTAAATTAAAAATGTAAAGGTTAATAAATCAGAGAAATAAACGATGGCAAATAAAGTACGTAGGTTCTACCCATCCAAAGGAAGACATTGATCAATAAGCCTAATATTATCTATAAGAAGAATTTGGAGTAAAAGGCACCAAGCAACGTAATAAAGAGGGTTCATAACAGCGACATGGCAAAGGATTTTACTAAAGGAAAGTCAACTCTTAAGGAATTTGGATCGTGAAACTAATGCCCACCTGCATTTTGATAAAAGATAAGGAAAAAACAAATTACATATACATTTGTTTCAGGAAACATTGTCGAATGCAGACGTAGGATATCAAAGTTGGAAGAAGAAAACTGAAACCTTTTAAGTTTATAATTTTAGGATAATGAAAAAAAGACTTTTTATGCTGTATTAGAAGATTGGGGAAATCCATTAATGATTTAATACCAAAGTCTGGAAGAACTTAATTTTCTATTAATCAACTGTAATTCTGTAAATATAAGAATATATATTTATTATTTTCCTGAAAGTTCCTGGCTTAAGAAAATTGATTTCAACTTAATGATTCATATTAGAATAATAGTCATTTCTTTTATTCTTCGACTGAAACGAGTATGACTTCTTTTTTATTTGTGTTGCGGAAGTTTATTTATACAATTCTAATGTTAAATAATAATATCCAAAGCAAATTCGAATTAATACAGATTCTAATATTGCAATAAAAGCAATGAAAGAGTGTCGCAGAATTCTTCAAATATAAAAGTGCGCCTTCAAACTTGAAAAAGTTGACAAGCACTGGCGTAAATAGTGATTTTATTTTTCCCAAGGCTTTGTTTTTGCCATGGATTCAAAATATCAGAAATAAACCAAAAGAAAATTAAAAGGCATTCATAACTTAAGCTCATTCAAGAGCTGTAATATTCATTTTCTGTTCTTTAAATAAAATGTAAAATTTTCGCTCCTTCATGTTACGTTCAAGGACAGTAGGCCTTCTCCGAAAAAGATATTTTATTTTAATATTATATATAAATATATTCACCATCATCATCATCATTCAGCCTTTATCAGTCCACTGCTGGATGAAGGCCTCCCCCATACATCTCCATCGTTTACGGTCACCAACTTCACTTCTCCATCTCTTCCCCGCAAACTTCTCCATCTCATCCTTCCATCTGCCTTTTGGTCTTCCTCTTTTCCTTTGACCTGTGGAGGGTTTCCAAAACGTGGTCAGGCTCATCCAGTTTTCCCTATTCTTTCAGGCCAGGTGTCCTGCCCACCTCCACTTAGACTATTTAGAATATAATATATCTACATTTATCTCTGAGCTTTCTATCTCCCAACTACTCGATACTACATTAAGAACTGCTACATTTGGTGAAGGCTTTCAATATACAGGGTGATTCAGAAGGAGTTCCGGCCACTTACGGAGTTCATTTATGACGACATTTTGTCAAACAATGTCCTATAAACCCGGGTCCTATTCTCACTATTTACAGAGTTACAATAATGTGATGGTTGTTTGTAAAAGACCTCTTTCGTTAATTGGAGAAGTAAAAACCAATGAGAAATAAAGAATGAACTTCTCAGAAATAATGTTTTCTTTTATTGAAAACTTATGATTATGAACAATGCGTACAACAAGACTCAAGATCATAGAATTGGTGTGATTTGTAACAACTGTTCTGATAAGTGTAAGAGAATAATGTAACATTGTAGTGAAAACTTGATAAATTTCTTTTTTTACATGTTTGTTTCCCTTCACACAATTTTAAAACAAAGGCTAAAATTTTTCTGCAGCAGCCCCCCCCCCCCCACTAATTTTAACTACGTCCACAATGCAGCCGTCAAAGTTAATTGAAGTTTGGTGCACCTGGCCATTAAAATATTATAATATTATTATACAAAAATGTGCATAGAAAATAAGTTTAATAACGGAGTAGCATTGTTTATTTAGAAAACATAAACATATTGTATACGTTCGAAATCAGTAGACTATAATTTTGTTGCTCATGTACGAACCACGTAAGAAACTTAATAATTGTTCCCATCACTCTATTCACACCTTTTAAATTCCTTGACATTTCAACATTTCTTGATACGGCATAGAGAAATATTGATAATGTTCTATTTCAAATATATTAAATAACTTTTTGACAATTTTGGGAATCTAATGAACGTGCTGTTACTCTGACTTGACTATGAAGTTTTGCATAATACTAAAAATGACAAAAAAAAAAATAAATAAATAAATAAATAAATAAATAAAGTGCAGTGTTACGAATAACATGTTACTTAAAAGTCAATTAAAAAAAAAATCACTCACCCAAGTTCCCATAACAATATTCAGTTAATTCTCATTAAGAAGACAATTAACGCATTTCTTTTTAGTGACAACAGATGTAATAAGAGCACTTTGTAATCGACTTGGCCCCAATTCTGAATTAATCGTTTGATATTTGATGAATTTATTGGAATTGCGATGCTTATAAAGTGAGATTTTAAAATTCTACCTTTTTTTACGTCACGTTATTTCAAATTCCCACAAACTTTTCAAAACATTCAACGAACCACATTCAATTACTCTGACCATTAATAATACAAATCCTTAGCTTATTAATTATGCTATTGGTTAGTGTATACAGGTAACCCCCCCCCTCCCCCGTTGATTGCGAAGGTTACGTTCATGCGAACGTCCCAAAAATCGAAAATTCACAAGCGATTTTTTAAAAAAAAAAAAAAATCATTTTAGAGTATGAAAAAACATTTTATTGATAAAATACACATTATTAATATGAAAATAAACGTTTTATGTAGCATAAAAGTAATATAACATTGAAGAGAAACTGACAAAAATGCCATTTAATCACTTATTTGTTCCCTGTTGCATTAGAATCTAGTGTTCCTTGCTGGGCCTATCTACGTTTATTAAGTAAAATTTGTCGATATTATGAAAAATCATAATTATATATACATTATATTAATTAAAGTAAGTAACAAATACACTTCAGGGTAATAATGTTTTATTTAACAATTAATTGTTGACTGTTAAAAAAAAAAAAAAAGATCGCACTCGCCAGGGTCGCAATCAATGGGGGTTACCGGTATCGTTAAATATTCATTCACTTAAGCTCCATTTCCATTATCCAGAAAAATAAAGTTACTATAATGATTAAGACCCACAATTTCATGACATTATTATAATTCAAAAATTTTTTTCTTGATTTTTTACATCTACTTACGTAAATGTATCCAGCTATCTAATGAAAATAGTACTGCTAGTACTGTGTACGTAAATGTACAATAGAACCTCATTATAACGGACCTCATTATAACGGACATCGCTTATAACGGACAGTTTTTTAAAAAAAATATAATAATAATAAAGGATGCATATGTTTATCTGACGAGTTTTACATTTCCAAGCAAGCGATTAAACATCGATCATTTAATGAAAAAAAAATTTTAACGTGCCCGATGATTCAAAGAATTGAGTAAGCAAACGAAGGCACAACGCTACAAGGAAGGATTCGCAACTTTGTAGCGTTGTTCCTTCCTTTGCTTTCTCAATTCTATCGATCATTTAATTTCATTATTGTCTGAAATTCCACAAATTGCCGCACACACTCATCAGTTTTTATTCAGTAATCTTTGTGTCATGTCGTTAAGTACTTTTTATAGCTAACTATTGTCCTTTCATTGATGTACACCCTGATGAATTACACCCATATAGAATTATTTGTTATAAACCGGACTTTCATTAAAACGGACAACCTTCAGCCCCAATTAGTCCGTTATAACGAGGTTCTACTGTATATAATTCGATCTCCTTGAGTTTCACAGCCTATTTCGGAAATAAAGAGCAGGTTTTCATCACATTTAGGGATTTCTTTTTAATCAAATAGCAGATTGCGGAAATTCGTTTTATTACTTATTATGATTATTCGTTGGACTTCTTGTCGAGAAATTATAGCGCGAGATGAAGACAAAAAATTCTCACAGAGCAGCATTAGAACCTTTCCCAAATTTCAATGAATTGGTTGAAAAATGAGAACCGTTCTTCCCTTTGGTAAATAAAACCATTTCTGAGCAATTAATAGAAGGATTTTTCTTACATTTCATGAATTTTTATCCCTTATCATTATTACTTAGTTGTTTGAAACAATGAATTTTAATCTCTTTTAACTAATCCATTAATAAGCGCACAATGCGAAATGATAAACATTAATTCAATTTCAACAACATTTTGGATATTTGAATTTGAAATAACGTAGGTTTTTCGTTTTTGTTGTTTTCATGACAATTAGCACAAAAAAGAAAAAAAAGGGAAAATTATACAGGTTTTTAGGAAAGCAGGATAAGCTGACAGTTCTCTGGACTACTTGTCTTGTTTTTCCTTTGTTTTTAATTTTAGGTCAAACTTTTGAATTTTTGAAATACATCGTTGAAATAAGTATTCGATTTTTATATCATAAACGTTATTTATAACTTTCATCTTTTTACGCATATTTCTCATAAATTTAACGTCCAAAAAAGATACATAAGTGCCAAAATTTCTTGTCAAAAGTTCAGAGCAATCTCTTTGTTTCGACCATGTCATTCAGTGAAGCCGCCGTGATGGAGTCTCTTCAGAATAAAAGGTTTATCTTTGAAAGCGAAATGATTTCATAGAAGCTACAAATCCTAAATTTCTTGCAATCACTTCCAAATCCTTAAAGCTATCTTTTATGATCGCAGGCTTTTAAAAAAGGTTTTATTTATTTTAAAGGTTTTTAAAACATACCAACATTTATTTTGTAAATTCTATGTAGCCTACTTTAATAGCTGTAAAAATATCGTTTATTTTGCCATAAATTCGTTTCATTAAAATATAAATAACTATAAATAAATACGAAATTACTAAAGATATAATGAACTCTGGCAAGATATTTCTAATTAATTAAAATAATTTGTAAATTCTACTAGATTACTTTCTGGAGCTCTTCTGTTATTTTTTTATTTTATTTTTTTAAGCACTGCATATATGTGTGTAATTTATTTACCTATTAATTTATTTATTTCTAGTATTTACATTCATTATAGCGCCGTAACTATATTTCATTGCGCCGTTGATGTTTGTCACATAATCTATTTTCCATTCTGGTTCAAATAATTATATCCAAATTGTTGTTTACAATCATCAGAAATAATCTTCAAATGATTGCAGGAAGTTTAAAAGCAGTTTTTTAATTTCAAAATTAAGCTTAAAAACAGTTTTCGCTTATACTGAGGGAGTGTTTTGCAGGTTAGATAAGAGCTGATACACAGATAACTCGAAATTCCATTTTCCATTGAATATAATTATAAGTTATAATCCACGAACCTTTTCCAAATATCAATGAATTGGTTGAAAAATGAGTACCGATATTCCCTTTGGTAAATAAAACCATTTCTGAGCAATTAACTACAAGTAGAAGGATTTTTCATACATTTCATATTTGTCACGCGTCATCTCCAACGTAAAAATAATAATAATCTTTATGAAGCATTATTCAGTAATTTAAATACAGTACATCACAAATACAGACTCTTATAAAAATTAAAAGAAAATTTATTTAGTTTAGGCTTAGGAAAACACAATTATCAACTTTGATTACAAATTACTTTTTGCCGAAGAAAAAAGTACAATTCTCAAATTAGGTTTCGGGCATCTGCAAACCCCGATACACAACTTCTGAACCAGTGAACCAACGAACTCTTGAGAACTTTCTAAACTTAGAACTTGTACAATCATTTCATATCTGAAACATTCCCTTCAAAAATTGAAATTTAGTCGATCAAATTTAGCTTCAATTTCAGCATTAAGCAAAAGAAATTCGAATAAAAAAAACTGAGTGAGCTGAATTATTTAAACAAGCGTTCCAGTGACCTCCATTGGATTTGTTGCAATAACATCTCATCACTATTTTAAGAACTTTTAAGAAAATGAATTTCATTTTAATCGAGATTTTATTTATTACTTATTTGTTTATTGAAAATAAAGATATTTATAGCGTAATAGGAAACTCCAAAGAAAGTAGGATCCAATTTCTTTTTCTTGGTAGTAATTGGATAAGAACACTCACAAATTTCTTCTTATTTTAAATTCTCCGAATTTTTCCCTTTGTTGTACTGATCCTGTGATTGCCGCTTGTCTTTTTTTCTTCTTCCTATGATAGCAGGGTAATATATTTAGCCATTTAATCCTTATTTCCCGGGGGATTTTTTTTTTTTCCTTTCTGGTTGCTAATCATATAGACGTCGTGCCGTGATTGGTGGGGAATTGATCTTATCAGTCTCCCCTTCACCCGGGTGGTGATTGCGGCTGAGATCTCTTCACAGGAACCCTTCAACCCGAAGGGGGTGTTATTTTTTCCTTTCTTTCAGTGACCCTGCCGTGGAGGGAGTGTTGTACCAGGAAGACAAACCCACATCTAAATAAAGATCACAATTAACCGATGAAAGGAAGCCGTTTATGCAACATTGGTTTTGTAATTGTAAAATTGCAGCTTTTAACCAAATTGTCCATTTAGAATTGTGAATTATAATAAGAGAGGGGGAAAAGTCTATGCACTGTATTTGAAAATAGGTTATTTTCAGTTTTTTTACTTTTTTTTTTTTTTTTGTTTTGTTTTTTAAATTGGAAAAATCCAGAAAACACATACACACACACACATATACACAGAATGAAATTCATAAAAATTACACAAAATTTCCATTATTTTCGCCATCTTTTAGTATTGTTCTTCAAAAGAACGGCAATTGTCGAATCTTCTTGGTGTATTCTATCTGTCAGACTCAGACAATTGTAGATAATTGTTGAAAGTGTAAAACTGCAAAATATAATTGAAGTATTAAATCTTAACTTAGAACAAGTTAAGTGCAAATATACAAGGAAAAAGACCTTCTATACTTTTATTATGTTAATGGATAACAGTTGACAACGATCTCCGTGTAGGAGATCGAAAGACTCCATTTATGTATGTATATACTGTATACTGTACGTATATTTTAGATTTTAATGAGATTTTTAATTGTGCAGTGTTCTTATAAAATCATTTTAAACAACTAAATATAAAAAAATTGCACGTTAAATAACTATATCCAACATTTTAATTCCTCTTCCACTTCTATAGTAAAACAAATGTTCATGTCAATATAGGTAAATCTTTGATATTTAATGTTTACAGGCTATACATATCATTTACTGTAAAAAGTAATGTTATTTCGTTATCTCTTTTTTTGTTATTAATAGTGTTTTAAAGAGTGCAAAGACGTTTGAACGATAAAATGTCGAAACACAGATTTCAAAATTCTAAGTGTTAATACTTAACAAAGCTTTGTGAAAGAAGCGAAACCGATCGTTCTGTTGTGTACTTTTAATATGTCATAAACTTTTTTTTTTTTAATGCTTTA
This sequence comes from Thereuonema tuberculata, assembly GCA_023159025.1. Taxonomy (NCBI): domain Eukaryota; kingdom Metazoa; phylum Arthropoda; class Chilopoda; order Scutigeromorpha; family Scutigeridae; genus Thereuonema; species Thereuonema tuberculata. The sequence continues at coordinate 38,503,100 of JAFIDM010000002.1, forward strand.
CAATATTTATCAATTTTGTTCAAATTTGAAAAAAAAAAAAAAATTATTTACTGCTCAAAAAAGTTGAACTAAAACTAAAAAATAAAATGTGGCTCTGCTTAAGATAAACGTTACGACAATTAGGAATTCATTATTCTTGCAAATGTATTATTATTATAATACTGTTCATCTCGTAGTGGGATTGAGCATGTATAGCAATGAGGATGGCAAAATAAAAGATTTCAGGACTGGAAGGGCTGTGGAGATCAAGAAACGCGTACCCATATTTTAAATTGGATCATGTTAAAGCATCTTAACAAATTTTAACGAAATTACTGCAAGAGTTCAGAGGTCAGGGATGGAAGAATTTAAAGGCCAAAATAAATTTCTCTGTTTTACAGTGGATCATAAAAGAAAGCGAAGTAGGAAATCGTTCAACTTTTTTAGCGTATGTAAAGCGTTTACCTACAAGTAAACAAACAAAAAAGAAAAAGATTCAAATGGAGTTAATAGACTTCGAGTAATCAGTCAATTATTCAAATTCACAAAATAAACAAAAAAACTGTACAAAATGATGACATGAATTGTTGTTATTATTATAGGTAAGATAAGAAATGTCTGAATTGTTGTTTTTATGATTGTTTAGTTCTTTTTATAATCCAAATTAATATAACGAGGAAGAAGAATTTCTTGTCGTCGATTATCACCTGAAGAAGTCTCTCGCAAACACAGAAGAAATATAGTGAAATTAAAGTTATTTTGAAATTTTAGTAGTACAGTAAACTCCCGATTATCCGCGGACCTCTCCTGTTTCCATTTTTTTTTTACTGTACAATAAATTACGGAATTAAAAAAAAAGATTTAAATCTAGAATAAGGTAAACAATAAAAGAGGCTAACAAAGTAAGTGAAGACAATTATAGACAAAACAATTTAAAGAACGACCTTGTGTACGGAGCTTAGGCCGGCAGGTTACACTAAATTACGGGAGAGCCTTCCCGTAATAATAGAATTTAAATATAAATAAATAATTTAAAATGAAATAATTGTTTATAATGTATTTACTGTAACTGTATGTACTGTCATTTTAATATAAATAAAACATGTTAAAAACATTTTTGTGTTGATTTTCGTCCTTTTTCGTCCTATTTCGGATTATCCGCGGAATTCGCTTATCCGTGGTTGCCGCGCCACCCAATTCCGCCGATAATCGGGAGTTTATGGTATTTACTTATTTGGATATAATGAAGAAGAATGGTAATGAAGAATATTTAAATACTGTAGAAAATCCAAATATAAGTCTTCCTTGTTAGTAATAGTTTCGCAATGATTTAGTAATTCCGTTCAGTGGCATAACGAGCAAATAGGTTTCCTCATAACTTAGGATTGTCTTATTTTCTACGTCTTTTGTTAATAATTATAATGATTTTGATTTAACGTTTAATGATATCTTTAGTAGTAATATTTGAAATTTTGTATTTATGTTTGGTATTGTAAACAAACAATAATATTTTCAAGTAAACATTTTAAATAAATACACTTTCAAATACAGTTGCTAGCCTCAAAAATAAGAGTTCTAATGTTCTTCCGAATGGAAAGTAAAATTATTCGAGTAATGAAACACGTGTCAGACTATTTTCATCTGTTATCACTAGGGCCCGGATGTTTATGACCCCAAAATTCTCACCTATTTGCATGCATACATTTTCGCATATTTTAACCTTAAATAAATAAAAAAATAAAAAATCCAAATTTGACCTAAAAATTAAAAAAGAAAAAGTCGATTTAGCTTCCAAGTTGCGTAGGCTTGTTTGTGGGATCTGTACGAAATTTAGCTATATCTGAAATATGGCTCAAATATGCTCTTATATATAATCCACTTATGATCTAAAGCTATAAAAAAAAAAGAGAAAAGTGCATTTATATACCACTTTATATTTTATATTTTAATTTATTTTATTTATGTATATTTTATGTTTTAATATTGAAAGCATATGTCAATATTTGAATTATTTTGAATTACAAACATTTAGAATAATTGTTTTCAAATTTTAAACTTATACATAATTCATGGCATAAACTTAAAAATATATGAATTTTCTTTAAAAAAACATTTGAAAATGTTTTCCTTTTATAAGAGGTTGCAATTTTCGAAGTCTTGATTATACAGCAATAGGCTGTTACATTTGGCCGCTCAGATAGTATCAACACCGTCAGCAGGCTTTCATTTCATATTCAATACTTTTTAAAAACTTTCTGGTACTTAAACTGAAAAAAAAAATGAATAAATAATTATAATGTCTCATTTTAATAAAGGGTGATTATTTTTCTTATTCCAATCCTCCTATTTTAATGAATGTTGCGATCTATTAATTTCAACTTAATGGATTGGGATAGATCTCTATAGATAATTCATAACAGCTAATAAAGTTATTAAAAAAATAGTATAAAGTAACTGGAACTAAAATAACTTACAGTAATGTTATTTTAAAATCATCTGAATTTAAAAAAATACCGAATTTGATTGTAAATATTTGTACCAGGGGCGTATATAAGAGGGCCCCCCCCCCCTGAAATAATGAAGGGATGTCCTCCCAACGTTTTTTTTTTTTTTGATTGAACAGATAGGTTTCCATCGTTTTTTTTTTTTGGTTGAACAGATAGGTTTCCATGGGGTGTCTACTTAAAATTACTTAACTTAACCTTACATTAATCTTGCCCCCCCCCCCCAAAAAAAAAAATATATTCTATATTCGCCACTGATTTGTACACACTTGAAGAAATAAATATGTTTATTTATTTAATAAAAAATCCCGAAACTGTGAAATAACTATACTTCACTATATGTAGGGTGACCAGATTTTTATATTGGCAAAGCGGGACACCATTGACCGGGGGGGGGGGGGAGACCGGAAAGGAAAAAAAAAACGGAATTTCTAGTTCGACAACCAAAAAAAAAAAGAATCTCCAGGTTCAACAACCAAAAAAAAAAGAATCTCCAGGTTCAACAACAACAAAAAAAAAAGAATCTCCAGGTTCAACAAACAAAAAAAAAGGAATTCATTAACCACAAAAAAAATCGGGACATTTTTAAAACGCCGCGGGACGCGGGACAAATTGTTAAAAATCGGGAATGTCTGGTCACCCTACTATATGTAATCCACTATATGCAGGAGATATTGAATTCAAATGAGCAACTACACAAATAAACAACACTCATTTCCATTACGTTTATTAAGTTCTTCATATTATATTTATTTCAAAATAAAATGTACAGGATATGTTTTTATAAAGAGCGTATAGAGTATACAGAACTTGCAGTGATGCAAGAATAGGCCTACTGTATTTGTTGTCGAAGTGTGTGGTCAGTTGTGATTGATGAATCGAAGGCTAGGTGGCGTTTCCCGTCATCTTCCCAAGATTAAATCGTTTCTGTCCCAGGCTAATTTATCTCCACATTTCGTTTAAAATTTGAAAACGTAATAACGAAAAACAAAGCGGCGTAACTACAGTAAACACATCAAACATTAAAAATCAGAATTCACAAAGAAATGATAAAAGTAATTAAAAGATTCATTTACAACTTCGTTTCTACTTAGAGAAGATCTTAATGCTATTTTAGCAAAATTAAAATCATTAGATAATCAAATTTAATCGAATTTTATTCTGTAATGTTTTCATCAGGTTTTCTTAAATATTCATACCCATTATATATATATATATATATTTAATATCTTACATGTTTCATACATATGATATACATGTTGACAGACTTTTGATGGGATTGCATGGCCTGTTTATGGGATTGCTTAACTTTTTTTTTTTAGATATTTAACTTTGATTTTATGCAAACTTTCTTAAAATAATAATTAGTCACATTCTCAGTTATTTTAAGGAAAATCTGTATCGAAACTTTTCAACATGTAAGATATTATGATATAAATAAGTAACATATCTATGGATTAAATCTAAAATCCTACAATTATATACTTGGTTTCTTCAAATATTTAAGTGATGAAACTATTTATGAAAGATTGACAACCTTTTGAATTGGTTAAATTTAATTGATTAACCAGAATTAACGATTAATTAAATTTAATTAATCAATTTAATCATTTGCATTATGATGATCTGAATATTGTTACCTTTATTTTTTTCATTACTGGCATGAGAAATACATTTTAAAAACTTTCTAAGTATTTGTAAATGGATAAAAAACTCAAAAGATGAATGAATACGATTCAATCTTCGTGCAGTTTTGCCTCAAATTTGTTTAACTGACAAATTCAATCAATTTTCTTGGTCAACATTACATATGATTTGGTTATTGTTACGATTTCTTTTGCAAGTTCAACCTTTCAATTGGAAGGGAAGAATTGTGATTGGTTAAATCAGAGCACCATTCCTTTCTTCAATCTGTAAATGTATTTATTCTAGGTAACAGAGATCAATAATACGAGTAATATAATAATTTGGGATTCTGAATCATGGTTGATATTGAATTTTGGACAACTCGGCAAGTTACCATAGGAACTCTGTCCCAAAAATTGGAAGTCATGTTGTAAGATACAAGCTTGTCTCAATAAGATTTAATTCTTTAACTTCGTAGTAAGAAAAAAATGAGTTTTGTGAAAGTTGTAGTAATTCTGAAATTCTGTGCAAATAAATCTTATGCTGATGGGTTTCGTCTTATATTGAATCTTATCTTGATTTAGGGGTTCTATAGAAAGTATTTTATTTGACAGTCTGCCCGTGCTCTTCCTATACACAATGTTCCTCTGCATCTAAAAAATAGTTTTAAAGATATATAAACTAAAACAAACGCACAAAACTTTCACTCAAACGCTTCTCATGTCTCTTTGGAACTAAATTTTTATTGAGTCAATATCCAAAGAAATATCGTAGTATAAGTTACGGTCTCTCCTAGGGGTCGCCCTTAGGGGGTCACTAGGGTCCGTGAACTTTCAACCAATCTTCGGATTGAATTACAGTGTATGTATGTAAAAGGAAACATAAATATATCAGGGTGACCAACCGTCCCGATATGGCCGGGTTTGTCCCGATTGAGAGCCGCTTGTTCCGCGTTTCGATTTCAGAATAAACTGTCCCGCAATGTGAACTTGAATTTTTTTTTTTGGTTACATATGTTCGAGGAAGGTTTTTTTTTGTTGTTTTGTTTTGTTTTGTAGTTCGGAATGTTCGATTGTCCTGAATTGCGATTTTAGAAATATGATCACAGAAAACCGGTAGCTTTATATTTTAATATCATACATTCATGTTTCTTAAATTAGTTGTTTATTAGTTAAATTACCTACAGTATTTCCTTTTATGCTACGTTACTTCAAGATACAAACATTAAATTATCGTATACAAAAAAATACATTTAAAAACTGTTGTAACGATTTTTTTTTTTTTCCAGAACAGGAAGTAAATTTTTTTTAAAAATAACCAAGTGTAGAACCCTTCCTTTAAACTCTTCCAACGAAATATATAAGAACTCATTGTTAGTAAACATATCATTGATAACGGTAACAAGATTAAATTTAGAATACACCGAAAACTCGCTTATCCGAATTTGATGGGACCGCGCCAGTTTCGGATAATCCGGATTGTATTAAACATGTACTGTACACATTATTAATATTAATTACATTATTTACTACACATTAATGTCTGTAATAGAGTTACAATTAATAGAATTACAGTTACATAGTTACATAATCGCTTGTGTACGCTATTAAATATTGATTATAGCAACGGAAAAATGATTTTGTGAATTTTAAGATATTCTAAAATTCGTTTCAGATAAACCAGATTTTCGGAGTTTTTAGTTGTATTTTCAAAATACCTACGGATAAGCGCCGTTATTTTTATTTATTTTTTTGCAAAAAATTTTCATTTCACTACAATTTTTTTTTCGGATCGCGACCGTATTTCTGGAATGATCTCGTTAATTCCTGGTTTTATTAATTTTTCATCAATGTTACGAATTGACCTGAGTCTTTCATGAAATGTTAATTTTTTTCGTTTCGAGTGAACCAGGAAACGTAACAGTCTGAAGGGGTTGGGTTTATTGAGGGGGGGGGGGATAAAAAACCATTAGCAGGGATTGATTTCAAGTTCAGTGGTGGTGGTCTGCTGCGTTTAATTATGCAGGTCACGGAAGTTGATAGAAGGTTAGACGGAGAGGGGGTTATTTTTCCCCCTTTACCTTTCCCCGCCATCATAGAATTCCCCATCGTAAATTTAACTGTATTCAGTGTCTGAGAACTGCAGAAATTGCCAAGTACAAGACGAAGGAATGCTTGTAAATTAATCTACAGTCACTTTCTGTAATGTTTCGATATAAATACAAGTAGTTTTATGATCGTAACTGCATTCCTCTCATGTCACACTAGTTCCACACGAACTTCATAGGGTCAAAGTCTTTTTTGTGCTAATAACTTAATTAGTAATAATAACAAGATGAAAACAAGTTAGAACGTTAAAATTACAGACGGTTTTCCATTTATTAAGCCCATCAACAGTCATTTAAACTTCCCTGTCTAGTTAAAATTAAAAAAAAAAACTTGATTTTATTTTACAGTTATTTAAAGATTTTGTAATCTATTTCGTATTTCATTAGATTTTTTTCTTAATAAAAACAATAACGAAATATAATTAAAAAAATAAATAAAATTCTGGAAATTATTAATTGAAGATGTTACTTCTTATTTTCTAATTAAATTTGTATTTCTAATGAAATTATAAAATATTGTTAAATTATGTACAAGAAGAATTATTTAAAAGAATTAAGTTCCTGACAAAATTTGTAGTATATTTTTTTTTTTAATATTACAGACTTTATTTTGGTGTTTATATATAATATAATAACTTATACCGAAGTCTTATGCAAATTAAAGGCTCCGTTTTTGAAAATTGAATCTCAAAAACAGTAACGTATGTTCCATATTTCATTTGTGATTATATTATGATTTATATAAATATATGTATAAATATATATATAGATAGTCTTCGACTTACGGCGGGACGTTTCGACGAATGCATTTCGTAAACTGGTTTGGTCGTAAGTCAAGTTATATAAGTGCAATATATGTTGTGTCAGAATTTACAGATTCTCCCAAAGTTAATTACAGCTGCACAATATTACAAATTTGCTAGACAATATCATTTTTCATAGCGTTGGCAGCGCAGTCGGTTTGTTTTGCTATAATGAGTTACACTCTTGATCACTGCCTGGCTTATGTTTATGACTACGATCACCGTCGAATACAACTCAGAAGTGCTTGTAAAAGCTTTATAGGGCTTTCGTCGTAATTGGAATGGTCGTAAGTTAGGACCTATCCATAAATCAGGAGTTGCGTTTCTGTAAAATAAAATTAATTTTACACCATTACTTATTGTAATCACTGTAACTGTTCATTCAATTTTGATACGTTAGAATGAATTTGATGATATCACTTTGCCGATTGATGTTTTGGAGATTGATTTGTCCTCTCAGCTGGAACAGAATACAATCAATAGTTCAATAACTGAGGGAAAAGAAACTACATAGTTTATAGTACGTATAGTCTCTAGTGATGCAGTGTCAGTCTTTGCAATCAAAGGACGTACAAAAATGTTTTGTTACTTTCTTATTACAATCTTGACAGACCAGTTGCAGACGAGACAAAAATAGCTGGAAATTTGTGTTGACGGAACACAACATTAACCATCAACTTGCAAATGTTTCAATAACAGGATGCCGTTGTAGTTATTACATTTTTTATCTCAAGCTAAGATTCTAATTTCTGTAACAAGAATATCTTTTCAAAGATATTTTTATTTAAAAATGTCATTTATTCTCTCTCTTTTTTTAATGCTTTTAACTGTTATTCTTTTTAAACAATCATGGTAGAGAACCTTTTAACTTTTTACCCAAAATCCTTTGCGAAACAATCAATTTTAAACACCGCCACCATTTCTTTATGGCAACATTTTGAAAGACAATGGTGTTTAATAATAATTATAAAAATATTATATAAATTTAAATTGACAATATTTGAATAAACCAATTTTTCGAAAAATTTTCTTAATAGGGTGAAAAAAGTGCAATGACTCTTCAGAATTGTTTTGAACAGTTAAAGATGATATCTAAAGGACAGTCAGGTAGACCCATAATTTCTTTAGTATAATTACAAAAATCTGGTTTGCAAATTTCTTACAATTTTTTTCCCGATTAACTTTTTTTTAATTTTAAGTTGTATCGAGTTGTAGTCTAAATTACAGCAAGTGATCGATAATCTTAATTTTCGTCACCAGGAGCGCTGCATCAAGTAACGTCAGAAAGAAATCCGCAGAAACAGAGAATGTAGGAAAATCTAAAAACCTTGCATAATTTTGTTTATTTTTCGTCGCATACTGTTGGAAGATTCGGATTGGATTAATAACAATTTATCTGATTGGTTTTCCGCTATTTTTCATCTTTCCTAAATATCGTGTCTGCGTTTGAAAATGTTACATTAATAGATTGTCCTTGTTTTGCTTTATGTGTCGTAAATCATTTGATTGAATGATACCAGAATTAAGCTCAGTATATCAATGATGAGAAATGTTTCTTCGCAAATCCACAGCTACGATATAATTATGTGGATTATAAGTCATATTTTCCAAAACTAGCGATCCTAGCGGCAGTTTTGTGAACTGCATCGGTTATCAACAAACGTGACTAAAAACTTTTGAATCTGTAACTGTAATTGTAATATTAAATCTCTGACCGCTTTAATGAACTTAAAAAATATTTTTTTTAATAGTTTATTATAGCAGTAGTTGAGAGCAAACATGCAAATTACCTTCTTTGATAGCAATCTGATGAATTGTAGATTTGACAATTTGATTGCCAGTTGTTAAGTGAAACGAATTTATTAATTTAACAGAATTTTGACTTTTCTGGAGAAAGCATCAACATAATAGGAATATCAAAGAAACGATTTTTCACTCTTTATTATAACAATTGTACATAAACACCTATAGATTTAAATAAGATCTCAATAGACGGCTTTGTTGAATGTTTGATTGACTCGGAAGCCTAATATCTGACAGAAATGATATATCCTGTATTACAATTTTTTTTTAAATAAGTACTTTTTTTTAATGAAACATATTAATTTGTTTTAATTGTCATAATTTATATGTTCTTCAGAAGTTATATTTTGAAAAAAAAAAAAAAGATTCTGACGATGAATATGGTAATGAGTCTATCTTTAAGGGTGATTCGAAAGAAGTCGTCTATGCATGGAGAGGCCACGCAAGGAGTTTTAGTGGGAAAAGATTGTTTATTTATTTATTTATTTATTTATTTATTTATTTATTTATTTAATTGTAAATGGAAAATCCTACGACAATCCTAAAGACGATCTGATAGGGCAGTGCATCTCAATCGGTGTGAGGCGGCAATGTGATAAACGTTATCTTGAAGCAAAGAGAAATAGATATTACTAATAAAGGTTGAGACCAAGTTTACTAAATGACATCCTAGTACAGCTGTTTCACGCTAATATGGTGATCATCAGCTAGGAGCAGTCGTCAGTAAACACAAGTCTCGGTACACGGGCCTGTATGAAATGTCGTCAGAATCAATGTGGAGCCCGAAAAGCTAAAATTAACAATAAAAAAACTCGCCAAAAGGATAAACTGGCGAGAAAATCCATTTGGCGAGTTTTTTATTTTTTATTTTAGCTTTTCAGGCTCCACATTGATTCCGACGAGATAGAGACTATCTTGAAGATGTCCTTATGTTATGTATGTATGTAGTGAATGTGGGTGGCAGAGAAGCCGAGCACTGCCACCGGAGGTCTATTGTACTATCCCACGGAAAGAAGGATAGACGGAGAGAAAGACTGAGAAAGTATGGTGGGAGAAGTGCAGGGGAAACGGGAGAACCCCGAGAAAACCTGCCCAGCGCGGATCGTCCACCATCATGAAACCCACAATACAACCGAACCCGGTACTCAGAGGTGAGAGACCGATATCATAGCGTGAAGATGTCCTTAGTGGTCCGCAAGAAAACCCTGAGAGTTTAACTATAATCTTCAAACTGGGACAAATGCCTCTAATCTAGATCAAATAATAAACATCAAAGTAATCTTGGCACTTCACTAAATTTGTACAATCTTTTCATTCTAGCAATGATAAGAATTCATTTTTCAAATCATCCTAAAAAAAAAATCAAGATACCTTTAAATGTTTTAATACACTGTTACATTCAGTTGTAAATAATAGGTTTTCCAAAGGTTTCTAGTAATGGGAATAAATGCATAAGTCGTACATAACGACAAGGAGACCAATACCTACAGAGCAGGTTTCTGGTGTCAACACAAAACAACACAACACAAAAGACAAAGGACAAACAAGGAAAAAAAAAAAAAAATGTGCAACTCTCAATTTCCACAAGATTCAGCAGTTGGAGGATGCGCAAGGTAGAGTTGCATCCTTCCCACACTGGCCGTCAAAGACTCAACCAATGTGTTTCAGCGCAGATCGCAACTCCCCTAGGCATTGCTATCACAACCCGGCAGATCAGTTGGATCCAAGTAGATATAAAAAAGAAGCAGAAGCCTACATTTCCATAGCCTCAATTTCCGTACATTGCAATAGACACCATATGTCCCAAGTTAAAAAAGAAGCTGAAGAGGTCTTCGCGTTCAGCGGCCACTACTGAGCGACTGAAGTAAGCATGATAATGTAGGCCTGCCCCCTAGTGAAAATGTTGTACTTGTAATGAAAGACCTAGTGGGAAAAAAAAAGCAGAAACGAACCAGCCAAACACAAAAAAAGGAAGAAAAATGGAAAACCCAACATATATTTTTCAATAGGAACATAATACCTCAATAATCGCCAATTCTGTAACTATTAATCACCAATTATCAAATGGATAAATGCAATGAAATAATTTAGTACGTCCGGGATTTTTGGAAAAATGAAATTGCGCAGTGAAGTGAAAAAGACTGAGAAACAGAATGGACTTGTTTGGAGTATTAGATTTTGAGGAAATTGAGCCGAAATCTACTACAATAGCAAGAAACTGAAAAGCTGTGTGAATTTAGGAATGAAAAAAGATACAATTTGATCTTACGAACTATCCCATAGGAAGCTATCTTTTTTTCTTATTAAAACGGGAAAAAAACTCGAGAATGCACAAATTCGTTTTGCTTTCACGCATTGAGCCATCATCGACAGTAATCTGGAACAACTGTTTCGTCCTATTACCACTTATCAGCCTGATTTAGCTTCGATGATCAAGCTCGGAATGCGTGAGTACCTATGATTCCTTCTCCCGCTCTCGGAAGTGGGACGCGGTAGAAAGCAGACAACAATAGAAAATTCGCTGTCACTAGTACAGCAAAATTACCTTGGCTCGCTGAGCGCTGGACACAAAAGGCGTTTAATGAAAGGAAAAACCTAACGCAAAGGCAAACAATTAATAATTAATGGGGGCTTAACGTGCATTAAATGTAATATGAAAACGGGAAAAAATGTCGACGATGGCTCACTGCGTGAAAGCAAAACGAATTTGTGCATTCTCGAGTTTTTTCTCGTTTTCATATTACATTTAATGCACGTTAAGCCCCATTAATTATTTTTTTATTATTATTATGAATCTTTCTTATTTGATGCTTATTATATTTTTGTTGTACAGTTATTCTACGATAACTAGAATCAATTCTTTATCTATAATCTCTTTTTTTCTTTCTATGTTTAGTGAAATATCTTTATTGGCTGTCATTAGAATACAATAAAAACAATGTCAATAACTTAGTTACGTTTAACACTTCTATCGAGTGGATAAGGTCCAGGGAAAAGATTTTGTGTCTCTCATTTAGTAACTATTAATATTTCATGACTTTATTCACGTTGTCTAACCATTTTTAGTTACACAAGGGTGTGGTCAATTCGTTTTCTCAGAAAAGGGTGAGAAAGCATTTCGTTTCAGATAAGCCTAATTAACTGTTTAAGTTAATTTGAAAAAATTATTAAACAAAAAAAAAAATGTAATAAGTAACGTAAGATATCATAGTGAAGGTACTTTACGACTTTTTATATTTACGGCTTTATATATTTGTTTGTTTATTTGATTATTTTTGAGTAATAATTACCAAATTATCTACAAATATTAGAACTAATAAACAAAATCGATTTTTATTCAATTCACCAATTTAAATGTAATTAATATCCTATTTTAGATACTTTTCTACAAACACAATTGATTATAGCTAAATTGTTAAGCTATATCATGTCAAAGATTGTAAGTAAATGATATTGTTAATATTTTCTCGAGGAATTTAATTGTTCTTCAACTTATTGTTATTATTTTTTAGGCTTGAAAAAGAAAAGACGTAATCTTTTTGAAAATTTGCTTTTTAGTATTAAATGTAGTTTTTTTACATTTAAATTTGTGATGTTGGAAATATTTAATGGTAGAGGCTGTAGAAGCAGAGATCTACAAAAGAAATATGGGAACTTTACAATTGATTTGATTTTGATTTTTTTATTATTATTAAAAATCCATCAGTCTTTTATAATAAATGTTCGCTTTGTAATTCACCTTCAATTCCTAAATAGATTGTCTGCTTTCTAATATGGCAATTTCTGATTTGGTTAAGCCCAAATAACAATCTCTGACTAAATACTATAATATTGCTAATGTATCAGCGCTTCCATTTTATTTTATTTTTCTCTTTTTTTAATATATAAAAAAAATGTTTTGCTAGATGTTTCTTTCAAAATTAAGGGTCAAAGGTTGCCGCACTAATCTCCTTAACATTATTTAAAAAAATGCAGAAAAAAGGTAAAAGGTGCCTTGGCGCCCGTAACCCACTGGGGTAAATTTAGAATAAATAGTAGCATTTAGTGGTAAAGGTCAAAGGTCATTTCATTTCTTATTAAAACAAACAAAGCAGGACGTTTTCCCGGAAAAGACCATTAGCCTACTGAGGGGGGGGAAGTGTCCAATCGCTTCATGGCACCCACAGGGGTTTCCGCTGAAAACGTGCCGAATAATTTCTAGACCTTGAGGTGATCGGACACACGTATTTTAAAGGGGAAGAAACAATTAAAGGCCCCTCTGCATGTGGGTGGGGGTTGCTAATGCGCTTTGACCCTTCGGGGGACGGGCTGTCCGCAGTGGGTGAGAATTGGAAGTTTGTCGCGCCCCCTTCGGTTATCGAAATTGGAACCTCTGCCGACGGTAATTATGGGGCAGCTCAACGCGACTTTTGGCGTCTCTTATTTACACGCCTCCTAACCATTTCCACCCCTCGGAGAAAATGACTCCTTCCCCTGGGAACTCCTATTTACGCCATCCTCCCCACCGCCCCTATATAAGCCTAAAAAAAAAAAGAAAAAAAATAATACGGTAAACATTACATCTGTCAACATTCAACATCTATCTTCAGCTACTTTGAGACCATTTAACTTTCTCTATAATTACAGATCGGCCAAAGAACTTTCGCTCTCATTCGGGAAGATTTTTTCAATGAATTCTAGGTTTCCAATTCAAGATACGAAAAAAGAAGAATTAGACAACTCTTAAGAACAATGAGAATGTGTTTAAAAAAAGTAGAAAATACAACAAAAAAATAATAATAGAGTACTCCGATATATCTTATTGAAACGAAAACACTCAAACTTCCATACTTGATTCCAATATTTCGTCTTTATTGATCGTCTTTTTCAAGATTTAAGTATAAAACTAAAATGTAAAGAGAATATCTATTCTCATAATAACAAAGAAAAAAATAAAAATGTCACCTAAACGAGAAAACATTAACAATAATCAAGTATGGAAGTTTGAGTATTTTCATTTTAATAAGATATGTCGGAGTACAAGTTTTATTCGATGGAACAAGTTTGAATTTGATAATAGTAAGTGAACTTTACGAAAAAGATATTACTGTAATATTTTGGTAATTCAAATAGTCAGCTTTTACGGGGGAGTTAACGAGCACAAATTGAAACACTGAAAAAAAAAAAAAAAGGAAATGCTCAAAATATCCGTTTCCGCCTTGAGCTATCGTCAAGGGGAATCCGGGACAGCTGTTTTGTCTTTTCGTTAGGACTCATCAGACGTGGTTCCTTGTCTTGTTTTGCCTTCTGTGCCTAGCACTCAGCTGACCGAGGATTTGAGATTGTACTGATTAGTGATTTTATTATTGTTGGTTTGTTTTGTTTGGAGGGACTCTTTACTCCTAGGAATCTTTCAAGCTTTCGAGTTGATTGTTAATATCGGTAAATCTGGACGATGTGTCCCAGATTCCCGTTGATGATAGCTCAAGGCATGAATGGAAAATTATACATTTTCAATATTTCCCTGTTAATGTCTTATCTTTTTAGATAAAATAATGAAATTTAAAATATACCTTATCTTAAAGAAGGAGACAGTTGCAGCAGACTTCCGTAAGAACATATCATCAACTGTTGAATGAAAACTTTAGCTGAATATTCTGAGCTAACTTTCCAAGCTAAGCTAATACTGAAAGATAAACAATAAAAATAAAATAGAAAATACTAGAGAGAGTGGTAAGGTCTTCAATCATCGTGTGATTAATATCTTTATTATAAAACAAGGTAATACTTTTCTATAATATATAGCGTGCTCCCTTGTTTTACAACGTAGAGGGAATGGTGGTTGTGACAAAATTACGGTTTTGAGTGATGGGAGACGACCGTTGTCGCAAGTACAAGTTGAATTCGTCCCGAGCGTGAATTTGAAACTTTTCGCTTTCATGATCTTAATTTTCATTTCCTTACAATCGAAAGTTGTTTAAATTCTTCGTATTAAAAAAACAAAACAAAAAAACATTCAAAACCCACATTAGATTAAAAAATATTTATAATTAAAAAAACATAAATCCTGTACGTTTTGTTTGTTACCTTAGGTTTTAGGTATTGTGCTGAGGATGGTCGTATGATAACGCAGGCCGAAAATGTTCAGGTTTCACGTCTTTTTCAGTATAAATATCTTTTAATCTAATGTGTGTATGTGTCCTGAATTATTATTATTTTTTTTTTATCTTTAAACATGAATTCTGTCACACACTAAGACTTTTTTATCACAAATCGGAAGTTACAGAAAAAAATTTTAAAAATAAAAATTCAATAGTTAAATTAAAAATTAGAAAAACTCAGTTTTACAGGTATTCTTTATAAAAAAAAATAGAAATAAAAACTCTGTTTGAAAACACAAATACACAATATAGTACTTTCAAAAAAAGAAACAAAAAAGTCTAATAACAATAATAATTCAAAAAAAAATAGTAATAACAAACTATGAATTGAAATTTGCGATACATAAAAGCCACCTACCGGTCTCTTTCCTTGGCTTTTAATGAGTCGGAGAAAGAAAAAATAAAGTTAGAACACAAATGGTTTTAAAATGCAATTTTATGTCGAAATACCCATGTCCGTTCTTCTGTGATCATGATAATTCATATGGTTGACGTGATTTATATCAAGGAATTTTTATCTACTAATTTTGGTACAAATCGGAGTAATATTTAAGTCGTAAGTTTAGGACTGATAATTATATTCGTATAATAGTTCTGATTAAGTTTGACCAAAATTTTACTTCCTTCTCAGATTTGATTGTTACGGGCTTCCTTTAACTTGTGACAAATGATTCATTAAAAATCACATGATAAGGCGCCGTATCTCCGTAAAGTGTTTAGATTGATAAATCTTAGACTGGTAAAGCTTAGATATACAGTAAATTAGGAATGGGTAGTTTTTCATAAAAAATTTTCATTACTTTTACGATTTACAGAATTCTTTGAAAACAATCTCATCAGGAATTTCATCCCAAATCTGATCCCAAAATATTTTTAAAGCTGTAATTTGAATGTGAATTAATACTTTCTTAACCTTCATTGTTAGAACGAAACAAAGTGTAGTTTGAATTTATGTTTGCTTAGATATTTGAGATCTAAAAGATTAGATTAAAGCATTTAGTTTTGTGTGAAGCTAAATCTTAATTATAGATGTATTCAGAAACTTCTTACGACACAGAGATGCATTTTTCTGGACTATATCACCAGGAATGTCAAGCAATTCTGAGACGGAGATCATTAGAAAAAACTGTTCTAAATAATCAATGAGGTATTAATTTTTATTACACAGAGAAATTATGACATTTTCTGCAGAAAAAAGTATATATTTGTGTGTGTAGAAAGAATGCATTATGTAAAGTAATAGTTTTCTCGGTTATTTACACCTGTAATGACCTCTTTTCTTCAAGTTGCTAGTATAAGCCCCACTTCCATGTTTTTCTATAAAATTTTAAGAAAAAAAAAAAAAAGGGAGGGGGATTACGCGAGTATATGCGATATGTGAATATGAAAGCTATCATTGTTGAAGAATCAACATGGCAGACAGATCCAAAGCTAATTCTTACAGAAAAGGCCGCTACTGATATTATATCCCTACTATAAGATTCGAAGAGCAGAGTAAATGAAAAGGTAAATAAAAAAGTAGAAGCACATACCAAAAAAAGGTAGAAGATTATTCATTGGTTTGAAACTGAAAAAAGATTTTGAATAGGATTCCATTTTCAAAAGCGCTTTGCCGATATTGTATCAGGAAATGGGAAATGAAATAGCTTCTAAACAGTATTGGCTATAATGGCAGGTTTTCAGCAATTGTTAATCCTTGTTATTAACGGAATTATGACTTCCCATCAAAGCTCTTAAAGTATTCGTGACAATATTACTAGCTTTCAAACAATAAAATATTTTGAATACTTCGCCAAAAGCACAGCAACATCAGCATTTTACCTACTTCCGTTTCTTTCATCAACTACAGAAAATACATCTTGGAAAACTAGCAAATACCATTAGGAAAATATGAATAGATTATGATAATGAAGTATCTCAGTAATAGCTATACTTAATTCTTCTCCAATAGGCAACATCAGCATTAATCACTTCCGTTTTTAACAAGCAGCATGCGTGTTATTGATGAAAGCCAGCAATATATTAATATTACCAAGATGAATTAAATGAGCCGTTTATTTTGAAAGCGACCTAAGTCCATTTTTCAACTTTTTTTGGTTAATTGTAGTAACGTGTGCAAATTCCAAGTTAGCAGTTAAAAGACCACATTTTGCGATTGAGTTTAATATACTCAATTGCGATTGAGTACATTATGACTGCTAACGTGGAATTTGTCACTTAGGTCAAAATAAATGGCTCAAATAGAGAATGGTTGTCTATTGGACATTGCATTGGAGTGAGATTATTCGCCTGCTCCAGTGAGCATTGATATCTTTGTATGTTAAATTAGTTTCAGCGTGGTACTGAGGGGAAAATACGGTGGTATTGCGGTACTTCCTCAAAAAAAAAATATGTACTTAAAATACTTCATATATACCAATCATTTATTAATTAACAACCATTAAGTTATAAAGTACTTCCTGGTTCATTTACGTACTTTACACAACAAAAAGAAACAAGAAAACACAGAACTCAACTCTTGTGATTGAAACATATAATAACATATTATTATTATTATTATTATTATTTATTATAGTTTGGAACTTTACAATATTTCAATAACAGACCTGCAAAAAACATCATTACTAGGCACTGCTTATATTTTGCGAAGATACTTGGACAATCCTTAGGTCTCTGGATGAGACTAGAATTGCTCAATAAGTTTAATAAGCCTTACTTTTGGAAACTATGCTAATAATGCTACTTTGTTGATAATCTTCCATCTTGACGATCTGTCTAAAGTCTAAATGCAGATGATGATACGTGTTAGATTATAAAGATTCCAAATACCCTTAAGAATACTGTAGTTTTTAAATTCTGGGTAGTTCCCATTTTTTTCACGAATACATAGTTAAGATCCAGAATAATAATAAAGTGGTGGAAACAATCTAAGATTTAATCATCACGAAATGTTCAAATGAAACAAAGTTTATCAAAATCTAAACCAGTAAAACGGAGTTATTTCATGATGGCAGATAAACGGACATTTCTGAGGCTTTTTCGTTTCCCCCAATTCTCGTGAAAACACGAATCGTAAAGTTTACAATGTTTAAAAAAAAAAATGAGCAGAAGGTGAAGAGCGTCATTGGTTTAATGGAAGAGACCCCCTTTAAGAGACAAGTGTTAATTCTATTTCCTGCTGTTTTACTGCTTTCAAGTGTTCTTAATTCTCGAGCCTAAGACACATAAATCAACTTTGTGAAGAAACACAAAAATACGCATTTCAAAAGGAAAAATAAATAAATAAAACAAAGTGATGTAATTAAGTCATCAATGAATATAGTGGGTTTTTTTTCTTCTCATATTTCTCTGAAAAATATTTTAATAAGAAAAAAAAAACCTCAAAAGTATTTATTGAGAAAAAAATAAAATAATAATAATAAACTTTGAATAATAAACTTTGAGAAACAACAAAGAAATCTACGCAAAAACAGAAAAAATAACTGACACAATGAGGAAAAGAAGAGTGGCTTTCTACGGACACATTAAAAGAATGAGTGAAGGTAAACTGACGAAGAGATTATTCACCTTCTTCGACAGAAACCCCAAGACTCAGATGACATGGATCAAGGAGGTCAGAAAAGACATGGAAGAAATGAAAATAGATGGAGAAGAGGTGGAGAAAAGAGAAGAATTCAGAAAAAAGATCAGGGGATTCAAGGGTTTTCAAGAAAAGGCAAAGAAGAAGACGGGAGCAAAATGGACGGAAGAAAGAAGGAAACAACATGGAGAAAGAATGAAAGAATACTGGAAGAGAAGAAAGAAAGTAGAAAAATAATCATGAGTTATTTCACGTAGTCCATAGTCGGCCAAATTCGAAGAAAGAAGAAAGAAGAAGAAACTTTGAATACTGGATTCCTTGCTGTTTTTGTGAAAAATCTAGAATTTTAAGTTAATTTGATTCAAAGTTTGTAAATTAAACAATATTATAATTATTTTGGAATTACATAAAAGTCGTAACATAGAAAGAAAATAATTTTTTTAGTCTTGTTAATTCCTCCAATGGATCTCCATCATTTCTAGTTCTTTCTCTCGAATGGTTATTATCAAGCAATTATAATAATAGTTAATTAAAAAAATACAAAAAAGAGTTGATAAGAATGTTTTATATTGTCAGAATAAACGTTTACATTTCAGAGAATTGAAGAATTTCAGATTTTCTTTTAATTCAATTTTTAGTTGTTAACATCTTAATCATAATAGAATTCCTAATATTGGTCTAATATTGGTCCAATTGGTATTAGGGTTAACGTTTTACTTCTGTTCTTCCATTTTTGCACCAACGTTCCTCAAGCGATTTTGTTTCAATTCCTATTTTTCTAAAATATTGAGCCTTTACCAAATCCTCTACAAGAAAGTCGTATCTCCTGCACTGTCAGTCTATCAAGCCTCAACGTAATTGGTTAAAAACGATTTAAGAAATGTAAAAATCTTTGTACCACAATAGTCTTGTGTATTATTTGAATTTGGCGGGAAAGGAAAATAAACTGTCAACCTTGTTACAACTTCCTCTGTATTCAAGTGCAATGACAACCCTGACAAAGTAGCATCTCGCAAAAAAGAGTAATAAACCTGCTGTGAGTGGGAATAAGACTTCAGAAGTGGTGAGGAAAGGGTAAGGTGTTGGTTAACAAGTTCCTGTTCGTTCCTGCTGGGAGGTTTACGACGTGGTTAACTAAAAGCACGTGCTCCAATGAAGTTGACAAACTGACAATCTAACTTCTTGTCCCCTACCAAATAAAAAAGGAACATCTTACAAATAACAAAGTCTGGAGCTAGCTTTTCTTCGATTTTACAGCCCCCCTATTTCGTTTTCTTCCATTCTTTTGTTCCGTGAATTGCCCCACTTTTCCTTCCTGTATTTTTTTTTTATTTATTTATTTATTCTTCTTCTTCTTCCTGTATTTCTTTTTTCTTCCTTTATTTTTTTGCAAGTCACAAACAAAAAATAAAGTGTTTCCAAAACAAACCCAACAGAAATTTGTTTTTGATTATGGGTATGAATAACCCTTTTGCTGTGGATGTGCGTGTCTGTGGAAGACAGCCATCTAAGGATACAGGGAGGAGGTAAATAGTAAGGACGCCATCTGTTTTCAATTTCCGGGTGAGGTTATGACCTTTTATTTATGAAGAAGGGGAATTGCCATTGAATTACACCTACTCACTATTGAAAAAAAAAATACAAAACAGAAGAAACCCGTTTATCCGGATCTCGGTGATCCGACCATCTTTATACAGCATTCAAAGAAGGAATATAGCCTCAAAAATATTCAATTAGATTTAATATTTAAGTAATAATACGGAAATATCACAATCAGAATATTCGAATCCATATTTTTATACAGTATTTCAAAATTAAGTAAATAAATCTTTACATTTTTTTAATTTTTTTTTACATATTTCAAGTTTCTATTTGTTTGTGTGTTTATTTATTTACTTTTCTATTTCTAAATATTTGTCTTATATTTACCAAAGTTATTTTTATTAAACATTTTATTAAAAAAAATTATAAGTTATTTTAGAGTTTTCGGTTGTTTGAGAGTTGAATTATGAGTTTGGTATTATTTAAAGAACAGATAATTTTTGTTTAATTTTCTGTGCGTCATTTCGCGGACTTCCCTGGATAGCACCAGGGAAAGATCGCAGTGAAAAATTCGAATTAAGTTTTTTACTTAAGAATTCTTTCATTTCAATAGAAGTGATCCGAAAATACATTTATTGGAAGATTCCAAAATGAAAAATGTATCTTCTACAGGTTCTAATAATTATTGTTATTTTAGAAATGTGAATATTATAAGCATTATTGTCTTGGTTTGTTGAAGTTGGATTTTGAGAGTTGTTTTGCATTGAGTGAAATTCAACTTTGATCAGCTGTGACTCATGCAATCAAAATTTGTTCAATTTATTCAAGTTCTGCCAAAAGTTCTGGAATGTTCTCCAACTTATTTACTGATGTTACGTAACTTTCGTCCACTCCGTTTGAGAGTATGCAGTTCATTTTGATAGTAAATTCATTTATTTTATTTATTGTGACTTAATTAAAAAAAAAAGTCAGCATGCTTTTCTTTTCAATAAAAATTGAGTTATACGAATCAAAGTAAGATATTAAAATAATAATAATAAAAAAAAGAGATAACGCAAATTTTTTTCCTATGCCTTTCTTTAAGAAAGTGAGACCCGAGCTACAAGCACTAACAATAACATTGAAGATCAGGTAGATCAGGGTGTTGTTTTTTTTAATTGGGTGTTTATTCTCCAAACGTTCTAGGGCTCGCCTAGCCCCTCCTGTAAAATAGGGACCAGGAAGCTGTTTTTTAGGAGGTGTTGATAAAATTAACATCGATACCAACTTTATCCCGATGTTCGTAGAACTATTGAGGATCTTCCAAACGATCAACATGGCTTTCAAATGATGTCTTTTAACAAATGATAACCAAGTAAGGCACAAATCATTTGTTGAATTATTTAGGCACGTTAAATTGTTTTTACTTATACTACATGTTTTTGATGCTTTCTTTAATGCTTTTATTAAATTCCTTTTGTGTCTAGCGGAATTCAGGACAAGGAATCAACGTTTTTTTTTGTGTTATTGTTTATTTTTGGTTAGGGTTTCTTGTCCCAGTTTCGAGAGCGAGACCCAAAATCCTTAACCTTCCGAGTCTGCAATTGATGGAGTTTGGCTGGCTGACGAGTCCCAGTCTCTTCCCGGTGATAGCTGTCTCGTTGTTTTAGCGAGAAAGTCTTACTTAAATTATATTAAAATTGAAAAAAAAAGACCATGGGGAAGTTGTGGTTACAATTCCGTTCCTGACGATCACCCATGAATGTCATATCACAATTCGAAATCTTATGATGGATAAAAAATAGACTTGTTTCACTCCTGTATTGTTTAGATAAGAGGAGATCGGAATGAAAAATGATGATGAAAGGTTGCAGAGGTAATCGAAGAGCTTCGGGAAAACCACTTCCCAGAGAGTTCTCACTACCGTAAGTGGTTAATCGGAATCCAATCTCAGATACGGTAGATGATGTCTGCAAGCATCCATGAATAATCACTCTCTCAGTACAGGATGTAGTAAGCGGAAGATTAAATACGTATATTTGCCAAATCATACAAATCCGAGTTGATTAAATTTTTGCGAGCTTTTCTTAAGCTTCTCCAGACTTTCGAAACTTAAATTAAAAGACAATCAACGATATTCCCAATAAAGAATATTGGACGCAACAGCGATGCATCATGGGAGACAGTTTGCACTACGCAAGAATATGATATTCTTACGCTTTGAATGCACTATGATTATAATAGCAGTTCAAATTCCCTTACATGATTTCTGCGCATGTGCGAATTTAACGAATAACCTACATACATTAATTCTACGTGTAGTTTAATAATTTTAATTTTTATAGGGTAATAAATTTAAAAGATAAAAACCTGGGCTGGAATAATTAATATCTGATTATCCTCACGACTTACGAATTCTGAAGTGGAACTACTTTCTCAAGCGTTATCATACACTATGCGGTGATGCGTGATGAGACGCCCAACAACTATTATAGTAGGTTCTTTTAGCAATCTTGAGGTTTCCCTCCAAATCTGAAGGTTTTTGGGTGCTGACAGAGTGGGAACGGTGTCAGAAGAAAATTTGAATATTTAATAATTTGTAATTCTGACGGTTTTGTTTTTCCCCCAAAATATACAGATATTTTACGCACTTGAGAATGACACAATAATTTACCAAAAAAAAAAAAAGGAATTACAGGGAAAATTCGATGTGTTTTGTCTTCTGAGAATGTTTTTATTTTAATTTGAATGCTTAATTCTAGGAAAACTGAAGGTTTTAATGTCCATTGCTGAGAGGTTTTTAAGCAGAGGGAATTAGTTTTTTGAGTTGGGGCAGCTGTTTACGCTCGCAGCTACTGACTCGCAGCTACTACTCGCAATTAATAAGGTTTGGTATATTGTTAGTAGTGTCTCTCACTTGCATTGGAGAGAAGAACTAAAAGGTTTTAGAATACAATTTTAAGTTTAAATGTATATTTTCATTCTTTCTCTCTATTGTATGTTTCAGACAGTACAATGGAGTCCAGAAAATAATTTTTTTGAAAAAACCTGAAATTTCTATTAACAGTTTTGAACTACATCTTTCATAATAAGTGTATATCGATATATATTTTCGTTAATTCTAAAGAAATTCTCTTATTTTGTTTTGATTTTTGTTCTCTTTTGTTTTTTATTAAGGAAAATGCTGTAACTAAAAATTTTCATTTAAAATTTTCGTAATTCTTAAACTTTTTTTGTTAAAGGCTCAGGATCTTCCAAAAATTTAGTAAAACAAGTTCTTTTTTGTCACTTTCTTCAACTATTTTGGTTTGATAAGTTTTTCTTTATTCTAATTTTGGAACAAAAGATAAAGGATTCGTTTGAAATCAGTTTTTACCTTTTTTTGACAAGAGACTTGTGTTTTTCCTCATTATCGACAAAACAAAAACAGACTGAAGCAGAAAATAAAAATAAACATTAGTGTTAAATGGTGGGTGCCTTTTATTGGGGGTGGGAATCTGTCTGTAAAGCGGAAGAACCCCCCGTTGTTCTCGAGAGAACGACGTTGAGACCCCACGTCCCCCCCCTTCTTTCTTTTTTTTTTTTTTGAAATTACCCCCCCTCCCCTCTCCCCATTGACTGGCAAGTCATCCCTCTTTCAAACCCCTCTTTTGTTAACCGACATCTCCTCCCCCACAAGCGCCGGGTAGCGGCGTAAAAGCCCCACCCCTCCGAGGAATCTCGTTTCGGGAAAACCCGCCTCGCGCAAAAGGACCCGTCCTTAACCCCTACTCAGCATGTGAATACCCCGACCCATTGGAATGCCGTTCCATTTTTGGGCGGGAAAATGACCGGGGTTCCCTCGGTTTGGACTGATGGCCTACCGGATTCCGTTCTCACAACGGAGCCGAGAATTTATTGAATGAAAAACACCGGCCATGGATCGTTCACGTGATTACCCTCTACAGATCGCAAATATATTGACCCTGGAACAGCAGCGTTTCCGCGCCGGGATTATTCTAAAGCCACACTACCTTATCAAAAGTGCTTTGGGATTTTTATTACGCTTTTAAAAAAAATAACGAATTGTGATCTAAGATATTTCTAAATGTATTTTTGTTTAGAATTGTTAATAAATTGTTTCTTTATTATCAGGTAATTAACTGACACCGTATATAGTAAATATAAGACAGCACAATTAAATAAATGTTACCATAAAATAATCGTACTTGTTACAAATATTTGTTTCTGTAAATAATTTGGTCCAATTAATTTTCCTGGTTATTACTCAAGAAAATAAAATTATTGGTTAGCTTATAGTAAATGGTTGTTATTAAATTCATTATCATCATACAAAAGAATAAGGAAGTATTTCATCAGTTTTTGTTATCACATTACATTTCTATTGATCGCTATTTAAGGTCTAAAATATTTCGGAAGCGTTATTATTTAAGAAATCTCGATAATAAAGTTGAAAGAATACATCAAATGACTATTTACTCACACAAAAAAAAGATCAATACAAATTAACTAATGCATCAATAAACAGTCATTAATTACAGTAATATTTTAATGAGAATTTACAGCTTTAGCTTCACTTGTTATTTTTCTGGAATCACAGCGTATAAACTATTTACATTGCTTTCTTTACAAGGAGAGGCAACACTCGCAAAAACTTATTCCAGTCAGCCATGATTACTGACCTAATTGTCATTTTCCTTCAAGAATGGTCTTTTCCTAATTTATGCTAATTTCACATTTGTATTTGTTTCTTGTTCATCTATATCTATAAAGAACGCAGTGTGTTTGTCAGCTTGCTTGTTTGTTTGCTTGCTGGGGACTTTTGAAATTCAATTGACTTGAAATTTGGTATGCTGACACATCTCACTCCCAACGAAGGTTTCTCCCACCCCTATTAGGTCGGGGGAGGGAGGGGGAGTTCCTATTATTCTACCCAATCAAAACTGTCTGTCGTTCAATTGACTCGAAATTACTTACTGTATATTGTTCACAAGTGGATACGTATTTTCTCCATATTTAAACACCAAAGAAAACAATGAATGTTGGATAAAAATGTTGCAGTGTTTTATTAGATCTGAATAAATTAACTTTATTGAATTCCGAATAACTGGTCTTGATTTTTAAAATTTTTAATATCACTTTTATAAGGCATTAACATGTAGTATATGTTCGATTACTATGCTAGTTAACAATGATACTAATACATAAAAAAAACCTAGAGATCTGCAACTTTCTAAAAATCTGTCAAGTCTACCAGTATAGCTACACTTTGTATTTCATGAATTATTCTTTTTCGATTAAAAAAAAAAATCCATTATTTTACTTTTTTCACGTGAACTCGAGTGATAAGTAAAGAAATTATTTAGCAATAAAGCAAAAAGCATGGCTGAAACACAAACATTAATTAAAATTCCTTTCGTGTTAATTAATGGGTGCTTGAATTAAAACTTTCCTTACTGCTGTTTTATTTTGAGTTACATTGTTCTATGCTGATGAGTGCTATTAAGGTAGAAACAATTGTGTAAAAAAAAAAAAATCCTCTAAGAGATTTTTTTTTTCATTTTTATTTTCATATCTAAAAAAAATAAAGCTTATCAATTCAGCAGATTTTGTTTCTGAATGTGTTCTCTAATAACTTTTGAACGAGTGAACGTTCTTAGAGATTGCCTTTTATGTTTTATAATGTTTTCCCTGTACATCTCTGTGAGGAATTTCACGCATGAAATGACCAAATTCTATAGAAGTTAAGCAAAAACTTTCTCTGGCTATTAACAATGACAGACAAAATATTCCACATACCATATTATAATCTATGTTTATTTCAACTAGATATGAACATAACAATAACAATCGAATGCTAAGCACGTTACATCTCTGACAAAATCGTTTTAGCTTAAGTTCGAAAAGTAGCCTGAAGAAGCAATGGAAGGAAATATCGCTCATAAATATATAGTATGATTATTAACAATCACTTTTACATAGATTATGATGTATTGTTAGCCTTCGATTTTAAGTTTTACGGGCTTTGATTGACTAAAATGAAGTGGAATCAGGTGACTTAATTATATCCAAATCACTTTTTGTAATCATCAGGTTTCATAATTTACGATGACAACAATAACAGAAACGGATTAAACCTTATTTTATTATATTTTTCTTCAAAAAATAACGAAAAGTACACGAAAAAAATATGATTTCACATTGTATACGAAGCTAATGTGAACATGTTTCATTTTTGACCATTTCCTGAAACCGGAACTTGTATTTTTCCCCTATTCGACGAGTCGTAAGAGTTCCAATTCAGTATCATTCCTGTATATTCGACTTTTAGTTTGGGCTGTAGAAATGGCAACGGGTTTTGTTTTCGGGGTGGAAAATGTATTTTATTTTAAATTTGAGACATGAATGACCGCAGACCGGACGTCATGTTTTTCCCCATTTCTATAAGTCCTAAGTTGTCCAGTAATTCATCATAGATATCTCTCCGACTTCTACTTTGAAGTGCAGAAGTGCTTCATTTTCTGTCATTTCCAAACGACCGCAGACCGGAAGTCGTAGTTTTTCCCACCTCTAAAGTCATAAAGGGTGCAATAAAAGATCATTTATGTCTGTACGATTTATACTTTGGGCTGTAGACGGACAAGTGCAACAACCTATTTTGATAGCAATTTTATTACAGGAACAGAAATAAAAATGTGGAATTTACGACAAAAATAATAATTCTTCCTACAAAAGATTTACCTTGATTTTACTAAATATAGAAATAATATAATCGTTAACATTTTATTTCTATTGAAGTGAAACAGAAATAAAAAAAAAACCAAACATATTGCAAATACTTTTTTTTTTTTTTTTTAACTTCTAAAACGAAGTTTTCCTTACAGCTCCTGCAATATATTTTAGATTTTTTATTTATAAAATATATTGTATTTTATCTAAAAATTACGTTTTTATATTTTACTTTATTTTTTTTTAAACAGCATCAAAACTACTTGTAAAATCATTACATCTTCAACTTACTATAATCCTTAGAGATTCTAATATTATATTTATATTTCCTAGTTTACTTTTATTTATTCTCCTTTTTTTATTTATATATAAAAAATGGGTTTTTTAGTTAATAAATATTAATCAAATACGACCAGTGATTTATCTTTTATTTTTTTTTTAATTGTATATTATTATGTTGTTTTTCCAGATATTATTTTTTATAAAACTTATTTAAATTAATATAATATTGTAATTTTTTTTCACACTTGACAAATAAATAACATAATTATTTGAGTTTGAGAAACCTTATATTAATTTGATTTTAATAAAAATGATTGTCATTTATGTCATTAAAATTGAAATCATTATGTTTTCTTTTAATATTGATTTACTTCTTTTATACTGAGATATTATTTTTGAATATTGAATTTCTAATTTCTATTGTATTATAGAAGGGATAACATTATTGTTCTATATTTTGTTTCATTATTTTTTATCTTGATTTATTCTACTATTTTATTGTTAATCTATATTACTAAAATCTTCTATTTCTCTGTCTGTCCGGCGCAACTGTTAATTTCCTGTGAAATATAGAAATAAACATTCGCGACGGGAATCGATCCTGCAACCTTTTTATCGACATCGTATCCATTAGGCCACGGGGACTACATTCAAATTAGTGTTTCTTATCACTCCCTTTGTATGTGTGTGGCGCAATGAGAGAAGAGCTAGAGAAAAAAGAAATTAACTCATTCATTTTAGCCTACTAGATTTTAAAATTTAAATTTCCCTTTTTGCCATAACCTCTTGGAATCGATTCTTCTTGGATTATCTCATACTTACCAGGGGGAGACAGGGGGATGGCCTAGTTTAATTTAATTTGATTTTGTATTAATGTAATGTAATTATTATGCAACTTCAGCACCTTCTCACAGGATCTCGAAGTTACTGACTTCCCTTGTTGACCTGAAACTCTTCATTTAGGGTAAAGGGATCAATAATTTGTCTAAAGGATCTCGAAGTAGAACCTAGCAGGACTGTAATTTTTTGGTATTTTAAATAATAATAGTAATAATAAAAAAATTATAGACATAAGAAAGCTACAATTAATACAGGGTTTCTCAAACTGTCTTCCTTTGAATTGGTCCGTTAGATATTCTAAAAAATAATATTAAAAATAGAAAAAAGGAAATACTTTTTCTATTAAACTCAAATAAGGTTTTCGGTAAAATTGAGGTTTCATTTAAATATTTACCTTATTTGGTTATGATCTGACTGATTAATTATTCCTGGATCTTAACATTGCATTTGAGTAAGCAATTGAATTGAACTCAGTGGTCACACATTTCCATCTGCAATTCAGTACAAGGCTATAAATGTGTAACACATTAACAACTGTGTATATAAATAGTTGTAACGCTCAGCGCCCTCTACAGTAAAATGGTAGTTGGCGTGCATAATCGATTATCCCAATGTGTCGCCATGTTTTGATGGCACGAACTGTAAGTAGAGGGGACGCGAAATTTTAAAACTTTTATTGCATTTGCAAATATTTGCTTTTATTTATTTTGCTTTTCTTAATAATAGCTATTAAGTCCTCGTTAGGCTTAATTATTTGACATTAAGTAGGTTACATGAAATTTATTTTTAAAAGGGATTTTTCTAACGAGTCCATTTAGCTCTGAACAAAACAAAAAAAAAATCCTTAATGACATAAAATGTCTTTTCACTTTCTAGCAGAATAAAGAAAAGAAAACTGGGACAATTACTTTACTTAAGGTCAATTACTTTTTTGTTTAACATTAATAAGACAATCAAAATCAGTTTACGATATACAAGATCAAGACGGGAAATATGAAAGTATATGTAGAGCAAACTGTTTTTCGTTGATGAAAAAATCACAATTGATGTTTATTAGTCTACAGCAAAACACAAACAAATTTCATTCAACTACAAACGATATTTCACAGAGGCTATCGTTCTGCTTTTTCAAGCTCTGAATTTCGCAAATTAAAATAACAATAATAAGATCTAATAACAATAGCAACAACGTATACATACTGAAGTTATCTCAATGGCCTAAAAACAACAAATAATAAGCCATATCCTTCAACATAAACAAATATTTTTGATACCAATTACTTAAGTTTATCGTCTTTAATCCGCATTAAGTCCTGGAAATAAGACAAGGTATTACTATTAACTGAATAACTATCCTTGTTGACGCAGGAATATCTCTTTCTTGTGCAAACCTCTATCATATACCTGGTGTGCTTATCTTTAATTTTAAATATAGCATCTCCACGATTGGATGGGATTATGATTTTCATTAATACAATGTTCTGCCCATTCTGATACTTTTGGTTTGTTAAATGCAGCAATATGTTCATGTATCCTCTCCTTCAAAGTCCTAATTTCCAAAATAGATTTTTTTCAGCAAGTCCTACTTTTTAATTTGTAAACGGTACGGTACCCATTGCATTCCAAATGTCAGTTTCACTTTTATTTTTCTTTCTTAATAAAGACTATAAATTTTTACCTTTTGTGTTTATTATCCTAATTTCATTCTCTTTGCACATATTTCTTATTTCTTTGTTAATTTCGATTTCACCAGGTAATTTAAAGATGTTGTTGTATGATATCCTGCTTGCGTCTTTAATCTTTATTTCTTTCTGGAAAAAAATCTAATTCTTAATAAATTTATTGATAAAACCTTCTGGGTATTCATTTAAAATCAATTTCTGTCTAAAAACTTTAATCTTTTTATCCATTCTTTCAATACAGTAAAGCTTACAATAACAGAAACTAGTAAGATTTAGTAATATTTGAAACATTTAATTCCTAAAACAATGCAACGGCGAAAGTGTAATGGCGCTTGGCCAAAGATGCTTTTTGCGCCTTTAAAATCAAACAATCTACCAATGAAAATTTAAAATCACAAATATTAAAGACTTCTTAAATTAAATGCCAGACTTTTCTTCCTTGTATGACAACTTCTTTATATCTTAAACGCTGAAGGAAGAAAGTACTCTATATTACTATTCGAATGAAAGAAATTTACAGTGCCTATTAAACTGTAGGATCAACGAGATTTCCGTTTCTTTTCAGTAAAATCGCTTTTGTTTGAGTTCAATTCAGTGTATAATTGAAAAGCACCTGTATTTCGAAGATTTCCAAGCTATATTTATTTCACTGTATTTCTTCATTCCAATAATAGCTTTCATTTACGCAGTTTTTTTCCTCATTGATATTAACTAATTTGAATTGTATAATTAAAAATTAATTCGTTTCAAATACGCCTACTGAGTCATTATCAATGTTTCGATCGCTAGAATAACATCTGTTTTCTTGCCTGTAGCCGTTATGGTTAATGTTAATGATAACCAGTGCCTTATTATTCAGACAAAAATATCAGACTTTGGGACAAAGGGGGGAAAAACAAAGTTCCACCCTGTCTGGCTTTACTCCACCTCCCCTCCTCCTCCTCACCATCAAATGCACGTGCCTAAATACCATTTCCGGTACTTGGCTTTATCGATAGTGACGTGCCAAGCCCATCCTGCAGCCACCCACAACAGATACTGGGGATGACATTTACAATCGCTGCTTCCACCAAATACGGAACTGTACATTGGGTTTAATACTCTTCTGTTATTGTCACTTTTTTTTTATTTGGAATTTATTGCAGTAATCCTGTTTTGGGAGTTACACAAGGATTACGTTTTATCGTAAGAAGTTCCTAGGAGAACATGAAGATTCTTTGCTTACAATCGTACTTTTTATTTTATTTTTATTTACTTCTGTAAAGGCGTGAAAATAAAACAAAGAAAAGCCTCTTTTTTTTTTTTTTTTTTTTTTTTTTTTACATTTTAATATCTGCTGAATAATAAATAAAAGAGATTTTTTATTTCAATTTTTTTAAAAAATATAATTAAGTCCGCATTATTTTAAATCGTCTGAATCATTTAAATTTCATCATGGTGAAAAAGAATATTGTAATTATGGTATGCCCAGTCGATGATCGCCAATAAAGCGTGAAACGGCCGTTCTGGGATGTCACCTAATAAACACTTAGTCTCTACCATTGTTGTTTGTAAAGGAGAATGGGCAAACTCTATGGGAATTTGCGCTAAACCTTTGTATAGTGATAAGGAATATACCTTTAGAAAGATCTCCTTACATAGAACATAGTCACACATTATTATGACTCGTCGCAGTTATTAGTCCGTTCGGAGTTATATACGTCTAGATATGACGTTTGAGTCATTGATTGTAATGAGTGTGAGTGCAGGGAAGCCAACCACCCTCACCAAGCACCCCCGCCTGTAGATGGTTGGCTTCTCTGCCACCCACACTCATCAATGACTCAAACGTCTTATCTAGACGTATATAACTCCGAGCGGACTAATAATTGAGACAAGTCGTAATAATAAAAAATGTTCTATTGATGGAGATCAATGTTCTATTGATTAAAAGGAGGCTTTTAATAGGAAAAGGAGCATCTTCTGCGGACCTCTGGAAAAAGAACTAAGGAAGAGACTAGTGAAGTGTTTTGTGTGGAGTTTGGCATTGTATGGGGCAGAAACATGAACATTACGACGCAGTGAAGAGAAACGACTAGAAGCATTTGAAATGTGGATATGGAGAAGAATGGAGCATGTGAAATGGACAGACAAAATAAGAAATGAAGCTGTGCTAGAAAGAGTGGGTGAAGAAAGAATAATGCTGAAACTGATCAGGAATAGAAAAAGAAACTGGTTGGGTCACTGGCTGAGAAGAAACTCCCTAATGAAGGATGCACTGGAAGGAATGGTGAACGGTAAAAAAGTTCGAGGCAGAAGAAGATTTAAGATGATCGACAACATTATGGTAAATGGATCTTATGTGGAGACGAATAGGAAGGCAGAAAATAGGAAAGATTGGAGAATGCTGGATTTGCAGTGAAGGACCTGCCCTTGGCAGAGAACTATAAATGAATGATGAATGATGGAGATCTTTCCTTACGTAGATATCTTATCGCTATACAGGGCTGGGGCAGATCTGCCCATTCTCCTTTAATCATATTATAGCTCGGGCATACATTAAGAGGATTATTAAGCAGATTACTATTCTTTGTTTAGGATATCGATAGAATCCATTATTTCGGTTTTGATGCTTTTGTGGAAATTTTTGTCATCTTCTTGCGCCAATTTCTCGACAAGTATTCATATGAAGAAATATTTAAATATGAAGGTTACATCGTCTCTTGTTCTTACATGTAGAAGTTTCAAGAAGTCTCGTCCAGCGGTTTAAAAGTTGACAGATTGGACACATACACAGACTAACTTGATGAGCCTTATACTTTCCTAGGAAGATATCTATAACTTCAAAGGATAGGTTTAACGTGTACTGTAGAGTATTGATGACATAAATAGAGCCGTACACCAGCCGTACATCCTATATCTATAACTTTTTTAGCCTTTGTTATGTTATGTTATGTTATGTTACGTTGTGAGTGTGGGTGGCGGGGAAGCCGAGCACCGCGACCGTTGGTCTATTGTGCTATCCCACGGCAATAAGGACAGACGGACAGAAAGTATGGTGGGAGAAGTGCAGGGGAAATGGGAGAACCCCAAGAAAACCTGCCCAGCGCGGATCATCCACCATCACGAAACCCACAGGAGAACCGAATTCCGGTACTCAGAGGCGAGAGGACAACGTCTTAGATACAACGCAACCTGCGCGGCCTTTTTCTAGCCTAGGTAGCTAAATGTTTTTGACAAATAAATAAAATAGGCCAAACGAAATGTAATAATAATTCAACAGTAGTTATAAATATATAAATGAAGCAAAAATAATTGGATATATTTGTTAAGCGAATACTATCTGGTGAATGATGGATTCAAAAACATGTACATATAAAGAACAATTGCCTGGCCAGGAAAGTAAGTGAATTGGACTCGAAGATAATGGTTATATGCTGATAACAACAATAAATTCATTCGCTGGTGCCAATAAAAGTAATTAAAAAACCAGTGGTTCTTAATATTTTTTTGAACCGTTTTCAACAATATTTTATTACCAAACCCAAAGCCCATTTTGTTTATTTTTATTTTGTCTTTTTTTTTTTAATATTGATTTTCTTTTTAATTTTTAAGATTCAATAAGTTTATACAGGCAAAATCACAAACGTTTTCAAACCGATCTGCGTTTTATTTTCAAGTGAGAATTCTAAAAAAAATTGGTTTTTTTTTTTTTTTTTATCTTTTAGAATTTTCACTTGAAAATGAAAAGCAGATCGTTTTGAAAATGTTTGTGATTTTT
Source organism: Thereuonema tuberculata (assembly GCA_023159025.1). Taxonomy (NCBI): domain Eukaryota; kingdom Metazoa; phylum Arthropoda; class Chilopoda; order Scutigeromorpha; family Scutigeridae; genus Thereuonema; species Thereuonema tuberculata. The sequence continues at coordinate 38,536,456 of JAFIDM010000002.1, forward strand.
AATGTATAAACTTATTTTAAATATATTTAGCCTTAATTTTTTGCTATGAACATTTTACGCACGTTAAACTATTTAATATTTTCGAAAATGTAGCTGGATAGCGAATAATTATCCAGAACCCAATTCATTACTAACAATGCAGAAAAATTATTATTTTCTTAATTATTTTCGTGATTTTAATTCCTTTTCAGTTTTATTTTAGTCATTTCAGGAAATATGAATTTTCTCTTATGCTTCGTCTGATTCCAAAAGTTTCTTTAAACAACTAAAGATTATATTGCCTCAAGGTGTCAGGTCTCTTCAGCTTCTGATGTAATTAATCAACATATAATGTTGTAATTAACAATGTGATATTAAGCTTATTTTTCATTTTAATTCATTTTTTTTTAATTTTCTAAGATTGTTATTTATTTTTATTTTTTTATGATGATCTTATTTTATACAGAATTACGAAACAATAGCCTTTTTTATGTTACAGGGCAACTTAAATATGAATCATCATCAACAGAAATACACAAAGGTAATTCACTATCAACTAATATATAAATGGCTGCTTTACACGCTCTCGAAAAATTGCTACAAAAGCTCTCGAAAATATACCTTTTGCCAGTTGCAGCTTGACTGAAAAGCGATCACTTTACGGCTTTATACGTGTGAGCGGCAAATCGCGTTTTGCTCTCGTTTAGATCGTGATTAAGAATACCTCTCGGCGAAGCGACAAAAAGCTGATTTCGCCGCTTTGTTTTGCTATTAATTCTCAACTCATTTCACAGCAGAGATAAAGAAAAAGGAAAAAAAATCCCAGAGGAAGAGAATGTGTGAAGGAAGCCATCATTTGAAACCATGAGCAAAGAATATCCAAATTTCAGCGTGAAGTTAACACTGTCGTACTATTTAAATAAATTTTCTCGTCTTGAAAAGCACTGGTGTCGACTTGCTTCCAATATTTGCCTGAATTATTTAGAACTTGGGCAAAACTCCGAACGGCGCGGCGGTCCCAAATTATGAAAACCTCCGAACGGCGGTCCCAAATTATATAAACCTTTTTAATGACAGATAACAGAATGACTGTGAAGGATAACACATAGCCAGAGTTATTACACATCAAATCATATAGTTTTCGCTGATGTGTAATAACTCTGAATATGTATTGTCCGAATATGTGCGACTTATGACTAAAGCGTTATTACTCTTGGTGCTTGCGGTCTACCAGCCATGGCACGTTTAAAGTGATTTTTAAGCAACAATACACAATGTTTCATTAATAACAAGACAAATGTTTCTTTAATAACAACGTTGGGACCGCGTTCGGAGGTGATCATAATTTGGGACCGCCGCGCGCCGTTCGGAGTTTTGCCAGAACTTGTTTTATTTATAGCAATAGGCATGGTTTTCGGGCAAGTGGTAGATTTTCGAGCCACTTGCCGGTTTTAGGCAAGTTTTCAAGAGCGTGTAAAGCAGTCAAAAGGTAATTCACTATCACTAAATGAAATATTAAGACTGCAGTTCCATTTTAGGCAAGTGAAATACCTAAACAAAATCAGTTGATGAAGCACATTTTGATTCTGAAAATAACCATAGAATGGATTGAGAAAAAATAAATGTTTAAATTACGGTTGCAGGCGAAATAAAACGTCATTATCCTATCTGTAATATTTCCTTTCTTTTTTTCTTTGTTTATTTTGACTGAAAATGAATTTGGAGCAAAGCATTATGAGATTTGTTAGAAATAAAAAATGGCGCTTAGCAGAGAAGTTCATTTTGTTTACAATTTGAAAAATCAATATCTAACATATCCTCGAGAATTTCTTATCCTCGAGAAGATTCGCAAATGTTCTCAAGGATATGAAATAACCATTTTGTAGATAGATCCCCATGAAATTATAAAGAAATTGTGCTAAGCTTTAGTAATTAATTAGTTTAGTTTACTAATCGTTTTCGAAGGGAGTAAGCAATAAAAAGCGGTTGACGATGTCGCTAAGATGAGTCCCGGGCTCGGTTCTCATGTGGGTTTCGTTGCTGGTGGCGATCCGCGCGAGGCAGGTTTTCCCGGGGTTCTCCCGTTTCCCCTGCATTTCTCACACCATCCTTTCTCAGTCTTTCTCTCCTTCTTTCCGTGGAATAGTACAAAAGATCTTTCAGGTCGACGTGCTCGGCAGTCATGCCACCCACTTTCAATTAATCTAATCTAAGCAATAAAAATGTAAGTTTGAAGGTCTTCGCTAAACAAAAAATAAAGCTTGGGAGTTTGTTTATTTGTTCGTTTGTTTCTCTGTTTATTTGTTTATTTAATTACCAGTAGATCAGAGTAATTTTTTTTTCCAAATTTTCCCCAATAAGACCCCAAAACATGTAATATGTTGAAATGCAGTGGAATAATCTTAATATATAAAAATGAATGTTTCTTTGTTTGTTCGTCCATATACCATTCATCAGATTGCGATGAAAAACTTTGGTGTGCTGTTGTGCGTATGTCCGCGAAGGTTTCTGAATTAGTAGAATCATTTTACAATATCTGGTGCGCGAGTCGTTCAACAAATCAGTGTATTTCCGGTTTCAATGTTTGCAGTTTCCAGTGCGACTCGCATTGGCAATGACCATCAACAAAGCACAAGTAGTCCAAGTAGTGTGTGGACTAAATTTGGAAAATCCATGCTTCACACATGGACAGCTGTATGTGGCCTGCTCACGCGTCGGAAAACTTTCTGATTTATTCGTGTATGCACCAGACGGAAAAACAAAAAATATTGTGTATCCAAAAGCATTTCGATAAACAGAATTAAAATACAAACACTTTCTTTGAATGACATTGCAACGCATGCCGGGTACAGCTAGTACATTATACAAAGACTTGCATTTAGTAAATTGCTTCGAAGGAAGAAAATTACATTAGCTAATTTATAACAATTGAGAAATAACGAAAATTTAAAAAACAAATTTAAATAAACAGGAGTGGAGATGAAGCTCAAAAGTCTAAAATAGGAATTGGTAATTTTGATGTAAAAAAAGCAAACACACAGACAAAATATTGAAAACAAGAAGTTCGTCGAAGAATTTAAAACCAACTTTTAATAAAATGTTATCCTTATAATTTTTTGTTTAATTTTTTTTTTTTTTTTTAATTCTTGAAAATCTTTAAAAAAAAATATGGTACGGTTTTGAGAAGATCCATTCAGAAGTTTTTAGGGGACATTTACAACAACACTGAACTATCTTAGGAGCCTCAGTTTCCTAGGGCCCGTCCATTAATTACGGTGAGGTGTTTTTTAAAAAAATTGGACCCTCCCCCTCCCCTTGGTGAGATTTGGTGAAATTTTGCCGGATCCCCGCCTCCCCCTTTTGACCTCACGTAATTAATGGACGATCCCTCGGAAGTTAGACTAAAATACAAATTATTAAAAATAAAAAAAAAATAATTAAAAGTTAAATTAAAAGTGTCTTTTAAGCAGCTTTTGAACTTCATATGTAGCCTAAAGAAACCAATAAACAAACATAAAAACAACAATTCACTAAAAATTTAAAAGTTTGAAACCTTAATTTCACTTGAAAAAAAAGAATAATTTGAATCAGTTTCAATTGCACATAATTTAAAAAACGAATTGAAATTAAGTGAATTCAAAAGAAGCTTTTAGAGAACTGATTGATTATTATTTTTTTAAATCGTTAAAATGCCATTGTCATTTTCAAGTTCATTGGCGCTGTTTATGCTCCAATTTTCACTCATTCTGAATGGCATCGGAAACTTAAAATACTTGGAAAATGTGGTGCAACTCGATAATTGACGGAACGTATAATTATGTTCTATTTTGGCTGTTTCGACGCATGCGCAAAGGTAACGACGTTTCATTCAACTCGAAAATAACGGAATGTTTTTCCAATGAATGAATAGTTGGTTTCTTAGAAACTAATACCCCATGAAATGGCGGGAAAATCGCTGGGATCGAAGCAAGAAGCTCGAACAGAATTACTACTTAGTCAGGCGAATAAAAATAAACTGCTTGAATAGGTTAAGTCGTAAAGTAAAATGGATCGAATCTCAAATGACTCATGGCTGTAAAAGCATAATTCGTACATTTTTTTTTTGTGCATAAATATTTATTGAAAAGGCCTTAAAAGCAAAACTAAAAAAGTTTATGTAATAATATCTTAGTTCGAAAATTTACAGACCTTTACCTTTACAATACATTATAAGAACGTAAAATAAAAGATTTTATTATTTTAAACGGTCGGAGATTGACCCCCCCCTCCCCCCAATTACCAAATTATTACGCTTTTATTCAAAGACTTAATTTTAAGCCTAATGATTAGTAAGGTCTGGAGTTTTATTATAAGCTTTTGCCTTTATTTCAATTCTTCTAATACAGTTTTTATTGTAGCAGATAAATGATCGTTTTGAAGTTTTTGAGCAATTTTCTACCAAATAAGAGAATTAGTCGTATTTAGGGATGTTTTATAGAGAATAGAAGGTTTCCGATTAGAAATTTTATCTTTTAGTTTATATTTTTGAATTTTTTAGATCGCAAATGTACAGCATATATATCTAAGATTTTTAAATCATTAAAATCCTACATTATTACTGTTCCCAGTATCGAAATTTCCAAAAACAGATCAGTGATTCCATTTTTTTCTTGTGCATGTATGTTCCTAATTTCTGATGTAAACCTAAGTTCCGCACGTTAAACTTGTATTTAAATGTATTCTTTTCTGTAATTTAATCCTTCACAGGCTAAGTTGATTTTAACGGGGATTAAATTTCTGCCCTTTTTTATTCTTATTTTATACATTGTTGTTTTTTATTACGAAGGGCCATTTTCTTGTTGATTTTTGTTTCTTTTATATGTTTCTTGGGATCACTGTAAGATACTGGGCGAATCCAGCTGATGAAGGCTAGGAAGCTGTTCTGGGTTCCCAGTATCGAAATTTCCAAAAACAGATCAGTGATTCCATTTTTTCTTGTGCATGTATGTTCCTAATTTCTGATGTAAACCTAAGTTCCGCACGTTAAACTTGTATTTAATTGTTTTGTTTTTTTTATTATTTTCTTTATTTTTTGCTTATTTTCTTTATTTTGTTATTTTTATGTTATTTTCTTTATTTTTATTTTTGACGGGATTTAAGGGATTAAGATTTCACAGGATTATTTTTTTATTTGATTGTTTTGTTCTCGGGACTTTTCCCGGGAATGTTCTCGAGAATGCTTTTACCTTAACTTTCGCGCAACTCAGCCAAACATCAAGAGTAAATTCTGCTGACGATTCCTAATAAGGATGAAACAGCTGTTCAGGATTCCCGCTGATGTTGGTTCAGTGTGTGTGATGGCATATTTACTGTCCAGCTGTGATTGTTTCTCTATTTATGAATTATTACGGACGTTAAATTTTGCTTTTCATTGCAAATGATGTATATTTTAACACATTCTCAAAGAGAGCTTCTTATATTTCTATCAGTTTTATTGTAAACCTATTAAGTGGTTTTTAGTTCTGCTATCATTGCTATTTTTTTCATAAGCTAAGAAAATGATAACACAATTATCTTTTAAATTTACAAGATTAAATGGTTTCTCAGTGGTTTAATGAAGCTCTTCTGTAAATAAACCAATCACGTATTAGCCAATCACAGTACCGTTATTAAAAGCATATTTTAATATCGTCTATCAATCAAATAACATTTTTTTCTTTTTTTGAAGACTTTGCTTCGTTGACCTATTGAACTTGTAGAAGGGACAGTTTCTCACATAGACAAAAGAGACAGTTTTATATCCAGAATCTTTGGTAATGATCTAAATGTAAATTCAAAATGAAAAGAAAATATAGACATCACAAAATTTTTTTGCCGCCTTAGGCAGCACTCAGTAGTTTAAACTGACCCTACAGAAAGTATGAAAAAAACTTGAAGTTATAAGTAAAAAAAACAATAAAAACAAAATTCCTATATTTATGTTCCAATTTTAACATCTACTGAATAGATATAGCACAAATTTCCACTTTCAGAAAAAAAAATGCGCAGCTTAGCCACCGCTGCTTTTGCGCCATTAAACCACCAACCAACTAATCAGAAAGAAAAATAAATAAATAAAATAAAAATAATAAAAAAATAAATAAAAACAAGTAAATCCGTCATTATTTATTTAAATTGTCTAATTGGATTAATCTTATTCGTACAAAGACATGCGTTATGGATTAAGGACTTCATTGATAAGGACAATAAAATATTATTAATTAGGATAGAAATTCATTGTCTAGGTTGCAGTGCTTTTTTATGGGAACCTTTTCGTGCTATGATCCTTTTGGAAACACTGCAAATACAGAAATGTTCTCAAATTTGCCTTCCAACTTACAAGAAGGTCCATCCAGTGGTTAAAACTATAAGGGACACATACGTACAGGCTCAATGATTTGATAAACGTCACTTTCGTATTGGAAACTGGGTTAAAAGCAACAGAAATAAATAAGAAGACATCTCCCATTTTCATACAAGGAAAATAAGTTATTTGGCGCATAAATTTAAATATATAAGTAGACTCCTTGACTAATGTATTCCACAGACACTTGGGCATGACCAATTGATTCACTGAATTAGACCCATATTTTGCATATTGTTTTTTCCTTTTTAACGGAATTTACAGAGAAAAAATGACCCAGCTACAAATGTCAAAGGAAGAAAAGTACAAATTGAAAGTGAAAGTAGGTAATAATAGAAAACTTCCTTTACAATTTACATACATACGTAAAAAAAAAAAAAATCCAATGAGGAAGTGATGATTTAATATTATCAAAAACAAAACATGATATTAAACAGTTCAAAAGCAGCCATTTGCCTGTTATGGTGGCAACTAGCTTTTTAAGTTGTCGACGCCCTGGAGCAAAGTTTTACTTATAATGTAGAGCTATTAAGAATATGTTGTTCTTTATTCTTTCTATGTTCAGATTCCATGAAAATAACTGGAAAGATCTCATCAGGATTTTTTATTTTCTTAAACAATTTTCGTTGATAATTTGAATTTTTTTGTTATCTTTTTATTTATTTATTTGTTTGTTTGTTTATTAGTATTTTTTTAACATTCAAATAAACACCAGCTATGTTGAGAATAAGCTGCTTAATTTAGATAATATAAATGAAAAATATTTAATTAAAAAAAAAGTCATAATGACAATTAACATTGTAATGTGAACTCGTAATATTTTTGTTTTGAATTTTTTTATTTATTTATTTATTTATTTATTTTTTTTCAATTTTCTAATACATCAGGATAAGATGTTATTTGTTTATTTTAATGTGAAGCTTAAATTTATTAATCAGATTCAGCTTCATTGAATTCGGAGTGAAGTCTAGAAATTACAGTGTTCATTAACATACTATTAATGAAATAGATAAAGTTATAAATTTCTTGGTTAGTCTTATAAAGAAAATTAAAAAAGAAAATGCTTAAGGCTGTTAATTTGCGAAATTTAAATTCTCGATTAAGAGTAAGTATGGCGAAATTACAAAAAAAAAAAATGTTTAGATAAACTTTATTTTTCTCCCTGTCTTTTAATTTTCAATATTATGCCTTAAGTAAAGCAGTGACAGTAAAATGTATATGATTGGTATTTATAGCTTGAAGAACTCTATTAAGTATCTTCAGTATGTCAAAACTGTAGTGATCAAAATGCCATAGAACATTCTTCATTTACATAATATACTCACAATAGCAATTTCTGAATTCATTGCTTTTTCTCTTACGTCTTCTTCTTGCGAATAAACAAATAAAAGTACAACGGAACATTCTAGACAGAAACTTAGTGGTGCTTATGGCTTATTCCACAAATTACAATTCTTTGATTTATAATTCGAATTTTTAATTTTTTCCATATAACGGAACTATTCGGATTATGTATCTATTCAACCAAAGATAGTATTTGATTCCTAGATAGCATTGTGTATTTTTGCTTACTGTTTTGATGGATCGAATCGACGGTCTCTTCAATGTCAATAAAAAGAATGAAAAATCACTTCGTTCTTTAAAGCAAATATAGTATTGAAAGTAAATAATGAAAAAAAGGTAAACGCCTGTTAACCTTCCATTACAGATAGTTCCTTAAAAACATACAGATATAAGCTCTTCTGTGTAATCACATTTCCTGATAAACGATTAGTTCTCTCTTTAAGATTTGAAATTAATCTCATTTCCACTAAATCACATCGCTTTATGTAACTTTCTAGGTACCTACAGTTCGTTTCGCAAAGAGCTTGCGGGAATTCATTAACCCGCAACCAAAGTATTCCCAATTGAAAGCTTGTAACAGAGCTGTTATTAATGTTGTTGTAGCATTTTTAGAATGTTTTGTTTGCATTTTCTTTTGAATCAGTGAAGCAATTTCATTTATAAATAAACAATGGTTGAGACCAAGTGTTTTAGTGACATCCCAGTACAGCTGTTTCTCGCTCTTTGGCGATCATCAGCTGAGAGTAGCCACCAGTAAAACAACAGAAACATTTTAAACGGTATAGTTTAGCTATCAAAATTATTATTGTTTTCTGCTACACGGTCCCGTTATTGCGCTCATCAAGGGACCGTGACCTAAAAGTGTAATAAGCGGGACAGCAATATATCGAGGTTTTATTGTACATAGAAAACATCTAGAGTCTGTATAAAAGGAGCGTAAAGAGCGGGATAGCGCTATAAGCGGGAGCGTTATATCGAGGTTTTACTGTAGTTTTATCTTAATTTCTACTATTTTTCATTTCACGAAGGACTCAGGAGTTTCGTGTATTGCCGCGAAATAGTCCCAATTCAATAGAGCTATTAACCGTCATTTACATGTTCCGAAGATTTCTTTCCATCTTTATCAATCAATCCATTTTCTTTGAATTTTTATTTACATAATGGAATTTGAATTTGTGTTCCGCCAATCGCAGGATTGGAAAACTTAAAACAGTTAAACAGCGGAAGGATACGTGGCGTCATTTAAGTAACTCGTCTGCAGACAAAAAGCGAAATAAAATAGTCTCTCGAAAATGAGAGAATAAAATGATTCGTTTGATAAGATTTTGTGACTATTAATAATGTGTGATTGTTATATTGTAGATTATGATCTTTTATTATTATTGTATTGACGTTTTTTAACTGTTAATGTCAATATTTTAAGGTCATTGTTATAATAGAAATTCGTCAATTTATTATTATTGTAAAAAAGGCTTGAAAAAGAGGAGACGGTTAATTTTTTATCTCCTTGAAAATTCTTCAGTTAATAAATGTAGTTTGACATTTATTTTCTGGTGTTATGATGTTTAATAATAAAGAATAAAATGATATTTGCTAACTTCCTCTACAATATTTTTGTTCTTGAGATAACATACTTTCGAATATAATAACAGTAATTATACATTAAAATAACTTAATTTATAAGTGTTTAAATTAATACGAGATTAGTTAAGTTTATTTACACTTGTACTATTTTTTTTTCCATTCAGATGATAAAAATTTTGGCAAAGTTACAAAAATTAAGTAAAATTAAAGTAAAGATTAAAAAAAAAAATTAGGTCTTAAATATTGTCATAAGTGATTGAAAATAATTTTTAAATATTAATTAAAATAAACGTTTATACAGTATTTTTATCGAAAAAAAAAAACTACTGGCAATTTTACTAATTAACATTTTTTTATTCTTATTTTTGTAATCAAATGTTTAATGTCAGAAATGTTTCTTAAAAAAATTAAGAAAAGATTCGTATATTATTTAAAAAAAAAAATTTTGAATTTGTAATGTTGGTATGCAAACAATTCGTTTTACTCAACGTTCTTCTGTTAAAGAAACAGATAGCGGAAGATGCAAATTTCTTGATGACATCATCTAATTCTTTATGATGCATCGCAGTCGTGAATCAGTATTGTCAGTGAGTAAACTTGGTTTCATTGAGAATATTATTTTCGAAGTTCGAGGAAAGAATAAAAAACGGAATGCCATTAGTCGTTCTCGGAGAGCGATGCATCACGGGAGTCAATGACGTCATCTTAGCCGGAAATGACAGGTCGACGCCTGACATGGAATCATCTCTCGTTACACCACGATCTTTCAACGGAAAACGTTTAGTCTTCGAGAGAATTCTGCTCAGTTTGTAAACTTTACATCGGTGTTATAGTAAATGTTTATTGTCGAATAACTAATAAAACGTCTTGCCGTTTTAACGAAAATGCATAATCAAAATAATGAATTATTTATTTATTATTTAAAGATTTCTGTGAACACAAAATAAAGAGATTTGCTTCGTTTAAAGTCGTGAGACGGCTTCGGTAAAATTAGACATTGAAAAAGAAGTTGTCCAGTTTTAGAAGCTCAGTAGGGAAAAAGAAAAGTAATGTATTTCAATCGTTTTCGATTGTTTGTTGGCTAAAGAAAACTGCCAACGATATTACATTTCTGATCGAATAAGTGTTTTTTTTGTTTGTTTGTTTTTTTTCCACAAGATTATAAAGCAGAATTAGAAACTCATATAAATTTTTTTTGCATATTACATAAAAATAAAAATTAATAATAAAATAAATATAAGGTATCTAGGGTTGTCATCTCATATTCAGTAAATAAGAACATATTAGCGTCCTCTGTACAATACGATCTTTATTTGATTTTTTTACTGTTCCATCTTTCTGAGGTTTCGTTTTCATAAACCGGGAAATACAATTTTGGCAGTAAGGAATATCCCGTAAAATTACGGAATAGATGGCAAGTTTCACTGTATTTAAATTTTTCAAATTCAAAAATATTATTTGTAATGTTTTTTATATTAAAAAAATTCTAATTATACGAAGGAAAAATAATCTAACCTAAAATTGTTATTTTACTGCGGAAGTTTGAATTATTTGTGTTGTTCAATTTCCCGTAGATTCCCAGCTACTTTGTCCTTTGACATCGTTGGTTCAAACTTCCTCTTAAATGGTTCTTTCGTGAACAGTAATTATATTGTTTCTTGATACATTGTATCGTTTTGAGATACTAACTTACCAAAGATATGCTAACGGCACGCTTGCTTTTTTTTTTTTTTTTTTTGTAAGGAATTAAGGCTGCTTATTTAGTATGATTTGACAAAAGTCCCCCCCCCCAATCGCAAATGGGAATATTAGCCCTATTTTTTTTTTTTAATTTTATTTGTTTTGATAATAAGTTTAATGAATCTTGGCGTCCTCCCCACCCAAAAAAAAATATTTGAAAATAAACGTAGGTTTTTTTCTTGTTGTTGTTGTTGTTGCTTGTCAGTTCCCTAATTTGCCACCACCACCCCCGAAATAAAACCCTATATAAGTCCGTCCATTAGGCTTTTGTTAAAAACTTTCAGGCTCGTAGGTGACGATATCACTACATTATTTCATCTCTAAATATTTGATAAAGGACTTTTTTATAAACTTTGATAAATGGGCCTTGCATTATAAAAGTTCATAAAGGGTCTTCTTGTCTCACTTATCTGGGTTTTCACAGAATCTAAGAACATCTCTAGTGGGGAAAAAAATTAAGTTTTTCAAATCACATCTTCAATGAGCTGTCGTCATTGGGAATCTGTGAAAGCTTCGTCATTATTAGAACCCTTTAAACAATTTAGTCAGACGATGAATAACTCAGAGATATGAAAGGTTACGGATCGGAGATATATACGGTTACGCGTATCCAGTGGACTGCTTGGCCAGATTTCTAAAATCGCAATGGGGGCCAACCGAATCAAAAAAAAAAACTTTCTTTTGAGCAACACAACCAAAAAAAAACTTCAAAAATCACAAAATTATATTGCGGGACAATTCGTTCCAAAATCGGGACGCGGGACGTGCAATTCTAAATCGGACTTTCCCGGCCGTATCGGGACGGTTGGTCACCCTACCAATGGAACCCAATAAAAACAAACATTAGTAAGAAATTCACTGCCAACAATGCAGTATAATACACAACTCGATCAGATATGAGATTTGGAAAGCAGCAAGAACAGTGGAAATATTCCCTTCTTTTTCACTAACTTTTCATTGTCAGTTATTTTTCGATTATAGTTGCAGTTACCATCCAAAAATCCAAAATTTCACTGACCTTTAATTTAAACAAATCACTGTTAATTGATGAATGGTTTTACCCAAAATCTTATCCGTGTATGCAAATCTCCATTTTATTGATGATTTTTCGAATTTAGAATCCAAATTGGGAAATTCCTCAAAAATTAACTCTAGAAATACGTGCACATAATAGGAAATCTCTTACCTCTATTCCAGTCGATATATCAATATTATTTGGGTTAAACAACACAACATTTATTTTGTTGCCTTTCTTGTTTTCAGGGGTCACTGCCAGGTGTGGCTGTGACCTTCATATGGTGATCTTGCCTCTCTGGTTCTTTTATCAGGGAGGCGGGTTTGGGCTGATGAGTCCGTAGAAGGACGAAACGGCCGTTCCCAATTCCTCCCCATAATTAAAACAGAAAGGCAATTTTAATTTATTCATGTGCTGGTTTTGTTCTTGTTCCCCTTTTTTAATCAATTTGCAAAGCACTTTAAATGCTTTATTATTAAGTTTTTTATTTGCTAATAAATAAAGAAATAAAATTATTATTATTGTTGATGTTTGCTCAATTTTTGACTGGCGGTTTTGATATGATCTCTCATCGAAGTTCATATGATGTTCTATGGTTTATAAGGAACTGAGTTCCCACGTAGAAATTTCCTATGTACTTAGGAGAGTACAGTAGCTTTTTCCATTTGCTTCATTATATTCGGATGTAGATTCAATAGGTGAAGGCTGTGATGAAGATTCTTAGGGATTAGGCCAGTTGCTCAGATAATGATCGGGACGTTATGAACTTTTTTTTTTTCAATCGCCACTGTTTTTAAATTTTTATTGGAAGTTTTGGGTACTTTATTGTGATAATTCGATAAATTGTATCGCTTATGCCCAAATCACACCAGCATATTTTTCATCATTCTTTTCAATCGTTGACCCTATAATTGAGGTCTTCGATCGTGTGATTTGCCTCTCTGACCATTTTCATCATAGATTTCACTCATGAAAAAATTTAGAAACTGCTCTATTCGATCGAAGTTTTCAACGATAGCAATTAGTGAAAGCTCCAATCAGAACAGACTAACTCGAAAGCGAAGAAGTCAACCGGCGCCATTTTCCCACCGTTTCGAGTGAATCGAAGGCTTTTATAAATTAAGTATCACAGTGAGGAGATTATCTTTCGAAAATAAACAATATTTTTACTGAAATAAATTAATTTTATGCGTTAGAATCTGCAGATGACAACTTTTTAAAGAGATTTCATTTTTCTTCAGTTCGTTACCACTCGCTGATGCCTGTCAGGATTTGCCGCTGTTTCACCTCGCATTCGCTTAAATAGTAGAGATGCTTGAATACAATATACAATTAGTTTCGAATAGATTGACAGCTTGCTAAAAGTCATTTCAAATTCTACCGAAATTGCGTTGCCGAAACACGATTTTAACCTCTAAAAAAAGATTAAACACCGTCTTTTCGTAAACTGGGGAAACCTTTCGCCATAATATCGAGTCAACTCTGATTGGCTAGTGCTCTGCCAATTATATGCGCTGTTTCATCATGTTTCGTCTGTAAGGTGGAATTAAAGGAAAATATCACTTCAGTGAAAACAATGGTCATTTTCAACGAAGCAAATCAATGATGAAAAAATATGCTGGTGTGATTTGGGCATTAGATGGTCACATCAATTAGAAATTCTGTGCTTTGTCAATCAACGCGAGTCCGTCAAATGTCTTCTTAGTAAGAATAGATCTGTCCAATATAATTTGTAGTTGTTAATTTCTAATATGGTTTTAGGCTTACGTTTGTAATATGGAGGAGAATTTTCGATGGAGAATTTTGCAAACTAGATCATGTCGTTATTTGTAGTGAGTTTGGGCCAAGACTTTGCAGGATAAGGCTACATGCTGATTTGTTTTAGGAACATCATGGCATTGCCGGCATTCGTTTTCTGTTAATGTGGATCCTTAATTATGTGTTTTCGGGTGTTAATTATTTGGTTTTGTATGATTAGAATAACTGTTGCTATTTCTGGATGGAGATCTGAATCAGTGAGCCAGAGGTTGGAGGATATTTGATCGATATGATTGACTTGTAGTTCATTGTAGTGTTTTCCATGTAATGGCTTGTGTGCCACTCTTTGTATTTATCAGTGTCTTATGTGTGATTGAGCGCTGAGAGCTTAGTATGACTGCTTTATGTAATGCTGATTGTTCTTGTTTGCTATTAAAATACTGTGAAAGATTAAATATTTGATTGTGATGTAACTGTGTGATGTCTGTTAGTCCACGACCACCGTCTGCTCTTGGAAGTGTGAGTCTCAGTGCACGCTAATAGGTGATGCTTTCTATGTGAAGTGAGTTGGCAACTGATTATTCTTTCGAGGTCTTGGATGTCAGTTGGAGTCAATGGATTTTTCCAAAAGAATAGGTAAGATTTTTCCAAAAGAGAATGACATATGTGTTAATAGCTTTGATTGTATTTCTCCCTGTAAGATGTGTTTTTAATATGAGATGCAGTTATATATTGATTGAATACTTCTTTTAGAAGAGATTTGGTCTCTGTGTCGTTGATTTGTGTCGATTGCCAGTACCCGAGGTATTTACAGGTGTCTTCATCTTGCAGGGCAGTGAGAGTTTCTCCAGATTTGAGAGGAAAGTTACTTTTTGTTGTTGTTGTTGTTGTTTTTTTGTTCAGATAAGATGCTGAGGATTTCACTGTGTTCTCGAATTTGATTGCAGATACAGGCCTTGAATTATTATTTATTTATTTATTTATTTATTTATTTATTTATTTGGACAAAACTTATTGATTCATAATAAGTTTTTTTAATTTATTAATATGTTTCAGTTATTATTCTCCTTTAAATTAGTATATAACAATTCAAGGACTACTTCAGTTATTATACAATTATCTTTTATCTATATATACTATATACTATACTTTACACTTTAGTATTCAGTATTTTCCTATGATCAGTATTCAGTCTTGTAGTTAAAAAAAGCTTGTAAATACATATGATGAAATAGAGGTTAACAATGATGGAGGATATTTATATAATAAAAGAATATGCATGTCACCCCTCCCTCCTTTCTTCCGTGTAAGTATTAAACTGTAACTTTTAACTCTTTGATGCAATTCTTGTCAAGAACAATAAAATCTCCGATGACACAGCCGTCAAACTTCAATGCTATTTTCTTTCCTTAACTGTTGTTTATAATTTTTTCTTCGGGTTTTAAGTTTCAAGTTTGAATCTTGACGCAACCTGAATGGAAATGGCGATAATAGGGAACTTCAGTAAAAAAAAACAGTTTCTTTTTTCTGAAATTGGAATAAAAACAGAGAAAAATTTTAGCTTTAGGAGATAATTTTCTTTTTAATATACATTGGCCTGTACATTAATATGAATTTGCACAAAAGTTAAGAAAAAAAAAACTGAATAATTACGGAAACGATAGATTTAATGTTTCGTAACAACAAACCTATATATATTTTTAAATACCGGTATATATAACTACTTTCTAAAAGCCCCTAGTAATAATGAAAACAACTTTTCCGTTGTTTATTTGTGTTGTTAACCATTAGGGTAAGATTATCCTTTGAAAACAAATAATCCTTAACTAAAAGGTTATTTTTCAACGACAAAAGCTTATGCAGCAATATTTTTATTTACTTAAAATTGGATGATGTTGACGTGTTTTCTCCAGTATTTTCTGTTGCTTCGCAAAGGATTCTGGGAGTTCAAAAAGCTGTTAGCAGATGGGTAAAGCATGAACAGACGATTTCGCTTGGATGTCCAACTTTAATCATCAAAATCGAACGGATGTTGACGTCGGCGAAAACTCGTTATCACGTAAAATAATTTTCGTCCGAAATTTATTTCGCAAATTTCCACAATTTTTAGTATTAGCTAACGGGAAATGCATTAAAACCAATAGTTCTTCAGTTTAGCAGCTGTCTTCCTTTCATTGTCAAAATTTGCTTTCTTATCTCTTCAAAAATTTGGTGAAGTGGACCCATTCTTTATATTAAACTAAAGAAGGAAAAAAAGGATTAATAATATTTAATTCTTAAAATTAAGAATACATTAAAAGTGACTTCAATTTTAACATCAATAATAATATAAAAAATCTATAATTAATGGTATAAAAGATTAATAAACATAGTAATTGAATCATTTCTGCTTAATTTTATATTTTTAATGATTTATCTTTAAAAAAAAAACAAGAAAAAGTGGCATGTCTCACAGCTTCCAGATTAATAAGCACTATAAAAGTTTATAGTCTAAACTTAAATCAAATATATTAACTTTCAAAAGAATTTTTTTAAAAATAATATAATTTACTAACAGTAAAATACCTTCCCATTATTAGAAGTTATTGTTAGAATTTAAAATATGCAAGTAAGTTAAATCCTTGGCGATATAAAGTGCATGACCCAAAAGAAATTTAAATGTATTTCAAGGAAATATTCTAATAACAAAGAAACTAAACAGCTAAAAGTAATAATTAGCCTTGATCCAATATTTTCGGAAGCAAATGGAGTAGTTATTTCCGTTGGAATAGGCCTAACGGAAAGTCTAATGTTAGGCTGAATCTGCATTAAGTGAAAACGCAGCGATAAATAAGGTGTTCTTAATATTGAATTTTTAACTTTAATATCAAACGTGCAATTTTGATCTAAATAAAAAGCTGCTACAAATAAGGTAAATAACTAAGTTGGTTTATTCCGTTGGTACAAAACTGTAGAAATAGGTCAGTGTAGTAGATTAGTGAAAGCATTTATAGTTTGTTTTTCTTGGGTGCGTCCATTACTTTTGCTTTCTTCCCAGACGAATACAATAAATAAATAAATAAATAAATAAATAAATAAATAAATAAATAAATAAATGTAAGATCTGTTGAAAAATCATGGATTTTTTTTTATTCTATTTTCTTTGTATTGATGCTTATTAAATCAGTCATTCTGTTTGTAGGTATTAATAACTTTTTGAATCACATGGATCTTCGTGAAAGTTAGTATGCAAATTTAGGCCCTGTCTACACGAGCATTGTTACGCTAGCTAACAGCTCCAAAAGTTTCCTGGTCTACACGAGAGCGTTGAAAACGCCATGCTGGCAACGGTAGATGCTGTCTCCATGAACGTTACCAACGACTCGCGTTACCTTAGCTGCGTTACTCTATTTGCGAGTGATGCTTATAATTAATGAACTTTAGAGATTTTAAGTAAATAAAGAGGATCTTATTTAGTGTTTTTATTAAAAAGTAAACTTTATACTTTTTATATTTCAACAGATGTTATGAAATCGATATAAGTTTTGATTTGAGCCTTTTTTTCACGCCTTTAAAAAGAAAAAAAGAAAATACAAAAACTTGAAGAATAATATAGTAAGAAAAGTATAGTTTAAGTTCTTTCAGTAACTTCTTGGTATCTTTTTTTTAATGGAATGTAATTCCAACTATTTCCATGTTTTAGTGTTTCTGTGGCTCCTTTTATCGAATGATTTCATCTCACTTATTTAAATTCTGATCATTTTAATCATCTTCCACTGTTTCCGTGAGATTTCTGTCGCACTGTAAAAAAAAAAAAAAAACAACGAAAAATAAAGAGAATAAACGCCATTTTGTCTCCACCATTTGGATTCCATTTTGTTCCAGAAAACATTTTGCATCCTAAAACATCCGCGAAAAGTAGTTCGTATGTAAACCCTGTAGATTAAGAAAAAAATTACAGCTAATAATTAAAAGTTTGATATTCCTTAGTAAAGTAGCTAGTTTTAGATTTTAAATAGTTTTGGGAATTACTGAGCTGGGAATTTTGTGATGAGAATTTACATTTGTTGATGAAATTTACAGCGCTCTCAAATAACTTGCATAATTATGTCAAGTTTGTTATTTAAACAAATTTCTTTCTTCTCCATTTGTTTCCATATACCTCAACATGGTGAATATGTACAGTTAAGGTAGCTCTACAGAAAGAATGCTATGAATTTGCATTTACTTCCGCCCAAGGAACAAAATGGCGTTTGATTAAGTTATTAAATATTTTTTTTCTGTTTTGGAAACTGTAGGGGAAAAGAAAGTTAATATAACGCTACTATCATGTCATTCTTATCATGTAAGAATACTCTGTGATCGTGAGATGATGAAGTTGCTCATTTTTAGGGTCAGCATTGAAATATTAAAATTTATTTATTTATTTATTGAATCCCTTATAGTTGAATTTGAATGAATTATTTGCTTTCTTTTGTTTTCCAATAATTTCTTTAGCTACCACCAGGGGAGTTACAATCGCCAAGTGATTGTCACTTCCCAGTTCAAACACTACAATTGAAGGCGGATGTGGACTTGAATCCTGAGGCAATACTTCCAGACACACGTTCTTTGCTTTGGAAAACATTACGTAGCAAAAACAAAAAAAAGCTTGCAAGGAAAGATGAATACAAATTTATCAATGATTAACTGGAGATTTTCGCAATAAGGAAAGGGAAAAAACTGAGGCAGTTGAAAGTCCAGTGCCATTAACCAACCGACCTCAGAGCAAAGCTCAGACAAATGGCGGCAGAACGGACACAAGACAAGATTCTGAAAGAGATTGATTTCAAACTTAGAATCTGTGGATCGTCTTTCATCTCTGACTCCCTTGTTGATTGGATCTGCGTTCAAAACATATTTGTCTTGTAACTTGAGTTTTATTATTGGTTATCACTAGTATTGACACTAACTATTTATCTTTAGGACAGCTCATTATAGTATAATTGCTGATTTTGATAAATTCTTCGTTATACATAGTGTTATTTATTTTTTAATCTGATTTTATCAGATTGAGATTTTGTAATTTAATAAATAATACAATGTTTACCAAATTTCAGATAAAAAATTTTTTCCAGTAAGTAAATATATTATTAAAAAAATCTAACATTAGTCAATGCTTACAGAAAAGAATATTAATTTAGTAATGATAATAATTGTCAGTAACAAAAATATAGTAAGTCCTGTTAGGAATTTACTGAAATTCCTAGCTTAATTTAAATAACGACAGCAAATTAACATACAAAAAATTTTGTATTACAAAATGAGAATTGAAACTGACAAAATATAATAATTAATGATTGATTTAAACAGTAAATATAAGAATAATAATAGAAAACTGATAAGTTTAGAAGAAGAAAAAGGAAGTATAGTTAATTTTCTCTTTTTTAATATAATTAGTATTAAATAAATTAAAATTGTACTAAAGTAACAAGAAAACGTTATTATTTATTTTGTATGAAAGGATTGTAATTTATAATTAGCCTCATAATCAAATAATTTTAATAAGGAAATGTTGTGGACGTTATTAATATTATTCAGTTCTAATAATCATTATTTCATTAATCATCTTTTCCAATATGAAAAAAAAGAGAAATATTCACTATAAGCTTTTTATATATATATATGTAAATAGATTGGTCAAAATAAAACTGGCCCGGACAATAAATTTACAGATATATTTCAAACATTGACAATATAGGACTGACCCTACAGGAGAACTGCCCAGCACAACAATTACTTCAATTGTTTTGGTTTAGCCTACTTTAGTTTTTTTTTCCGGGCCTGTTTTATTTTGCCCACCCTGTATTAGAATAGTTAAGTTTAAAATTATAATTTTAATGTATATATCTATAATTTTCTTGTGATTAAAAATTGTAATGTATATATTACATCTAATATAAAAGTCCAGTGCATAATGCAAAGTACAGAATAATAATAGAATATAGTAAGCAACATTTATTGTTGAATTGTTTGGAATATAAATAAATTATAATGAGAATAATATCACTTAAGGATACTTTAATTGTCAGTAATAAGATGAATTATCTTAGCATTTAATAATCATATGTTTCTCAAAGTAGCTATAATTTATTTAAGACTAAATACAAAGAATTATATAATAATATAAATTTAACAAAGAATTCTAAATGATAAACAAATAATTAAGAAATGATAAATGCCAAGATACATCTTGAAATTTTTCAATCACTCAATTTGTCAATGTTAGTGTCTTTAATATTTGATATTGTTAAATAAACTATATTTTCCTATATATGTAGCTTATATTTTAATTTTTATAATTATTATTGATGTCAATATAACTGAAAATATTGATATTATGATTTCTGAAATTATAATTTAAAAAAATCATATTTCTTTCATTAAAAATTAGACGTTTTATTTATTATTTTTTGATAGGAGGCTGAATATATCCAATTATTATTTGTTCATTATCAGACAACATTTTAGGTTTATTTTGTTGTTATAGTTATTATTTATAACACCTAATTAGTTAATTGTGAGCCTTGAATAAACTTACTTAAATGAGGCTTTATGTAGACTTATTGAAAAGAGATCTCGTAAATATACTAACCCAGGACCTCATAAAAGCTAACACTAACTCTGTTGTCACCACCTTTCTTTAATAGGTGGAAGATTGATATACTACAAAAGTGCTTTCTGGGAATGGCTCTCATTGTTATTAATAACACCTCGAGACCTGTAGTATTGATGCCGTAAGCGCCAGGACCCCAATACTTGGATCTAGGGCCCGAATACACAAATGAGGGACGTAATGGGAGAAGACGTATATCATCTATAGTCCGTTCACTAGAACTTACGATGTATAGGCATAATATTCTTACTATCGTTGATAGGTTATTGAGTTATTGGAAATATGCTTTTGACCTCAACTATACAAAAATCAAATGATTTCAAGGAACGATACAGAACAAAAACTTCTATCTCATCTCTTTTTACAGTAGTTCTATCTATTATATCAGTGGAAGAAATTAAAATAAATGAAATACAAAGGTATTATGAGTTACAGTAAAGTATAAAGTAAAGGCTATGCACTTTTATAGAATGTATTTTATATTAAACAGTCGATACATACTTTTTATTGTACTTATATTCTGATACATACTTTATATATTTGATTAACATTTTTCTGTATTTTTGTAAAAAAATTATTTATCTGTTAAACGTTCTTTAACGTGCGGAGTGAACTTCTAGAGAATAAAAAATAAACACACACAAATTACGCAACAAGAAAGGAATTCGCACCCTGAGCTGTCACCGGGAAGAGACTGGAATGGACCGTTTCGTCCTTTTTAGGACTCGTCAGCCAACCAAACGGAATTTAATAAAGGCATTAAAAAAGAACTAAGCCATATGTTCGCAATGGTAAACGTTCTTTAACGTGCGGAGTGAACTATAGAGAATAAACAATAAAACCTTTTGTGCTTTGCGAATTGCAGGTCAAGGAACTGTTGTAATTTTAATTTTTGTTAATTTTTGGTTAGGATTTCTTCGGGTGAGCTCTCGTTCTCGGGAGTGAGACCCGGGATCATATCCTCTCGCACCTTCTGAGTCTGTCATTGATTGAGTTTGGCTGATGAGTCCTAAAAAGTGCGAAACGGTCCGTCCCAGTCTCTTCCCGATGACAACTCAGGGTGCGAATCCTTTTCTTGTTGCATAATTTGTGCGTGTTTATTTTTTATTCTCTATTATTTATCTATATTCATTTTTATCCTTAACCGTTATTTATTCCTTTGCATTTCCTAATTACTGATGTTCTGTTTATTTTTAAATTCTTTTCCATTGTATCAGTTAAATCAATTAATTAATTTAAGTTCGTTATGTTCTTGTCCAATCACTATGTATATTTTTAATTACTTAATCAATCAAATCGTACTATGTAAATACCAATGTTTTTCGTTTAATAAAGTAATTCAGTTCAGTTCCAGAACTTGATTCGTTGTCTTTAAATCCCAAAGAATCTCCCACCAACACCATTACAATATATTAATCCTATATGCTAGAGTCCGCCAAAAAAATATATTCATACTTCAACGTAACATCTATTAAAGTGTGGTTACATTTTTCGGGAGGACTCTGTATATTAAGGTTGTTATTTTAAAGAACAAAAAATATTTTTGTCACCTATTGAATTAATTTTTAAAAACTTACTAATTACAAAAAAGATCCATTAGAATTATTATTTTTTTCCTATATCGTATCATGTATCATAATAAATTACCACATGTCGAGAACAACATAATCCAGAAACCAGTTATGGAAGTTTCTAGAAATGAAGAGACTTCCAAATGAGACTGTTTTTGGTAGAATTTGCTGACGTGACATTTTCTTATGCAGAAGGAAGTGCAAAGAACATCCATATTCATTTAATTTTTTTGGTTTGCTTTTTTTTTCCGCATAACTTAAAATTTCAATGGGTTTAGTTTTTTGTTTTTTTTGTTTTAAAAAAAAAAATACCAAGTTCATATTCAAAAATTTACTATCAAAGATTTTGTATTTTGCTGTAAATTTCTAGATGTTATTGATTTAATGACGCTGTAACTGCGGTAAAGCTAATTTCGTAGTAGGTATAAAAAATCTCGTATATAATCTCGTATAAGTATATAACTTTGTATATACGAAGTTACGAAGGTCGCATCACAAAGATAATAAACTACTGTATATTACACCAGTAAAAAAATATATCAAAGTCAGTTCAGGATTCGACCAGACTGAATTACTATAGGAGTTTCTCGATCAGCGGCTAAGATCACTCGATCACATCGCAAGCATAAACCAATTAATGTTGTATTGTACAATGAACAAGGAAATACGAATTACAAAGCTTTTCTTTTCTTATTATAGATATTGGATGAGTGCAATCCTAATATCTTTATTTATTTATTTATTTATTTATTTATTTATACAAAACATCAAAATCTTAAAACAAAAATACTAAATGATTTAAGTTAAAAATAAAAGAAGCTTTAATAATTAAAAAATCAATTGTTCAAAAGAAAAATCTGATATTTACAGGATTTGTTTCTTTGTCATAATTAGAAATTAATAATAATTATAAGGTTTTATAATAATGTTATGTAAGTAATATGAATCAAACTTAATATTGGCATATTTAATAAATTTCACATCAAATCTAACATTTAATAATGTTACTGTATATTTAGAAAATATGTATTACTTTTATTATAAGCAACATTTAATTTTGTATCTAAATTTTTGTAACGTGTGGGAACATATTCGAAACATGTTAGAAAATTAATAAATTATTCTATGTACTATGGGTTTATTACGTTTATTTATCTATGTTTTTCCCTTAAATTTTATAAAAATTAATTCAGTTAAATTGAAGGAGATATTTAAGCAGATAATTTACTATGAAACTTTATCTATTTTTATTTATATTCCCTTTTTATTTTTTACTTCTTTTATTCGGCTTTTCTTTTTGTTATCTCTTTCATAACCGTGAGATTCACGATCTACGAGAAGCCAATAAAAAAACCTGTCTATATTTTAAAATGTAAATTTCATTCCTTTCAGATGGAGATTTGTTCCTTTTCTGGCCCTTATGTGTTACGTAAGTTGTCTGCGAATAGCATACTGCAGAGGGAGTTCGTGGAAATAGGGGGTAATGTGGGTGTAAATGCATTTGTTTTCCACTGCGCAGGCGCCGGATGGGAGTGTTGGAAAATGTGGAGCACGACCTTGAGATTACTGCTTCTATCGATTCCTTTTTATAACCCCTACTTTCATCAGACCCTCCGCTTTCAAAATGGCCTCTCTTTGTCCTAGGCAAAAGGAAGGGATTTTTGAAGCCGCAATCTTTTCCTTGTGTGTTGGTGGGTATTTTTTGGACCCTCACTTCATCCTTGAAGATATAGTCCTCGGGTCTTTGATAAACCACCAAGATAAAGTGTCTCAAATCCCAGGAAATCGTCACATTATGATATGCAGGTCAATGCCACTGAAGATCGTCAGCTATCATTACATAATATTGTACTATTTTGGTAATATAATATTGTTGCTTTCATCAAAGGCTTCGTTTGCACTAAAAAAAGCTGCCGAATTCGAAATGAAAATTAATATTGCAATATTGTCTTTTATTCCAGATAATAATTTATTATTAATTAATCCGAATAAAACTTTTGTGTTATTATCATCACTTATTTGATTACTAATAAATACTACACTCTTTTTTGATAATTAATTA
This sequence comes from Thereuonema tuberculata, assembly GCA_023159025.1. Lineage (NCBI taxonomy): Eukaryota > Metazoa > Arthropoda > Chilopoda > Scutigeromorpha > Scutigeridae > Thereuonema > Thereuonema tuberculata. Next base: position 38,560,525 of record JAFIDM010000002.1, read on the forward strand.
ATCCAAAGTAATTATTCAAACGATAAGTTTTATCCTTTTTTACAGTAATTATTGAATTTAAATATTTTGGCATTCCTTATGATTTTAATGCAAAAATAACATTACATTGCGTTATTTTTTTCTTTTTATTTTATGATTTTTAATTTTTTTTTGTTAATTGCATATCCAACCTTAACAGCTAATTAATAAATACTATATTTATAATTTACTGTGAAATTATTATTATTATTTTTTATGATATTCATTCTCAATCTATTTTCCAATATTTTTTATTATTTTGTTTGTCAATTGCTGACGTTTACTATCAGAAAATGGTTGCTAAAACCTGTGGTCACTCTTTTCTCAAGAAATGACTTAAAATATTACTCTGGACTCTGAATTTTTAATATAATTAAAATCCTGCTTTTAAAACGCTTTAAATAGTAGCGGATTTAATGTGTAATGTTATATATTTAGGCTATTATCAATAAATAAATATTTTAGCTATTTCTTCTTCCGTGTGTAGTAATTAAATTATTTTATTTGCAAATTTTAATATCAGAATAAACATTAAAAAGTAAGCAAGTAGTAAAAGCTATAATACGATATTATTGTTTTATTTATTTCTGCAACATATGCCTTTAATATGGCTTTGTATATATTTGTTAAGCATTTATTAAGTGTATTTTAATGATGTGCGTTCTGAATAGTAAGAGTTACTGAGTACATGACATTAAAATTCAATAAAGGACACCATTAAAAACATCTTTGGTTTTACCATCCTTGTACTTAGTATTTTTATTTATCGATTCCTTCCCGCCCAGATAATGAGAATCCCCTTGGGCTCAGTCCTCTAGGGCTGAAGTAATTTGAATGGAACTTTAAATATGGTAATATTCTGAGAAAGTGCTTTTTTAAATAGAAATTACGACATTAAGATTCTGTCCTATTGATAAGTCATTGTTAAAAATATATAAAACGAAAGACGTGTAAACATTGAAACAATGTTGTTGTCAGGTACAGCATTTTGATATTTGACGTCAACATAATAATGTCACAAGCCATAATGTCAAGGTAATAGCCAAAATCAATCACAATTAAATGGGTAGTAGCAATAAGCTACATTACCCATACTACAAAAATAGGAAGGTGCCCTTTTAACAAAAAATCCATACAAATATCCCCTGACTGTAAGTAGCTGAAGATAAAATGGATGCGGGTTATGGAACAAGTAATTAATAAAATCACTCACTCACCCGTGGGTTGAGACATACGTGCCCATGACAGATGTTGGCAATTACAGTACAGCCCATTCCTCTGCTGCACTTTTTTAGTCGGAAGACAAACAAAACACTGAAGAAGAAATTCCCATGTACCGGTAACACAAAGCGTTGGCCCAGCGTTGAGCCACCCATTCCCCAACAGTGCAACCATGGCCCAACGTTGGGCAAATGCTTTGTGTTAAGAAACACCCCGCCCAGGGATTCGAACCCAGGTTCCGACACATCCGCCTCATGAAAGGACGCTGCCAGACCACTATAGGCTACACAGGAACGGCTGATGAATAAAATATACATTATTAATTACGGTATATAATTGTTAATGTATATTATCTGCCACCTTATACTGAACATCTCTAACTTCTAAATTTTAACGCATAATTTCTGCCATGTTAAAAATATTCGTCTTTAAACTTTTAATTTATCCCATTTTAAACGGATAATCCTAGAATTTTGGTCTTCTCGTAAATAAAAATATTTGTCTATGACCATATGTATACATTGTACATATATGTACCTGAAATGTGCTGCCAAACTTAAAGGTTATATTCAATCATGCAAAACAACGAATAAATGTCGTATAAACATGGGTTTCGAAATGCGTTATTTCCAACATTCCAAGATATGAACGATGCAACAACTCAGAGGTGTTGGCCTTTACGTCGTATCGAAGAATCATTAAATTGCTCCTGTTCGTTCCCCTGATTTAAATCTTCTGGACTTTTTCGGTTATCTTAAAGCATTCGTGTACACCAAACCGGTTCCTGACTCCCATGTACTGCATGATCGCATAGTGGATGGGTGCAACACAATTCGGCGTTCACTTGGCATATTCGATCGTGTTCGGCAGTCGATGGAACGACGTTGTGTTGCCTGCATTGTGGCCGGTGGACGACATTTCGAGCACTTTCAGTGAAACTGAGCGTCTGTACGGCCAACACCTCTGTATTGTAAACTGTAAAAAACTGGACAAGCAAATGGATAATGTGTAAAGATAACAGACGAGTAATACAATTTGCATTAATACAGTTTGTAAGTCTCTTGTCAATGGGGATTTTTCATCTGAACTATTTTAAATATGAAAGTATGTAATATGCCAAAAGGAATGGATTCTAAAGATACATTTCACTTGATCAACATAATCTGATGCCAAAGTATGTTATGTCATTGAATGGCGTAGGGAATGACTGGCAAAATAAGATGATATTCCATCTGTTTTACAACTAACAATCCAAGACTGGGAGGTTTGTGCCAAGCTTACGTTGAAATTGCGGTTTGTTTAAATCTTCAGCATGTTCTGTGCACTAACATTCATCGATCGTTAAATCGCTGTTGAATCATTAAAATTTAGCTGCCCAATTTTCTTCCTCTAATTCCTTCCTCAATTTAAAAACTCCCATCATTCCACACGTCATTCACTTATTTCAAGATGGCTTACATCGATTTCACTCCTGTGATGTTGACGATGAATTAGATGTAACTACCGAAATTCCCAAAATAATGTTACTTAGGGAATCTTCAAATTAAATTTAATTCATTTAAAGATTCTTGTTTTCAAGGAAAAAACTCGACCATGGACTTTTTTTCTTCTCTATGGAAGCTGCCATTACAATACAGTACTTATGCATGTGAAAAGTGATTTTAAATAACATTAATCAATTACTTTTAAAAACACGATACATTACCTACGACTCATCAGTGAAGTACTGCCTCATTTGTATGGTTGTAACTAACTTTCATTTGAAAACCTGTAGAGCTTCGATTACGAATAGCGGCTTATCAACTGAGCCGTTTTGGCAGAAAGTTGGTGCACACCGCCCTGAAACTAAATGCGATAGATGATTGATTGAATTGAAATAAACTCAGTCATTGTCTTCATCTCTCTTTTAATTCTTTAATAAATTGAACTTACCAATAACTGCTATATATATATTTTTTTTTTGGTAAATATATTTTTCTAAAACTGATGTTCACTCCCTTGTTTTGCTAAAATGTTAATAAAAAACATTGTTCTGTAATAGGTAGACGCCATCTTGTCATTCCCATTATTCCCTGTATCTTTCTGTACATTGCTCAACGTGGTCTTCTTTGTATGATCTCTTAATTGATCTCGAATAGTCTTAATTCCTTGGGAATGATAGGATTAACTGAAGTACTGGTTCTTTTAATATTTAATTTATTTTTATTACGTTTGTGTTTTAATAACCTTCGCACTATTAGAAACTAATTGAATCACAAACAAGGAAGATTTAACCAGAAGTAAGCTACTATGAAAACCAGAAGAACTTTATTTGAAGAGGGGTTAAAACATATTAGTAATGTAAAAAAAAACATACAATTATTTATATTGTAAAATTATATAAAAGCTATATTAATTAATTAATAAGTTAAATAAAGAATTATAATTTAAAGAAATTTGTGTTTTTTTTTTATTTCTGTTAATCTTGCGAGAAAGAAATTGCATTCAAATTATAAATTCCAGTGGAGGAGGGGGGGGGGGGGCTTACTGCACCCCCACCCACCCCGCTATGCGCAAAATTATAGATGAAAAGAAAATATTATTAGATTTATTATCCAAGTGAAAGAGCTAACAAATAAGTGAAAGATTTATCTAAAAAATTATTAAAAGAAGTTACAGTAAAACCCCGTTATTACGCTCCCGCTTATAGCACTATCCCGTTCTTTACGCTCCTTTCATGCGGTCCCTGGAATTTTCTATGTAACTCTGTATACTTTTACCCTCTTATAACGCTTCAAATCCCGCTTGTAGCGCTTTTTTATATCGGAAATTTTGTATCGAAAAGAAATGTAACACTGTAATGAATCTTTTCTTTCCCTGGTAGGAGGGAATCTTCGAACTCTTTGAAGTGCGGGTCTGTGATACAGTAAGTTAGTGCAAAATGTCGAAGCGGAAATCCCTTTCTATAAGTGAAAAATTGCAAATTCTCCGTAAGTACGACGAGAATTCTACACTAAATCAGAAGGTTTTCGCAGAATCTAAGAATTCCCTGATCCAGTCTGAGAACAATAATAAAAAATAAGAATGGAATTATCAATTCAGCGAAGGATGGTTGCAAACGTAAAAAAGTAGTGTGGAAAATGTGAAGATGCCGAGGAAATTCTAATTGAATGGATTCATCAGTCCCGTGATGCATCAGTGCCATTAAGTGGCCCAATCATTCAAGAAAAGGCGCGTGAAATAGCGGGCAGTGCACTAAAACTGCTCCGAAAATATGTTTGTATTGCTCCTAGTGGAATATCAATTGATGTTACTAGTTTCTTGAACCGCATTGAAAATGTCATAATTTATAACAGTAGCATACACACACGGCAAACCACAATCAAAGATTTTTTTAATAGGAAATAAGCTCACATTTGCACTATATCTATTTCAGAATCAAGTATCTTTCCTGTAAAATGGTGTCTAAATGTTTCCCCATCATATAAATCATTCCCCGTTTATAGCGCTATCCCGCTTATTACGCTTGTAGGTCACGGTCCCTTGACGAGCGTAATAACGGGGTTTTACTGTATTTGCAAAGCTATATTTTAGCACTTGGGTTTTTTGAGTTACAACGTCGCGTCGTTCGTGTGAACATTCGTAGCTAATTCATCAAATGTAAATCTGTATCGATCCCTATATTAGATTTTGTTTTTGAACTGAACTGAAACCTGTGTTCGAATTCTGAGAGTCAATGTTGTATCTAACATAGATAAGCTATGTAGTCTCTGCACTCTTGTACTCATCTCAAAAGATGTGGTAATAAACCACAACAATCCACTGTAGATCTTGTTTGAGTATTGGCACCTATTATGGAGGTCTTTCCATAAAAGTTCCTCGTAAACTTCTGTTGCTGTTAGAATATTGTAACAGGTTTCTGAAGCAAGTCGAACCAGTTCGAGATGGACAAATAAAAAGTCCGTAATAATACTAGAGGGTGACTAATGAAGAAGAACATTAAGAAACTAAACATATTTATGACAACATTGGAATTCTCATCAAATTGAGATTTGGTAAAATGATAAAATTCCAAAATTCATTACAAGTGAACACGACCTCGAAACTTTACTGTAAGAAATGAAGCAATGGTGCATTTATTTTATCCATACTATGATTTACAACGCAGATGTACTAAGTCTAAGATCAGACTTTAATGTTCAAGGGCGGGTTATTATATGTATAAAAATAGTATGTTTTAATTTTACTAGATTTTTTTAAAAAAATTCTTTGAAAGTTTTAGTAGTAAGCAAATTAAATATTATCCCACATTTACTTTTTGTTTTTTAATTTCTATTCAATATTTTTTACGAAACAATCAAATGTACTGACCCATACCTCCCACATCTACCTTCCTTTTTATTTATTTATTTATTTATTTATTTGGAATCTTTTGTACGTTATACTTTATTTCAAATTAAGATTGCAGTTTATTTTACGTATTTATTCTTCGCCTTCAAGAGTGCGAAGATTTCCTGTCCTATAAATGGCGGGAGGAAATCGATAAAATTTATGGTCGTTTTATTTATTCTCTCCTATCAAAATCATATTTTGTTTTTCAGAGTTTGTTCAAACTATGTGAACCAGGTCTGAAATCAGAATGTCTCTAACTTTCGAAGATGCATACTAAATTTCAGGAAGATTCATCCAGTGGTTCACAAATTATTAGAACTGGGACGCCTACACATTAGAAAATACATGGAAACAGTTAAAAAAGTGTCAAATGTAATTTTAAGTCAAATCTCCATCCATTTTCGATTTAAGCTAGCTTCAAAATTATTTACCCTAGGATGCTGAAATTTTGAACCAATGAGACATGATGTACATTATATTATATATACTGGATTGTAAGAAGCTAACTGCCAATATATGTTTCATTAAAGTACAGTTTAAAGTAATCGCTCAAAAACTACTTATGTTAGGAAGCTGACATTTTAATTTGGGATTTAAGTTATTCTTACAGTCTTCTATTGATTTTGGTAGAAATAAGGTCCATAAATACGTGGGCCTCTAATAAAAACTACCATTTCTCCACACGTTCAAGAGCTTTTATTGATAAATAAACATCCGTAATCTATTTAAACAAGTATTTTCGATTGTATCACGACTATTCGAAAGTTGGTACACCAACTGTAATTTTCTTCTTTTTTATTCTATTACAAAATCTAAACTGAAGGAAATTGTATTTTCTTATTGTTTGACAAACACAAATACTTAATATTTTAATGTCTATTTTATTTATTTTTTAATATAAATGATAAACTATGAAATATATGTAAGTGAAATATAAATAAAAAAGTAAATACTAATCAAAAGGTATAAAGACCCGGATCTTTATTCCCTCATGTTTTCTTGAAACATATTTCCGCAACTTCGGCCGTGCGGACGAAAAGCTTTTTTCAATTTCCTCATGTGATTCTGAGAATTCTGTTTAGCAACAGGTTTTCAGTGGACATCAGAATGCAGACGATGACTAAAGCATTTCTCATTTCAATGTCATACATACTGTGACATTAATACTAAAGTAATGTATGAAACAAAAACGTACATTTACCACGTTGAAGACTTCTTATTATGTAAGTAGTAACAAACTTACAAGTTTCAAAATAATTACGAATATGGGCCTAGTGGTCCAGTGATGTAGATGCTAAGTTGCGGGCTGGACGAGCCGGGTTCAATTCGCGGCAGAGATCAGGGATTTGTTTCTCCTACAACCGAGTCTTAGGGTTTACCCAATCTATAAAATGGGGACGTGATTTTTTTTTTCTTAAGTTTAAAGGTTGGAGTGTGTCGGAATGACCAACCAACTCGATGATCCTGAATCTCTCGACCTATATCTCTACACGGGTCTACATGGCCGAAGGGTCTACACGGCCTGTAAAATGGAGGTCCTTCACCTTTTTTTAGCCTGTAAAGATTGAAAATTTCCTTATGAAATAAATTAGTCTTATTCTTGTTCTTCTGTTACAATTGTCTCCTAATTTCCAATTATTCTGTTTCTTGGCGCAGCTTAGCCGCAGCTGCTTTTGCGCCATTAAACACCAACCAACCAACCAATTCTGTTTCTTCTGATGTTTCGTATTTTCACTTTTTGCTCTTTTTTTTTATTTAATATCCGTGAAAGTCTATAACATTCAAATACTCTGTTTCTTCTTCTCTAGTCTTTCTTTTTTTCCCCCATATTTATTTATTTATTAGTTTTTTTTAATGACTTCCAGCAATTCCCTATCCATCAGTTTTAATAATATTTCATATATTTATTAGAAATATTACACGTATATTATACTTACATCCCAAGTTAAAAATAAATAAAAAAGCTTTATAATAATTAGATGTTTCAACACGCCCCACCATTTAATGTCTAATATCTTATAAACTATATATAGTTATCATCTCTAATTTAAGATCTCGCTGGGATTTTTACACTTTTTAATTATTATAACCTACTTTTATTATTATTTTGATTACATACATCAATTATATAATTTAACTTTGTTTAAACTGAGAAAGTGAAATCATTTACTTTAAGCGTGATAGAATTGTTCTTTTGTTTTATTTTATTACCAAATGCGCTGAGTACTGATGATCACTTGAGTTATCGAAGATCTCCTTATCGCAACTGAAGCGGTCGGCCAAGATCGTACCAAGCTTAATTTTGGGTGCATTTAACATTCACTTAAAAGGGCTATCGCAGGTAAGGTAACAGAGGTAAACAAGCGGGAATATGGATGTAGATAGTTTCGATAAAAAAAAAAAGGACTTAGTGAATGAGGGAGGAGAGTAGGGAATAATGTTGATGGGATAAACCCTACCGTGCCATTACAAATTGTTTTTGTTTTCCAAATATTTCCAAATTTTCAATATTCACTGTAAAGCAGGACCACTGCGGGTTAGGGGACAGTTCAGATCATGAAAGATTACTAAAAATGCGTGGCAATTACTAAGGGAGTAATTACTCCAGATAATCTGAGCGACATCTGTTATTGAAAAACTTAACTGTTAGAAATATATCATGAATGGATGCAACAGTAATCGTAAAATAATTATAGTAATAAATAGTAATTGTATTTTTTTATTCTCTAATAACAACTTTTTTTTTTTTTTTTTTTTAATTAGCAGCTTTATTTACTAATTGATTTGCTTATTAATATTTTGAATGGCTGTTGTCACGTGGACATGAGTAAGCGGTACGGTAATTCCCTTAAATGGTTGATGAATACATTTGTAACATTTCAATTTCCTTTTCTTTTTCTCTCCTCACATTATTATTATTTTCCCGCGCTTTGCAAAAGGTTGCCGGAACATTGAGTGTTTCAGGGGGTGTCGCTCGTAAACAAAAGATTGACGCAGCAACGACGACAAACTGAAGCAGTGGTAAAACAGTGTGAAAAATTAGTAACGGCTATATGACATTTTAAAGCCACATCTGATTAAGGTTTTGCAGGCAATTGCCAAAGACTCAGTTTAATTAATAAAGGGATTTCATTTCACACGTAGTACAGTAGAGCCCCGATTATCCGCGAGTGTGCCGCGAAAATTTTTTTTAATTACGAACCTCAAAAAAACCAATTTTAATCTAAGCCAACAACGGGGAAAATACAATAGGCCCTACAGTGCGAAGGTCGAAAATTACTGACAGGTTTATTGTGCATCGTGATCCTATAGGCCTTCCTGGAATTTGTAGATGCAAACATAGAGCAAAGGTTTCTGCTTTACTTTAAAAGTTTTACATATTATGTTTTTTGTAGAATAAAACGTATAGTTTTTAATGGTGAAATATTTTTTTACGTGTTTACACCTCATTTTTGGTCTTTTTTCGGATTATCCACGATTTTCGTTACCCGCGAAGCATTTGTCAGTAAACAGAATATGATGAAGTAAAAGACTTCTTAGGAAAAAAACAAAAACAAATTTTTTTTTTTTGCTGAGCTAGAGTTAATAATTATTGTTGTTGAGCTGATTTAACAGCATACTCGTTATTTTTCATTTATCGAAGCGAAATATATTAGGATGTTTCTTATTTATAATTAAATTCCTTAGTATCTTTCAGTGAAAGGACAAGGGATGAATATTGTGGATTTCACAGGATCATTTTTTATTTGATTGTTTTTGTTCTCGGGGGCCATTCCCGGGACCGAGAATTGTTTCTCTTTAATTTTCGCGCAGTCTGAGCCAAACATCAAGGATAAATTCTGCTGATGATTCCTAATAAGGATGAAACAGCTGTTCAGGATTTCCGTTGATGTTGGCTCAGTGTGTGGAAGCGTATTTACTATGCAGCTGTGGTTATTTCTTGATTTATAAAACAAAACAGCAGTTAAAGTTCTAATTTTTGATCTATTACATAAGTAGTTATAATGTACTATGGTTAAATTATTTCATTTGATTTTTGTGATGATACAAATTGAAAGTTTTGGTTCTGTAGCCCGATGCCCACCTGCCGTTAACCCTTGAGGGAAAAAAAAAAAATACCTATTTGACATTGGGCTGGGTGGACCCTAGGACGTCTCTGGAGGAGAAACTAGCGCATAACTCTGATTCCTCCTGCCCCAGTAACATCTATTACCACTTGGCTACTCACTTGATTCTACACAAACACATGTCAATGTATTTATGTTTTAAAAATATTTAATTAAAAATTGTACGGTAGCTGTAGCCTTACAACTACTTATAGAAATTTAATAATTTTAAAAATGCGTAATTTGATTGAAATTGTATATTTTCTTAGTACTTTTTTTTTTTTGCTTTAGAGTTTCCTGCTGATTCTTTAAGACGCTATTGATTTTCATAAATATGATGAAATTTAATTTGAAGTCAATTCGTTTTCACAAATTGGAATTAAAATAAAAATTGGATTTCTCTTCGCTCTTTCGAATCTTTTCTCCGGGATTCCTTTTTGCGGAAGAGAATCCGGAAAAGAATAAAGTGACAGAATGGATCCCAGAATTGATTTTATTAATACATATTTCATTATGAATATATAAGTATGTACAGGATGACTCGTAAGGAAATATCATAACTTCAGTAACGAGTTCTAGAGATCAATTTAAATCAGAAACATGTAACCAAAATAGGAAGGGGGAACAATAAACACAATGAAAAACCTATACTACAATAAGTACAAAAGAAATTGAAGGATCCACTTCACTTCCTTGGTACACTAATACAATAAGCCTAACGTACAGATTGTCCCCATTGTAGATGTCCGTTGAGGCTTCGGGGTTGTTAAGTTGGAGTAAATTGATTTTTCGTATTTTTATCACTACTGTATCTGAGCTATTCATCGCGGTAAGTGGGACTAAGCATGCAACACTGGGGCACTTTTTTTTTTTTTTTTTTTTTTTTGGGCTGGGGGAAGGGGGGGGGGGGGGATCGGAAAATAAATTAAACATGTTCATATCTTAAGTTAGACCGTAAATAAGACATAATTTCAAAGAAATTACCTCAGCCATTAGAGCGAGTGATTTCAGGGGCCATTTTTGGTGGATGGGTGAGGTATATACCAAAATAAATAATCAAATTCTATGTAAATGTTTACCATGATGTGGGTACAAGTAGACACATTCTCTATTTCTCAAACAGTGGACAAAAAGAGAAGACAAATGTACAAGTGAAATAAGATTTCGCTAACTCAGTTAATAAAGAATAAATAACATTGTAACTACATAAAAAAATAAACAAATAGATAAATCCGAAATAGCACAACATTGTCTAAAAAGGGGACATTGTATGAATAATGAGGTAAAAACAGTGTGGGTGCAAAGACTGAAAACACTAGAAAAATTATAGAAAGTGTAATAATAAGAAATACAAAGGACAAAATTTGAATAGAAACGAAGGAGTAGATGTTGAAAGCAATTTTGTAAAATTAGCAGATTTAGTGAATTTGTGTTTTAATTGCAAAAAAATGTAAAATTTGAAGAATTAGACTATTTAATTTTATTGGGTTGTGGTATCAATAATGAATTTAACACTGAGATTACTAAAATTTTTAACTATATTTCATGTTATAAGTATGTTTCATGCTCATGTTAATTTGTTGCAATCGGAAATTGTTTGAAATAGGCTTGATAAAGAAAATTTGCGGATATTAAATATATTTAATAAAAGTATTTTATTTAATATATTTTATTGGTGTAAGATGTGGTTATTTATAATAAAGAGTAAGTAATATTTATATATTCTTTCTAATTAAGAATATTTTTTAGAAATTGAATTTCAAGAATGATGAACTCACAAACAGTTATGTGAATGCTCTACTCTCATCGCATTGTAGGATGTAGCACTGGGAAGCTCTAGCGGAGCCATAACAAATGAACCTGTGTTAAAACACAGTTGGATCATAAAGATGCCACGTTGCCAAATTCGATGGAAAATCATCCAGAAGTTTTAAATTAATAAGCAAACCAACGGACGAACAGAGGATAAACAATTATTAAAAGTATACCTTTTTGGGATATTTTATTGATTCACAATAAACTGTGAATCCATTTTTTTTTTTTTTTTTGTAACAGATGTATTTTTCTCGAATCTATAGAGAATAGGCTTAAACAACATGAAAAATATTCGCCAGATAAAAAAAAAAAAATTGTTATGCATTTCTTTACATGTAATTATGTATTCAGAGATCGTTGCAGTATTATTCAAGCAACTTCATTTTAGCATTGTTACTTAATTCATATGCCTCCGTTGAATAGGTTAAAATATTTATTCATCGTAAATAAGTTCTTTTTTTGGCTTCTTTTATGGTGAAATCTTTATAATGTGTGATTGTGGCGCAATTGAATGAGTCATAAAAGCAGCGATCTCCGTATTTCCCACCCGCATCAAGTGGACCGGTCTGGCCGATCCCGACATTCTCCACATTCCAGGGGCAATTCCATGAATGGTGCAGGAGGAGCCTCGCTCCAAAAGCGCGGGAAACTCGAGGCCGCCAGGGCGCGAGAACCGAGTCGCCTCCCGTCTTCCGTGGCTGGGAACAGAGCACTGAGGGTGCGTGGGGTCTTAATTCAGTCCCCACGTGGGTCTCATTCCATTATAGTACTACTAAAAAAAAAAAAATAATGACACTCGCTCTACAACTGTTCTAATCATATGTCAGATAAAATGGAGCTTAAATATTTCGATTGATTTTGTTATTATTTTGGAATTAATTTGAACTTATTAAAAAAAAAAGCAAATAAAATCATTATATCAGTAAATAAATAAATAAATAAATAAAATTCAGGTTTAAAACATTTTCCCCAATTTTTTTTTAATTTATACTATGTTTTTTTAATACTACTAAATTTCTATTATTAATTATTTCATTATTACACTTATCACACTTATACGTTTTCTTAATTTCTGTTTAATTCTAAAATTGCAACGAACTTAATAATCCAGTTTTTGTTTATTAAAACTAATTAAGTTTAATTAAAAATTTGCTGTAACTAAAAAATAATGTGTGTGTGTTCTTGTTTTGAATTTTTCAGTAACTTATTTATTGTAGATTAAATAGAAATTTCACTTTTTTGAGGGAATTCTAGAAATTATTTGATGGTTCCATTAATTAAATGCAATGAATTAAATTATTGTTAATTTTTTAATTGAACTGAAATCCTAAATTTCTTAATAGATCCATCTGATTCATTCAGAAATTTACTTTTTTTACTTAGTGATTTCATATATTGTTTTCTGTAACTATGTTTTGAGTTTTCATTCTGAACTTTAACACGTTAATATAAAACCAAGTTAAAATTGGGTTAATTTCCTTTATAATTGATTGGAGATTCTGTTGATTAATAGTTACCTGCGAAGATCTGTTAATCATCCTTTTCTTCTTTATCAGTTCCCTTGTTGGGGCCTCGTCAATCCACTTGTCAATTATCCTTTGTCTATTTTACTGAACAGCTAGGTTCAACGCCATTAAACTTAAATTTTATTGAAATTGAATAAATATGATTAACTGAAAAACATACAATTTGAATCTTATAATACAGGATCCGCTAAAAATACTTGAAGAGCAATTGACATTCCTATTTCAATCCCCTTATTTTGAAGAAAAGAACAGTCATCTTTCTTGATTGAAACGTTTTCGAAGATTGCTGCTGAACCTTTGCTGATCTACTCAATTAGCTTGTTAAGAAAGTATTTAATAATTAAGTTATCTTACTAGATCAGTGATTATAATTCAGTTTGGTTTATAGTTGAATAAATACTGTCTCTTTCAAACACTTCAAATATCCCGAAATAATCTCAAAAAATAAAGTAACTTGAAAGAAAATAAAGAATGAAGTTTAACGTGCTTGTACGTGACTTCTAAGATGTGATAAGTTGAAATGGTTATTGTAGATGAACTCACAGAATTTCTTTACGTCACATCAAACGCAACAATGTTCCACATAGACTATACAGGTCCTTAGGTGCGCGAGAGGTTTAGGCTCCAACGATCTTTTACCATGGATGGTTATTCCGACCCTCACTCTCCTTTAACTCCCAAGTAGGAAATCCGATACACATTTTGGAAGAAGGCTGGGTGAGCCCAAAGGTTCGGATGCTGTTAAGTAGCAACCGTGGAAAAATCCCCGACCATCGCCGAGAATTAAACCTGGCTCCTGAAATCCAGCCCTAAACCCCTGGGCTACCGGACCCACCTTATGTCACACAAACAACGTCCAATCTCATGGCACTCCCGTTGAGTAGCTCCGTGTACTTATGAATTTGAAAATATTTCTCATCTCGAAATATCAGATAGTTAAAAAACCGAAATAGTGTTTAAAACAATAAATTCCTACAAACTGGATGGAATTCAAGGTATGTTGAAGTTTAATGAGGACGTAATGATTCTCTCGAACTACTGTAAGGAAAAAAAGCAAAAACAAAACTATACAGTATAATTTATTGATAGAGAAATTTAAAACACTGCAATCTAATGGCCTGCTTCTTATGTACGATAGAAAGTTTATGTTGTTAATTAACATTACTATGGCAACGTTAATGGACAAAATTATTTATTTCTTGAAAACAATTCTTAACGGCAACTTAACGAAAAGTGTTAATTATTCAAAATTAAGCATTATTTAAGATCATTATTTCTCATTTTTAGCTTAAATTTCTAGCATGAAGTCAGTCAAGACTGTGTGTGTGGGTGTGAGTGTGTTTTAAGGATCTTCTTGAAACTTAATATGCATATTATGACTATAGAGACGACTTAATTTTGTATTAGAAATATTTTCCAAAGAGGTACTTTTCGAGTATTTAGCGCGCGAGGCAGCAAAAACAGCCGTTGAAAAGCAGTCGAATCTAAAGAATGAATTTCTATTACTATTAATATTTTATAAACAATAAATATTACTCCATTTTACTAATCCGTTAAATAGCGCAGGAGTTGATAATTATTAAAGTTAATCCAATTTCAACAACTATAGTAAGTAACGAGGATTTAAATAATTTATCAAAAACTGCGCTGTCTGTATTTAGAAGTAGGATATTAATAGGCTCACTTTAGGCTTACGGCTTCCGTGACTTAGTAATAAAAACTATTAAGAAAAAACACTGCGGAAAGTAGGTTTTAAGTTCTTTGGAACTCACTGTATTTGCATGTCATCAATACAGACTATTGCGTTCAGTTTGTGTACTTACTTAGCAAAGAGCGAGAAGGGAACCAGACTTATTTAATTACACAAGAGCAGGGGGCGACACGATAAAAGATGGGGGCAGGGAATGAAGTTAACAAGAGTTCAAAATTGGGTAATTTTGAGTATCCAATGGCAGGAAAATACCCAAACACTTTGATTGATGGTCTGCAGTTACAACAAACGAAACGAGAAAGAGAAAAAACATTGAAAACGAAATTCGATAAATAAATTTTTTTAAAATGTTTGGATAAATAATATTTAATAACAAAACAAGGACATGTTTTAAAATTAAATCAGATCCAAGATATGTTTTAATTTTTTTTGGAAATAACATAAGAAATTCGAATTTCTTCATAAATTTTAGTCCATTCCGTTATTTAGATTATGAGTACCGTATTTTCATGTTCCCCAATTCATTTCAAAATGGCATATTGAAAAAGAAAAAGAAATGTTTTTTTTCCCGTTTCTAGTCTTAAGAAATTCTCTTTGTTCAAGAAAATGTAGGGTTCTAAATTATTACATTCAAAATAAGTTTTATAATTCCTCTGCTTTGTTTTCTTATATTCTCTTAAATCATTTATTTATAGAGAGAGAAATAAAGTTGCCTTGTAAATAAATTATAGTTATTTGGCTTATTTAAGGCATTGATATTAAATAATAAAGAATATGTATCCCAGATTGCAATTGAAATTCACATAGGGCAGTGTTCTTAATTTGTGCAAATCACCTATTGATCGTCGCTTTCTTGTAACTCCTCCAAAGGACGAATGGAAACATTAAATTAAATAAGGACAAGAGATAAAATGGTTGCTTCCGCGCGTGCTGCCATTTATGACGTAATTATGTTTTCTGCGGGATGATTAATTCTGTCCACATTAATGATAATGGGCGCCATATCTCAATTGACTGAAGAAAGGGAAAATTAAAAAAAAAATCTTAGTCAGTTGACCACTATTTTGAATAACAAATAAACAAAACAATAAATAAATAAATAAATAAATAAATAAATAAATAAATAAATAAAT
>JAFIDM010000002.1:38583971-38610961 GCA_023159025.1 Thereuonema tuberculata
CATCAACAACTAGCACACAAACATTCACTTATTAAGAGCACGGTCCCAGTATAGTTTATATGAGGGTGATTCTAATACGCTTTGTGGTATGTACTTGTAATACGGGATCGTGCTCTTAATAAGTGAATGTTTGTGTGCTAGCTGTTGATGAACGATCGATGCTACCTTATTATTATTATTATTATTATTATTATTATTATTATTATGCAAAATCTTCAAACCTTGGGTTTCCCCAGCAAACATAACATGGCGAGTCAAGGACCAAAGCACATATTGCCAAGTATAACGACGTGTGCAAGAATGATTAGGGATGTGTGGTTGTGTCCATAAATTTAGGCTTGGTGTAGTGGCTGTTTGTATCCTGTGAGATGAGTCCCTAACTATGTAACAGTGTAGAAGTCACGCATAAGATCCTGGTTCATCTGCGATGACCATCGGATGCGCTGGCGTGGTTTCCCAGTCTTAGTGGTCGCCTGCTATGATACAGACGAAACACTTTCGACCGTTCGGGCTGGATGGCGTTGCCCGGATACTGGGGTAGCCATACTACAGGATGAGGTGCCACTTTCTCCACCACCACCTGCGGGAGACTGTAGTACATTTTTCGTACGGAGGCCTCTGCCTAACCCCCGAAGGCGGGTGACTTTATCCTGCGCCACACCCTAGATGCAGCATGATCTATATTAGAACGAGTTCTCATCATGGATGGTTGGACCCTTTAACCTACCCTAAAGCTAGTGTAGTTCCCGCCCCCACCGAGGAGGTACGGTCCATGGGGGCTTAATATTATTATTATTATATTTTTATTATTATAAATATAAAACATATATAAAATAAATATAAAAAAATGGAAGCATTTCCAGTGTGAAGAAGCTATTTAAAAAGTGTACTGGTGACTGATCCTGGCTGATGATCGCCAAAGAGCGTGAAACAGCTGTTTCAGGATGTCACGTGGTAAACAATTTGGTCTCACCCATTGTTTATTGATAATTCAAATGCGCAGTTTGAATGAATTTCTATTGTTCAATTGTTTCATTGTTATTGTAAATTCTGTATGTTATTTCCAATGGCTTTAATATTTATTGTTACTAGTTTTTACTTACTTGACAAAAAAATAAGCTAAACATAGATAACTTTAATATACATACGTACAAAGGTATATAGAATTAAATCAGAAAATTATTTTAAATTATGCTACTGCCTAATATAAAATTTTTGGAAAATTAGCACTTAGCGGTCTATTTGACAAAAAAAATATCTTGAAAACTATACATTGATGTAAGTCTTTAAATGTTTTTTAACACTGTATTAAAAAAGAACCAACAACTTAGATTCAACAGGATAGTGTTGATAGGAATTTGTCATTACAAACGGAACTGTAACTTTTATATTTAGAAATAATAATAATAATAAAATATTATTTATTTATTTATTTATTTATTTATTTATTTATTTATTTATTTATTTTAAAGATACATTAGCCACAACAAAGAATACTTACACAAAAGTAAAAGTTTATAATTAAGTTATATTAAATTATTTTTAATTTATACATGGTAAAAAAATATCACGTATGTTCAGTTAATTATCTAATACTGTATCTTCAAAAGAAGCCTGCAATTTCTAAACTCCATTCTTGTTTGTTCAGTTCTCCATAAGCAAATAAGAAGGGGATCAGGCCACTTACGACAATATTATAACTTGTAAGTTATGTAATTCACTTAATTTTTTATCACAGGTTAAATGGATTCTAAATTTATTAACTTATGAAATATTATAAAAATTAAATTAAAAAAATCAAAATTGGATGGATAAAACAAAAAAAGTAATTCAAAAATATGATTCACATGAATGTCATTGATTACAGGGCTTTCAGAAATCAAATGTTTTTTGATTTGTTTTCTTTTTACTTGCAGGTTTCTAATTTTTTTATTTTTTTGGCCAGAGATTATTAATATAAGATCTTATTTTTATTCTATTCAATTTAATATTTACAATATTTTTTAATTACGTTTATTAATGACTTCTACAGATAAATACTTGCATAATCTTTAAATTTAAAATCAATTAAAACAATCTACGTAAACATGTAAAAAACTTTCTAATAATTGTAATATGTTGCAAACTTTGAAAAGTTTGTGTGTGCTGTTTGGTTGATCTAAATTCATAGTTAGCAAACATTAAAAAAAAAATCAAATTACAAATTATAGAACTTTTATAAAAAGATTTTCAACTGTACTTTTTTAATTAGAAAAATATTTTTCTAAACTTTGTTTATGAAAACTATTTTTAGATTTTAATTAATCCGCCTTATGTTTTATTTTTCAATTGTGTAATCTGCAAATAAACGTGTTTTTAATTGAAAAATAAGGAGTTAAGAACTAATAAGAACAGTGTGAGTGCATTTGCAGGAACGAAACACCTTTGCGTCGTCTGCTAATCGAGTTTGTTCACCTCTTGTCACACTGAACTCTTCCGTACGGCCCCACCCCCGCCTCATGCACCGAAAAGGTTAGACGTCTACCATCGATCCGAGCGGCCGTCTGGGTAGTTGTCTGCTCGGTTCCCGTACTCACTACTACCAAGTCAACAATACCCAAGCGACAATGAGGATTCGGTAAAGCGGGGCAGCACTTCACGACGTCATCAGTTGCAGCGCCGTAAAATGGATTTACGCCGGGAATTTATTCTCTTTTCACTCATCGCGGGCTAATACGAGCGCCAAAATACAATAGTATCGTGTCAACGTCATGTTTATAAAAGGAGCTGAATATATGAATTAGAATTCTAACACTTACTGGAAAATTAGTAAGGACCTGCATGAATAGGCCTATTATTCTTCTATATTTTAAATTTTTAGATATTTATTCAAAGTTTATTAAAATTTAATGACTATGAACTATTTATTTGTGTAACAAATTAAAGATTAAAATATTAATAATAATAATCGTTTTTTAAAACGATGATCTAAATATACTTACAATAATTACTTAATTTTATTGCAATTAAAATTTAATTAAAAATACAGTAATTGTAATTCATAATTTAATCTTATTTCAATTACTTAATTACAATAAAGTTATTATAAGTTTTAATTGTTGCAAAAGAAATTGTTTTTTGTTAAAATGAGATTTTTTTTATATAGTTTTGTTACTCCTTTATTAATTTAAAAAAAATAATATGTTAAATAAAATAATAGTAATAATTTATTGTAGCAAACTTATTTAACTGTTATAAGTTGAAATTAAAATCTGAATACGGTAAAAAAAAATAATAATATAAAAACAACAGTAATTTCAGATTTTAAATTTCGTCAGAGTTTTTATTTGTTGATTTATTTATTTAAATTTCATTAAAGATTATATGATTTGTCTAGTTTTATCAGTTATCGGAAGAAGAATTCTCAAAAAATCGTCCAATTTTCGGAGAAACACATTTTTGTCGATAATTTCGTGGAAAAATGTTCACAGTCAAGTTCAATGTCTGTATTATCAACGCTGAACTTTCCTGTTTACATGTCTGACTCTTAGAATAAAAACTTTTACACACCTAAACGTTTTTTGGAATATAGCTAACCTATTTCGAAACGAACAAAAACAACACATTTTTCTTTCATTAAATATAAACCTGTCCTCTCCAATTCCTATAATTATTAAATTTCCGATTGTCCCAAAGGCGCATGAATGACTGTTGTAGGTGGCTTTCATCACAGACAAGCATAATACACTATCTAAGAAATAAAATCAGCTTACAGAAAACATAAATTAAAAATTTAAATTGCAGCAGGTTTGAATTTTTAAATGTATTTAATAAAAATAAAATACAGAATATAGTTAATAAAAGACATAAAATAAACATATTTGTGTAAACATATTTACTGATTAGTATATTTAACGTGTGTATCTTCTAAACGTAAGGAAGGAATTGAGACCACCACACATTCGAATAATGAAATAAAATTTATAAAATAACAAAATAAATTACATATTCACAGATATTTTCTGAGCGCTCTACGCTCCCTTTTCGAGTGAGCAGATACAAAATACAAATATTATAAACATACAGTATTTACAAACATAAAATTATAACTATAGCTACACGAATATATCTTTTATAAATATTTTTCAAATTGTAAGTATGTTTTAATTTTAAACGTGAATGACGTTATAAAATTATAAATGTAGAATGAGTGCTTTTAAAATGTAGTTATTTTAATTGAAATTAATACGTATTAAATAAAAAATACACTAGAAAGTTCGTCTGGGAAAGTATATATTTGTTCAAATTCAAGAATTGCAATTCAGTTCTGAAGTTAAATCTGATCTCTGACTGTTTCGTCGTAAAAGTTTCATTCATTTATTTTCTATAGCAAATAGGTTTTTTGTCTGTCTTGGGTGTCATTACATCAGTGTCACGTGATATAATCAACGATCGTATCTTTTTCTGCTTTGGATTTTTTGTTTTTGTTCTTCCGTTCTTAAGTCTTTCAAGGTCAAAAAATTTCCCTTTCAAAGATGCAGATCAAATGCTGATCAGTCAAGCTATTCCATAATAGAGCACTCGGCCTATCCCATAATTGAGACAATTTGAAACCATAGCTAAACAATGTTTGTTTTCTCGTTTATTATTAACTAAATTAAAAAAGATTTTTTTTAAATACAATTAATGTTTAAGAAAATTTAACGTGCATCAAGTGTAACATAAAAAACGGAAAAATATAGAAATGCATAAATTTTGTTTGCTTTCACGCCTTTGAGTCATCACCGACGGCAATCTGGGACAGCTGTTTCATCCTTATTAGGACTCATCAGCCAGATTTAGCCTCGATGATCTCCCATCATTGTCGTTTGCTTATGTGGGGGTCCCACTTCCGAGAGCGGGAGAAGGATCCATAGGCTTTCACGCGTTCTGAGCTAGATCATCGAGGCTAAATCTGGCTGATGAGTCCTAATAAGGACGAAACAGCTGTCCCAGATTGCCGTCGATGATGGCTCAAAGGTGTGAAAGCAAACAAATTTGTACATTTCTATATTTTTTTTTTTCCGTTTTTCATTTAATACAATTAATTAATTATTTGAGACAAAACTAGTATATATAATATTTACATCATAATTTAACAGAGAATTATTATTGATTCTCACATTATTTCCCATCATTATAGATTCTATAACTTATTTTAATTTTGTCAGTTTTATTATTGTAGGAGAAAGTTGTTGTTTTATTTGTACTTCGAAACGGCAAGAAAAAAAAGCCCGGATGACACAAATATTTTTTGAAAGGAATACTTAATTTGTAAAGTAAGTGACTAAATTGAATAGAAGTCAGTTCCACTGAGATTTAGCAGATCCCTATATCTTGTGGAGTATTTTGTGAGAATTAAGATACTTTCCTGCACGCTACCGACGTTAAACAGTGAGGATAAATAGCGATAAACGAAACAGATGCAAGAAATGCGATGACAAATAATATTTAACTTTTCACTGGGAATTCAGAGCCACATCAGTTTTGGGGATTTTGCCGCGTTTTTTTAATTATTCATAGTTCGTAGCCGAATCTCTATTATGATGTAGGAATGATTAAAAAAAAAAGTACTAATTATCAATAGTTACCCTCTATTCAATGTTTCAAAGCCCTAGTTAATTTGTTAATTAAAATAAATAAAGTACTGTACTGGATGAATTAAACTGATAATGGATAGGAATCTTGAAACAGTTTGTTTTTGATTCCTGGTACAAAAATTCCAAAATTAGCTCAATGGATCTTTAATTGCTGTGCGTTTTTATCCTTAATGTTTTCCTCAGCCCTTTTTAATTCAGCTTTTGCGTTGATTTAATAATAGTAAACAAAATATTTTAAAATTGTAATTAAAAAAAAATAGCACTAACTATTTTCATGTAAATTTTATTTTTTCTATAAACTTTTATCATTATAGACTCAAATAGACACTATTAATAACATTATTCTTTTTATTACATAATTTAAAAAAATTATCGTATTATTTCGTAGTATGATATTATATAATAATAATTATATAATATTAACAATATTAATTTTTAATGTATCAGTTTAACTTGTGGTAAAAAAAAATTCATTTCATTAAATGGATAGATTAAAATATAATCACACATTTTTAAAAAAAAATTATCAAATAATTATTTTAAAAATTTCTTGATAAAAGGTCTAAAAACATAATATTCGACGGGACAGTTTCGATGTGCTAAATGCGACGTCATTATCAGCATTAATATTTATTAATTTTTAATAATCATATTAAAATTATAAATCATATTATTTATTGAATATTTTAAAATTTCTAAGAGTCCTACAATAATATAATATGCTTGGATACCATCATTTGCATATGCGAGGGAGAAATAAAAATCCCGCTTTTTGATTCATTAAAAGGGATTCGAATAATCAACACTGAAATCATGAAAATTAACCAAGCGACCATTGACTGTGCGTGCGAAATCTTTAACTTGTCCACTTGAACGCTTTTCTCCGTTGTCTGTCTGTTCATATGTGCATATCGCTAAAAAGACTGAACACATTTTCATATGGTCCATTGCTTATTTACGGCCCACCTTCAATTATAAGAACGATAATTTGGACCTCCCCCCAAGTTTTACTTAAAATTGACACGCCAGCGCTGTCCCTCCTATACGATGGTCGTGTGACCATATTTCTAGCATAAATTTTATTGTTACGAATCTTTAATATAAAAATATTACAAAACAAAAACTTTAAATTTTGTGGTTTTTTTTTTTTTTTTTTTGAAATACAGTAGAACTTCATTATAACGGACCCTATTATAACGGACGTCGCTTATAACTGACAGTTTTAAAAATAAATTGTAATAATAATAAAGAATGCTAAGTTTTATCTGACGAGTTTTACATTTCCAAGCAAGCGATTAAACATCGATCGAACAAACCCAGCAGAAAATAAATTATTTTTTCAAACCAATGAATGTAAGCAATCAACATGAACCAGGACCTTCTTGTTCTAAAGATTAATGCAGTGTATATGTACACATCTTTTTCAACTCAACCTATTATATTGAAGGCTGTTTTCTTATTTGATATATAATAAACATTTTGTATAGCTAACTATTGTACTTTCATTGATATACACCCTGCTGCATTACACCCCTATAAGAATTATTTGTTATAAACCGGACTTTCATTAAAACGGACAACCTTCAGCCCCTATTAGTCCGTTATAATGAGGTTCTACTGTAATTTTAAACTCCCCCCCCCCCTCAAATCCTGAATAGCATCATCTTTATAGATTCAATCAATCAAATACCAAAGCGAGCAATTCTTGTAAGTTTTATCTTGAAAATGGGCCCAAGGATTTAGATGAAATGGAGTGAATCTATCGTTTTCGGGTGCGAGAAAGCGATTTAGCTAGGTCATTTCTGGAAAACTCATTTAGGGGGTAAATGATTGACCTGGGGATCTGGATACCAGGTTATTGTCTACAGTGTTCTTACTTTCTTTTCGTTTTATTTTATTCTTAATAAATTCGTTTTCTGTGCGTTTTTACGTGTAATAAAATAATAATCTTACTTAATAATAATTTTTAAAACTTTTTCCTTTCAACGTAGCGTGTATTCACTGTGGAGGTTTCCATTTCCCCGAAGGAAGTTAAATAACCAGATTATGTCTGCAGTGTTCTGACTTTCCTTTCGTTTTATTTTACCGATCAAAAAATAACCTTCCAGGTATTTATTTTTTAAACTGTTATTTCAACATCTACATTACTTTGCTAGTGATAACATGAAGAGCAGTCAGAGATCAATTTAAAGATCCTAATTTTAAAAACCGCTGTAAAAACTACATTCTCAAGCAATTAACATCTTTGATGATATTTTTTGCAAAAGAAACTTTCTTGTTCACTGAGTAAATAAAATGAATGCAATTGTTACGTCAATAATTTAATTCACACACCTTCTCCTTAATGAAAAATAGCAACGCTTCTGTTTTTTTATAATTAATAATTGCTTTTCATAATTAGCTATGAGTCAGGTAAACTCGTTAATTCTAAATATAACCTTGAAAATCTTTTATTTAAGTCGACAGTTATGTTACTTAATAAATAAAAATCAGACGAGTTGTAACTATTATCGAAACCTACCGGAAACCATAACAAATGCTTTATTATCTCTTTTTTTTTTTCCTTGCCTTCATTCCGTGCGCAGGCGTGATGAAAAGGTGTTAATTGATGTCTATCACGTGACACAATCATTCAGCATGTGACCTGCGAACTGTACCAGCGAAACGGCTCCTCTGGCGCTTTAGGTCGATGACCATTTTTGTGGGCAAAATATTTTTAGTAACAATTCGATATTTGCCCTCGATTTGCTTTCTACGAGCACAGTTACTCCACCTACAACAAAACTATTTCCTTGATGAGTGTATGTATGTATATTAGCAACCAAGTATTCTCATTGGAAATTTGCCCAAAAACAGAAATTTCTAGGTCTTTTTAGTCGATTGGAAAAAGATAAAGTGTCGTAAGGAAAATAAGCCCCCAGTTGTTTGGGACAGGCTTTTAACGAAATCTCAAGTGATTTATATGTTTCTTTGACAACGGTATGGATGTCCACAGTAGGGGCGAAGGGTAAGGGGATGTTAATTACAGCCACCCACCTCGTATTTGTCAACTTTAATGTAATATATTTTTTTACAATTGTAAGCACATAAGTCTTTATTCCATATTTCTTCCTAATTTCTTCTCTTCTGGAACAATCGATGTAATATTATATTCACGTAGTCTTCCTTAATTGTTATTTAAATTCTTTTTTATTTCGTTACAATTTCATTTTTAAGCTGAAGAAGAAGAGACGTGTTATATCTCTTCGAAAATTTCTTTGAATAAATGTATGTTTTATCGCATTTATTTATGTGAGTATGTTGTGGATTTATAACATAAGTCTTTATTTTACATGTTTACAACTAAAACAAAACATAACAAAAACAACCCTAATCTTAACCATTTCTATAAATTCTTTTTACAGTAGCAGTATATTTTGTGCCCCCCCCCCCCAATCCCTCCATAAAAGTTTTCTCCCAAGTACAACATATTCCCGAAATTAAAGTGTTTTGTTTTTTTGTTTTCCTAAGCTAATAAATGATTTTTCGAAGGTAAATACACGATAAAAATATGAAATTTTACCGAGTTATTTTCATAATTTCCCGTTTATCCTAAACTCAATTACTTTCAACGTTATTTGGTATTTTTTTCCCAAGTGTTTCAGCCACATCTGTTGTTTTTGTAGTTTCGTAGCTCTTCAACTACAATATATCTAATGCGAAAATGATACGATTTAATTTTGAATGTTTGCTTTGTTGGGCGTCTTTAAACGGAGGCCTAGTTTCCTCATCCCCTCTGAAGGAATTCTCAAAATTTATAAGCCCTATTTGATTTCTTCTTTTTTTTTTTGGTTGGATGATTGCTTCAGGGCCCTTGTCCCCTCCCCTTCAAATTTTGAAGACAATGTCTTTTTATCTTTTGGAGATCGAAGTCGCCATTACCATCGTTGTCAAATCTGTACACGTCTCTATTGGACGCTAATATTATAATTTTCAAAGATTCATAAATTTATCTTATTTTATTTAGAAAATATTAAACAATCGTTAAGAGATCTTTTCTACAAACGGGAATTCTACAAATCGAAGCTCTTTGTAATCACATTAAAAAAATAACAATCTGTTTCACTTGTTTGTACTGTATTTATAACCATCTTATATACAGCATCGCCTTAGAAGAATTTGTTTTACAACCATTTCAAAAAAAAAAAAAAACATAATTCAAAAAGTTATTCTCATAAATATTTACTGTACAATTGAAACATTTGATTAAATGGAACACACCGGAATTCGAATGGCCAGTAATAGATTTACTTAATATTTGGAACTATCTTAATTAAATTCATAAATAAAGACTATATTTGAATCAAGATATATTTTTGTTACTGTTCCCAGTCATTTATGTCATTTCTTTATCAATTGCTGTTCACGAATAATGAAAATATTCGAAAATTTGATTGTTATAAATTTCTGTTAATGTCGTTATCATCATCTTGTCCAAAGTTTGTCTTTTCATCTGACTTCTTATGGGTTTATGATATATTTGGGGTTGTATTTATATACAACAATAAAAAATTCAATAATAAAGTTTCGTTGTACTGAAACTTCAGTTAAACAGTGTTATTAATCTTATTAATTTGTTTTCCCTGTTAGATAATTAAATTTTATTAATTAAAAGATTTGATTCGAAATCAAAGTTTCATTCAAACAATATGTAAAAGCTAAAATGATACTCCTTATTACTATTTTTCTTTTTAGGCTTTAATAATTTGACATTTCTCAAAAAAAGTCCCATTTTACAGAAAATGCTCACAGGCGTACCCAGAATTTGGGAGAGGTTATGACGGTCATAGTCGTTTAACAAAAAAACAAAAAACATTGTGTCCTTTCACGGATTGAGGGGTGTTATAGACAAACAAACAGGTCTAAAAATCCTGGATTTCTTCCATTTTCGAAAGCAATGGGTATTGCCAGTACATAATACTATATAGCAGACACAAAATGGATGCAAATGGGTATTGCCAGTATGTAACCTGTCAAGCTGACCACCTTTATAAGTTGACTACCTGTTTAAGTTGACCTAATTGACCAGGAACGGAATGACTTAATTACTTTAATTTTGAGTGAACCCTTTATAAGTTGACCACCTGTCTAACTTGCATGTTGACCAGGTAACTACGTAGAATTTGTCACAAAGCATAGCTCAAAACCTTTGTAAGTTGACCACTTCCAGAATTTTTCTATGTATTTCTAACAACTTTTATACTGTATTTTTTTCTAATTTTCTAAAGAAAGAATTGTTAAGGCGCGTTTTAACGTCCATTCCACAGACGAAACCTACTTTGAATTTCGCCGATAACTAGGGTGTCGAAATAAAATTCCTGCCTCCAAATCTCACTTGTGTGCTTCAACCCCTTGACCAAGGATTAATTTGTGCAGTGAAGCAGAATTACCGCAAAATGATGTTGCAGTGTTTAGTGACAAAAGCAGATGAATGTAAAGATTCATCCGAATTTTCAATCCGTCACAGTTTATGATGCAATTCGTTGGTTGAAAACTTCCTGGAAAAATATACAATCATCAACTTATTTCTGTTCAACTTACTGCTATAGTACACATCCAATAATTAATAGACAATATCCAATAATTAATACGTATGTATAATCAATATCCAATAATTAATACGTATGTATAATTAATGTTTAACCATAATAAGCAATATTATTCTTATTTAGTATAATTTTGTAGTACTATACTTTATATATGTATAGTAGTAATACGTAGATGATAAAATATGAAAATCAAAAAGTAAGTATTGTACCCTTGGTAAGTTGACCACCAGTCTAAGTTGACCACGAAAACGTGGAACCACTGGGTGGTCAACTTAGCAGGTTTCACTGTACTACATAGCAGACACAAAATGGATGCAATGGGTATTGCCACATTTGCCAGTACATAATACTATATAGCAGACTCAAAATGGATGCCTTGGCTCGGGTCTCGCGTAGTTTGGGTCTCGCGTCTACAAAACGAGAAAAACTTCACGGAAAATGCATAAAACATATTAGCCTTTTTGTCAAAGTAATAATAATTTAAAAGGAGAAGTAAAGAAATTAAATCGATTTCCAAAAATGAGGAATCACAGCCTGCATTAATAAGGACCCACACAAAGTATATTTGCCCGGGGTCCTCACAAATGAGAGATATGCGGGCTAAAAAGTAAGATTTCGTGCAATTTTTTTAATTATATAAAAACAAAACTTTTTTTAAACAAAATTACAAGTTTTTTTATTTCAGTTTTTCTGTTGTACATTGCATCGTTTTCTAATGAGATCAAAGCTGATCTGATCTAGTAGTAAAACCAGTATTTGTGTTTCGCAGATAACAAGTACTTCGTTATTTAATAAGTGAGCTTTGAAAGATGTAATTTGAATTTCCTGAAATCACTGCAGTTAAAATTATTGAGGAAGAAATTAGGTGATCGACTGTTAACAGCAATAATCGAATGTTTATTTACACTCGTACCTAGTTATTTTTAATTAATTTTGAAATTATACATAGGGATAGAGATAAAAAAAATGAAAAAAATGTATTCATTTTATGCAACTGAAAGATATAAGTGAGACTTCAGAGGAGGATATAACATGTAAGTTGTCAAAATATCCAGATATTTATTTTATTTCTTTTTTAATTTTCCCAGTTCTGCAGTTAGTTCATTAATATAACAAAATAATTTAGTGATGATAGGCCTATTATTATATATATTACGACATAGAATTATAAATCAAAACTGAAACTAATTTAATAATAATTATAATTATTTACGTTATTAATTATAATTATTAATAAATAACTGTTGTTTATTAATAACAGTTAACAACGTAAAATGATTAGAAATGATTACGAAATAGATCAGATATTAAATTTACAAAAAAATAAAATAAAATAGCCTAATTATTATTTAAAGGTATAAATGTTTGTACCGGAAGTAATTATAATTGGGAAAAATACTGCTTTACTTCCTGTATTTTAACTTTTAAATAATTTAGTAAAGTTTATTTGGATTTAACACCGAAAAACATAAGTTTATTTTTTTTATTTATGCTCAAGCGCTTTGACATTAATATTCTTATGAATTCCCACATCCTAAAGAGGTTTGATTTAAGATCGAATTATGCACGGACTTTGCCAAAGGCACGAGCTTGTCAACCTCTATAATTTTTAAATCGATTTGAAAAATGTTCACAAGCTATAATTTTAAAAGCAATTAAGGAACACCATTCAATCCTTACGTCTTATCAGTTCAGGACTTTTTTTTTTTTTAAGAATGTGCAATAAAACAAACATCCGAACTATTATCTCGACATCCTTATATTTTTCTTTTTTTAACTAAACAGGATTCTTCATTTCGCATAAATTTATAAATAAAATTGTTATATTTTTGATAATCCGCATATCCTGATGTGAGGCGATGTCTATATTTTGGCTTTTTTTTTAGGATGTACCATCCCCCAAATTCATAATCCCAACCCCAAAGTTTGTTAATATTTAGCTAATGCTTATCTGGTGCTAAGAACGTCATCAAAATACGATAAATTGCAAATGAGTTTTAATATACATGCATGTTTCGCACATGTCAAGGAGACATGCATGTCTTATCGACCTATGTACTGCACTGCATACATACATACATATATATCATGGGTGTCCGACAAGTCCCGCATCATAGGAGATATCATTTGTTTGTCTTTTATCATAAGTAAATTATAATATTTGCTCTATATGAGTGCCTTATCTTAAAGAAAATATCTTTAATATCTTAAAGAATCTTAAAGAAAAGGTATACCAAGTGAAGATTCGTGATCTGCAACATCTACGAACAGAATGGAGGAAAAATGTCGTGAAACCACTGCTGATATGTTACGCCGTAATTGCATAACATGAAGTTTCGTCTCCAGACATGTTTGGAACTTGGGGACACTCATTTAGAACAAATATTATAATTTCCTTATGATAAAAGACAAACAAATGATATCTCCTGTGATGCGGGACTTGTCGGACACCCTGTATGTACATAACTGACGTAAGTAACTCATTTATAACTCAAATAAACACTGTACAATATTTTCCATATTCTTCTAATTTAATTTATTAATTTAGCATAATAATGAAATTAAATTAAGTTGATATGTAATTGTAATAAACAATTGTATTTATGTTCAAAACCATTTTGTTGTTGTATTATTTTCCAAAATAAGCATGAGTATGTTCACTTAAGAAAGGGAAGACGAAAAAACCTCCCGAAAATTTTCATAGTATTTAATAAAGCAAATTTAAATACTAAAAATATGGTGGGCTGAGTTTTTGTAATAAACACTGTACAATAATAAATAAACAAGAAATAAAAATACATTCATATATTTTATAAATCATTTTATTAAAGCAATCACAGTAAAGCATTTCCATGTCCCACCCAGGAGATAGTTTTTGGGATTCGCTAGCGTAGAGAGTACACAGTTTTTCTATTCTATAGAACTTATAAAAGAGGTGAAGAAAAGAGTAGAAAAATGTGTACTGATCTTGTTGTTACTGAAGGATGTTATGTGAATGGCGATGCATGTGGACAGTAATTGGACGTAACTCCGAAGCTAGCGAACGCAAGACTGAGTCACTTCAAAACGAACGAAAGTCCGAAGCGACGTAAAGCGAAGCGACGTAATTCGGGGTAAAGTGCAAATATAAGAAAACTTGATTGTCGAAAATTCAATATAACAGAAATTTCACGATAGGTTTTAAATTTCAGATCTTCATTTAAATGTGTGATGCTAATTCATTAAATATAATGACAACTGTTTGAAACTGTTATATTGAGTCTCAAATGATTAACTACCGCCTTATTATTTTATATTTAAATGTTTTTAGAACGAAATTCGTTATTCTGTAAATGAAACAATTTTTTTAAGCTCCGAGACTAAAGACACAGTAAAGAAAAAAATCACGGAAACTTGTCTTTGTTTAACTCATGAATACATATATATTTTGTCTAGTACTTTTGTTGTATAATTCCTATTGGAACTTTTTTTCAGTCTCTGCTTGCTTTATTTACCCCTTCATCTATTAATAAACTTTTAGAGCTTACTTTTCTCATATTCCATTCACTTCTTCCAATTAATTAACTGTCGGTTCATTACCAACAGAACAATGAAAAATACACAAGAGTCCATCTAAAGCAGCGCAATTATGTTTATGTTTTTGTGGTGAATGTGGGTGGCAGGGAAGCCAAGCACTGCGACTGGAGGTCAATTGTACTAACCCACAGAAGTAATGACAGCTGGAGAGAAAAACTGAGGAATTATGGTGGGAGAAGCGCAGGGGAAATGGGAGAACCCCGAGAAAACCTGCCCAGCGCGGATCGCCAACATCTCGAAACCCACATGAGAACCGAAACCTTGTACAATCAGAGGAATTAAAATAAATAGTAATAAAATAAAAAAATAAAAAACTGTGATAATTTATATTTGAGGTTTTTATAATTATTAGTTGTTTCTTATTTTTTTTCCCCACTTCATAACAAATGTATTTTCAAAATAAAAATTCGATCACATTTATTTATACCCCATAGTCATATATTTAGCATTCTTAAAATTAAAAAAAAAAAACCAGAACCGGCAAAGTTGTGAAAGCGATTGTAAAAGTGGAATAGTTTTTTTTGGTGATTAAAAAATTTCGGGAAAATTTTTTAATTAAAACGAAAACAAAATTTCACATTAATACAATAATTTGCCGCTAGGGAATCAGAATTAACTCAGATATAAATAAATTTACAAATTAAATCTTTAGCAATGTAAATTGGAATTTGTTTATGTTGCAATTCTATAAACTATATCTTTCTATTTAGATTATACGTTTACTGTTATTCAATTTAGAAAACGTTAAAAAATTGCAAATTGGACGCAATTGCAGTTTCAAATAGAACCATCAACGGCACTTGGTAAATATTAGTAGGTCAGTGCCACTTAAATGTGGTTAAATTAAAGTATTTTGAAAGATCTTTTAAAAAAACTGTCTCATGTATAATAACTGTAATTTCTGTTCAACTTCAAGGAATCTTTTAAACAAAAAAAAAAAGAGAAGAAGTGGGAAGTCAGCATATCCGTTGTTTTGACTGAAATACGATGCCATAGAAGCTGTCGAGGAAGTTTTAGCTCGTTGCTATTACCGATAATTTATGATTTGATAAACATCGCAGCGGAAATAATGGAGGTATCGCAATTTAATTAAAATTTCCGCGTCATTACAGTGTTTTATTGAAGCCAATCAATGACGGTGTCTGTCAAAAAAAGATGATCGACAAGTCGCAGTCAACGAAACGTCAAAAGATTTCACCTAAAAATAACAGTTTGTGTCACGTATACTTCGAATAGAGTTTAATTTATTACTATTGAAGCATTTATATTAAAGATCAAAGTAAAAAGGTTATGTTTATTTTGGGCAATGGTTATAAGTTAATATGTGTTTCAAATACCGCAAGATTAAGGGCGAATTGGGCGCCAAATTCGATATGCGTCAAATAATTATTAAAGTTATTTATTATTAATTATTAAAAATAATTATAATTTGACTAAAATATTACGGAAACAAACGAAATATCGAATAGTTATCATAAGTTTATGTAGATGTTTCCAAATTATGCGGGGTTTTTTTCCTGGTGCTATTATAAGAAAGGACATCGCCGATGGTTCTCTGCCTGGGGCGCAAAGATATTGCGTCCGACCCTGTCTCAATCCCGGAAGATCATCTTCAGCAATACAACGTAAATCAATAGTTTTGAACGAAATGGTGGACAATTATTGAGCGAAATTAACTGAAGTTAGCTTAATAACATAAATAAATGATTTTTTTCTTAAATAAATTTAAAAAAATCAATCACTTTTTCTCGAGTGACGCCGAAACTTTTTCAATTGACGAAGAACAAACAGTTATGAGAAATTGATAATATGAATAATTATAAGCATAAAAATAATAGAATGATAAGCATCAAAATAATAGAATGATAAGCATCAAAATAATAAACTGATTACTTAATGTGTAATTACTAGCAACCCGGGAAAAGTGGATTCTCCCAACCCACGACTGCTTTCAGAACCAGCGAGTGCGTCTATGACATTTTTATTTTTAAAGAGATTAGAACGTAGTCCCCGTGGCCTAATGGATAAGACGTCTAACTTCGGATCAGAAGGTTGCAGGTTCGATTCCCGTAGCGAACTTGTAGAAATTTATTTCTATTTTCACAAATCACAACAATTGACACAGACAGACAGAGAAATAAAAGATTTTAGTAATACAGATTAATTCATTAGCATTAATTAATAAATTAAGCAACTCGTAGTTAAAATTGGCTAGAATATTAATTAATATATATTATTTAATGCCTTTGTTTTTCAATCAACTTCTGCTGAACAGCAAGTAATAAAAAGAGGGGAATCTTAAACTAAAGACGTGCAAATGTTAAATAGGGATTTTATGCAGTTTATTGGAGGACAGGATTTTTCGTCCTTGTCTATGTTTTTCTTACTTTAATATAATAAAAAGAAGATGGTTCAAAGATGATCAAATAATTCCTTACAATAACTGTAGATATTATAAAAATTGATTATTCAAAAATGAATTTCTTTCTTTCTTTCTTTCTTTATTTATTTATTTATTTTAACTAGGATTTTATAGACAAATTATTTGAGTGATTGGTATAAGATTAATATATACCATAAAACTGCCTTTCAACTACAGCGCTCCCTACGGCAATTGTCTGGCTTTTTTTCAACTGCAATTTCGATGCAATCACGATATACATACATTTTATTGCATATTTCTTAAACATTTAAACCTCTCCTAGCCATAATCTGACCAACGACCTGATGTTGAAGTTAAATAAAATGAAGTTTCTTTTTTTTTTTTTTTTGATAAAATTTTTCTTTTTGATAATTTTTTTTTTTAACCATGAACACTGAATAAGCTTTTAAGGATTTTTTTTTCAAAATATATTAATTTCTAACTCTTAAATTAAATTTATAAAAATAACATTTGTCTGGAAGCACTATATACTAAATACTATTAAAAATTAAACTGTTTTATTAAAAATACTATTTTTTTAAAATAGTTTTAGCACTGAAATTGAAATGGAGTTGGAAAAGTCAGTATTCAGGAAAGAAAAGAAATTATGCACTGTTCGTATTCAGATATTCATTCATTATTTTCCATAAAACTCTAAATCCATGAGATTTTATTATGAAAATGGTTCAAATGCTTCACAGACACTAGTGGCAATGTTAGAACGTCACGCCAAGTTAACATTGAAATGGCGGCCAGGCTTCAATGATTATTATTTTTTTAACTCTTGTTTTCGATGTGTGTGGGGAGAATTTCGAAGAAATTTCTACGATTTGATGATCTCTGTTACGCTGTTAAGTCATCATCGTAACTTCATTATGTGTTAGTTTCATCACAGGGTAGAGAATTTTCGTAAGTTCAGTTAATTACCAAAAAAAAAAGAATTGATTGAAATCCTCGAAATCAATATAGAAACATCGTTATTTGGAGTTATTGTAGGAGGAATAAAGACAAAAGTTTTCTTAATATCGATGAGTGGTTATTATTTATAATAGTAGCTTTTATAATAGGTTAGGGCTAAGAGAGCCGTCGAATAGCGGAACATAGCCTTTATTTAACTTGCAAAGGAATTTTGACCCCGAAATCCGTAAATCACGCATTACTTATTCGGCTACAGAATACGGTACTCTCAGTGGCCGGCGGCCGTGATAACTTGGTGCATCCGTTATCTTAAGATCGCAGTTAGCCAGATGAGGGTTAGTTTTCCTAGTAAAGATCGTGCAAAACTATTTTGAAATAAGCATTCTACTTTTTACTACTTAACTGTTCGTTTCACATTATCCGCCATATTCAAAATAGTACCAGGACCATAAGCTATTGGGCGGCCATTGGGGTACCGTATTCTGAACTTTAACCATTAACTTTTAATATTCTTGTTGTTAAAAATTAAGAAGAATATGACCAAGCTATAACACTGTGTTTAAGGAAAAATGTAGAATTTAAATTAAGACAAATAATCAAATGAGTCGTTCCTTCAATAAAACTAGAATACAGTATATTCTATTAATTACTTTTATCGTTTATAGTCGAAATCATCTTTAATAGTAAACATTAATCTTGATCCTCTATTTTTAAACTCAAAAGCCTATACCTAAAACTGAAATCACGTTTACTAACAGTTGATCAAGTTCTGCCTTTAATATGCTTTCTACGAAGAATTAAGAAAGTTCTTGTTACCTCTTTCTTATAATTTACCAGAAGAAATATCTAGGATCCAATGGAGACTTAGACACCGCTCACATTGGAACACGTCCATTCCAACTTCAGAAGGTCTCGAACAAAAAACTATATTTATTTTATACGAGTTGCTTTTCTCCTATACTTCGAGCTACTTCGAAGATTACTCAGGATTCCAATGAATTCTCCTTGAATTCATTTTAACTAACTCACAATGTATTCTATATGAACGTAGTTATTTTGATGGCGGATGATCTCTTGTCTCCATGGTTACTGCTTCTTGTTTGTTTTCATTATCTCAGTTTCTTAACTACCATTGTTGTCACGTGCGCATCCTCAACAATGTAATCAACCTTTCTATGTAACGTTACTATGGGATCATTACTTGCTTGATTAATAGCTTTCGATGCACAATTCTTGTTACACTACCAACCATTCTTTTATTTAATTTTCTCTATGGACACACAACAAAGAATATTAATATCAGGATAAATATAAGATAAGCCAAAACAAGTGAATATAATTTTGTGCTAAAGCATAAACTTAAGGGCGACCCATAATAATAATAAAATTTAAAAATAATAATAATAATAAAAAAAAAAAGAAAGTACAATAATAAAAGGAAAAAAGAAAAAAAAGTTAGGAAAATAAGAAAAAAAAAAACCCACGTGGATACTGAGAAAAAAAGATTAAGAGAATATATATATTCTCTTAATCTTATATATATGGATTCGTACCGAAAACCTTCCATATATGAGTTCGAAACCTTACCCATCAAGCGATAGCGGACAACTGAAAAGAGATGGTTGCATTTCTAATATTTAAACTAATAGCGGAAATCCAATGAAAACAATGCCAAACATCTCAACCATTGGGGGGGGGGGCAATGTCCTGAAAATATACTGAAATATCCTGAAAATACCCCATTCCGACGGTGCTTGGGACACTGAATACAATGGTGAAATCCGTTTGTCGATCCGACCTTCCGTTTGGGAGTTATTAGGGGTAGATAGACACGGACGGACGGACAGGACAAACGCAATAGCTGCCGATTTTAGTCGCTATCACGCTAAAAAAAATATCACCACATCTTTATTTAATATCCTCACACATACGATAATAGCACATTATTATAAGTACAAATATTATAGACGCACCGCGAACGGTTTCTAAAAACAGCTTGAACATGAACAAATTAAGATGGCGTCAATTGAGAGAAGAAGCGAGCGGTCAATCATCGAAATATGACGAAATAAGTCGGTTAACAAGACATGCGGTCGACTCTATGGGGTATGATTATAATTGAAAAGAGTGTGTTAACTGAGTTGTCGATTAGCGGGGTATGCCTGTATAATCGCCTATTACTTTTACCGAATGGGTGCGACAAGACAGTTTCGTGTATCTTTGGTTGTATAACAGTGCAGTGTATATTAAACATACTATTCTCACGAGCACAGGGTGTGAGGATGAGAAAACGGAGAAGTACAAAGAGGGAAGATTAGTGGTTGGTTGATGGTGTTTTATGGCGCAAAAGCAGCTGCGGCTAAGCTGCGCCAAAAGAGGGAAGAGGAAAAAAAAATGCTTTTTTGTACATCACAGGAAAATGTCAATTAGTAATTAGGCAATTTTATCTGAGCCTTGTTAATGAAGCCCTATAAATGCGAAACATAAGCATCAACTTCTTCTTTCTATTATACAATTGTAAATCGGAAACAGTTAATAACCGCTTTTAGTTGATCTTTGCTTCGTTCTTAAGTTTGGCATCGAAAAAAAAATATATAAAATCATTAAGGAAATTCGAAGTCCAATTTATTTGTAAATAATACTAGAACTTTTAAATTGCCTTAAGGTTTATACTATACAAAAATTTCAATATGATTATACAAAAGACAGTGTTCTGAGATGTCGTAATCTTCATTTTTGAAAGCTTATATTGAAAAGATCCCCTTCTCAGCTGCAGGTCATGTGATTTAAGTTGAATTTCCGAAGCTTTCTGAATACTAAATTTATTTCCTAGAGCGTTGTAAGCATTCTCTTATAAACTCAGCCCAAACCCAATTTGAATGCATAGTATTTAAAGATTTTAGTAAGTGGC
This sequence comes from Thereuonema tuberculata, assembly GCA_023159025.1. NCBI lineage: Eukaryota > Metazoa > Arthropoda > Chilopoda > Scutigeromorpha > Scutigeridae > Thereuonema > Thereuonema tuberculata. The sequence continues at coordinate 38,605,005 of JAFIDM010000002.1, forward strand.
CTTTAATTGACTCGTTTCAATGACACTTTCTGTTTCTTCAGCTTGGGTATTTATTTGGTTATTTAGGCTTATTATACGTTTTCAGGTTTCGCCACTAGAGGTCTTTAAGAATTAAGTATAACGCTGTTACCTTGGAAAATAACGTAGAGAAAACAATGGGGAAATGCCTGTAATTTATTGATTATTATTGTTTAGTTAAAGATAAAACATTATCTGCCTTAATAAAGGATTCGAATGTGCATTTAATCCGAATGACAAGTGCACTTTTTTTTTATAGATTTATAACTTATATATCAATTACTGTTAAAATAAGAAGAAATAAGTCAATCCACAGTTTTGTAACAATTGTAAAACGACCTCATACACTTTGCAATCTATTAAACAAAAAAAACAAAAAAAAGACTCCATTTTTTTTCCCCACCTAACCTCCAGTCCATGGAGAGCCCACCGAGGAAAGACTCAAGGGACTCAGACTTCCGATTCGGGCTGTGGAAAGGGGTTCCACAAACACACCGAGGCAAGACATAACTAAACGCTAAATAAATAACGCTAAATCTGGAGGAAGTTTCTCTTTTGCCATCAATTGGCGCCATGTATCTTAATGATTAAAGTTCTTTGTCAATACAATACATAAAATGTAATAAAAACACATTAGAAGATTAGTAATAAATTTCGAGAAAGTACTATTTATAAAAATGGTCCTTTATTCATGAAATTCGGAACTAGCCGATTCATCTCTCTCTAAATAAATACATTCATCCAAAATAAGCGGGAGTTGACAGAGAGACAACGCAAAGCAATTTTAATAAATGCGTTAATTTTTTTATAAAGTGCATCATGTACTTCACTAATTAATTTTTCCTGTGAAATATAATAAAGAAATTGTGGAAGAGTTCGTTTTAATTAACGGTTTCCATTTCAGTGCAGATTTCATTGATTTAAAATCATCTTCATTTGTACAATATCCTGTCATAAACGAGATACGGATCATTATTATCATCAAGTGGACAATTATTTGTTGTCGCAAACCGCGATATTCCCCTACTTCCTGCTGATAAGTTGGTTCGACTGAATTGTCTTGTTTTGTTTGTGCATTTAAGAGATAAAGCATTACCTTATTAATATATTAACTTACGGATTAACATCATAAATGAACACGCAATAAATACCTAATCGTCTGGATACTAAGTCGACCGAAGTCCCCCAATTTTCACTGTCTGTTGACGAAGCGCCATAGATTCGTAAAACAATTGAAGCGAGAAGAGACGCCAAACGAAGACAACCCCTCCTCGTTTAAAAAAATGTACAAGGGCGGGGATGGGTACCGTTATGCCCTGTGAAGGTATTTCGAACCCCTTAATGACCTACGTAACCCTTACGAATTGCGTGACGCAGTCAACAATGGCTGCCGGCTACGAGTCATGTGGAATTACATCTAAACCCGTGATTAACTGTGTCTGGAGATGCTTGCCTGTACTTCCTGTATCAACGGTTCTGCCCCCGCATATAAGATCCACGCATGGGCAGGTGCTCATTTGTGATTGGGGAGTCCATTTTCAACCAAATAGATTTTTTTTTTCCTTCTTTCTACCTTTCTTACGGCTGTAATCACACCGATACTAAGTACCTAATTTTCCCACGTATGATATGCTAGAACGGTCGAATTATCTGAACTGAACTGTTTCTGTAATTGTGAATTACGTATTAAATCATTCAAACATCCATTCGAAAAAAACTCGGTTACGATATAATGGTGGCAACGAAGAATTTTCTTCGAATCAAATTTTTTAACTTTTATTGTTTTTTTAACAGCGTAACATCTGCCGCTCAACTTATCAGTGACACTTCAACGCCCAGTTCTCAATAGAATGAAGTTAAACGATTCTGTACTTCTTACAAAAAAAAAATAATAACCAGTTATCTTTTAAGATAGGCCTATGTTCCTTTAAAACACCATACAATTTATTACTTCTGAATGCATTTCCCAAATCAAATGCATTTATTAATAATAAAAAAATCTATTAAATAGAAAAAAATTGAAATCGAGACAAAGAGTGTTCTGTAATTTTTATATAAAAAAATATTATTAGTTATTTTAATTAAAAAAAAAATAAGGATTAGATTATATTTAAGTTGTATTAATACATATAAATATTATTTATACGTTAAAATAAATTCAAATGGTAAAAATATTTAAAAATCCTGCATTAGATAATGTATTGCATTACATTACTAATTATAATGTTAAATATTTATGAAAAAAAAATTCCCCTCAATTGCTTTTTGCATCTTGCTTCTTTTTTTAAGAAAAATTATTGAAAAATATAATAACATTTTTTTTAGAATTCTAACGCTTGCCTAATGGAGTTTGCTATTTTATATTTACTTTTTAATATAATTTATTTTGTGAGCCACGTTCAAATATACATGGAGGAGACGGTTCAACTATATTTATTTCAATTTCTTTTAATAAAAAGTAAACAACAATTTATTACGAAGCCAATGCCGACACACAAGTTTAATGATTAAAAAAAATTATACACATTAAAAATAAAACGACTGGTTTCGCCTATGTCATCAGACTTTGACATAGGCGAAACCGATCGTTTTAATTGTAATTTTAATGCCCGTACTAATTTTTAATCTTTTAAACTTGTGTGTCGGCATTCTCTTCGTAATAATTGTTTTTTCGCACGTTAAACTTCTATATTAAACAAAATTTGTTCTTTTTGTTTCTCATAAATTCTTATTTTAATTTTTTTAAAGTTTGAGTCTATGTTAAATTAATATTTCAGATAGAAAGTCTTTAACAATAATAAATACATAAATAAATACAAATTCTCAGTTTTAAGACAGTACATAGACCAATTGATAATAATTAATATTTCCTGATTTTATTAGAAAAGTAATATTTTTTGCAGTAAAATATATTAGTGAGTATTCATAAACATAATAATTATATATATATATATATATATATATATATATATATATATATACGTATATATATATATATCAACATAGACCCAAAAAAATAGTCTTGTAAAATCAGTGAAGTTGATTCTTATCAGAAAGGAACTCGACCCTTCTACCTCCCCTTTTTAAAGGAAAGCTTTAAGAAGTTATAAATATTAATATATAAACGCCAGAAATAAAACATTTTCAAGTAAATAAACGTTTCTCTTTATATAGTTTTAGCTAGTATTACCACATCCTAAAAAGCACGAAATGGCTTCTCTTTTTTTTTTTTCGTTTTATTTTTCCTGGTTTTATTAACTTGAGCTAAATCGAGTTTCATCGTATGGTTCAAGTCTTTTTTTTCCCTCCCTTTTAAGACACCCATTTAATATTAAACATCAAGTAGCGTCTCTTCCCTCTTCCTTCTTTTTACGCCCTCAGGTTTTAGGGAAACGCCATATTAGCTAACGAGCTGATCGCAACAACCTCACCGTTCTCATAACCCTGCGCGCTTGATTTCAACTTAATTGCTTATCAACAAAATGAAGCGCTTTGTCTAATCGCAGGTCGTTTGGGAGATACCCTTCCTTACCGAGAGAACCCTACAGTAAATCGAACTGTTTGCTTTTCCCAGGACATCCGTTACCTACACAAAGAAACGTGAGTTGACAGTATTTCTTCATCTGCAGAAGCATCTTTGTGCTCGTCTCCTCATTCAATGGAAACGTCCCATGAAAGCATCCAGGGATTATAAAGTAATTCCTGCTTAATAGCCCACTTCACAAAACAGCGGCGTCGTTTAGTATTTTTAAGTTAAATGTTCTTAATAGAGTATTGAACTTATCCTTTTATAAATAAAGGTTATTTTATAAGAAGATTGAAGGAAAGCATTTAAAGCATACATCCTGAAAATACATCTTTAATAATTTTTTCTCTCTTTTTTTTTTTTGAAGTTAGTGAAAACAATAAAAACAAAAGTATTATGTTTATCCTAAATCTATATTCTTTGTTTAATCATGAGGTACACAATACTTCTAAAATGTCTTCTTTAATAACAGCAACGATATTTCGTTTTCTTCAATAGAAAACTTCATCAAGTTGAATAACTGAGGACAAGAAATCTCTTTCTTCTGCCTTAGCTGAATTCGTTATGACGCATTTCAAAAAATGTTTACAATACAAACACGGACGGTTTATGTATGGTTTGTAGTGTTGACATGAATTAGAAATGGAATTTGAATTGTCAGGAAACAATATACAGTAAAACCCCGCTAATCCGGCATCCGATATTCCGGCACATTCAATAATCCGGCATCGGTCTAAGGGTTTTTTTTTTTACACTGAATAAGCCTTCCAGGCGCTGTATTAAAATATAATACTACATAAAAATATATTTTGTTTTTAACATTTTCCATCACTACCAAAATCAGAGAAATCACAATAGAACACAGAAAAATGGCCTGATACCTATTAATAGCCCTTTTCACTCTCTATTTTTAGACTATTTATAAAATATAACGACTATTTTTAGACGGTGCTCAGTAATCCGGCATTTTCGGTAATCCGGCACTGCCGAAGTCCCGAACGTCCCGGATTAGCGAGTGTCTACTGTATTCATTTATATCACAACAAAACTATAAGAATTGCGATTTCTGTATTGTTAAGATGTTTTTAACGTGTGTGAAAATATAACTAATGTGAGTATTGAATAATAAAAACGACAAGCATACTTTAGGAAAGAAATGATATATTAAAACTTTTTAAAATATATAAAGTATACATTACAAAACAGGATAGTTTTGTCTGGCAGTGGATTGCTCAGTGCTATCAAGATAACTTAGCTTAATTTAATTAATCATTTTATATTTTTTCTAATTTTGTGATTGAATTAATCAATTAATGCCTACAATATTATTTATTTATTTATTTATTTATTTATTTATTTATTTATTTTTAGTATTCCTTTGATTAGAAGGCTTGATTCGATCGTTTGAGCACGTAGCTTCACGTGATTATCTTTCGTGGTGAAGCCATAATTAAAAAAAAAAAGGTCCGTTCAGTCTACATTCCAATACATGAAAAGAAGGAATTGATGAGTGACCCAGGCAGGTGGAGGAAGTGATAAGTTGAGTCCTAAAGTGACGTCAAAACTACCGTTATTCGCCTTCGTATTTAGTCCCCCTTTTCATTTGAACCTCCGGCCAATCGCACCTGTATGGTAATGAAAGTGTCCGTTAGTGGCGCTGCTTTTCTTCCCCTTCGTGAATCAGATAAAATATCCAAGATTTATGCAAAGAGTCAGAGATCGAGAAATCTTTAAAAAAGATTAATAAATCGATAAAATGTTATTAAATACTTGCTTTGGAAAATATTAATAAAACATCGTTCATTCCCTCATTCAAGGCTGTCTGAGGTTCGCCAAACTTCAGTCAACAAGAAAAAATAAGCGAAACTAAAACATGATTAATGTACCATTACTTTACAATTAGTGTTTATAGCTACTGTTGAAAGTTAGGCCTAAGTAAAAAGAATAATAGGCTTACATTTTAGGACTAACATAATGTTTTATTTTTGAAATATACAGTATTGCAGTGAAGTTCAATCAACTAATCGTCTCTCATTCTGATTTTGAGAGAACTTCTAAAGAATAGTTTGGTTAAATGAAATTATGAAGATTTGCTGCCTTCCTTATTTCACCAAATTACGGAACGGCGCTTCTCTTTAGAATTTGTGAGTGTTATTAGTTTTCAACTGGGATGGACATTCAAAGAAATGAATCTTAAAACAACTGGAGAAATGGAAAAGGTTAGGTCTAAACCCTCTATGTGCAATTATAATAACCGTGGCTTAATAATTATAACATTTGGCCAAAGAAAAAAAAGATTAGAATGATAAGATTTTAGTAAGCAATTTTAAATGACGTTTTGACACTGATGTTATGTTTTGACTTAGTGATGTGTTTTGACTCACTGATGTTACGTTTTGACTTACTGATGTGT
>JAFIDM010000002.1:38610971-38621644 GCA_023159025.1 Thereuonema tuberculata
TTTGACTTAATGATGTTTTGACTCACTGATGTTACGTTTTGACTTACTGATGTGTTTTGACTCACTGCTGTGCCGTTTTGACTTAATGATGTTTTGACACTGATATTACATTTTGACTTACTGATGTGTTTTGACTCACTGATGTTACGTTTTGACTCACTAATGTTACGTTTTGACTTACTAATGTGACGTTTTGACTCAATGACGTTACGTTTTGACTCACTGATGTGAGGTCTTGACCCACTAATGTGACTTTTGACTCACTTATGTGACGTTTTGACTCAATGACGTTTGGATTCACTGATCCTATGTAAAGCAGACTGTTGGCCCACCATTGGCGTTGGTTGGCGAAAATAATCCCAACAGTGCCAACCAATTGCCAACGTTGGGACAATAACTTGTGTTACATGGCATTTTCATACAAATTAAACAACAATAATTAGGATTTTTTTTCTTGAATACATTATCATTTGATTATCAGTTTAATACACACCGTAATCAGTTGCAGTCTTACTCCGCGTCTACGAGAAGTTCTGGAAACTAAAATTCATTGAATTGAAGGCAGGAGTTGATGTAATGATGCACTACAGCTGTAAACAGAAATAGACCTCTGCAATTATGCTATGGCCGTCAATAATTTGAAATTGTTAACTACGTCTTATCAACTGAAGGAACTATTTGTCGATAGATTAGATCGGACTTATTAATCACAATTCACAATTGGGAATCACATATTCTTTCCAAATATCAAAGATTTAGAAAGATATTAAGTATTCAGTTAAAAGATCAATGGCATACAAAAAAAATTATAAAAAATTTTTCTGTGAAGTATGTTTGCAATCAAGCTGAATCTGATTTATCGATCATCTGCTTACTCCAGCTGATGAGAGACTGATTTCGAAACATGCTGTCTTTGGGTCCATAAATAAAAAACCATTGCCCTTTTTTATGCTCTGACCATTGTCTTATTAAATACGAGAACTTAAAACATTATTTCGAAAGAAAAGAAAAATAATTTAAAAAAAAAATAATAAAATATCCTCCATTACGAAAAATAAGCTTTGTCGTTATTACAACAATAATCGTTTATAATTCATAAAAATCTGTCACAAAAAGCTTATAAATGTAAATTGTAGAAAAATTAATTGACTATTATCTCATGCGTAGCGTTTTGAAAAAATAAGTCACTGGACACTAATGTATTCATTTTCATTTTAAAAAGGGGAGAAAATGGAAACTTGAAAATACCTAATTTCCTTAGGATCTCTTTATTTCAAAGAAATGAAAAGGAAAAAAAAAAGGGGGGGGGGGAACTCTTTTCTTGCGGTATTAGTTCCAGTTACCGGCCAGTAACCGTCTGACTGGTTGGTCCTTGGAGTTCTGTTTCACTGACTTTCCGCCAGGGCCACTCAAGTTAGTTGATGCACTTTCTTATTTGTCGCCTGGTCTAATGATTTCCTGAACATCGCTATTCAACCGCCATTAATGATGAAACTCAGCCAGATTACTGACTTACTTTTTTTCTTTTTTATTTGTTTAATCTTTTTTAATTGTTCAAATTATCGTATCTACATCTGAATTTCAGCCATTTCCTCCAAATCTTGCGTTGAAGCCAAATTAATGTCAGTTCCTCGGTGTAAAAGCAGTTAAAACTGTCTGAAAGAAGGAAATCTATTAAATAATTGAAGGAGGAATTTCCAGTTAGGCTTAACTTGCTCCTCTGTAAAATTACTGACGCCGTAGTTTTAATTTTATTTTAAAAACTCTAACTTACCGAATCAGTCGTAGAAAAATAATGTTCAAACGGATATAAGCAAAATGTTAATAATTTGTGATAAATTTCTTTAATTGTAAATGGTTAATCATTAATGCATCATTTATTATCCTTTCCGTTCAAGTTTTTTCAGGCGCTCGCTTTAAAAAATATACGAGAAATCGTTTGTCTGTTGGAGTGTCCATCTGTACTCATTAAACAATTGGTATTCATGGAACTTGGCTTAGACGCGCCTAGGAATTTGGAATGGGGAAGGCGGCGGTGTTTACAAACAAAACAATGGTTTTTGTCTTTTTTTTTTCAAGAAAAACGTCGAAAATGCTGGATTTATTCTCTTTGCGGGTTCCATCAGGGACGAGGGAAACATACAAACCCCAACTTAGAACATCAATGGAACTTGGTATATAATGAGATCAATAAAAGTTAATTACCAACCCGATATTGCTTTAAGGTTAAATTCAGCTAAAAATGCAAGTATCTATACAGTGACTGCGTTTGCGAACATTTGTGATAAGTGCTAAGGTGTCCCGTGCATGTTCTTTTGTTTTATTGTAAATTCAGGAATTGTGGGATAGATATATCCAGGAATTTGGAATAGGAGAGATTATGAAGGTTTCAGTCGTTCAACCAAAAATAAAAAAAAGTTGTATCCTTTTTCTTTTATGAGGGAAGGAGATTCCAAACAAAACAATGGCTTTTCAACAACAAAAAAAAGGGTTCAAAGTACTTCATTTCTTCTCTTTTCGGATGGAGTGTGGATATTTAGTATCAATCCTCTCATCGCCGTTTGGTACTCCAATGAATCATAACCTCGATTCCAATTTCCTCTACATATTTTCTCTATTTCAAATTACTTTTAAAAATTGTGAAAAATACATCTAAGTAAATATATTCTTATAGTACTTTAATAAGCAGATTAAATCTGTACTCCAATAGGCAGGTGGCGGGAGGTTTAGGGAGCCTAGATTCTCGATCAACAGGACTATTTTAAGGTCGGATAATCAGCCCGTGGCCCTTCCGCCTTCAACCCCTGTAAGAAACCCGCTACCCGTTTGACAGAAGGCTGGGTGAGCTCTAGGGGCAATTAGGAGAAAAATCCCTAACCTCAGCCGAAAATTGAACCTGGTTTTAATATGCAGGTTGAACGTAAAATCAACATTACCTACTGTGAAGAATTTGTTGATAATGAATACTTTAAATTTGAAATACTTATTCTTCAGATGACGGTAAAGGGATAGTTCTCATAAAAAAGAAGTAGCTCGAAACGTTGTCTGCAAGAAGATTCCGTCATGTTTATTTGTTAGAGTTCGCTGATGTTGAATCAAGATATACTCAAGTCTGGAACAACATTGGTTGCATCTAATTACTTCGAGATAACTGAGAATTTCACATAAACAGTTGCAAGAGAGAAGAATGATTTCATTCAACCGCGCAAAACCTTCACTGAATTGGCGTTTTGAATTTTCATTATCAAATACAGTTAATAAGATATGTTTGTGGTTGGTACCAGACGAGTGCTGGATGACTGAACGAATCATCTCAGATTCGACTATGGTTTGAATAATCCTTGTGGTTTTTCGTGATATTTTTGACTGCTGGGATATTCTGAAGATAAATGTTATCACAAGACCTGAACTAGATTGTTAGCGCTACATAGCATGGAAATAAATATATTGTTTGATCTGTTACATCACATCTTTCGTCAACTTTCGCTGTCATCGCATTGACTAAGACACCGAAGCAGTAGGGATCAGAGACTTCTGTATTTCTAAAGATATTCTGCTGTAGGCAAGTGCTTCTACTACTATCTGCATACCACCTGTCCTTGGATGTGCTGGAAGTTTAGGCACCTACGATATTTGACCAGCGGAACTAGAAGAAGTCGGATGTTCATTCCCCGAGTAAGAACCTTGCTACCTATTTGATAGAGGGCTGGGTGTTACTCTGAAGAGTAACAATCTTGGAGAAATCCTCGACCACCGCCGGAAATGGAATCTGGCTCCTCCGGTCCGAAATCCAGCGCCTAAGCCATTGAGCTACCGGAATCCTGAACAATATAAACGTTTAAAACCACGGAAGTTAATTCTAAATCGGGACTTTCCGGGCCGTATCGGGACACCCTGCCCTTTCCTCAAATATACATAATACCAAGTTCCGAAAAGATCCATCCAGCGGCACGTACATATAGATAGGCTGAATGATCTTGTAAGCCTTAGGGGACGTCCATTAATTACGTGAGCTCAAAATGGGGGGAGGGTGTCAATGAAAATCTCACGTCAACTTTTTAATTCAGAGAATATACATATTATAACAGATTATAACATTTTGTAATATCATTTTTCTCCTCTTCTTTCACAGAAAAAATGTACTCCGGAGTATTTCATAGAGTATTACATCAGTAATACTTTAGGTATTTAGTGGTTTGAAGCAAAATAGAAGAACATATGAAATAAATTTATTTAAAAATTATAGGGGAAATCTCACGTGAGGGGAGGGGAGGGTCCAACAAATCTCACCGAGGAGGAGGGGGGGGATCCAATTTTTTTTAAAAACACCTTACGTAATTAATGGACGCCCCCTTACTTTCTTGAGAAAGCAGGTTAAAAATGTTTTCTGTTGTTAAGTTTAAACCTTTTTCAATTACAGCATTGACATTTTTTGATGCCGATAATAAGCTTTGTTACTTTTGTATGGATTATTTTGAAGTAGTCACCATGTTTCTGCAGAATGCAATATGAACTGACACTTCACGGATTTTTATTTCGAACTTAACTATTTTTATTTATTATTTTTATAGAACTTAACTATACTCGTTTAATCTGTGATTTTGATATATTCTGGTATAATAAACTTAAAGATTAGCAAGTCTCTATTGTACTAATGTGCCTAGAATGTCAAATGACTGGGATATGATCTTTGCCGTTCAGCCAAAAAATATATATTCGGATTGAGCGAGTATTTTAAATAAAACGATACCTCTCCACCCCCACTCCAAAATAAAATCGAATTTCTTCTTTTGATCAGTGGGGTGGGTTTCCAAACCCTCCCATCATCCCCCAGCACATCAATGGTCTATTCAGAGATGATTACAATTTGACCTAAGCAAGAAAATGTCAGCAATAATGAAGGTTTCAAATATATTATATTCTAAAGTATTTACATATCTTTCGGCATGAGTCAAGAGTTATTAGAAGCGGCTGCAATTTCAAGAAACTTCCAGCTAAGGGCACCAAAATATTATACGATCAGCGAATTGCGATTCATTTTATATGTGATGTAATTTGTTTATCTTAAAATCTATGTGCTGTATGTTCATTTCACTTTTGTATCATTTCTTAGGTCTGTAGCTGTTGTATGTGAAAGTGAAAAAACGTTACGTTCCACTTATCGGCGGGGGTCCGGAACCTCCCCCACAGTGTAATGGGGGTCCAACTGTATTTCCGTTTTCATTCTTTTTCTCTGTGTACAAAACTTCCCAAATTCTTTTAAAGGCGCAGATGTTGATTTATAACTTTAATTTAAATAGTTCTGTCAACTACTGTTGATTGATAATGTGTGTGCATGTGTTTTGTAACCTTCTCTTTGTTAATTTAATCCATGTTTCTTAGCTTCTAATAAATTACAGCTTGGGGTCCCTGTTAATACCCATTTCCCGAAGCTGTTAGCATTTGTTGTGTCTCCTACTGAGCTTTTAACAGGTCACTGCTACTATTAGCCAAGGATTATCCCGAAAACTGGAGGATCATCTCCCTCGCTTCGGGGATTCCAATTCCTGTGAAAGCTTACTATCTCACCCCTCATTTTCATAAGAAATACCCAATTTTCGCTTTCCCAATTTGCAGATTATCCAGGATTAAGTTATTTGGTTAATCCAGAATCGTTAGAAGCAATTAAAATAGCATTGAAAAAAACGCAATATTTTTAAAAGACAGAACATATTTTACTTTCACATATAGCATTTTGGAAAACTTAACCCAAATTTTTTTTGTTATTTTGATTTCTGTCGTAATTTCTCTTTTCCATTTTCTAATAATAAAAAAAAAAAAAAAAATCAGTTTTTTTTTTGTCTTTATTAATAAATATTAATATTTTTCTTTCATTTCGTAACTTTAGTGATGTTTATAAATTCAAGCGCCGTAAATGCACTCCAGGCTCTGGTTCGAGGTTAAGTGATAAGAAAGATCATTAACTCGTGACATAATATAAGAACTATAATATTTATCTATAATACATAGATACAAATATACAAATAAATAGCTAAATCTAAATAAGCTATTTTGCGCGTGTTTTGATGTGATTAAAATTAATTGAATTAAAGCAAACTTAAGGAATTAAAGCGATTTAGTTAATTTTTTTTTCCAGAAAGAGAAAAATGTATACTATTTGTATGCAGCAGATTTTACATAAACATAAAAAAATAAACACTAAACGAAAGTAGGTTTCAAGATCTTTCAGAACTGGTTTGTTTGGTTTTTTTTCGTATTTTCTTGAGAATGTCTTTTGTGGTCAAGATCCCAAGATTTATATTTCACTTTTTATTATGAAAAATTTAAGCAAATGACAGTTTCTTTTATTATATAAATTATACTTATTTTAAATTCTTATTTCCATCATTCACGCAATAAAAATAACGCATAACGAAATAAAAATCCGTATTTCATTTATAGATTAAAGAAAGAAAAAAAAACAGTTATTGTGTGTGGTTTCTGTATATGTGTCACGATGTAGCGGAAGGTGCTGTACAACAGAACGGAAGTGGATGACGAAGAGGTCTGACCCTAGAAGGATAGCAATAAAGATTTATCTATTACTGTAAACCTGTTCATCGCTTTAGTAAAGTGCTTGATTTTGGGGTATTCCTGTTTAAATTCCACACAGTGACTTTTCTTTACTTAATCTCTTTTTGGGACTAAAGGAGAAAGTTCGTTGTGTTCTGCAACTTGCGTCAGAGCGATCTGAGTTGTTCTTTATTCTGTGCGACGAATGGTTCAAGGCCGTTCTTACGAACCATCTGCCTCATCACCTTCGGTAGGTGGCTCAGACCTTTGTCAAGACATGGAAGGCCATCTGCTTCGTCTATTTGGGGTTATCTCACAAATCCGTTCCGATTATCGCTTTTTTTAAGTCTTTTTTTCTTCATCCATTTCTTTAAATTGGGTAGAGTAGCCTTACGATGAAGAATTAAAAAAATGCATTCACTATCAAAAGGCACAACATTCTTCACTGTGGGTTTTGTTACGATCGAGATTCATTATTATTTCCGTGATATAAATAGCATTAGTATTAACAGTGATTAATTATCAATAACTACTTACTTTAAAAAAAAAACAAGTGAATATAATTTTGTGCTAAAGCATAAATTTAAGGACGGCCCATCATAATAAAAAACAATTAAAAATAATAACAAAAAAGTACATTAACGTAAGGAAAAATAAAAAAAAAAAGTTAGGTGAAAGATAAAGAAAATGTTAGGAAAATAAGAAAAAAAAAGTAGATATGCAGATTTGATCCGATAACCTTTAATATATGAGTCCGAACCATCAAGCTCTAGCTGACAATTGAAATGAAATGGTTGCATTTCTAACATTTAAGCTAATAGCGGAAATGTAATGACAACAATGCCAAATATCTCGGACATGGGGGGCGTTGGCCCTCAAAATACTCCATTCCTACGGTGTTTGGGCCTCTGAGTACGATGGTGAAGTCCGTTTGTTCGGGAGTTGTTAGGGGTGGACAGACACGGACGGACAGACAGGACAAGCGCAATAGCTATCAACTTTAGTTGCTATCACAATACCAAATGGGTCGCTAAAAATCCGTTATATTTGGACAAAATATATTCGTAGAAATGAAATTAGCCAATCGAAATATAAAATAAATAAATAAATAAATAAAGTTTGAAGATAAGCAGATAAAAGATTTAGTGTTACAATTTAAATGTATTCGATTAGAATATAAATAAATAAACTTCAGATTGTGACTAAAAACCTGGGCTATGGTTCAATGAGTGATAGCTATCGATGAAGGCGAACCTATGTTGTTATTAAAGCTGTTCCGTGAGTTCCGTTAAATAACAAATACTTACAAATATTATAAAAAACAAATTCTTAATGTTGCAAAGTTCATTTTTTATTCTTATCAAATTAATATAAATAAAAGTAGAAATAATAAAACATTTTACAATCATAATGTCGGACTGTGAAAAATCATTACTTTTTTTTATTATTTTTTAGTAATTAGAATTTATTTGTTAGAAAATTGAAAAAAAAAATTGTAAAGGTGTGGGTGTGGGCCTAATTTACTTTGTAATAGTTGTGTGAATTATTATTTATAATCCGAAATGAGAAAAATGCTACAATATCAAAGTTTTTCTTACATCTAAAGGAATATTCTCAAAGGAAGAATGCGGAAAACTGCATTTTGTCCATTAATGATAAAATCATTACAGAAAAATGATTCTATAATTGGTCAACAAGATTGTAATAAATAAAATGTATAAATAAAACATTAAATTTTAGCATTAGAAAATATTAGGTTAATGGAAAGAGGTATTCAGTTTGTCTTTTATTATATTAAAAACCTTAAAATATTTAGGAATTTGAAATGATAGTTAAATAATCTATTTTATTGTGAATAAACAGTTTACTCACATTACGTTTATTCTTTAGTGCTTACATAATGTTACATTCATAACATCGATTTGTATTCATCATATTTCCGTAGTGATACAGTTTTGGAATAATCCCACAAGCTTCGAAGATGTAAAGTATCTTTCTTTAAAATAAGGGTATTGGAATCGGAAAGGTCAACTGCCCTTTCCTTCTGTAAGGAAGTGGTTGTTACATTATTGAAAAAATAAACAAATAAATAAATATAGTTCATGCATGTTTAACTTAGGTGGTTTTCATTTATTTACTGAGAAAGTTATAATTTTGATTTTTTTTTTTTTTTTTTCAAACAAAACGACAATTAATTTTAACTCTGAGGAATTTTCAAGAATATTAAATATAACATTATTTTACACTGATACAACGCTGGGTAGTGAAGGGGACAGCGTTAATCTCCGCTTATTCGACAGGTTAGCGGGCCAGAGCACTGTCAAAGCCAGAAAATCTCCAAAATGCGGAACCCAGTCTTTTCTTCAGCTCACCAATGTATTTTGGCCGCAGGAAAACGTAATAACGCGTTGTATATCACTTGCGAATGCGTGCGAAAGCTAAATAACACACTACACAAAAACACAGTAAATGAATAAACGCTTTCCTTGAAATATTTTGATTCTTGGCTACGTGCACTGTGAAAATATGCATTTGAAGATGCGCGTGGTCGCAGGAGCTTTTGGAAGAAGGTGGAAGTGGAGCGGATCAAGTGTCTGGGTTCTGATTAACATCGAAAGGGGTCGAAAGAACGAATTGTCGAAAAGCGTCTGTACAGAGCAGATATCAAAATCAGCTAAGAAACAGAGGAGCCAAGGATTGAGTGAAGATTTCAACGAGTATGAAGTAAAGAGATAGGGAAGAGGGTTAAAATTTCAACTATCCTCTTTCAAGAGAAGACAAGAGAAATTAGTGAAAACCTGAGAGAGAAATATAATGTACAGTTGTTAAACATATGGATATTTATTATGTCAAAGAGTTCTTCAAGCACCCGGATTGAATAGTTTAGCGAACGAATTGACCTATTAGACATCAGAGGAGTGGACTTGTCTTCTGTATTTATCATATTCCCACATTTGTTCCACACTGGGTCCAATCGAAGGAGAAACTGAGATATAGACAAACAAAACAAAGGCGCCAATTTCCCACGTGACCTGTTCCATCTCGATTCAAGAACTGATCAAATTGTGAAACTTTTCCATTCACTGATAATTGGAAGATGGTTTTGATAAAGTTTCTAATCTCCCGTTGTTCTACTTGATTCACGAAACCTTGTGATCCAAATGGAACTGAACTGCTCAAATGCACTCAAGGAAACGTATTGTTTACACCAGTATTTCCTAAGCTTTCACGGGAAGGTAAAAAAATTCAATAAAATTTGGGTACTAACATAGAAAGACAATACTTTCGTTGAATATCGTAATCACTACACAATTGTAAAGGTAAAAAGTGTCGAAACTTAATTTTATTAAACGTTAAATTGCATTAATGTTTTGGCGGTTTTTTTTTCTTCATTTCTTGGTGAACTGTGAAGATTTCCTCACGAATCGGAACATTTCGCGACCGACGCGACGTTAGTAACCACTGGTTTACTTTTCACTTATTGGCTTTGAGTGTTTTAACTTCTGAAAATAATTAAAAAAAAAAAAATAGTAGTAAATAAATAAATAAAGTTGAGGTTACTTAATTTATTTAAAATACTATATTTTTTTGTTTATATTCTATAACATCTGTGAAAATGTTTAGATTAAGAACATCTTCCTCATTCATTGCATTGGTATATTTCAAATCTTAGGAGTGCTTTAGACGTACAACTTTAAGTGTAGAATAAGTAATAATTCTTGTACCAAATATTAACAGAAAATGATCACCTTTGGCCCATTTAACTTATTTATTATTGTAATATACCGGTATTTAATATTGAGATAACGATATCACAATCAAAGGAAACTCTAGAGAAATGTTTTAGAGTTAGAACTCAAAAATGTAGAAAGTACAGTATTATGACCAAAATAGCTCTCTTTAGTTCTATATACAGTAATTGCATCTTTAAAAAAATCTTAATTAAAACATTTCAAACATTAAAATTCATAACATTTAAGACAAGATTTTCCAAAAAAAAATAAATAAATAAAGGAAACGAAATGTTATCTTAATAGGCAATTTCTTCTGCACAAAACCATCTTGCAATAAATTTGTAAACAAACCTCAAAAATCAATATTTTAAAAACAGAACTTATAAT